>CM060382.1:140715756-141941778 GCA_030545235.1 Helianthus tuberosus
TGTAGCCTTGAAATGAGATTAACGGGCCTCATACGTATCAGAAAAGCCTTTTTACAAGTGCAGGGACTGATATTGCACATTCTGAAACTTGTTTTACTGGTGTGGACATGCAGGCGGGCCGCGTAAACCTGCTGAGTTCCCTATGCGGGTCGCGTGGGCTGGTCTGATGCAGAAACAGCTGGTAACAGCCTGTTTCTTGCTGGCGTTTGTTCTAGATGGTTTCCAATACCACCAACTCGATACTAGGGGCTGCACATGGTATGTTAAAACCACTTAACACTTGTCATGATCTGAATATAGCTCCCCGACAATTGTCGCGATCCTACGAGGTCCCGAAAAGTATATAAGGAGGTGGGTTTTTCACTTTCACCCACACCTCATTCCATTTCTGATTGCTCTCTCATTCTTGGAGGATCTTAAGCTCTTTTGAGAACCTCCCTAAGTCCTTTGGACTCTTGTAAGTATCCTTTCGTGCTTAGTTTTTATCGTTTAGCATTTTAAACCGAAAAGTCAAGCGTTTTTGATAAACGCTTTGACTTTTAAACGGTTGAGCCATTGCTCATAGCGAACGTGGCTACGTGACCGTAATTAGGTAGGTGTTTAACCCTCAAAAGGGCACCTCCTAATTACCACGTTTACTTAGTTTATTTGTCGGGTCAAATAAAAGTCAAACGGGTTTGTTTTAAATAAAATCTATAACTATTTCATAAAGATCAGTTTTCCCACTTTAATAACTTGGTAAATATTAGTTGAACATGCCTAAGCATGATTCAACCCGACAATTCTAAGTATAGACTCGGTTCGGAACCAAAAGTCGTAAAACTTTGACTTTTGCTTTGACTTCAGTTCTGACCCGATTTAGGTGGGTTTAGACATGCCTTAAAGTCCCATTAGGACCTGATTACATGATGGTATAACCCTCTGTGATTGGTTCATTGATTGTCCAATTCGTTTGCACGTTTCCGTTAAATGCTTAATGTTGACCATAATGCCCTTATGACCATAAAACGAGAATTTTGGAAATATGAAAGTACAGTAATATTTGTTACTGATTATTAAACATGTCCCTAAATTTTCACATCAGTTGGAGGTCTAGATTAGGAGTTATGCTTAATGACGTAATTAGAACGCTTCTTAGTAATTAAACGGCGTCATTAGCGTAAAGCCTATCTAAACCCAATTTTTGACACCAAACCTTTTACCCAATGGTGTAATATAATATTTTGAGATTTTTGAAGATTTTTAACTATTTTAAACTGATCATAAACTAGGATTATCGCCTTGATTCGGTAAATACCGAATATACCCTTTTAGGCCATAAAATGAGTTTTACAAATCCTTTTGACACCAATCCAATTGCTACTGATTTTAAATAATAAATGAAGTGTTTTGAACCTTATGAACTGACGTGGAAACTCAGATTCTTATTTTAACCCGTAAATCGCTTAAAAACGACTTTATAAGCGTATTAAACGCATAGTAAGGGTTTAAAACCATTTTGTCACAAAGGACTTAACACCAACTAATATGACCTGTTAAAATAAGTTATTTTGCTGAATAATTCAGACCCGAATCACAGAAGTGTAATTAATCTCTTTTATAATCTTTAAAATGACCAAAATACCCCTACGGGGCTTAATTAGAGATTAAACTCGTTTTGGGCATAATGGAAGATATCCTACTGATATCACAACATGTTTAAGGCATATTAACTTAGGAAACCTGTATATGACTCTTATGGTTACCCGTCACGCCTCTTGCGCGTTCGGTTCGGTTTATGTAACTAGTTTGCATAAGTTAGCCGAAACGGGTCAAACCTTATCTTTTTATCTCAAAATCCAGAAGGTGTTTAGATTACCCATATTATACAAGTCTTCAAACTTGTCGGGTCTAAAACACATTCTATTCCGGTCTTCGCTTAATCATGCGTTTGAACCGTATATTTCCTTAAAACTAACCGGTCTAAGTTTAGGCTTAATTAAAGACCCGTTAGTATTCTAATTGGTTATTTATACCATCATTCCAGACTAGAGTCTTCTGGTAAATTGTACCTACGCTTACTTAAGTGAATACGACTGAGTTATTAAAATTCTTGCTATTTAAGACAGGAGCTAGCTCAGGTAAATACTTTTAACTTATTTTCCCTTATACGGGCTTGGGATACGGTATTATAAAAATACCGCTTGGTCGGGTGTAGAAACCTTTTGATCGGAGATGATTAAATTGCATAATCCCGTTTTAATCTGTATTGATTGATAACAAATAACATTAGGGGTTAATGACCGTGTCCTGGATATCCTTGGCTCATTTAAAAAGTGAATGGCCATAACTTAAGCACAAGGTGTAGGCATAACACCTCCTGTTGCGTATGTAAAAGATATACTCACTCGTAAGGTGTCTTCTTGTGAGTTATATTTATGGTGTGTTGATTAATCTTGACCGGCTTGTATTGTATAATCACCGGCCCTAAATGTTGGACAAACATGTAAATCGGATACAAGATTTTTATTAATAAGATTGTCCCAAGTTATAAAAGATATTTTGTGCCTCGTGCATTCAAATCAATTTTCAAACTCTTTTCCAAAATGAGTCAGTTAATTGTATTTACCAGTGTAAACTGACGTATTTTCCAAAAAGGTTAAGTGACAGGTACTGGACGTAATTGGCTGGAAGCTCAGGGCGTTAATAAGGAATCTTGCAAGTTCTAGATGCCTGAAGTCTGTTGAACAGTTTTTCTTTTATTTGATCCGCCTGTGGATCCTTTACTTTCCGTTGTAATACTTGATATTACTTTATATTCGGATTGTAATATATTTATCTTTTGCTTCCGCTGTGCATTTATATATTGTGTTGTTTGACTATGATGTTGCCAACCATGTCACGATACTCCCCTACCGGGCCCACCAGTCATATGTGGAAAGTCGGGGTGTGACAGATGAATTGTCTGAGATGATGTGTCATTCGTGTTAAACTACTGAAATTCCATCGAGTTCGGCCCGTTCTAACGGCCGGGAACCACCCTGTTCCATCAGATCTGACCGCTTTTGACGGTTTTTCCGTGTCTAACCCAGAATCACACATTACTTTGATCAGATACATAATATTCTAGGTGAGATTGTTATAAAAACATGTGGAAATCGCTCAGATCTGAGTTGTTCATGGTAAAATGAGGTCATGCTTTGAAGTTCATATGAACTCTTGATGATATCATCTTTGAACACCTCAAATCAGTAGATTTCATGGTTAAAAGTTGATTTTTAAAAGATAAAGAGGTGTAGAATTGAGTGTAGATCAAAGAAGTACAAGATTTTAGTTGAAAACTTACAAGAATCGCGAGGAATCGAGAGAAAAAGGGCCAGGAGTGTCCTGGTCGGTTGAGAGCTGCCACTTTACTGTTCAAGTGAAGTGACAAGGCTATTTATAGGCAAGAGAGGAGGAGAGGGTGAGTTGATGGGGGTCAGAGGCCTGTCCGATCGGTTGACGTGTCTGTCCGATCGGTTGGCATGTTTGTTCGATCGGCTGACATGTCTGTCTGATCGGTTGGCATGTCTGTCCGATCGGTTGGACGTGTCTCGTCCGATCAGTTGGCATGTCTCGTCCGATCGGTTGGCATGTCTGTCCGATTGGCTGGACATGTCTTGTCCGATCGGTTGGACACCTCTGGTGGGTTGTGCCTCAGCCTTTGGATCTTGTGCGTTGCGCGTTGCGATGATTTTGTTACACTGTTTCGTATAGTTATATATATATATTTATTATATATTTAATTATTCATAAGGGGCCGTATGTACGTATTTATATTATATATTTAATTATCCAAAGTTACGATAGACATACCGGGTTTTGTTTTGAGTATGCGATTATTTGCGACGCTTCACGGTCATTGAGGAGGGTAGAGTAGGTCCTTTCTCTAAGTCATCGTGAACGTTATTGTGCGTTTTTGAGTAATGAGCTGCCCTGCGACACATCACGGCTATCAAGGAGGGTAGAATTGGTCCTCACTCGACATCTTTGTGGTGGTCAGCAAGTGCAATGTGATGTGATAGCGATAAAGTATGCGTAATATGCGAAAATATTGCGATTTAGCGACTTATGCGATATAGTTACATTATGATCCGAATCTCTGGTGCTAGGCGTAACGAGTGTAGCGAGTAGTAACAATGCACGAAAGTGTGGGTTTTTACAGTCTCCCCTACTTTAGGAAATTTCGTCCCGAAATTAATCCATCAGGTAGGCTTTGTGAGAGTTGTACCGTATAAGTAGTGATACAGCGAGTTAGTTGACTGAGAGTTAACAAGCGAGATTGTCTCGAGTAAGAGGGAGAGATCGACCGCGATAGCGAAAAGGCGACCCAATGGCAAAAGTAGTATCCCACGAATTGGCGTTCCCAAAAGCGTATCGAGGAGCTTGATGAGTCGATGCAAATGAAGTTTAAGGAAGGATCTTGAAAATTTTCCTATAACGTAGGGTCAAGCTGAATATATTAACCAACGTTGCAGGAGGATTTAAGTTTAAACATTTAAAAGAAATCAGAAGGAAAACACAATTTAAGATGACTTCCTTGTGACATGGTTTCAAGCTGAACGCGATGTTGAACCAACGTCTCAAGAAGGTCTTGTTTTAATATTGCAAAAGTTTTTTTTTTATTTTAAGGAAAAATTGGGCTCATGAAAGCTTCCCTTGGGCATGGAGTTAAGATGAGTCGATATGACCTCCTCGCTGTGAGGAAATTTCACTTGTCCAATGGTTTTAATCAAAAATTTTACAAACTAAATTTTTACAAAAAGGTAGTTGACACCGAGCTCCACTTGTCACTTTCCCACGAAAGTTCGTTAATTTGGTTAAAACACGTATATATAGGAAGTACCAGCGGCGTATCCACCATGTTTTGCTCATATTACTTCCGTTTCGTGAGGCGGTGTCAGGTGTGCCGATAGGACACAGATAGAATTGCGTTCCCTTGGTTCAAGCGATAGGAGATCGGACCAAGTCGAAGATAGAATCGAATAGTTTGGGCGGCGATATTGATTGCGAACGCAGCGCTGACGGTGCATGCGAGTAGGTTGATGATGCGAAACATCGAAGTAGCGTGTCTGATAGGCAACGAGCGATAAGCGGTAAGCGAATAGTACGATTTCGATTAGATTCCACGTTAAAACCCACATGTCATGTTTCCACGAGGGTTTGCTAATATGGTGAAACACCATGTTTGACCATATTAGTTTTGTCCCGTGAAGCGATGTCATGCATACTAACACTACACTGATTGCGTTGAATACCAAGCGATAGTCGATAAGCGATAAACGACACGCGATAAGCGATACACAGTAGACGGTAAGCGAGTAAGCGACAAGTGATAACACAAACATAGACACAAACATAGACACAAAGATAACCACAACACAGCAGGCGATGACGACGGCGATTGTTACGTTGCAAGCGATGGAGATACGCGTGATTAATGCGATTCGATTGAATTTATCAACACCACGAATTTACTAACATTAGACCCCACATGGCCTTTTTCCACAAAAGTCTGCTGATATGGCTAAAACACACTTATATATAGGAAGTACCAGCGGCGTATCCACCATGTTTTAACCATATGAGTTTCGTCTCGTGAAGCGAGGTCACGTGTGCTAACATAACACGGTTAGCACATATAACGGTAAGCGATAGCGTCGAGCGATAGGGCGAGCGATAGATTGATACACAGCAAGCGATATAGCGATACACACAATACGCGATAGCGATCCACATAATAAGCGATAGTTTGTTTACGTGATAAGCGATGGAGATTGCGAGATGCACATAATAGTCAATAGCGATTGCGAGATAAATTTAAGCGATAACGCGATAGATTCCAGCAAAACTGCGATTGAGTTGCGATGTGCACTTGCGACCAGTCTTGTGTCGCTGTAATTGCCCTGCGGGGGCAGACTTCCAAAGTCCATCGATGAGGCGATTACATTGCGGTGGCAGACTTTCGAAAAGTCTCGCAGTGATGCAATTCGGTTGTCACGCCTTGCAATTGAGTGTAGTGTGTTGAAAATAACCACAATAGTATAATAGGTCTAATAACGTTCAACTTCACGTGGCACTTTCTTCACGAAACTTCGGTAGTATGGAAAAGCACACCTTGCCTGACCCTTACATCCTGTGATTTGGTGTCACACTTTGTCGAGACGCTTATGGCACATTAGAATTCACTACGATCTCCCTGCACTGACCAAAATAATCTCGTGTGCACCCGTGATTAGTCGTTCCTTGCACGTTTATCGTACCTTATTCTAAGAGTGCAGTGAGGGTAAAACACATCATCTCGTGATATAGTATATAGTACGTGTGTGAATCTAATCTAAGTGCGAAACACGAGAGAGAATGCGAATCAATGTTGCGCATAGCGACAACATCAATTAGTAGGGGCAGTTTCACATATAAAAATTACGTCAAAATTTTGTTTTATTACAACACCCTCCTACATCTGTCTGATGTCGAAAACTTTTGCTGGAGCTGCGGTTGTTGTACTCAAGTTCTTGATCCGGTGCGACAGTTGCGGGTGAAGTGACCGTAACGACTGCAGCTATTGCAATAGCGACAGTCAGCTCCGACCTGGTGATGGTAGGTACATGAGTAACACTGGGGATGAGATCCAGTGTAAACTTGTTTTGGAAACACCGGAACTGCTTGAAGAGGCTTCGGTTGCAGAAGTTCGGTGGTTGATGAGTTCGGGCTTGAAATCTTTCGTTTGCGGCTGGGTTTGTTGGTGTCTTGCGAAAAGGTGTCGTCGTTGGATGATTCGTCTGAGGGATCGCTTGCAGAATCTTTGGCTGAGTCGTCGGAAGAACCATCAGTAGCTTCGTCAGAAGAATCGTTGGCAGATTCGTTAGAAGAATCGTCGGCAGACTCGTCAGAAGAATCGTCGACAGGATCGTCTGAAGAATTAATGACGATTGCTTGATAAGTTTTCTTGACAGGATTCTTGGAGAAAAATCCTTCCATGAGTCGTTTGTTGTTGATTTCTGCGGCTAAGCGGTAGGCTTCTTCAATGGTAGTAGGTTTTGCAGCTTTGACAAAATCGCCCACACATTCAGGCAAGCTACGAATGTACTTCGCGATGGCTTTTTCTGGAGTGTTGACTTGACTTAGGCAGATTGTGCTAAGCTGTTTGAATCTTGCGGTGTAGCCAGCATTGTCACCTTTGACTTGCTTGATTTCCCAAAATTCGCTTTCCAACTTCTGGACTTCGTGGGGAGGACAGTACTCTTCCTTCATGAGCTCTTTCAACTCATTCTAGGAGAGAGCATAGACTGCGTGAATCCCACGTTTGTTGCGTTCGGCGGTCCACCAGTCGAGTGCTCGCGATTGAAATACTCCGGTAGCGCAAGTGGTTTGAAAATGCTCGGGGCACCCACTCTGACGAAGGGTCACCTCAACAGAATCGAACCACTGGATTAGCTGAGAGACACCTCCTTCACCTATGAAGACCATTGGATCACAGGCTTTGAAGTGTTTGTAGAGAAAAGTAGATTGAGGCGCTTCTGTCTTAACGTCTTCCGAAGTTCGAGAGTTGCTAAGGGAGTGCACTTGAGTGACAATCTGAGGAATGACCTTGGCCACTTCCCTGACCACAAGTGAAGCATTCCTCTTTTCGTCCCTTCGTTTGGCTCGTCTCCTGGATGACATTCTCGAAGCAGAGTTGTTGGAAGGCATCTAGACAGAGAGACTTGGAGTGAGATTCGATCATAATGATTTCAAGTTGTGCGATGCGATGCGATTTGAGTGCGTTCAAAACTTATTGCAAGTAGTATAGTATTATGTATACACATAGGAGCCACATAGGAGACACATAGGAGACACAAGATTCCTAAGTTCTCACACAAGTGTTTCATTTGTATATATATATATATATATATATATATATATATATATCGTTGTGACATTTACTCAGATGCGTATAGATAATGCGAGGGCGCGATGAAATGAGAGAGCGAATTGTTAGACTTTCGTTTTGTTGCGTACATTCGGTTTTCGTTTTAGATTGCGATGGTTATGCGTGTTGTACGTTTTGTAAAACAGGGAGCGAAAATTGATTAATCGCGAAATCGATAAAGCGTAAAATGATCGTATTAAGCGTAAATAAATTCGGTTAAGCGTAAATCCGGCGAGTCGTAAGATAATAAAAACGGATAGAGCGCCTCGGGTGTTTAGGCGTCGACTACCCAAGGTAACCCACTATACCCAACAAGTTCGTGCACGCGCGTTGACCTAGAAGACTTATTCTTCCACTAGGATGCAGCTCACGACATTCGTCCTCCTAGTCATCGTGTGGCTCTAGTTATCGTTATGGTCGAGTCCTTGGTGAGAGCTTTTGAAAACATTCTTATAGAGAGTGGAACGGTTTATTAAGATACGGGTTTCACCCCTGACTTAATAACTTCGCTCCTAATTGTGGTTATGCTCTTTGAATAAATTAGTGAGTTCCACTAGACTTCGAAGCGGAGGCTTTCATCGGGATGTGGATGTCACTCCTAGCTCGATGAAAAGTTCTCGTGCTAGAAAATGAGCTGAGTGAGCGATCTCATCGAGAGTTCTTGGTTTTCACACCTGGTCTCGACTGGATTACTCGGTTTCGTTATGCGAGTATTTTTGAAAACGTGTGCATTGTGTCAACCTTAGGAAAGGCTTAGTAGTATTTCAGCCTTAGGAAAGGCTTCTTCGTGTGAAGTTGTAGTACGCGGTGTTCACACAAGGTCGTAGTTTTTAGCAAATTTGAATGAGAGTATCAAGTAGGCCCAATACAAACCCTACTGGGTTCGTACGAGTCGGCCTGTTGGTACTTAGACTATAGACTAGGTCAATTTCTAAGACGTCGACCCGGACTAGGTCGAGTCTTGCCTAATTCCCTATAGTTATGGCTCTGATACCAATCTGTCACACCCCAACCGATGGTGGAATCATCGGGGCGCGACACTAGGCGAATCAGATTGCTTAGGAGAATCCATAACAACTATTTTGCGAGAATAATTAATGCGTTAATTATCCCATACTAATAAACAATCGTAATCACATACGTCGTCATAGATTACATGTTCTCTCGAACAATACAAATCCGACAACCTAGATTTTAGTTGAGTTTCTAGACATCCTAGCTTGGTTTGAAATAGCCTGCGATCTAACCTGCAACATATGTTAAAATAATGTCAATACAAAAGTATTGGCGAGTATACAGGTTTGATATGTAATAGCATAATAGATTAAAAGTGTTGCGAATTCCTACATACATAAACGGGATACACGACATATATACTCAAAAACCGATACTACCAGCTAAGTCCTCGATGCTCGAATACGCGATGGCAAACTAGACCCCATCGGGCGCAATAGTACTATACTAGTCATGGTGGGACGTCGCGAGTATAAGTCCTAGCACATATGTAACTAGCATCACGTATAACTATGCAAGTAAGTCATTCGCAAGTGATAAATAGTTTAAGCATTTGATATGATTTGATTCGATAGCAACGTATGTTACACCCAAAAGTGCAAAAGCAAAAAGGGTTCAAGTATACTCACAGTGCGTATTTAGCGAGAACACAACTTGATTGGATTAATTTAGAGTGCGCCTGAGTTAGCATAAGCATGGAATAGTAGCATAAGCGAGGCGTGGTGTAATTAAACGGTGGAAAGTTGAATAATAGGGCTAGTGGTAATCCGATCAGATGTCATGTTGTCCGGTCGGATGGCATGTTATCCGATCGGTTGACATGCTATCCGGTCGGTTGACATGTTGCCCGATCGGATGACATGTTGTCCGATCGGCTGACATGTTGTCCGATCGGCTGACATGTTGTCCGATCGGTTGGTTTGAAGTTGATTTGCCGTTCAAATTTTCTGATTATGTCACACTCAATTGTTTTTGGGAAGGATACTGATGAATTGTCTGAGATGATGTGTCATTCGTGTTAAACTACTGAAATTCCATCGAGTTTGGCCCGTTCTAACGGCCGGGAACCACCCTGTTCCATCAGATCTGACCGCTTTTGACGGTTTTTCCGTGTCTAACCCGGAATCCCACATTACTTTGATCAGATACATAATATTCTAGGTGAGATTGTTATAAAAACATGTGGAAATCGCTCAGATCTGAGTTGTTCATGGTAAAATGAGGTCATGCTTTGAAGTTCATATGAACTCTTGATGACATCATCTTTGAACACCTCAAATTAGTAGATTTCATGGTTAAAAGTTGATTTTTAAAAGATAGAGAGGTGTAGAATTGAGTGTAGATCAAAGAAGTACAAGATTTTAGTTGAAAACTTACAAGAATTGCGAGGAATCGAGAGAAAAAGGGCCAGGAGTGTCCTGGTCGGTTGAGAGCTGTCACTTCAATGTTCAAGTGAAGTGACAAGGCTATTTATAGGTAAGAGAGGAGGAGAGGTGAGTTGATGGGGGTCAGAGGCCTGTCCGATCGGCTGACGTGTCTGTCCGATCGGTTGGCATGTCTGTTCGATCGGCTGACATGTCTGTCCGATCGGTTGGCATGTCTGTCCGATCGGTTGGACGTGTCTCGTCCGATCGGTTGGCATGTCTTGTCCGATCGGTTGGCATGTTTGTCCGATTGGCTGGACATGTCTTGTCCGATCGGCTGGACACCTCTGGTGGGTTGTGTCTCAGCCTTTGGATCTTGTGCGTTTCGATGATTTTGTTACACTGTTTCGTATAGTTATATATATATATATATTTATTATATATTTAATTATTCATAAGGGGCCGTATGTACGTATTTATATTATATATTTAATTATCCAAAGTTACGATAGACATACCGGGTTTTGTTTCGAGTATGCGATTATTTGCGACGCTTCACGGTCATTGAGGAGGGTAGAGTAGGTCCTTTCTCTATGTCATCGTGAACGGTATTGTGCGTTTTAAGTAATGAGCTGCCCTGCGACACATCACGGCTATCAAGGAGGCTAGAATTGGTCCTCACTCGACATCTTTGTGGTGGTCAGCAAGTGCAATGTGATGTGATAGCGATAAAGTATGCGTAATATGCGAAAATACTGCGATTTAGCGACTTATGCGATATAGTTACATTATGATCCGAATCTCTGGTGCTAGGCGTAACGAGTGTAGCGAGTAGCAACAATGCACGAAAGTGCGGGTTGTTACAGTTGAGGGAGGTTATTTATTTATCAAGAAATAAAAGTTTTATTAACCATTAATACAATCGTCGATGTTATCAGTTTTGTAGAAGAACATGATCGAAAACTAAAAAACGGTTTAACCTTAATAATAAACCACTAACACATATCCTAATGAAAATTATAATGGAGGGAAATATACATAAAAAATTGAAAGTCGACGACATTGTGTGTTGTAAAAATTACAAATAAAAAGTATATCATGTCATATAAAAAAACACAATGTGTATACAAAAACACAATGCTAGAGTATAGCACAATGTTACATATATAAAAAAGAAACAACTACAAAACCTCGTTTTCTAATAAAAACACAATGACATTAACACAATGTAGCCATAAAATTTCACCTCGCGAAACTGCTACACCTAAAAAACCTTCAAATTCTGGTCATATATTCTGGTCAGGATTAAACTTCACAATTAACCGTCTAATTTGTAAGGCCAAGATCAATCGCACAACGGTTCTTTTTACCAATATTATGATAGTTTATTATTATATTTACATTTAACCTTATTTATATTTTGTTATTTTTTAACTTTTAACCACTTTCTTTTTTTAACATTATCGATACCGTCCGAACAACAACAACAACGTCTGTTCAGTTTTTATTTTAAATGGTATGGATTACCCTTTTCATTTTTTATTATGATAATGTAATGTTTTATAAAATTTAGAATATATCGTCATAATGTGCTTATTATTATTTACGATTTGCTAAAAGTTTTATTATAGTGGATCTTTTTTATCGTCACAAACTAAACAGATACCGACCAAACAACTTTGGTACCAATATCGTATTCGTCTTTTTCTAGGTTGATACACGTTCGTTGACCGAGAGGGTGGTTGTAGCGAGAAACAAATGGAAGCTGAAACGCCAGAGAGTTCGATTGCATTAGAAAGAATCTAAAAACGCATTTGAATTGAAATGTTTCATCTTATATGGGAAGAGAATACGCTCCTCAGCGTTAATCCAAGGGACGTGGGTGGGAGAAGACGCTCCTTCGATACCTGCTCCACTAATCCTTGAACTACCATAGGAAAAAAAAAACTTCCAAATTTTGGACATAACCACCAGGTTATTATGGCCACGATTTATCCTCACAAATAACTTCCAATATTATCACTCTGTTGGGACGAGTTCCTGAAATTAACAAAATTCAAACAACGTCTAATCCAACTGGGATTAGTAGGCACAAAAGTTGGTTAATTTTCGTATATGTTAACTCAAATTTTGTTATTTAGTAGGCGCAAGATAACATCTTTGCTTCGTTATGTACAACCCGGAATTTTTTAGGGAAAAAACAAACAATAATGAAATAGCTTCAAATATATAATGAACATATTTCAATTACAAATACATAAAAAAAGACAATAGGAATGTGTAAAACAAATGCAAGGTCCAAAGCATAGCAGCAAAATTAAGCGTTGACATCAAAGAAAGTCATTCCTTGCACACACAATGTTCCACAAAAACACAATGTCTCTTCAAAAACACAATGTTTATACAAAAACACAATGCTATATAGAGCGCAATGTTATATATAAAACACAAAAAACTACAAAAAAATGTCATATAAAAACACGATGGCAATAACACAATGTTATACAAAAAACAAATGCCTTTGTAAAACACAATTCCTTGTAAAAAAACACAATACCGTGTAATTACTTTATATATTTACCTAAATACCCCATGTACTTAATAACCACTCGAACTACCTTTTAAAGAAAATTGGAGTTTGTGGGGGTGGGGGAGGTTATTTATATATCATGAGAGAAGTTGAAGAAAATTAGAGTTAGTGGGGGCGGGGGAAGTTATTTATTTATCGTAAGATAAGAGTTATATTTACCATTAACATAACAGTTGACTTTATCAGTTTTGTTGGAGAACATGGTCGAAAGCTACAAAAAAAAAAAAAAAAAAAAACAGTTTAACCTGAATAATAAACCGTTAATAAATTATATGCTGCAAAAAAATTCCTAGGATAACCACCAAACTATGTGTGTATTTAAAGCTCATGATGACTTCTTATTCAACTGGTATTAGTAGGTGTAGCAGTTGTTCAATTGTCACACATTATCAAACTTATCACACATTTAGCTTCTTCTTGTTTTTTTCTTTCTAAACCTACGTTATTTATCTTTTTCGTTATTTTAATAATATAGTGTTATGCTATATAAAATTACGAATATATAGCTGTGACATGCTTAATTTTTTCTGTATTTTAATAGAAGTTTTGTTCGAAATGGGGCGGGTCAAGTATAGTACAATTTCTTAGTCAATCAACTTGTTCTTCAGAATCACTCAATTTATTCGATTCGATCGTTGATCAGTGTTTCTAGCATTCGAATTATGTCAATCGTTGTAAAAATCCAAAGAAATTGGCTTCGATCTATGTAATTTTGTAAGATTTGAACTGATCGATTTAAATTAAGGTTTGATTGATTGATTTGTTTCAATAGGGGAGGAATTGACAGATGAGTAGTTGTTATTAATTTTGCTTTCGATTGATGAATTGCTTGATGATTTTGTGGTTTAATTTTGTCTTTTATGCTTTTTTGGGGTTTTTTTTTTGTAGTTTTAGTTCATTGTGTTTTTTTTTGCATTTTGTTTTATAAAACACCCACATTCATTGCGTTATAACACAATGATAAAACACAACTTATTGTGTTTAACACAGTTTATTGTGTTTTAGTCCATTGCATTTTTATTTTGTCTTTTATAAACTCAATGATAAAAATACATCTTTTTGTGTTTTTAGTCCATTGCGTTTATGAATCATGTTTTATAACACAATGATAAAAACACATTTTATTGTGTTTTAGTCCATTGTGTTTATGAATTGTGGTTTTAGTTGATTACGTTTTTGTATTGTGGTTTATAAAACACAGTTTATAGTGTTTTTAGTTCTTTGTGTTTTTTAATTGTGTTTTATAACACACTTATAAGAAGTAGATTTGGAGGAGTTGATGAAGGTAATTGTAGACTAAAGTAATTTGGAAATAAACGTCTTATACAGGAACCTAATGCGTAGGAAAGTAGGATCCATGTTGGAAAAGGCTAAGGGGGGATATTGCACGGTCCTTCCAACCGCTGGAGTGATCTCACTCCACAAGCTAGCTTAGCCACATAGATGCCTGGAGGCTAATACCCAACCGGAAGGGAAAGCCTGGAGGTATATACCTGCCAGGATTCGAACCCGGGTCCTCTGGGAAGAGGTGGGTGAGGCTGGCCACTGGGACACCCCAAGTGGTTATGATTGGAAAAGGCTAAAGGGTGTGGGGTCATGATTGGAACATGATTCGTCACGTAGGAGCATGAACAGAAGGCTACACCACCCACCTCAATGATTCATGGTGGTTGGCTTGGATTGAACCACGATTACCACTAGCCACCTTTTCCATTTTGCTAGTTTTGATACTTTAAAAAATAAATTAAAATAATAAAGGGATAGTGGTTTGGGTCATGACCAGACCCTTTAGCCTAAAAAAGTAAAAAAACATGGAAGTGGGTAGTTAGTAAATGGGGGACGGATAGTCTGATACATAGAGGGAACCTTGTTTCGTGTATTTTACTTTGGAGGTTAGAAAAATTATTAGTTAAACTGTTTGAAGTAACAATTTTTTCCCATATATTTATGTATGCACACATTTATATATGAGTAAAATGCTAAAATTGTCCCTGAGTTTAGGTCATTTTTGCCACTTCAGTCTAAAAATGAAACTTTTTTGTATTCGGGTCCCCGATGTTTCATTTTTGTTGTCATTTTCATCCAATTGGCAAGCTGGGTTAGAATTTTCTATTAATTTCTCTCCCTTTTTTGTCGTTTTCCTCATTTAATTAAAATATATCATGGCATAAAATGACTATTATACCCTTCATTTAAATGAGGAAAATGACAAAAAAGAGAGATATGAAAATTCTAACACATTTTACTAATTGGATGAAAATGACAATAAAAATGAAAACTCAGATACAAAAAGTTTTATATTTGGACTGAAGTGAAAGTGGCCTAAATTTAGAGACCATTTTAGCATTTTACTCTTTATATACATACAATTGTAGAGCACATCATTAATCTTAAATATAAAACAATACTTTATATATTAAAATAAACCATAAATAAAGTATTTGTTATTTCTTGAATAGACGTATTATTTATTTTACCTGGAACTACTTAACCTTAAAATTTAAATTTTTATTAAAAAATTTTCATTAACAAAAAGAAAAAAAAGCATACTAGACTTAGAGAGCTAACTTCTACCTTAGGCTTACGAAGTTGTAAAATAAACTTGGTAATTAACATATATAGATATAATAGACTTGGATTTTTACAAGGGTTTTGACTCAAAGGGTCCTCTTTCTTTTTAATACTTGAAATCGAACAAAAATTGGCGAATTCTAGTTAAAAAAAAAAATAGATTTGAAATAACATTAGATTCAGGTTCAAAATATGAATGAACTGGACATTGAATGAGTTTAACAAGGAAGTTTTTAAGTTACCATACCTATACTCCCTTTATAAACATGTGTTTAGATAAATCATATTAGTCAAAGTTAAGGGACAATTATGTAAGTTAATCACCATCACCAGACCATCGTTGTCGTCACCACACCACCCTCTTGTTCTGGTTCATTTAAACCGAGTAAAAAATCATAAACCATAATCCAAATCAAAAACATGTTTTGCTCATAAAGCGAGACATAACAATCACATACACAAACTTCAAAACATTGTTTAAAGTCGAGACTTAGATTTCACCATCCCATTAATCATTTTAGGTACAAGTGTTATGACTTATGAACCAAACCAAGCCAGACTATATAAATTACATTTGAGTCTATGGCACACAATTCTCTACCTTCTATCTGAGTTCTTTCTTCCCTTTCTTTTATCATTTTCACTTCGATTATCAACTCTCTATTCATTTTACAACAGATCACTGGTAAAATGATTTACATCTGCCACTTAGCTGTTCATAGGACAAAATCCAGCCAAAATAAGCCCAATGAGGTGCACGTACAACACCAGTGAACAAATGGTTTGACCATAAAATATGGCCGCGATGTAAAGATTCTTTGACCATTTTTTCGGCAAAGTGAATCGAAAACCATCATTGATTCGATCTTTAAATAAAACAATCTAAGAGGCATTAGAGGACTTTTGGACACTTGGTTTTATAAAGCGAGAAGCGCACAAAAGCGATAAGGTCTAAAACTGTGGAGCGAAATGGCAAAAACGCACCGCTTTTCGTACCTGAGGCGCAAATAATGATATGACTACACACACACATCCTATAGGATTCTAGCATCTTTTACCCAATAGACAAACTTTATAAAACAATATGGAAAATACATGAGGTGCACGCCCCAGGGTCATTTTTTTGCCAAGAAATCACACCTTAAATGTGCTTTAAAAAACATGTCTATGCTACCTAAAGCTTATGGGCTTGTGCCTTGTTGCGCCTAGGCGCCCTTTCTTAAACCAAGAATTAAACAACTTTTGCCGATGTGAAGTGTTTGACCCGACCCATTTGACCGGTACCTAATCCTTCGACCCGCGCATGTTGCCATCTTTAAATAATAATAATACTGCTACTGCTACTGCTACTGCTACTGCAACTAATCAAGAGAAAAAAGGAACTTTACTAACCTCGACCTGCAAATCTATCCAAACAGGAACATAGAGTAAAAAATACTTAAAAATATATTGAAAATCCGTACACACTCGCAAACACGTCAAGTTTTTGGCGCCGTTGCCGGGGACAAAAGGATTTTAAGAAAGTTTAAAATCGGCAACCTAATCATTTTTATGCTTTTCTAATTTTTCTTTCTAGGTTTTTCTTCTTTTTCTCCTAGTTTTCTACTTTCTGCAAGAGTAACACCGGGCCGTGTGTAATCAACACGGGGCTATGTCACATCCCTAGTAACACAAAAACTGACACGAACTACAGCACGAGTGTGACAACTGACACAAAACCGGTAATTTCCGTACTATTTTAATAATTATTTGTTATCTGCAATTATATGCTTAAACATCAACATTATGTGCTTACTTGCTCTACATATGAATTCATACATGTTTTATACTTCAAATATCGCATTGTGCATTACATTAAGCGTTGCGTCAGAAACACTAGTAAACTCACCAGTAAGACAAGCTGCGTCAGCATGACTGCAGAATACAATTAGACAATAGATTTTGGGCCTAGATGTAGGTCCAACATAAAAAATACATTAAAACCCAAGTGTAGGAACAAGGGTTAACATAAACACTTTCTGGAAACTAAAACAGAAACTAAAAAGTATCCAAAACGCACTATAAATGCAGATTTCTGCAGAAAAGCCAGCAAAAACAACATTTAAACCATGAAATAACATGCAGAAATTATGTTTTAGTGTCCAGAATAACTTGTAAAGTGTTGGGAATGAAAACTGTCACAAAAGGTACTTTATACCTAGTAAAACTGCGCAATTTAGCACTTTAACGAACCGGTAATCGGACACTACCCAAAACATCAAAACTAGACTAGAAGCATTGTTTTTATGATATAAAGCGAGTATTGGTGATAAAACACCTTAAAAATCATAAAAACACATAAACACACTTAATTTAAACATAAACCTCCTAGCTTACCTTATAGTCCCTCAACTTTGAACTTTTACATTTTACCCCCTATCTACAACTGGCCCCAAGGGCCCCACCCCACTTCTGAATATAATGTTTGCAATGTATCTTAGATATGTGACATGTTAACCTTTGGGTTGAACTTATGTTGGGTGATGATGTTATAAGAGACCATTAGATGAAAACTCTTATCATTTCACCTCCATTCAAACTTCATCTTTCTCTCTTCTTATCCCCTTACCTACGGCCACATACCACCACCCCACACCATCCATTTTCTTCATCATACAAGGCAATCTAAGGTGATTCAAAGGTGAAGGAAGGTTATCTAAGGAAGCTACAAGTGGTGAAAGTGGAAGGACCTTGCTAAGGAGCTTTTAACCACCCATCTTCTTCATTCTTCATCTTCATCTTGTTTGTGCCACTTCCCTAGCCACTAGAGCTAGTAATGAGCATGCTAAACTCTATTCTACTTCATGTTAGTCTTATGTACAAGTCACACCATCTAAGAAACTAAACTTTGAAGGATGAAGATATGAAGATCTAACATAATCTAAAGAAAAACAAGTGTTTTTAGTGTTGGTGCATATTTCGTACGTCTGCCACTGTGCGAATAGTTAGATAGAGCATGTGTTGAATATTGTATAGATTAGAGAAAGTCGGACACGGATTAGACATTGTAAAGGTCCATCCGGACGGATGGACAAGTCCATCCGGACGGATGGACAACATATAGTCCAAAACCCCATCCGGATATAGAGTGTGTAATGTATCAGTCCATCCGGACGGATGGCCATCCGGACGGATGGACATAGGATCATCCATACATGTGTAGGATGTTGCCTATAAATAGGGAGTTGGGGTTCCCATTTGGACAAGCTTTTGGATCCCAGAGGGGACATGCTGTCCGACTGGTCTCACGCTGCTGTAACTTGTCAAGATATGAATAGAGACCAGATTATAAGTGACTGCTCGGTGTCGTATCTATCTCCTACTCCTTTCTTACTAATAATAAACGCATCGAACACGTCATTCAGGACCGAAGCTCCGTCAAACTCGCCGGTTCCTGGAATATCATGTGGTATCAGAGCTACTGTACCGATTTAATCGATCTAACAGTCGGTTAAATCACCCAAGCTCATCAATTTTGGGTTAAACATGAGTTTTGATGTTAAAACAGAGAAAATTATCAAAATAAAGGTCAATTCACGGATGGATTTTGGAATTGATGCCATCATTCTGTTCGGAATTGATTCGCGCACAATCCTGTGAAATTTCATCATGAAATTCATACACATAAAGATTCTGGATCGAAAAAACTTGAGTGGGAGTGTTTTTGAGTTGTTAGAACATATTCCTACGGATGACCATCTCGGCGGATGACCATCCGGACCATTTAGTCATCCGGGCGAATGGTCATTCGGACCATATAGTCATTCGGACGGATGGGTGAAACCTCATCCGGATGGACATCAATTCCATCCGGACGGATGAAGACACTCAGGTGGCTAACTGTCAAGGTGATCCAAGATCAGTCATCCGGACGAATGGATCTATTCCATTCGGGCGGATGAACAAAATGTTTTAGGCATCTTCATTATGTTATTTGTGGGTTTTTTGTGTGTTTTATGGTTGACATTATGGTGTTTTATTACTTTTTACACATTTTAGAAAATTTGGACTCTGTAGATAACTCCTAGCCTATATTTACGTAAACACCCCATGTAAATAATAACCGCTTAAGTTAACTACCTTATGAAAAAATGGGAGTTAGTGGGGGGGTTGAGGGAGGTTATTTATTTATCAAGAAATAAAAGTTTTATTAACCATTAATACAACCGTTGATGTTATCAGTTTTGTAGGAGAACATGATCGAAAACTAAAAAACGGTTTAACCTGAATAATAAACTACTAATACATATCCTAATGAAAATTATAATGGAGGGAAATATACATAAAAAAATGAAAGTCGACGACATTGTATGTTGTAAAAAATACAAATAAAAAGTATATCATGTCATATAAAAAACACAATGTGTATACAAAAACACAATGCTAGAGGATAACACAATGTTACATATATAAAACAGAAAAACTACAAAACCTCGTTGTCTAATAAAAACACAATGACATTAACACAATGTAGCGATAAAATTTCACCTCGCGAAACTGCTACACCTAAAAACCCTTCAAATTCTGGTCATAACCACCAGGTTATTTTGGTCATGATTAAACCTCACAATTAACCGTCTAATTTGTACGGCCAAGATCAATCGCACAACGGTTCTTTTTACCAATATTATAATTTATTATTATTATATTTACATTTAACCTTATTTATATTTTGTTATTTTTTAAGTTTTAACAACTTTCTTTTTTTAACATTATCGATACCTTCCGAACAACAACAACAACATCTGTTCAGTTTGTTTTAAATGGCATGGATTACCCTTTTCAATTTTTATTAATATAATGTAATGTTTTATAAAATTTTGAATATATCGTCATGATGTGCTTATTATTATTTACGATTCGATAAAAGTTTTCTTATAGTGGATCTTTTTTTATCGTCACAAACTGAACAGATACCGACCAAACAACTTTGGTACCAATATCGTACTCGTCTTTTTCTTGGTTGATACACGTTCGTTGACCGAGAGGGTGGTTGTAGCGAGAAACATATGGAAGCTGAAACGCCGGAGTTCGATTGCATTAGAAAGAATCTAAAAACGCAATTGAATTGAGATGTTTCATCTTATATGGGAAGAGAATACGCTCCTCAGCGTTAATCCAAGGGACGTGGGTGGGAGAAGACGCTCCTTCGATACCTGCTCCACTAATCCTTGAACTACCGTAGGAAAAAAACTTCCAAATTTTAGCCATAACCACCAGGTTATTATGGCCACGATTTATCCTCACAAATAACTTCCAATATTATCACTCTGTTGGGACGGGTTCCTGAAATTTACAAAATTCAAACAACGTATAATCTAACTGGGATTAGTAGGCACATAAGTTGGTTAATTCTCGTACATGTTAACTCAAATTTTGTTATTTAGTGGGCGCTAGATAACATCTTTGCTTCGTTATGTACAACCCAGAATTTTTTAAGGAAAATAAAGAATAATGAAATAGCTTCAAATATATAATATAATGGACATATTTCAATTACAAATACATACAAAAATACAATAGAAATGTGTAAAACAAAGGCAAAATTAAGCGTTGACATCAAAGAAAGTCATTCCTTGCACACACAATGTTCCACAAAAACACAATGTCTCTTCAAAAACACAATGTTTATACAAAAACACAATGCTATGTAGAGCACAATGTTATATATATAAAACACAAAAAACTACAAAAAAATGTCGTATAAAATACAATGGCAATAACACAATGTTATAAAAAAAACAAATGCCTTTGTTAAAACACAATTCCTTGTAAAAAAACACAATACCATGTAATTACTGTATATATTTACTTAAATACCCCATGTACTTAATAACCACTCGAACTACCTTTTAGAGAAAATTGGAGTTTGTGGGGGGTGGGGGAGGTTATTTATATATCATGAGAGAAGTTGAAGAAAATTAGAGTTAGTGGGGGTGGGGGAAGTTATTTATTTATCATAAGAGAAGAGTTATATTTACCATTAACATAACAGTTGACTTTATCAGTTTTGTTGGAGAACATGGTTGAAAGCTACAAAAAAACATTTTAACCTGAATAATAAACCGCTAATACATTATATGCTGCAAAAAAATTCCTAGGATAACCACCAAACTATGTGTGTATTTAAGATCACGTTGACTTCTTATCACACATTTAGCTTCCTCTCGTTTTTTTTTTCTTTCTAAACCTACGTTATTTATCTTTTTCGTTATTTTAATAATGTAGTGTTATGCTATATAAAATTATGAATATACAGCTGTGACGTGCTTAATTTTTTCTGTATTTTAAAAGAAGTTTTGTCCGAAATTGGGCGGGTCAAGTATAATACAATTTCTCAGTCAATCAACTTGTTCTTCAGAATCACTCAATTCGTTCGATTCGATCGTTGATAAGTGTTTCTAGCATTCGAATTATGTCAATCGTTGTAAAAATCCAAAGAAATTGGCTTCGATCTGTGTAATTTTGTATGATTTGAACCGATCGATTTAAATTAAGGTTTGATTGATTGATTTGTTTTGGTAGGGGAGGAATTGACAGGTGAGTAGTTTGTTATTAATTTTGCTTTGATTGATGAATTGCTTGATGATTTTGTGGTTTAATTTTGTCTTTTATGCTTTTTTTTGGGGTTTTTTTTGTAGTTTTAGTTCATTGTTTTCTTTTTTGCATTTTGTTTTATAAAACACCCACATTCATTGCGTTATAACACAATGATAAAACTCAACTTATTGTGTTTTAACACAGTTTATTATTGTGTTTTAGTCCATTGCATTTTTATTTTGTCTTTTATAAACTCAATGATAAAAATACATCTTTTTGTGTTTTTACTTCATTGCGTTTATGAATCATGCTTTATAACAGAATGATAAAAACACATTTTATTGTGTTTTAGTCCATTGTGTTTATGAATTGTGGTTTTATTTGATTACGTTTTTGTATTGTGGTTTATAAAACACACTTTATTGTGTTTTTAGTTCTTTGTGTTTTTTAATTGTGTTTTATAACACAATTACAAGAAGTGGATTTGGAGGAGTTGATGAAGGTAATTGTAGACTAAAGTAATTTGGAAATAAACGTCTTGTATAGGAACCTAATGCGCAGGAAAGTAGGATCCACGTTGGAAAAGACTAAAGGGTGTGGGGTCATGATTGGAACATGATTCGTCACGTAGGAACATGAACAGAAGGCTAGACCACCCACTTCAATGATTCATGGTGGTTGGCGTGGATTGAACCACGATTACCACTAGCCACCTTTTCCATTTTCTTAGATTTTGATACTTTAAAAAATAAATTAAAATAATAAAGGGGATGGTGGTTTGGGTCATGACCACACCCTTTAGCCTAAAGAAGTAAAAAACACATGGAAGTGGGTAGTTAGTAAATGGGGGACGGATATTCTGATACATAGAGGGAACCTTGTTTCGTGTATTTTACTTCGAGGTTAGAAAAATTATTGGTTTAACTGTTTGAAGAAACAATTTTTTTTCCATATATTTATGTATGCACACATTTATATATGAGTAAATTTCTAAAATTGTCCCTGAGTTTAGGCCACTTTTGCCACTTCAGTCTAAAAATGAAACTTTTTTGTATCCGGGTGTTTCACTTTTGTTGCCATTTTCATCCAATTGGCAAACTGGGTTAGAATTTTCTATTAATTTCTCCCCCTTTTTTGTCGTTTTCCTCATTTAATTAAAATATATCATGGCATAAAATGACGATTATACCCTTTATTTAAAAAAATGACAAAAAAGAGAGACATGAACAGAAAATTCTAACACATTTTGCTAATGGGATGAAAATGACAATAAAAATGAAACCTCAGGAACTCAGATACAAAAAGTTTTATATTTGGACTGAAGTGGAAGTGACCTAAATTTAGAGACCATTTTAGCATTTTACTCTGTTAAATACATACAATTGTAGAGCACATCATTATACATATATTAAATTAATCTTAAAAATAAAACAATACTTTATATATTAAAATAAACCATAAATAAAGTATTTGTTATCTCTTGAACAGACGTGTTATTTGTTTTATCTGGAACTACTTAACCTTAAAATTTAATTTTTTATTAAAAAAAATCCATTAACAAAAAAAAAAAAAAAAAAAAAACAACAACAAAGCATAATAGACTTAGAGAGCTAACTTGTACCTTAGGCTTACGAAGTTGTAAAATAAACTTGGTAATTAACATATATAGATATAATAGACTTGGATTTCCACAAGGGTTTTGACTCAAAGGGTCCTGAAGGGGTATGGTCCCAGATCTCGCACCAACATGGCAGCGAGTGACCATTACCCTTATCAAAAACCCCCACCGGCAAGAACTTATCTGTGTCCGTGCGGGCACGCGCGAACACATTGGTCGAATCCAATCGGTCAAGTGATGAGAAGACTTACCTTGTGTATGAAAATGGGTGTACACATAGCGATGCGGCCTTGCACCGCATCCTATGAACATTTTCGTTATGACAAGGGATCTGGACAACAGCAACAGTCACCACGAGTGGCGATGCGGCCTGGCACCGCATCCCGCAGTCTTCGCCAGAGTGAGAACACGGAAACAACATCAGTTACCGTAAGCAGCGATGCGGCGCAGCACCGCATCCTGCCCACGAGGCAAGTGGGACTGACACCACAAAGCAAGTGGCACCAATGACAGTCTCCTGTCAGCCCATACGTAAGCAACAGACTGACACCGCAGTAGGACGTTGCTTCACCACCACAACCGACAAGCCTGACACACCTGCATAAGGGCGGCGCGTTGTCAGTCTAGCCACTCAATTGCCCTCCTTCACTCCTCGGCTATAAATACCCATCCCGGACCAGGTTTGAGGTATCGCTTATCAACTCTCTCACTACTACTACTATCACACACTTTGCTTCACAAGCAAATTACTGATTCTCACGCCGGAGAGTGGTAAAAAGGAGCACCCCCCACCCCTTCCTCCTTGTTAGGAGTCACGGTGTGTTTCCCTTGTGCAGGAGACAACCCAGCGGACGATCCTGCCACCGATCCTCGGAAAGAAGGGATTAACCCTACTTGACGAGACCAGTGAATTAACCTCTCTTGGTTAACCATTGTTTCATCATTGGCGCCCACCGCTACTCTTAGCACTTTTTTCCGCATCTTTTTCTTTCTTGAAGATCATGTCTGATCGTCAAAACAATCCTACCGGGGACAACCTCTACCCCACAAACTTGGTACCTATGGGGAACGTCACCCCAGCACAACCAATCAGCCACATAGGCACATCCGCACAGGGGGGCTCTCCCCCAATGTTCATGCCAGATTTTTCACAGTACGGTTCTGTGATACCCCCAGGAATGGACCTTCATACCTGGTTCTACCAACAACAGACTGCCCTTGCGGCAGCCTACAGCAAAGCTTGCGCAGAGGCGCAAGTACCTGGAGGACCCACCCCTGCACCATACACACCTGCGCCTCGTATCTTGCAATACGAGACTAGGGCACCCGCAAACCCGGCCTCCCGGGATAGGGTAGAAAAACACAGATCCTCCTATTGTAGCGTCCGAACGCTTGACGAGGACGACTCCACATATGGATCCCGCCGTAGGGGTCCAATACAAAGCCGCCTAGGTGTAACACCACGTAAAAACGTGTTCAATTATATAAAGACACGTGTCCTAAACTCTAAATATGTGAAAGAATGAGTTTGAAGGACTAAAGTTGACAAACGGTGAAAATATGTATGCGAAGGGACTAAAAGTGACAACATGCCAAACTTGTGCCTCTGAATGACCATACATGAAGAATATATTCTTAAACGAGTGATTAATTGAATATGAGAAGCCATTTATGAAAATAATCGAAAGATTATAAACTACAAGGGTTAAACGTGTCAACATGTTAATTCTTACCTCTGAGTGACCTTATAACGAACCCGAGGCTTCGAAATATTCAAATATACTCTCAAGAATAAGTGACATAAATTTCATAAGGTTTCGAGATCGTTATACGTTGTTTATGCAAATTCCCAAGAATTAGGGTTTAAAGTGTCAACGAGGTGAAACTTATGTTTTTGGTGATCAATTAACGAAACCGGGCCTAATGGAGTTTGGTTATACTCCCTTGAACTTCTACAAACTAACTTCAAGGGCCAATTATGTCTAAAATATAAGATATTTGAGGGAATAAAAGTGCAGGGGCTGAAAATGCAATAAATGAAAGCTGTTTAACTTGTGCCACCCCTTTACACGGGCGGTGTAGCCCATTGTGAACACTTACGCGGACCGTGTGACAGTTGCCAGCATCCAAAAAACTGGCAGCTGCATGTTGCAGCCTGTTACACCGACTTTGGAGCCAATTTTTCGATTCCAGGAGCTATTTGTTGGTTTTAGAATACCACTAGGACACCTAGAGTGATCCTAGATGCCTCCAAAACACCTGCTTGGATCTCCTTGCATGCCATTTTGCTATTTAAAGGCTCCTAGGTTCATTTGTTCATTTGCTCATTCACTTGCAACAACTTCAAAACTCATTTCTGGAGATAGCAAGCATTAGGAGAAGATTAAGAAGTGTAGAAAAGATAGCAAGGACCTTATGTAAGTGTTTTAGTCCCTGCTTAGTCCATTTTATTAGCTTAAAAACCGAAAAGTCAAACATATCGTAATTAGGCTTTGACTTTCGGTTTAATCATAAATGGTCCAGCCACTGACCGAAATGAAAGTGGTTATAGGACCATGTTAATGTAAGTGATTAACCCTTAAAAGGGCACCTCCTAATTATTTCATTTTACTAGTTAATTGTCGGGTCAAACTAGTTAGTCAAAAAGTCAAACTGGACAGAAACTTTAAAAATGATTTAAACTAATAAAACAGAAGTTATAAATTATATTTTAACATTCTAATGACTTGGTAATTAGTATTAGAACATGTTTAATCAGGTCTAACACGACAATTATCAGTCTAAGGCCAGTTTATAACCGAAAGTCGCAAAAGCTTGACTTTTGCTTTGACTTTCAGTTCTGACCCGATTAAGCTTAATTCTCCCATGTTATAAGCTTCTATTAGGACCACATTATACAGTAGTATAACCCTCTAGAGTTATATTGCTTGGTCCTTAGTAGTTTGAATTATATGCTCTTGTTTGTTAATATGCTTATAAATGCCGTAAATGCCCTTTTGACATATAAATGAGATTTTTAGAAATGTGAGAGGACAAAAACCTTTGCTACTGATATATAAACTTGTCCCGAAAATTTGACATCAGTTCTTGGTCTCAAACAAAAGTTATGCTCGATATCGTAATTGGAAGCTTTTTATTTATTAAATTGCGATATCTTGCATAAGACACATTTAAACTTGGATTTTGAACCAAAACTCATAACCTACTGTTAAGATATTATTTTTAAGGATTTTTAAGATTTTTGGTTAGATTATAATCTGTTTAAATCATTGGGTTCTTGTGGAATTGGGTAAGTGACGATAATACCCTTTTCATGCATAAAATGAGATTAACAAATGATTTGAATGCCAAACCTTTTCCTACTGATTTCATACATTAAATAAATTATTTTGAGCATTTAAAACTGATCAAAATTTCAGATTTACATAAACATCTTGATTATCATCAATTAGCGAGTTTTACACTAGTTAGGTGCATAGTATGGTTTAAAACCATATTTAACACTTAAGACTTATCACCTACTGAATTTTTAAACAAATTTTAATATTATTATAGTAGGTATGAGTCATAAACCCAGACTTCCAAAAATGTCCTTAAAAGCATATGTGAAATGACCAAAATGCCCTTTCGGGGCATAGTTTGGCCATAAATGGTAAACCTCACATATATGTAGTATCTTACTGATGTAACGAGATAAAATAAATATTTTTTACTGATTACCAAAGACCCGAACCTCAGTTTGTTATAAAATCTCTTTTATAATCATTAAAATGATCAAAATGCCCCTAAGGGACTTAAATTGGTTTTAAATACTTTTTGGGCATATATGTTAACATCCTACTGATGTATTAACATAATTTAAGCATAATAACAATTGAGACTTATATATAATTCATTTGGATACCCGTTATGCATTTGTGCATTCGGATCGGTTTATGTAACTAGTTTACGTAAAATAGCCGAAGCGGGTTTAACCTTATCATTAAATCCTCAAATTCCAGAATGTGTTTAGTTTACCCATATTATACAAGTTTCCAAACTTGTCGGGTCTAAACCACATTCTATTCCGGTCTCCGCTTAATCCAGCGTTTAGAACCGTAAAGTTTCTTTCTAGCTAACCGGTTTAAGTCTTTGACTTAACTAAAGACCCGTTAGCATCCTAATAGGTTATTAAACCTTCTATACAGATTAAGTAGCATCCAATAGAAGGTATTATCATAAGCTTTAGGAATATACGGCTGAGTTACTTCTCATATCTAGCTCAGGTAAATACGTTTAACTTATTTTCCCTTACATAACCCATTTTAATCTGTCTTGTTTGATAACATAAACATTGGGGGTTAATACGACCGTGTCCTAGATATCCTCGGCTCATTTCATTTGAAAATGGCCACGACCTATGCACGGGGTGTAGGCATACACCTGACAGATGCAAATGCTAAAATATAAACCCACATGTTGGGGATAACTCCTTTGTGGGTTCTATAAGTGGTGAGTCGGTTAATCAAGACCGGCTTCCAACCGGCCCCAATTGTGTGACAAACATATAAATACTATACAAGATTATCTTAAATAATTGTCCCAAGTTATAAATGATTTGTGCCATGTGCACTTAAATCAATTTTCTTAAATGTTTTAAAATGAATCAGTTAATTGTATTACCAGTGTAAACTGACGTATTTTTTAAAGACTGATTGACAGGTACTTCTCGTAAATAGGCTGGAGCTACTAGGTGTCATATAAGAGGATCTTGCAAATCCCTAGATACCTGAAGTCTGTTATTTTCCGTTTCTTGTATTTTATTTATGATTCGCCTGTGGATCTTATTACAACCCAGTCTGTATATTCTTTCATTCGGACACTCAGACATTATGATTTGTAATAGTTTATTCACCAAGCCTTCTGCTGTGCTATTATATTGTATGTATGACTATGATGATATCAACTACGTCACGATACTCCCCGTCGGGCCCACCGGTAATATGTGGAAATATCGGCGTGTGACAGGTTGGTATCAGAGCCAACATTGAGTGAATTAAACACTAACCTTTTGTGTTTAATCTCAATGACACAATAAGCACATTCCTTAGACTTCCGAGTCTAGGCAAATGACCTAGGATTTATTCTTAACTTGCCTTTTATCGTTTATATTTTGTTTTACTTGTTTTAACAGGTTAGCTAATTAAAAAAAATGCCGCCACGTGTACGAGGCAAGGGAAAGGGACCAATGAGAGGATGGCCATCAGGCCATGCGGGACCCTCCCATAGGCGCACTCTGTCAGCATCTTTCTCTAGTTCCGAGTCTCGGGATCATTGGAGTCATACCTTCAAACCGGCGAGGCATTCTGTTTCGCTAGGATCCTCACCTTCAGATCCTCCATACTTTGGGCAACCCATTCCTGATGAGCCCCAGCATTCCCTTCACTCTCAAGAATCACACCATTCTCATCATTCGCACCAATCTTACCACTCTTTACACTCCCATTCTTTCCATCACTCCGATTCCATTTATTCCCCAGCTCAGTTCAACCCCAATGACTATGTCAACAATCTTCTGGGTTTCAATCCTTTAGGACCCGAAGATCACTTCTCCCAAGAGATAGAAATGGATGACGACCCTGACCCTGACCCAGAACCACCAACCGGGACTCCTGGCCACCCTATCAGCATATCCAGCGGTTCTCCATATCAAGGATCGCCATACCAAGGGCCCGATTCTTTTGCCGAAAGGTGGGCCACGTATGAATGGGAAATCACCCCTTCATATCATAACTCTCCTGCTCAACCTCCTTTGAATGAACCGTATCTTCAAGCGGTTACCCCACCACCTCTACCTGTTGAGGAACCACCTCAACCACCTCCCGAGCCGCCTAGGCGAAGGAGGAATGCACGAATGTCTGTGCGTGGGGGACCACGGTTCAGTTCTCCTCAAGGTTCAAGCTCATACCCTCCTATTCCCGAGGACCCCCAAATGGGTGGACCCTCGCACGCGGTGCCGAAAGATAACCCTCCGCCGATTTCTTATGCACCACCGCCACCGCCAGTGGGTTTTGACAACCCGATACCAACATACCCAGGTTCGTCTAGGTAACCCATCTGGGTATCCAACCACTGCGGAATACGGAGCCCAAGATCCATATCTTACTGCAGCACAGTATAATGCACTTTATCCTTCTTCTTACCCACCAGTTTACCCAACTGGATATCCGGTGCAGGGGTATCAATACCCACCATATCAACAACCTCCTCCTCCCCAACAGGAGCAAACTCAGGAGATTCTACAGAGGTTGGACAGGGTTGAGCGAAAAGCGAATGAAACCAATAAGAAGCATAACAAATTTCTCAAGGGCCTTGTGAGTCTCATCAAAGGCAAAAAGAAGTAGGAAGTTGTTTATTTTATCTTGTATTGTCTTTTTAATCAAGTCCCTGCGAGGACATTTTTATTTTCAGTACCGAGTCCCTGCGTGGACTTATTTCTATTTTTGTAGCCCCTGCGTGGGTAGTGTGTTATTTCAAGTCCCGTATAGGGCATCTTTGTATTAGTTTTAATGTTTTAATGGAATTTCTCTTTGGATTTTAAATATGTATTTTATTACATCATCATATCATTTCAATATTTAAATTGATCCGCCAAAGAAATTCTTAAAGGTATAACCTAGCCAAAATATTAATGGCTATGATGGTACAACCTTTTTAAGACAATAAATTCCCTGTTAACATCTGAAAACATGTTAACATTCCTGGCTGTGTGGCTCGAGAGACCACCCAAGCTTCCAAATGTACTTGGACTTTCCCAAGTCTCTCCCATAGCCTATATGATCAATATGAATCATGGCTAATAAACATCAATATGATGAACACACCAAAACATCCATTTGAGATGTATGCTTTTAAGCAAGGGTGTATTAATGACAATGATGGTTTTGTTTTACAAACTTCTTGTCAAAAGGGAAATGAACAAGCCTTAACCCTTAAAAGATCACTGATTAAAGAGATCATTGGTTATATTCTAATCGTCCCTGTGACAAGTCCTTTTGCGCTATCTAAATGTCCTTCGAGACGAGCCTTGTGCTAAATGAAAATGTCTTTTATGACATTGACAGTTGTGATTTATATTCCCCTGTCTAATAAATATAAAGAATTATATCCCATTGATTGTTATTTATTACTTAAAATGGTCTATATGGTTTAATAATACCATGACCATCTAATCATCAATGTGATGATTTATTATATAATTTAAATAAATCATTATTGTTTGATATAGTACTCGAATCATGGCTGGATCTGACGAAGCAAACAGTCATCTGCGAGAAGAAAACAATAATGAAGCAAGAATAAATCTTACAAATGCTGAATTGCAAGCAATGATTGACACCGCAGTTGCTCAAGCGGTGGATAAAATCTTCAAAGAACTGAGTAATGTTCGGTCTAAAACTCATACAAAACCGTTATCGCATTCACATGCATAAAAAGGGATGAATCTCAGCATTCATCAAACCAGAGATCTGAATCTCAGAAGGTTGTGTTAAATCAAACTCCCAGGTACAACAAAGGTTGTACCTACAAATACTTCGTCTCGTGTAAGCCAAGGGACTTCACGGAAGAAAAGGGAGCGATAAATTATATGAAATGGTTAGATGAAATGGAAACTGTGATTGACATCAGTGGATGTGCTAAGGAAGACATAGTTAAGTTTGTGTCTCAATCCTTCAAGGGTGACGCCCTCACTTGGTGGAAAGCATTGGTGCAATCCACTGGAAAGGTTCCTCTGTATAACCTTTCGTGGAACAAGTTTGTTGATCTTGTGAAGGACACTTACTGTCCTCAACATGAAGTCAAAAGAATAGAAACTGACTTCCTCACTTTAGTGATGAAGGATTTGGATTGCAGGTCCTATGTGACCAGCTTCAACTCGATGTCGACGCTTGTACCATACTTGGTCACCCCAGAACCCAAATGCATTGCGTGTTTCATCGGTGGTTTAGCACCTGAAGTGAAAGGAAATGTCAAGGCTTCTAAGCCTGCTACCTATAGATCTGCTGTAGATCTATCTTTGTCCCTTACTCTTGATGTTGTGAGGAGTAGGGCAAAGAAAACTACCGATGACGGGAAGAGGAAGAGGGAGGAAGACAAGTCCACTCAATCTAACAAGAAGAACAAAGGAAACTTTGGTTCTAAAAAAGGGCAGTCAAGTGACAAGCCCAGGTGCAAGACTTGCAACAAAAGGCACTTTGGAAAGTGCAACCAAGACCCACAAGCTAAACCATGTGGGATTTGTAAGAAGAAAGGGCACAAGTCTGTAGAGTGCCAAAACATTAAGGATGAAACCTGCTACGGTTGCAACGAAAAGGGGCACATCAAGACTAATTGTCCCAAGAATGCTAAGAAGCCCGAGGAGGCGAAGAAAACCAATGCAAGGGTTTTTCAGATGAATGCAAGGGAGGCGGTGAATGACGAGAACGTCATAACAGGTACCTTCCTCATTAATAATAATTATGCTAGAGTTTTATTTGATTCAGGTGCTGATAAGTCTTTTGTAGACCATAAGTTTAGTAAATCACTGAATCTGCCTATTAAGACTCTAGACATAAAATATGAGGTAGAGCTTGCCGATGGTACCTTAGAAATAGCTTCAACTCTTCTTGATGGATGTTTCATATCCATTAAGAATCATTCTATCCCGCTATCCCTCTTGCCAATGAAATTGGCTGGTTTTGATGTGGTCTTAGGCATGGATTGGTTGTCGCATAACCAAGCCCAAATCGCCTGTGACAAAAAGCTAGTTATCATCAAATCCCCTTCTGGTGAATCCGTCACTATCCAAGGAGATACACAATATGGTTTGCCCAACAATGTGTCGATTCTCAAAGTATCAAGGTGTCTAAAGAACGGATGTGTCATTTACATGGCACAAGTGACTGTGAATGACCCGAAACCCAAGATTGAAGACATTCCAATTATATCCGAGTATCCTGATGTCTTTCCTGATGAATTACCTGGATTACCCCCTGAGAGGCAAGTGGAGTTCATGATAGACATTCTTCCAGGATCTACACCAATTGCATGAGCTCCTTATCATCTAGCGCCTACTGAAATGAAAGAGCTCAGGACTCAATTGGATGACTTACTGGAAAAAGGTTAGCTTTTCGGCTTGGGGAGCTCCAATATTGTTTGTGAAGAAGAAGGATGGATCAATGCGCTTATGCATTGATTACCATGAGCTAAACAAGGTAACGATCAAGAATCATTATCCCTGACGACTTATTTGATCAGCTCCAAGGGGCGAGCTTCTTCTTGAAGATTGATTTGAGATCCGGATATCATCAACTTAAGGTCCGAACTGAAGATGTGCCTAAGACAGCGTTCAGAACGAGCTATGGACATTACGAGTTTTTAGTGATGCCCTTTTGGCTCACTAATGCACCAGCAGCATTCATGGACCTCATGAATAGAGTCTGCAAGCCATACTTAGATAAGTTTGTCATTGTCTTTATAGACGACAAACTTATCTACTCTCGTAATCAAGTTGATCATGAGAAGCACCTTCGATGTATCTTAGGATTACTTCGACAAGAGAAGCTGTATGCTAAATTCTCCAAGTGCGAGTTCTGGCTTCGTGAAGTCCAATTTCTTGGACATGTTGTCAGTGAGCGTGGTATCCAAGTCGATCCCACCAAGATAGAAGCCATTATGAACTGGGAAGCACCAAGGACACCAACATAAATTCGCAGCTTTCTGGGATTAGCTGGCTATTACAGAAGATTCATTGAGAACTTCTCAAGGATAGCTACACCATTGACTTCTCTGACCCGCAAGAATGTAAAATTTGATTGGGGTCCAAAACAACAAGAATCTTTTGAGATTCTTAAAAAAAAAAACTGAGCAATGCTCCGGTATTATCATTACCTGAAGGAATTGAAGAGTTTATTGTGCATTGTGATGCGTCACACACCGGTATGGGTTGTGTACTTATGCAGCGAGGCAAGGTGATATCCTACGCATCACGACAATTAAAAGTGCATGAAAAGAATTACACCACCCAAATTTGGAGTTGGATGCTGTTGTCTTCGCACTTAAGTTATGGAGGCACTATCTATATGGAACTACATGTGTGATCTATTCGGATCACAAAAGTCTCCAACACTTATTCAATCAAAAGGATCTCAATATGAGACAGCGCCGCTGGATGGAAACTCTAGATGATTATGATTGCGAAATTCGCTACCATCCTGGTAAAGCGAATGTGGTCGCCGATGCTCTAAGCCGAAAGGAAAGAGTCAAACCTATCAGGATCAATGCCAAGAGTATTGAACTGAGAAATAGCCTGAATGAAAGGCTATTAGCTGCACAAAAGGAAGCTGTCTTAGAAGCTAACCTTCCAAATGAAGAGTTAGGTGTAACTGCTGAACAGTTAACACCAGGTATGGATGGAATCCTCAGAATGAATGGAAGAATTTGGGTTCCTATTCATGGAGGACTTCGTGATATAATCCTCCAGGAAGCTCATAATTCCAAATACTCAGTTCACCCTGGAGGTGACAAGATGTATCAGGATTTGAAAGCTAATTATTGGTGGATAGGTTTGAAGAAATCTATTGCCACACATGTAGCTAAGTGCCTGACTTGTGCTCAGATTAAAGCTGAACATCAAAAGCCATCGGGTCTAGCCAGAACTTCCCACATGGAAGTGGGAGATGGTAACCATGGATTTATAACCAAGTTACCTAAAACAAGGCATGGAAATGATACTATATGGGTCATAGTTGACAGACTGACTAAGTCAGCACATTTCTTACCCATCAAGGAGACTTATAGCTCCGACAAGATAACTCAGTTGTACGTGGATAAAATTGTATCCCTCCATGGAGTGCTGGTGTCTATAATTTCTGACAGAGATACTAGATACACCTCTCACTTTTGGAAAAGTTTCCAACAATCCTTGGGCACTCGTTTAAATTTTAGTACTGCTTACCATCCTCAAACAGATGGACAAAGTGAGCGTACAATTCAAACTTTGGAAGACATGCTTCGAGCATGTGTTATTGATTTGGGAGGTAGCTGGGATGAGCACCTACCTTTGATCGAGTTCTCCTATAACAATAGCTACCATACTAGCATTCAGGCTGCGCCTTTTGAGGCATTGTATGGAAGGAAATGTAGAACACCTGTTTGTTGGGCAGAAGTAGGAGAAGCTCAGTTATCAGGACCTGATATAGTCCTTGAAACAACAGACAAAATTGTCCAGATTCGTGACCGCCTAAAAGATGCAAGAGACATGCAGAAAAGTTATGCTGATAAGAGGCGGAAACCTCTAAAATTCGAAGTGGGCGATAAAGTCTTACTAAAAGTATCACCCTTGAAAGGAGTGATGCGTTTTGGTAAGAAGGGCAAGTTGAGCCCGAGGTATATTGGACCATTCGAAATTCTCGAATGTGTCGGCAGTGTAGCTTATAAGCTAAACTTGCCTGAGGCACTGAGTGGAATCCACAATGTGTTCCACATCTGTAATCTCAAGAAATGTCTAGCTGATGAATCACTAGCTATGTCCCATAAAGACGTACAGATTGATGAAAGCCTGAGGTTTGTTGAAAGACCTATATCGATCGAGGATCGTCAGGTCAAAAAGCTCCAAAGGAAGCACGTGCCTATAGTAGAGGTTAAATGGGATGCCCTTAGAGGCCCCGAATATACGTGGGAAGTTGAGTCCACTATGCGACAGAAGTACCCTCACTTATTCCGGTAAATCTCGGGGTTGAGATTTATTTTAAGGGGGTGAGGATGTAACACCACGTAAAAACGTGTTCAATTATATAAAGACACGTGTCCTAAACTCTAAATATGTGAAAGAATGAGTTTGAAGGACTAAAGTTGACAAACGGTGAAAATATGTATGCGAAGGGACTAAAAGTGTCAACATGCCAAACTTGTGCCTATGAATGACCATACATGAAGAATATATTCTTAAACAAGTGATTAATTGAATATGAGAAGCCATTTATGAAAATAATCGAAAGATTATAAACTACAGGGGTTAAACGTGTCAACATGTTAATTCTTACCTCTGAGTGACCTTTTAACGAACCCGAGGCTTCGAAATATTCAAATATACTCTCAAGAATAAGTGACATAAATTTCACAAGGTTTCGAGATCGTTATACATTGTTTATGCAAATTCCCAAGAATTAGGGTTTAAAGTGTCAACAAGGCGAAACTTATGTTTTCGGTGATCAATTAACAAAACCGGGCCTAACGGAGTTTGGTTATACTCCCTTGAACTTCTACAAACTAACTTCAAGGGCCAATTATGTCTAAAATATAAGATATTTGAGGGAATAAAAGTGCAGGGGCTGAAAATGCAATAAATGAAAGTTGTTTAACTTGTGCCACCCCTTTACACGGGCCGCGTAGCCCATTGTGAACACTTACGCGGGCCCCGTGACAGTTTCCAGCATCCAAAAAAATGGCAGCTGCATGTTGCAGCCTGTTACATCGACTTTGGAGCCAATTTTTCGATTCTAGGAGCTATTTGTTGGTTTTAGAATACCACTAGGACACCTAGAGTGATCCTAGATGCCTCCAAAACACCTGCTTGGATCTTCTTGCATGCCAAATTGCTATTTAAAGGCTCCTAGGTTCATTTGTTCATTTGCTCATTCACTTACAACAACTTCAAAACTCATTTCTGGAGATAACAAGCATTAGGAGAAGATTAAGAAGTGTAGAAAAGATAGCAAGGACCTTATGTAAGTGTTTTAGTCCCTGCTTAGTCCATTTTATTAGCTTAAAAACCGAAAAGTCAAACATATCGTAATTAGGCTTTGACTTTTGGTTTAATCATAAATGGTCCAGCCACTGACTGAAATGAAAGTGGTTATGGGACCATGTTAATGTAGGTGATTAACCCTTAAAAGGGCACCTCCTAATTATTTCGTTTGACTAGTTAATTGTCGGGTAAAACTAGTTAGTCAAAAAGTCAAACTGGACAGAAACTTTAAAAATGATTTAAACTAATAAAACAGAAGTTATAAATTATATTTTAACATTCTAATGACTTGGTAATTAGTATTAGAACATGTTTAATCAGGTCTAACCCGACAATTATCAGTCTAAGGTCAGTTTATAACCGAAAGTCGCAAAAGCTTGACTTTTGCTTTGACTTTCAGTTCTGACCCAATTAAGTATAATTCTCCCATGTTTTAAGCTTCCATTAGGACCACATTATACAGTAGTATAACCCTCTGGAGTTATATTGCTTGGTCCTTAGTAGTTTGAATTATATGCTCTTGTTTGTTAATATGCTTATAAATGCCGTAAATGCCCTTTTGACATATAATTGAGTTTTTTAGAAATGTGAGAGGACAAAAACCTTTGCTACTGATATATAAAATTGTCCCGAAAATTTGACATCAGTTCTTGGTCTCAAACAAAAGTTATGCTCGATATCGTAATTAGAAGCTTTTTATTTATTAAATTGCTATATCTTGCATAAGACACGTTTAAACTTGGATTTGAACCAAAACTCATTACCTACTGTTAAGATATTATTTTTAAGGATTTTTAAGATTTTTGGTCAGATTATAATCTGTTTAAATCATTGTGTTCTTGTGTAATTGGGTAAATGACGATAATACCCTTTTCATGCATAAAATGAGATTAACAAACGATTTGAATGCCAAACCTTTTCCTACTGATTTCATACATTAAATAAATTATTTTGAGCATTTAAAACTGATCAAAATCTCAGATTTACATAAACATCTTGATTATCATCAATTAGCGAGTTTTACACTAGTTAAGTGCATAGTATGGTTTAAAACCATATTTAACACCTAAGACTTATCACCTACTAAATTTTTAAACGAATTTTAATATTATTACAGTAGGTATGAGTCATAAACTCAGACTTCCAAAAATGTCCTTAAAAGCATATGTGAAATGACCAAAATGCCCTTTCGGGGCATAGTTTGGCCATAAATGGTAAACCTCACATATATATAGTATCTTACTGATGTACGAGATTCAATAAATATTTTTACTGATTACCAAATACCAGAACCTCAGTTTGTTATAAAATCTCTTTTATAATCATTAAAATGACCAAAATGCCCCTAAGGGACTTAAATTGGTTTTAAATATTTTTTGGGCATATATGTTAACATCCTACTGATGTATTAACATAATTTAAGCATAATAAAAATTGAGACCTATATATAATTCATTTGGTACCCGTTATGCATTTATGCATTCGGATCGGTTTATGTAACTAGTTTACGTAAAATAGCCGAAGCGGGTTTAACCTTATCATTAAATCCTCCAATTCCAGAATTTGTTTAGTTTACCCATATTATACAAGTATCCAAACTTGTCGGTTCTAAGCCACATTCTATTCCGGTCTCCCCATAATACAGCGTTTAGAACCGTAAAGTTTCTTTCTAGCTAACCGGTTTAAGTCTTTGACTTAACTAAAGACCTGTTAGCATCCTAATAGGTTATTAAACCTTCTATACAGACTAAGTATCCAGTAGAAGGTATTATCATAAAGCTTTAGGAATATACGGCTGAATTACTTCTCATATCTAACTCAGGTAAATACTTTTAACTTATTTTCCCTTATACGGGCTTGGGATACGGTATTATAATAATACCGCTTGGTCGGGTATGAAATCATTTAATCGGATTGTAATTAATAAATTTACATAACCCGTTTTAATCTGTATTGTTTGATAACATAAACATTGGGGGTTAATACGACCGTGTCCTGGATATCCTCGGCTCATTTCATTTGAAAATGGCCACGACCTATGCACGGGGTGTAGGCATACACCTGACAGATGCAAATGCTAAAATATAAACCCACATGTTGGGGATAACTCCTTTGTGGGTTCTATAAGTGGTGAGTCGGTTAATCAAGACCGGCTTCCAACCGGCCCCAATTGTGTGACAAACATATAAATACTATACAAGATTATCTTAAATAATTGTCCCAAGTTATAAATGATTTGTGCCATGTGCACTTAAATCAATTTTCTTAAATATTTTCAAATGAGTCAGTTAATTGTATTTACCAGTGTAAACTGGCGTATTTTCTAAAGACTGATTGACAGGTACTTCTCGTAAATAGGCTGGAGCCACTAGGTGTCATATAAGAGGATCTTGCAAATCCCTAGATACCTGAAGTCTGTTATTTTCCGTTTCTTGTATTTTATTTATGATCCGCCTGTGGATCTTATTACAACCCAGTCTGTATATTCTTTCATTCGGACACTCAGACATTATGGTTTGTAATAGTTTATTCACCAAGCCTTCCGCTGTGCTATTATATTGTGTGTATTGACTATGATGATATCAACTACGTCACGATACTCCCCGTCTGGCCCACCGGTAATATGTGGAAATATCGGGGTGTGACACTAGGCCCGCACGGCGAAACTCGGCGGCAATCAACAGCCCACCGTGGCTCCGGCATCCACAGCCGTGTGGGACCATAGCCCCACAACGAGGGGCATGATCGCACAGACCCGGACGACGGTACGTATTACGGGGAATCCCACTCGGCCAACAGCCCACCGGGAGGATACAATTACATTCCCCCCACTCAACCCCGCACTACATACGTTCGCGCTTCAAAGCGCAGACCAACCCAACCCTACAAGCCAAGGTCCGCGACCGAAAACTCCAAATTCATACCGGAGATCGCCAAGCCGAAGTAACTACAACCAAACTCCCACTTGCGATTGGGAAATACAGTGGCTCGTCCGATCCGGACGATCACATGTATGTTTTTACCGGCGCAGGGTGCATGGGCAAATGGGACGAGGCCACATGGTGCCATTTTCCCCCAGACCCTCACTGGATTAGCGAGGGCTTGGTTTGATTCTTTGCCAGTTGGAGCGCTGACTTCGTTTGAACAACTGCAAGCAAAATTTCTTGCACATTTCAGCCAGCAACGACGTCACAAGCGAGATTCAATGGATGTCATGAACATCTAGCACAGAGACAACGAAAGCCTAGAGTCTTTCGTTATCCGCTACAATAAAGAATGCCTTGAGATCGGCGGGATCGGAGATCAAATGGCCCGTAACCATTTCATCCGAGCCATCAAGGATGATGAAATGGTGATGACCATCTCAGGCAAGGAGGGCTTGCCAGAAAAATGGGATGACGTCATGGCCGCGGTCAAGACGTACGCCCAAACTCAGCGGTCTCTCAAACCGCACACTGGCAAAACGCAGCCCCAAGCGGAAGGTCAATCCTCCCGCCAAGACACCAAGCGCAACAACAACAAGCGCAACCGGGACACATGGAATCGTGGCAACGATTCCAAACCTTATGTCCCGCGCAGTTACCAGCCCGACGCAAGGGCAACGATCAATGCCCAACGCGAACAACGGGTATCCAAGAAAGAATCTCAGGACCGCAATTGGACCGAGATCAACAAGTCGCCAAGAGAAGTCCTCCAGACTGACGCACAATTCTTGCGACCGGCCCAACCGATGAAGTCCAAAAAGAACCAAGATCTCACCCTTTACTGTGAGTATCATAAGGTCTCGGGCCACTCAACCAACAATTGCATCAGTCTCCGATTAGAGATTGAACGAGCCCTGAAAAAGGGGAAGCTGCAACATCTGTTGACACCCTCGCAGAAGCAAACCAAGCGCATCACCCCCAACGACGAGGGCACTACCACGGGAAAAAAGACCATGTATGTGGCCTCAACCCACATGATTAATGGGGGCTGTGGAAGGCCGCGCAAGGCGGCAAGAAGAGGGGATAACGACTGGAAAGACGAACAGGTTGTTTTCCCCAAAGTTCGTGGCGGACCGCGCGACACACGCGCCATCGTTATTACCGGCTACCTAGCTCATTACTGCACGGAGCGGTTGTTCATCGACCCGGGCAGTACCACTGACATTATTTATGAGCAATGCTTCAACCAATTTGATCAGGAAGACAAAGATCGATTACAGCCGGTAGACTATCCTTTGGCCGGATTCGCGGGAGAAACAGTATTCCCCCTAAGCTAAATTACCTTCCCCGTGCGCCTTACCAACGGTAAGCACACGCGGATCGAGGAGGTAAACTTCATGGTTTTACCCCACACCTCCCGATACGACGTACTCCTCGGGCGGGAATCCCAGGGCGATTTTAACATGATCACGTCCGTTCCCCACTCCGCCATCGGTTTCCCAACCGAAACAGGGGTCGCGATAATTTATGCCCGTAGAGAAGTTATTTCTATGGACGAACTGCGTCCGACCAAGAAGGCAAAACTGACCCCCAACACCATACCAGAGAAATGGGTGCTTAACGCAAGGTAACTTGAACAGACGGTAACATTGGGTCATGCCTTGTCTAATAGCACAAGAGCGCGCCAGAAGCATTTGCTTTTCAGGAATCAAGACATCTTCGCATGGACACCCGCATACATGACAGGGGTGCCACACGAAGTCGCGCAACATTTCTTGAATACCCTACCAGGTATGAAGCCGGTGATCGAAGGCCAATGCCATCTTGGATCTGCAAAGAATGAGGCGATGAATGAGCAGGTCAAAGAATTGCTCTCTGCAGGCATCCTGTGGGAAGTTAAATACCAGACTTGGTTACCCAACCCAGTCATGGTAGAAAAAGCAACTGGGGGCTGGCGCATGTGCGTCGACTATAAAGACCTCAACAAAGCCTGCCCCAAGGATTGCTACGCAATTCCAGAGATCAACGAAAAAGTCGATAACCTCGCCCCATTCCGATGGAAGTGTTTTCTCGATTGTTATAAAGGCTATCACCAAGTGCAGATGGCAATCAAGGACGAAGACAAAACGACATTCCGCACCCCTACGGGGAACTACTGTTATACAAAAATCCGTTCAGGTTGCGTAACGCGGGCGCAACCTATCAAAAACTGATGAACGACACTTTTGGCAATCAAATCAGCAAGAGTGTCGAAATCTACATGGACGACTTAGGGGCTGTTTGGTAGCCTCTGAATGGTAATTAAGAGATTACCTCTTAATGGAACCATTAAGAATTTTACCAATGAGAAGGTAAAAGAATGTGACATGTGATGATTTACCATTCAGAGGTTACCTCTTAACCATTCAGACTTGAGGTTACCTCTTATTCATTCAGAGGTTTTAAACCATTAAGAGGTAGCATCTGAATGGTCATTAAGAGGCTACCAAACAGCCCCTTAGTCGTCATGAGCATGGAGGAGGACACCATTGTTGGATCGTGTTCGTGACCCTAAACAGTCAGTATGAGTAGTTCATCATCGTTTACATAGGCGGAATCAAAGTAAACAACGTCAAACAACTTGTATCCTTTTAATCTTTCTTTCTATTACTAATTGCGAGCTTTTACACTGAATTCTGATAAAAATCCAGCAGCACCTTCGCTCACACACACATACATGTCCGTTTCAAATGAGCATGCACAACAACTATTTATACTAGAGATCCTTCCGTTTGAAGGTGACATAGCCTGCTTCAAACGGAACACTCCTCAAACGGACAGGCCATCTTCAAACGGACAGGCCATCTTCAAACGGACATGCCATCTTCAAATGGACAGGCTTCCTAAATCATGACTAAACCCTAATTCAAACACTGTTATGCACTCATTTAACCTATCTTAACATAAGACTCGATAAGACATAGTCAGCAGACATTCAGTGCACCAACAGACTCCCCCTTGGATGTTGACGAAGTCTTTGGCTCCGAGTCTTTAGTCTTTGTCTCTTTCCAAATTTGTCTAACAATGCAAGACTTGATACCAGACGAAGTTGACAGACAAACTGCACTAACAGACTCCCCCTTGGATGTTGATGAAGTTTGTAGTGTCGAGTCTTCTTAAACTTCAGTCTTCATCAGTCTTTGCGTTAACACTGTAAAGCTCCCTTAAACTTCTATCAATCTCATTCTTCAAACTTCAATTTGATTGTTGATCCAGAATATAAACTCCCCCTTTCGATAAGCTGGAATTTATTTTCTGGTTCAAACTTTACACAATCTGTGCCATGAAGTTTCTAGATTGTCACCTGCACATCCTCTACCACAACATAAGTTTCAAAAATTTATAACATTTAGATTTAAGAAACTTACTGGTAGAAATCATTCTTTCATTAATAAAAATAGTTACATCAAGTTCAAGTGAATGACCTTGATTAACTAATCACACAATCTTTCAAAACATTTGTATATAACATTCAAATTTTTCAACATATTCTCCCAACCCAATATAGTTCATCATGTTTAGCACTCGGAATTTTGAAAATCCGCTTTCCAACATCAGTTGTCGAAAATCTTTTTGTATTTTTCAAAATTTAAAACTAAACACAATATTTTTTGAATTTTGTTTTTAGAGAAATGCAGTAACGAAATATTGACAAACAATATTTTTGTGAGTTTGTGTAAGAGGATCATATCAGATTATGAGACCAATCACTAGCACCGTTAAGCTTTAATCATTTTAAGTTCTAAACGATTCACATAGATTGTCAGTATACTGGTCCACTTAAATTTTCACACAAAGTTCAACTGCTTTGAGATACGAGTTTAATGTCTTAGATACTTAAACTTAATCGCGTGTCCCACCTCAGAATATACTCCCGTATCCAGATCCCAATATTCAGTCTTACAGGTGAGTATAACACAAATTATATCTGTAAGGGGAATAAATTATGAAGAATCATGAGAGCTCAGGTCAGAACCACCGTTCAGCAGAGAGATCATGACTCAACTTTTGGGTGTGTTACCTTTAGAGGATCTTTTTTACAACAGCATTGCTAAGCAATTTTATTGTCTTATCATTTATGCTGAGGGTGATGCTATGTTTCAAGCATTGCAGAAAGTATTATTCGAGGACTAGGTCAGAACTTCCATTCAGCAGAAGTCCTGGAATAATACCCCAGACATCCCTGAGTATAAAAACCTAGTATATCAGAAAAAGGAATCTTTCAAACAAGATTTCGGGGGTTACCCATATATCCGAGAGATGTTACCCACGATATAAGCAAGTTTGAATTTAGGTTTATATCTCGTCACAATCTACTAAATGTGCAAAAACCTACTGGCATATCATCAGTGAGACCGTTTATCACTTTTTAACTTTTCATTTCTTTAGCATGTTGTGATCGTCTACTGATGTACTATCATTTCCTCTTTATACACCAAAACTCATTTTTGCTTTTTCAATGTTTTTGGCATTTTCAAATTTTCTAATTTTTTTAAAATTTTTCTCCCCCTAAAATCAAAATATGTTTCAATTTTGATTTTCAAGGAAAATTTGAAAACAAATTGTATAAATAAAATGACAAACTGATATCGAATCGCTTCAATTCGCCATTCACTCGGCTTAACAATCAGAACTCCCCCTGACAACAAACTATTTTCCCATTTAGATTTCAAAACACTTAAGTTTTTTTTTAATCAAAATGGTTTTTTCTAAAAAATTAGTTTTGATTGTCTTTTTACAAACTCGGGGTTCTTTCATCACATTGTTCACCTTTATCCACTTATCGGAAAGAGAAATCAAGTACAACTTAATGTCCTTGATTAGTCTTTTGTGATTCGAAATATCACAGTTACCAACCTGTGAATTTCTCAAGAAATATGCCGATTCCTGTTCCACACTTACCAACCTGGGAACTCCGGCAAGTCAGGATTTTACTTGAACAGATTCACCCAAGCCTGACCAGCCTTGGGTTTAACAGTTTTTACCTCAACAGATGGCTCTTCTGGTTTTGACAAACCAGAATCATTGCCTGAACATGACTTGTCTGACTTTGATGAGTCAGATTCATCGCCAACATGTTGCTCCTTTGTTTCTGAAGAAACAAATTCATGGCTAACAACTTTCTTTTTCTTCTCTTTTGTCCACAGATTTGCATCTGATGAATTCGTTTTGCTTACCTTTGCAGTTGAGGAAAGCAATTCATCAGAACTTTTTCTTGGATTACTAGTTGTATCCGAGGACAAAATTTTCTCCAAGTATTATCTTGCCTTCTTTCTCTTCTTCCTCAGTCTGTCTTTCTGCCCCTGTGAAAGCTTCACTTTCTTTTCTTGAACTTTCTGTTCTTGAACTTTTGGTTCTTGAACTTTCTGTTCTTTGGGCTTGACATTGACTGGTTTCTTTGCCAATTTCTGAGAATCAGCCCTCGATCTTCCCTTTGATCTCATTGGGCAATCTCTGACAATGTGTCCTCTGATGTGGCATTCATAGCACCTTCTTGTTTCGATTCTCTGACTTGGGCAGTTAACAGCAATGTGTCCTTGAAATCCACAAGTGTAACACACTCTGTTATCATACCTCTCACTACTTTCATACCACATACCGTCTTCATACCACACACTTAGATCAAAGCATTGATTTGCCTTGTGGTACTCATGTCTCCTCTTGTATCCTTGATTTGGCATTTGAGCACTGTGGTCAAACCTGCACCACTGATTACCAACTTTTTGTAAGTTTTGATTTTTAAATTTTTGTGGTTTTTCATAATGATTGGATGACTGAACTGATGAGCTTTTATTTTCATTTTTAAAATTTTTCAAATTTTTAACTTTTTGTTTCTGTTCTACAATCTTCTTAACAGGTTTTTGCTTTGAGCATTCACCTATTTTAGTAGACTGCAAAACAGTATTTTGAAAATTTTCTTGTAATTCTAAAAATATTTTTCTTTTCTTTTCTTTTTCTTTTTCATCATCAGCTTTGTCATCGCAATCTTCAATTTTGACTTTGTCAAAATTTGTGACATTGTCACTTATTGGAACAGAATTGATCGGTTTTGGACAAACATGTGATGTAGAATTCACAAAACCTTTCAATTTAATCTCAAGCTCATCAATTTTATTTCGAGCAATTTCAGCTTCATTTTCAAGCCGAATGATTTTCTGAAGATGAGAATTTATTTCAATCTGTTTTTCAAGATTATTTTTAAAAATAACAGATTTTTCATCTTCTAAAACCTTCATTTGACTTTGAAAATCTTTTTCAATCTTTAATTTTTCATTTTCAAAAACATTTTCTTTTTCTTTAAATTTTTTGTTTTCTAATGACAAACTCTCAACATTCTTCAAAAGTTTGTCATTTTCAGATCTTAGTTTTTCGTAATTCAAACGCAATTCCAGAATCTGTTCATTATCAGCTTTCTTCTCGTCTTTCAAAGCTTTGTTTTCCAATGTCAAATTCTCCACATCTTTCGAGAGATTGACATTTTCTGCTTCGGATTTTTCGCATTTTGAGCACACCACTTCATATTTTGAAGTTTCATTTTTCTTGGATTCTTCAATCTTTGTAATATCCTGTGTCTCTGTCTTGTATGTACCTGCACAAAAAATTTTAACAAAATCAAGAGGATTCATATATTCATCAATATAACAACCCCTCTTAATATCGTATTTCATAACATTTTTTGCAGCAAGACACACAGAGATTCTTTTTCTCATTTCAATGATTACATCCAAATTTATCTTTTCTAATTCTTCTTTTATTTCATCCATTAACTTCCATTTTCTTGATTCTTCATCACACTTGTGTGATTTAAGTCTATTGATGAAATCTCTTAAACCATAGTATGAAAAACTAGAATTCCGTTTCAGTTCACGCAAAAATTTATCCCATTCCAAAGGTAATGCATCAACAAATCTTGAAATTTTTTCATCATTTGAAAAATTTATCCCATGTCTTTCTAACTTGTTAATTAACTCATTAAATTTTCCAACTTCTCCAATGATTCATTCTTCATACACAAAAAAATTTCGAATCTTTTAACATAAACATTCTTATCACTTCTAATCTCATACCAAGATTCACTAGGCCAATCATTTAAATTTTCAAGATTCTTGTTTTCCTTTTCGTCAAACATTTTAACCACAACTTCTTTGTTAAGTGACTTAAAAAATTTATCTCAAAGTCTACAATATTTCAACTTCTCGGTATTTGCGCCTTGTAAATCACCTCGAATCACCTGCAAACAAACAAACAAACGATCAGTTTAAACAAAATGGTTCTTTTCAAACGGAAACTGTTATTCCGTTTGGGACAACACTAATCAAGTTTCAAACTTTTAGACACTTTTCAAACGGAAACCACTTTCAAACGAATCAAGTTTCAAACTTTTAGACACTTTTCAAACGGAAACCACTTTCAAACGGAAGCCAGTTTCAGTTTCAAACGGAAGCCAGTTTCAAACTTGAAGCCAGTTTCAAACTTGAAGCCAGTTTCAAATGAAAGCCAGTTTCAAACTGAATGTCAAGCTTCAAACGGATGACAGTTTCAAACTGAATGTCAAGCTTCAAATGGATGACAGTTTCAAACTGAATGTCAAGCTTCAAACGGATGACAGTTTCAAACTGAATGTCAAGCTTCAAACGGATGACAGTTTCAAACTAAATGTCAAGCTTCAAATGGATGACGTCATCATTTAACGAACATTTTCAAACGAAATGGATGTTTTCGATCAGTTTTAGGTCGAATTTTGGTTTCAAATTTTCAAGGATTAGTTAACAGTGTGTTTCGTTTGAATTGTGAAAGTTTTAGACCGTTTTAACCGTGACAACTAGTTCAAATAAAAAAGAAAGGTAGAAGTGAGAGAATCCGAAGTAATCAAGCTGAATTTGGTATGAACTCCTCGTCCTGAGCTCTGATACCACTTGTTGGAATGTGTTCGTGACCCTAAACAGTCAGTATGAGTAGTTCATCATCATTTACAGAGGCGGAATCAAAGTAAACAACGTCAAACAGCTTGTATCCTTTTAATCTTTCTTTCTATTACTGATTGCGAGCTTTTACACTGAATTCTGATAAAAATCCGGCAGCACCTTCGCTCACACACACATACATGTCCGTTTCAAATGAGCATGCACAACAACTATTTATACTAGAGACCCTTCCGTTTGAAGGTGACACAGCCTGCTTCAAACGGAACACTCCTCAAACGGACAGGCCATCTTCAAACGGACAGGCCATCTTCAAACGGACAGGCTTCCAAAATCATGACTAAACCCTAATTCAAACACTGTTATGCACTCATTTAACCTATCTAAACATAAGACTCGATAAGACATAGTCAGCAGACATTCAGTGCACCAACAGACCCCCCCTTGGATGTTGACGAAGTCTTTGGCTTCGAGTCTTTAGTCTTTGTCTCTTTCCAAATTTGTTTAACAATGCAAGACTTGATACCAGACGAAGTTGACAGACAAACTGCACTAACAGTGCTCACAGATATCGAAAGAACATTCCAAACTCTACGAAGCGTCAACATGAAGCTCAACCCAGGGAAAAGCTCGTTCGGAATGGAAGAAGGCAAGTTCCTTGGATTCATCGTCACAAAAGATGGATTCAAGGTGAACCCGGAAAAAGTTCAGGTGATCGAGCGCATGCCATCGCCTTCTATGATAAAGGAAATGCAACGACTAGCCGGCCGGCTAGCAGCGTTAAACAGATTCCTAGCTAACCACGCGGCTAAATCTTACCCCTTTATCAGCACTCTGCGGAACTGCCTAAAAAAGGAACAGTTCCAATGGACCGCAGAGGCAGAAAACGCCTTTCGGGAGATGAAAGAGTGTTTGATTCAACTCCCAACTCTCACCGCACCACGCAAGAAAGAACCGCTCATCCTATACCTATCAGCCGCAGACAACGCGGTGGGTGCGGTGCTCATCGTGGAACAAGAAGGAGTTCAAACACCAATCTATTACGTCAGCAAAATGCTAAACGATCTAGAGACAAGATACTCAATCATGGAGAAGTTGGTACTCGCACTGGTATACGCATCCAGACGGCTGCGACGTTACTTTGCAAATCATGTCATTACCGTGTTAACCAACTACAGGATCGGGCAAATCCTCTCCAAGCCTGAAATCTCTAGGAGACTAGCAAAATGGGCCATTAAACTACACATTGGTTTACAAACCGCGTCTAGCAATCACAGGCCAGGTTTTAGCTGATTTCGTCGCGGAAATACCGGCGAATCGCATTCAAGAATGCGAAGACGAACAAACCCCTACACCCCCGCCGTCCTCATCAGACATCTGGGCACTATACACCGATGGTGCATCCAACGAAGTCGGTGCAGGTGCAGGTCTGCGACTCGTAAGCCCTGACGGTCAAGAGCTTACTTACGCCATCCGCCTCGATTTAAAAAGTACAAATAACTAGGCAGAATACGAGGCTTTACTAGCAGGGCTGCGCTTGGCAGTCAAGCTCGGCGTCCAACACTTGGAAGCACACGTTGACTCATTATTAGTTACAGGGCAGGTCTGCGGCGACTATGCCGCGAAAGGAGATATCATGATCCTCTACCTTGAGCAAGCCACGCAACTGAAATTACAGTTCACCTCCTTCAATATTCGCCATATCAATAGGAGTGAAAACAAACCCGCGGATGCACTTTCAAAACTCGCATCCACCAGCTTCCTGCACCTGGCAAAGGAAATACGTATTGAGATCCTGCAAAACCCCTCAGTACCCCTGTGCCAAGTTAACGTCATCCAGTACGGTACAAGTTCTTGGATGACGCCGATCATCGCATACCTACAATCAGGTGTTACCCCCGAAAGCAAAGCAGAGGCGCGCAAACTACAATACAAGGCGTGTCACTATCAGATGGGGGACGATATTTTATACCGCAAATCATACCTGTGACCACTCCTACGATGCGTCGACCCTCAAGATGCCACGTATCTCATCAGGGAGATACACGACGGAATATGTGGCATACACGCAGGCCCGCGCATGGTAGTGGCCAAAATCATGAACGCCGGGTATTACTGGCCCGGCATGCATCTAGATGCGGTTAAAGTCTTGCGCAAGTGTTTTAACTGTCAGCGATACGCACCAAAGACATTGCGCCCAAAGAACAACCTCGTCCCTGTCACCACCGCATGGCCTTTTCAAAAATGGGCAATTGACATGGTGGGACCATTTCTAGACGCACCAGGTGCGGTAAAATTTATCATAGTGGCTGTCGACTACTTCACCAAATGGGTAGAAGCAAAACCGCTAGCCTCTACCACCGCTATGATAACAAGGAAATTTGTCCGGGAACACATCATCTGTCGTTTCGGCCAACCAATGTGCATCGTAACCGATAACGGCACCAACTTCGCGGCCGAATATTTCCAAAACTGGCTAAAGGAACTAAACATTGAACACGTCTTCTCCTCAGTGGCGCATCCGTAAGGGAACGACCAGGTTGAGAGCATCAATAAAAGTTTAGTTGAAGGCATAAAGGCACGGTTGGGAACAGCCAGACGTGGCTGGGTCGATGAACTCCCAAGTATCCTATGGACCCATAGGACTAACCCGAAGACAAGTCACGGGGAGACACCCTTCAGCCTAGTCTATGGCTCTGAGGCGGTGATCCCCGCTGAAATCGGTCTCCCTTCACCCCGAATGTTAGCTATCAACAAAGTTGACAACAATGACGAGCGCAGGCTTGACTTGGACCTCTTAAAAGAAAGGCGCGAAAACGCTGCAATTAACGAGGCCAAGTACAAAACCAAACTAGAAAAGTACTACAACGCGCGCGTCCGCATCTGCACATTCAACCCGGGAGACTATGTCCTTCGGGACAATGAGGCCTCTAACGCAGAGCGCCCAGGGAAACTTTGCCCCAAGTGGGAAGGACCCTACCTCATCCAAGAGGTCTTGGGCAAAGGCGCGTACATATTACAAATGTTAGAAGGTGAACCCATCGCAAGAACATGGAACGCACAGCAACTTCGACGCTGTTACATGTAAGCTATGTTTACATTTTCCATGTAACCTACTGGCCCGCAGGCCATTTGTCAATAAATAAATGAACGATTCATTGCAATATTGTTTATCCTTCTATTACAAATGCGTGTTCCACTTCGCGGTATCTGCAAAAACAGATTGGCAAAATCTTCATTCGTGATACCCACACAAAGTGGTAACCACACACAAATATTGTAATAGGCCAGCAAAGGCAACACACCAATGTCTATCCGGCTTGATACGCACATACGGTTTTTACAAAACCTACACAATTCCTAAACCCTAACGGGATTAAAACGGGAATTGACTATTACTCACAAGACAACGGTGTAGAGTATACTCAACCGCGCTTTACAACCAACAGAGTTATTCATATACTTGCATGTCACCTAGCCGTGAAAATGGCAAACAATGACTTAGTATTATTTACATGCACCTGAAACATTGGCCTTAAATAAATATTATTTCAACAGTGCTCACAAAAATAAAGTAAATGTTCTTTACTCATGCACTATGAGCCACGCGTACCTGCATATCACCTAGACATGCAAATGGCATTCAGAGTTAATGTTATTTACAAAAACATTAACTCGCACATGTTCAAGATGCAAGAGATAAAAAGACTTGTACAAATTGAACAAAGGGGTTAAACTCTATCTATTCCAAAATATTTCTACACCATTGCGGTGCAGAAGAAGTTTTACATCAGTTTTCCTCTAAAACATTTAGATCAAAAAGAGAAGTAAAAAAGGGTACGCATGCCAACCTAGTCTTCTTTTGTACCACTGGTGCCCGCATCCCCCTTGGCACCACCAGCAGTTTCCTCCTTCTCGGGGCGTTTATACAACAAATGCAAACGGTCCACATAATCTTCCGCCTCCAAGCAATGCTCAATGTCTTCAATGGTGGAAAGGGACAAGTTGTTGTATGCATTGATAGCTGCGGCATACAAACCTTCAATATCTACACCATGGAACCCGGACCTTTCATCAGTAAACTTGCTCTGGAAAAAGGGGTTCACATGGGCAATGCACTCGTTGTAACCAGCTTTAAACCCATCCCGCCGTGCACTTTCCTTAAGCTCATTAACGGCAGATGCGTTCTCATACGCGTCAAGAATGGTTCCAACAATCTGCAAAACACAAGTAACAAGGTTAACAAAAACAAACCTATAGATAACAAAGGTACCAGATACTTACATGCCCGATACCGTGATCACGCATCCAATCACGATCTGCCTTAAGCTGGTCCAGAGAGGTAGTCAAACTATCTCTAGCCTCAGCAGCCTCCCTTGCCCACGCTTCAGCTTCAGTCGCGCGGGCAGTGACCTCCTCAAGAATGGTCACCCGGTTCTGCACTTCAACCTATCAACAACAAAGCATACACAAGTATAGAAGGATAATCAATTATACTTGTGAAACAAAGAAACAAACTCAAGTATAAACGCAACTCATACCTTGAGGTCCTCGACAGCTTTGTTTAAATTGTTGCAGTTAGCATCCGCCTCTTCAAGAGCCTTGGCACCGCGTGCCTCTGCCTCCTTGGCCTCTTTGGCAACTGCTTCAGCTGCGGCCTTCTCCTTCATCAAAGCAGCATTCGCCGCTTTGAGATTAGTCAGCTCCTGACGAACACGAAAAAGTTTTTCATTTTCTCGAGCACAAGCTTCCCTCCAACCCTTGCGCTCATCAGAAAGCAATTTGGCAAGGGTATGAACCTGTTTAAGGCCAGCATTTTCAGCCCAAGTTTCAGTCTGCTTTAACTTCTCAAAAGCAACCTTCTCTCTTTCAAGCTGCTCTACACCCTCCCGAGCAGCCTTCACCGTTGCCTCAGCCTCAGCCCGTAGGCAAACGATTTCTTCCTCCTTGCGGCCCAGAACCTTGTAGTCTTCTATAATCGCATTTGCCATTATAGAATTCCCAACAAGCATGGAGGAGAGTTGGTTTATCTGGTTCTCACGAGACAAAAACCGCGGGCACGAAAAACCTCAAAAGGAGTGCCCAAACCGCTTAAGATATCCCTGCAAGCGGAGGGATCGTTGGAAATATCATCCCCTTGCATAACAGTCCAAGGGGGATGATGATAGCTCACACTCCTGGTTTGCGAATAGGAACGATAATAAAATTCCAATTCAGTCTCACCAGGCTGAATGGACGGTTCATCTTCAAAACCTGTACCCGTGGCAGTTGAACCAGATGTTTTCTCAGCAACGGGGGAGTTTGACTTTTCAGCATCAGGGGACTTCAGTTTATCCCCCCCCAACATCAATATCACGCGGATCAATTAAATTATCAGATGAATCCACCGTATCAAAGATGGTTTGACCCGCGGCCTTCTTCCCAGTATCCTCCACATGCGCAGATGGCGGAGTAACTACTTCGATAGAAGGGTTTCTTCTGAACTCCTTATTGACTCCCACGTCCGCAGCCGCGTCTCGCGGGGGAGAAGAAGGAGCGTCAAAAAAGGAAAAAGTTTCCTTACGCGGTTCTACAAAAAAGCAAGAAAACAACTATAAGTTACAAGCTAAAAATGGCAAACACTTGTAAACACATATTCAACTTACCAGTTGTGACCGCAGGTGTGGGTTTAGAGATCGCAACCCCCCGGGTTCTTCTCAACTTACGACCTTTTGGCTCACCGGAAGCAGAGGCATCTCCCTTCCTCTTCTTATCATCAGCAGGTTTGGAACCCACAGCAGATCCACCCACAGCCGCACCACCACCACCTGGAACACCCAAACCCTCAAGGGTGTCAGATACTACCACGTAATCGGTGTATTTGCTTAAACGAACATGAGAGATACCTGCCACCTGCGTCACCAAAGGAGGAACAACAACCGACTCATGCGGTTTCTTCTGTTTGCGAAATTTTTTGTCACCATGTTTCTCCACATGCTTTTTGGGAACGCCCGTGGCATCAGGGTCCCCTAGGGCCCCATGATTCCCTGCGTTTCATCCAGCAACAAATCAATCAGCAAGGACAACTAATTTACAAAACAAATAAGGAAAGTATATCTACTATACCTTTGTCTTGCGGCAACTCTGCCTCCAGTGCGGCCTGCCCAGACACCCGGAAATTGCCGCGAATGGTGACATTAAACCTGTCCTCATCATCCGCACAAGCCAACACCTCAACCTTACCCTTAAACTCCGGGTTAAACACTCTCCAAAGGGGAGCATCCTCTGATAGTACATTTACAAAATCTCAGTAACGAAGATAAGGAAGTAAGAAACCGCACAGGAAGAAAGATACTTACCACCACTTTTCTCCCGCACAACTGACCTTGCTTTCCTGCTCATCCTCCCCAGCATCATCCGCGCCACCCACAACTGCGAGTTACTCAGCTTTTTCCACCCAATGATCCGTAACCGCGGGAACCAGTCCACCGTATCTGCTCGAGGGACACTGATGTTCTCCGTTATGATAGTGTCCATCACGTTCCTAAAGGTTAACTTGGCAGTAACCGCAGCAGCCTTGATGTAGAAGAACTTTGTCTTCCATTTTGTCATGCCCTTTGGTAGGACCATCAACTTAGGGCTGACGTCCCGTTGACGGAAAGAGAAGAAACCCATTGACACTGTCATTTGATAAAACCGCCGGAAGTCTCCGACGGTGGGTTCCATACCAAGAGCACGAAACGTACACTCAAAGTCTTGAACCCGAATCATTCCGAAAGGGTTCAATTGGGAAATGTGGAGTTTATACCACTCCAGAACCTCAGCAACGAACACAGTCAGCGGTAACCGAAGGTTACAAACGCCGAAAAAATCAGCCCACATGGTGACGTGCCCCGCCGGAGCATCGGCGGCAGTGTCACCCTCTTGTGGATGGATGGCACCATACTCATGTGGCATCTGGACATCCATCATCAGATTGTCGCACAAAGCTTTCGACCATTTCAGAACCGGCAAGCCTCCGCCGCCACCGGCGACGAAGGTTCAGGGTTTTCACCCGTAGTGGAATGGGGATTAGATGGTTCAGCCATCACAAAGAAGAAGAAGAAAGTGTATGATAAAGTCAGGAATTTCGAAGAAACCTCACCGGAAAAATAGATGATTTATCGGAGAAGACGGGGGTTTTTACTCTCTCTTGACCGTAAAATTTTTGAATTTTCGAAGAAGTGAGGGGAAACCCCAAACGGTTTCCCCTTTTATACTCATCGCAATTAATGCTGTACAGTAACCGAAACGTCGTGTACAAAAGGAATGAGTCATGCGACGCCACGTGTACAACAACGGTTCAGCTGACGGTTACCACGCGCGCGTGGCCGCCCACGCGCCTGACATTACTAGACTTTGACACTTCCGCTACAGTGCAGTGATTGCCTTGGGCAGTGCAAACGTCCTTTCGTTTCAGCACATGCCAGGAAAATCCCACCAACTTTCACCAACCCACACGTGCGGTCTACCACGTTTACCAAAGCTACAATTGAAGACAACTCTCATGAAATAGCTTCAAATATATAATGGATATATTTCAATTACAAATACATACAAAAATACAATAGAAATGTGTAAAACAAAGGCAAAATTAAGCGTTGACATCAAAGAAAGTCATTCCTTGCATACACAATGTTCCACAAAAACACAATGTCTCTTCAAAAACACAATGTTTATACAAAAACACAATGCTATGTAGAGCACAATGTTATATATAAAACACAAAAAAACTACAAAAAATGTCATATAAAAACACAATGGCAATAACACAATGTTATACAAAAAAAAAAACAAATGCCTTTGTTAAAACACAATTCCTTGTAAAAAAACACAATACCGTGTAATTACTGTATATATTTACCTAAATACCCCATGTACTTAATAACCACTCGAACTACCTTTTAAAGACAATTGGAGTTTTTGGGGGTGGGGGAGGTTATTTATATACCATGACAGAAGTTGAAGAAAATTAGAGTTAGTGGGGGTGGAGGAAGTTATTTATTTATCATAAGAGAAGAGTTATATTTACCATTAACATAACAGTTGACTTTATCAGTTTTGCTGGAGAACATGGTTGAAATTACAAAAAAATAGTTTAACCTGAATAATAAACCGCTAATACATTATATGCTGCAAAAAAAAATTCCTAGGATAACCACCAAACTACGTGTGTATTTAGGATCATGATGACTTCTTATTCAATTGGGATTAGTAGGTGTAGCAGTTGTTCAATTGTCACACATTATCAAACTTATCACACATTTAGCTTCTTCTTGTTTTTTTTTTCATTCTAAACCTACGTTATTTATCTTTTTCGTTATTTTAATAATATAGTGTTATGCTATATAAAATTATGAATATACAGCTGTGACGTGCTTAATTTTTTTTTGTATTTTATTAGAAGTTTTGTTCGAAATGGGGCGGGTCAAGTATAATACAATTTCTTAGTCAATCAACTTGTTCTTCAGAATCACTCAATTCGTTCGATTCAATCGTTGATCAGTGTTCCCAGCATTTGAATTATGTCAATTGTTGTAAAAATCCAAAGAAATTAATTGGCTTCGATCTGTGTAATTTTGTATGATTTGAACCTACCGATTTAAATTAAGGTTTGATTGATTAATTTGTTTCAATAGGGGAGGAATTGACAGGTGAGTAGTTTGTTATTAATTTTGCTTTTGATTGATAAATTGCTTGATGATTTTGTGGTTTAATTTTGTCTTTTATGTTTTTTTTTAGGGTTTTTTAGTTTTAGTTCATTGTTTTTTTTTGCATTTTCTTTTATAAAACACCCATATTCATTGCGTTATAACACAATGATAAAACAAAACTTATTGTGTTTTAACACAGTTTATTGTGTTTTAGTCCATTGCATTTTTATTTTGTCTTTTATAAACTCAATGATAAAAATACATCTTTTTGTGTTTTTAGTCCATTGCGTTTATGAATCATGTTTTATAACACAATGATAAAATCCCATTTTATTGTGTTTTAGTCCATTGCTTTTATGAATTGTGGTTTTAGTTGATTACGTTTTTGTATTGTGGTTTATAAAACACAATTTATTGTGTTTTTAGTTCTTTGTGTTTTTTAATTGTGTTTTATAATACAGTTACAAGAAGTGGACTTGGAGGAGTCGATGAAGGTAATTGTAGACTAAAGTAATTTGAAAATAAACGTCTTGTATAGGAACCTAATGCGCAGGAAAGTAGGATCCATGTTGGAAAAGGCTAAAGGGTGTGGGGTCATGATTGGAACATGATTCGTCACGTAGGAATATGAACAGAAGGCTACACCACCCACCTCGATGATTCATGGTGGTTGGCGTGGATTGAACCACGATTACCACTAGCCACCTTTTCCATTTTCCTAGATTTTGATACTTTAAAAAATAAATTAAAATAATAAAGGGGATGGTGGTTTGGGTAATGACCACACCCTTTAGCCTAAAGAAGTAAAAAAAAAACATGGAAGTGGGAAGTTAGTAAATGGGGGACGGATATTCTGATACATAGAGGGAACCTTGTTTCGTGTATTTTACTTTCGAGGTTAGAAAAATTATTGGTTTAACTGTTTGAAGAAACAATTTTTTTCCCATATATTTATGTATGCACATATATATGAGTAAATTACTAAAATTGTCCCTGAGTTTAGGCCACTTCACTCTAAAAATGAAACTTTTTTGTATCCGGGTGTTTCATATTTGTTGTCATTTTCATTCAATTGGCAAACTGTGTTAGAATTTTCTATTAATTTCTCCCGTTTTTTGTCGTTTTCCTCATTTAATTAAAATATATCATGGCATAAAATGACGATTATACCATTCATTTTAATGAGGAAAATGACAAAAAAGAGAGACATAAACAGAAAATTCTAACACATTTTGCTAATTGGATGAAAATGACAATAAAAATGAAAACTCAAATACAAAAAATTTTATATTTGGACTGAAGTGGAAGTGGCCTAAATTTAGAGACATTTTAGCATTTTACTCTCTATATACATACAATTGTAGAGCACATCATTAATCTTAAATATAAAACAATACTTTATATATTAAAATAAACCATAAATAAAGTATTTGTTATCTCTTGAATAGACGTGTTATTTATTTTACCTGGAACTACTTAACCTTAAAAATTAAATTTTTATTAAAAAATTTTCATTAACAAAAAAAAAAAAAAAAAAAAAAAAGCATACTAGACTTAGAGAGCTAACTTCTACCTTAGGCTTACGAAGTTGTAAAATAAACTTGGTAATTAACATATATAGATATAATAGACTTGGATTTTTACAAGGGTTTTGACTCAAAGGGTCCTCTTTCTTTTTAATACTTGAAATCGAACAAAAATTGGCGAATTCTAGTTTAAAAAAAATAGATTTGAAATAACATTAGATTCAGGTTCAAAATATGAATGAACTGGACATTGAATGAGTTTAATAAGGAAGTTTATAAGTTACCATACCTATACTCCCTTTATAAACATGTGTTTAGATAAATCATATTAGTCAAAGTTAAGGGACAATTATGTAAGTTAATCACCATCACCAGACCATCGTTGTCGTCACCACACCACCCTCTTGTTCTGGTTCATTTAAACCGAGTAAAAAATCATAAACCATAATCCAAATCAAAAACATGTTTTGCTCATAAAGCGAGACATAACAATCACATACACAAACTTCAAAACATTGTTTAAAGTCGAGACTTAGATTTCACCATCCCATTAATCATTTCAGGTACAAGTGTTATGACTTATGAACCAAACCAAGCCAGACTATATAAATTACATTTGAGTCTATGGCACACAGTTCTCTACCTTCTATCTGAGTTCTTTCTTCCCTTTCTTTTATCATTTTCACTTCGATTATCAACTCTCTATTCATTTTACAACAGATCACTGGTAAAATGATTTACATCTGCCACTTAGCTGTTCATAGGACAAAATCCTGCCAAAATAAGCCCAATGAGGTGCACCTACAACACCAGTGAACAAATGGTTTGACCATAAAATATGGCCGCGATGTAAAGATTCTTTGACCATTTTTTCGGCAAAGTGAATCGAAAACCATCATTGATTCGATCTTTAAATAAAACAATCTAAGAGGCATTAGAGGACTTTTGGACACTTGGTTTTATAAAGCGAGAAGCGCATAAAAGCGACAAGGTCTAAAACTGTGGAGCGAAATGGCAAAAACGCACCGCTTTTCGTACCTGAGGCGCAAATAATGATAACACACACACATCCTATAGGATTATAGCATCTTTTACCCAATTGACAAACTTTATAAAACAATATGGACAATACATGAGGGCCCCAGGGTCATTTTTTTGCCAAGAAATCACACCTTAAATGTGCTTTAAAAAACATGTCTATGCTACCTAAAGCTTATGGGCTTGTGCCTTGTTGCGCCTTGCGCCTAGGCGCCCTTTCTTAAACCAAGAATTAAACAACTTTTGCCGATGTGAAGTGTTTGACCCAACCCATTTGACCCGTACCTAATCCTTCGACCCGCGCATTTTGCCATCTTTAAATAATAATAATAATAATACTGTTACTGCTACTGGCCTACTGCTACTAATCAAGAGAAAAAAGGAACTGCTACTGCTACTAAAACTGTTTTTTGCCAGACACGAACTACAGCACGAGTGTGACAACTGGCACAAAACCGGTAATTTCCGTACTATTTTAATAATTATTTGTTATCTGCAATTATATGCTTAAACGTCAACATTATGTGCTTACTTGCTCTACATATGAATTCATGCATGTTTTATACTTCAAATATCGCATTGTGCATTACATTAAGCGTTGCGTCAGAAAGACGAGTAAACTCACCGGTAAGATAAACTGCGTCAGCATGACTGCAGAATACAATTAGACAATAGATTTAGGGCCTAGATGTAGGTCCAACATCAAAAATACATTAAAACCCAAGTGTAGGAACAAGGGTTAACATAAACACTTTCTGGAAACTAAAACAGAAACTAAAAAGTATACAAAACGCACTATAAATGCAGATTTCTGCAGAAAAGCCAGCAAAAACAGCATTTAAACCATGAAATAACATGCAGAAATTATGTTTTAGTGTCCAGAATAACTTGTAAAGTGTTGGGAATGAAAACTGTCACAAAAGGTACTTTATACCTAGTAAATCTGCGCAATTTAGCACTTTAACGAACCGGTAACCGGACACTACCCAAAACATCAAAACTAGACTAGAAGCATTGTTTTTATGATATAAAGCGAGTATTGGTGATAAAACACCTTAAAAATCATAAAAACACATAAACACACTTAATTTAAACATAAACCTCCAAGCTTACCTTCTAGTCCCTCAACTTCGAACTTTTACATTTTACCCCCCCCCTATCTACAACTGGCCCCAAGGGCCCCACCCCACTTTTGAATATAATGTTTGCAATGTATCTTAGATATGTGACATGTTAACCTTTGGGTTGAACTTATGTTGGGTGATGATGTTATAAGAGACCATTAGATGAAAACTCTTATCATTTCACCTCGATTCAAACTTCATCTTTCTCTCTTCTTCTCCCCTTACCTATAACCACATACCACCACCCCACCCCACCCCATCCATTTTCTTCATCATACAAGGCAATCTAAGGTGATTCAAAGGTGAAGGAAGGTTATCTAAGGAAGCTACAAGTGGTGAAAATGGAAGGACCTTGCTAAGGAGCTTTTAACCACCCATCTTCTTCATTCTTCATCTTCATCTTGTTTGTGCCACTTCCCTAGCCACTAGAGCTAGTAGTAAGCATGCTAAACTCTATTTTACTTCATGTTAGTGTTATGTACAAGTCACACCATCTAAGAAACTAAACTTTAAAGGATGAAGATATGAATATCTAACATAATCTAAAGAAAAACAAGTGTTTTTAGTGGTGTTTAATGTATGTGATGAAGTTGTTGTAGTTGAATCTTGTGTTTATGTTTAGATCCATCATGTTAAAGCTTGTTAGAAGCTTAGATCTAACAAGTTTAAGCATGGATATTGAAAAATCCATGGTTAAACTTGAAGATAAACTTGAAAAGTCTTTATGTGAACTTGAAAAATAGTTTTAAAGTATGTTCTTGTGTTCTTGAAGTGACTAAGTTTATGTAAAGTTAACTTATGAAACTAAACTTCCTAAAAAGTTTGTAAAAAGTTTATCAAGAAGCTTACTTTTGAAAGATTCAAGTATGTTAAGCATGGATCTTGAAAGATCCATGATGAAACTTGATGATGAACATAAGGATCTTCAAAATAAACTTAAAAATGGTTTTAGAGTATGTTGTTTATAGTTTTGAAACCTTAAAACTCATGGATGGTTTATTTTATAAGTTAAAGTTTCATAACAAGAACACTTGTTTTTGGAAGAATGGTGTATGTAAAGTGTAGATCTAAAAGACTACACATTTTTAACAAAAATCAAGTTCATTATAAGTCTTTACATGATGAAATTAGTGTATGTTACTTGTGAAAATTGTGTAAATTGATTTTGATGATGAAAAGAAAATAAACACATGTTTTGAAAACATGGGAAACCTCCATTTTTAGGGGAAATTATGTCAAAATTTTTATAAAATTTTGACACTTAGAAAAATATAAGTTTTGGTGAAACTTATTCCCCAAAAATTCACCTAAAAATATTTACTAAGGTTTCCTAATTTTTGTACAAAAATTACAAGCTAAGAAATACGCATTTCTTCAAGTTAAAATCAATATTAAGTACGTATATTTTTAGAGAAAATATATATATTTAGTGATCACCAAATTTTGTGCTAAGTGTATATTATGTGTATTATATGTAGTAGTTTATTAGGAACATGAAAATACACTAAATACTCCCAAGGAGTATCACTAACAAAATACACATAAAAATACATAAGAAATACCTAAGAATATTCATGCAAAATAACCCATGAAAGTGTATATGGACAAATACAAGAAAATATATTTATATAAATATATTTCTTAACAATTTTGGACTTGGACAAATAAAGGACAATTTTGGACATAAAAATATATATTTGGACAAATATATATAACTATTACCAAGTGATGGAAATTATACAAAAATCGGAAAAATGACAAATATATATATATATATATATATATATATATTTTACAAGCATAACAAAATATATATATTTCACACAAGTCTTAAAAATATATTATTTTTAAGAAATATAATTCCGAAAAGTATTAAAAATCAAAGTATTGATTTTTGGCAAATAATGTAAAATACACAAGTATTTACATAAAAATACAAGTATACTTTCCTAAGTATACTTACACAAAAATAATATTAACATCATTATTTAACAAAATACTTATATTTATTTTTGGAAAATAATATAAGTAACATATGTTGGATAAGTTAAAAATATAGTTTATTTTTAACACTTATTGATCTTCACATATTACATATACAAATATATATTTTTGGGAAGTAAAATATATATTTACGAGAGAACAATACAAATTCAAAATACAAGAACATGACGAACGGGCGAGAACCGAAAAACAAGGGCACGACCCTCACAAACGATGAACATACACAAAACAAAAACTCAACTTAAGATGGTGACATGTACTTCGTGTGTCACAAGTCTAGTGACTAACGTACATAGAACATATATATGTCACGATGCCTACGAGACGAATCCGGTGAAGTTTACGACGCAAGATACGCAAAACAGTGAGTTCATGTCCCCACTTTTAAACTTTTACTTGTTTTCTTAACTTGGGGAAAATACATGTACTATGGTATATAGAATACAAAACTAAGGAATGACACATAGATCATGTGACGAATAGGGTGACATAAGCACCATTAATCAACTGTATACCTAGACCACTAAACAAAAGGTTAGATCTAATGGGTTTCAGGCAGCCACACTCTAGGCCACGTTCTACCTAGAGTGCTTTTGTGTCTCGAGTCGTAAGTCGACAGAAAAATGCCTATGGTTTGGATGCTTCCTATGTTGTGACATATGTTAATGTCCTTGCGAAACATTATCGATCTCGTATTCCTTACATTTTCAGAACACAGTTTACAAATATGTTTTACAAATTACATACCATGTTTTCATACAAGTATACAAACATTCTATATGAAAACTGCTTGAATTCACACCAACTTATTTTGACGATTTTCCAAAACTTACATGTATTTCAGGTAACTAAGTGGATGTATGCGCGGTCCCCTTGCTCAAGATGGTCGTTTTAGTTTTAGGTATTTATGTGTCGATGCTTCGTTGCCACTTTTGTAGGATTTGTTTGTTATATCCCGCCTTCTCCGAAGATATAATGAACAAAACCTTGATATTTGTTTTTGAAATGGTGTTGTAGACTTTCAAACAATTATTTTATGTGTGATGTAAACTTTAAACTTCACTTTTATTTTGGGATGTTTAAACTATGAATGACAAGTGGAGTTTATTTTTAATCATGTAGAATGTTTACAATTCGTATACAATGAGAACCTTTCAGGATCACACCTCGTGCTTCCGCCTTAGAAAGGGGTGTGACAACGAGGCCGTGTGACAACCACACGGGCCTGTGTAACAACAACAGTTCTTGAGAAAACAGTAACCATTTGATCCCAATGGTTAAAACTTATGGTGAGTGGTGTAAGTTATGTGGTGGAATGCATAAAGAATTAGAATGTGCCATTCTATGATTTGATCCCCACTACTTAGACCCACCGTTTTCCTGTGACGATCACCTTAAGTTGGGCAGTAGTGAAAACAATAACTACCATCCACCTGAATCCCATTAAACCTCTTCAATAGGAGACATAAGCTTAGAAGAACTATGTCAAATAGAAAAGAGGATTCTCCAAAAACTCAAAGAAATAGTGTGGCACCCGAGGAAAATCCACAGTCATCCTGAGTTAACACCTTTCCGGTTTGGAGTACTTGTCAAATTTCGTCAAGTTGGGAATGATGTGACAATCCGAGATTTCAAGGTCTTTCCCATTCACGCACTGACTTCACAATCTTGCTATATGTAGTTTATCTGAATGATTTGTGCCTTATGTGTGTAATATGTGATTGCTAAAATGTTTTGTGTTAAATATATAATTCATTTAAAGCTTAATTATAAGTCTTTCGCCTAAAATGCTTCTTGACGAAAGATGGGGATCTTTCGCCAACCCGGTTACGACGAAAGTGGGTGTTTCGTCGGGAACGGGCTTCGGCTCAATCTGTTTCATGGCCCAACATTTGTTTAACCCTTTATAACCGTCAGAACGATTAGAGGAAAACCATAAAGTCCTCTCCCCACACTCTGTGTGACGGCAGTTAGAGAATTCCAAAGCATTGTCATTCCGGCTTATCTAAACACTTTAGAATCACGGTCAGTGTCCTCTCATTAATGGTGTGTTATGATTCTGAAGTTGTTTTGTTAGGAGATTATGTGATTAGGGCCAGTTATTGATATTGCTATGCTCGGGATGCATGATGATAGAAATAATAATATGATGTTCTATGTTTATGTGTGGTTGGATTAACTTAATGCTAGGAATTCACAGGAAGTAAGGTTTAATGGATTGATTGTTTTGAGGGTTGCGAACAGGTTATGAACTACAGAAATCATATGGAATTAGAATTAGGGTCGTGTGTGTTTTAGTGGTCATTGTGTGATTATAACTTTATGGGTGTGAATTGGAAACTGTTATGATTGTATAGTCAATGATTGATCACATTAGGGTGGATTAAATTAAGCACAGTAACCGCCGTAGATCCATCGCATAGAATTGTAAATGTGTTAACTGATGTTTGACAAACATGGTGATGTTTCGTCAACTCCTACATCGGCGAAACATGGGTGTTTTGGCAAATCTCATCAAGACAAAACATATGTATATTTCGTCACATGCTAGTCCGACGAAAGATAGTCTTTCGTCGCTAGGGTGTTTCGCTGAAGGGATTGACAGGTGGAACAGTAGACAGATTGAAAGTATGTAATGATTAGCACCTTGTTTATGAAATGCAGTAGTTACATGATAACCTTACTGTTGAACATTAAGTGATATGTGCATGGAATGTGGGCTGTTATGACATTTTGGTATGTGCTACATGATAACAGAGATCGTAATGTTAGATGCAACTGAGTAACCATACATGATTTACTGTGTGCAAACATGTGAATTGAATGATTACAAAACTGATACTGTTTGGTAACCACGGTAGGGTTTGGGTTGACCAACTGGACGGGTAATTAAAACATACCGAGCAAATCAAAGGTGAGTTCACTACTCTTGAGCATGCGTCCCGGTGGTTGGGACAGTCAGTGGGTATCCCGGGGAGGGATAAGTCTTTTAGGTAAAACTGGGATGTTGGATAATACTCTCACCCTATCACTCTTAAGTCCCATCTTTTTGTTACTAGAGAGGTAACGAGGTATTAGTTGGTAGCGCTACTTAGGTTTGGCACCCTCAGCCCACACCGGAGAGGACAGGTGTGAACTAATGACCCAGTCATGCCCAGTGCTTTGATAGGAGCAGTGGGGAACGAGCAAAACATACATTAGGAGCCGTCTTGTTCAGTAACGAGATATTATCAACATTACTTTCGGATTTGTTAACAAACTGGATTAAACACTTGGTAACTAACGTTTTCGTAAAACTGTGAACTCACCAGCGTTGTCTGACACACTTGTTGCATGCTCGCAGGTCGTTAGGTACTTTGGACGGGGACTTGCTGTCTGGATGGCTGGAGTGGTCATGGATTGTGTCGCTTGGATTTACGAGACTTGTTTACTGTTTCACATACAATGACTTTTGAAATATTTGAACAATGTTTTACTATTTGCTTCCGCTGACACTACTTAACTTGGAATATGTTTTGTGAACGTTTTATTTAATAAATGGGAACTTTGTTAGATATCTTATGGTTGGTTCAATGTGATTGGTGGCTAGATCCTGATACGACACACGCCTAGCGGGTGTTACCGCATATGGTATTTCGGGGGTGTGACAGTTTGGTATCAGAGCCACTGGTTATAGTGAACTAGGTTTTAAAATGTTTTTGTAAAACCAGACTGTTGGTGCACAAATCTGTTGACTTTGTCTTATATCGAGTCTTGGTTGCGTTACGGGTTTGATCAAGGATGATGTCATCATATTCAAAGATGACATCATAATAGTGACATCAAGGATGACATCACAACAATGACATCATCACAATCATATGATCAGAATGTTGATGTTTCGCTTCAAGACAAACTTAGTTGTTAGGTTTCACTTGAAAATGTAATTATATTGAAGGGTTTCGCTTGAAAGTTTAGTAGGTGTTTCGCTTGTATGTGTCTTCAAGCGAAACCAGGATGAGTATAAATAGAGTTGTGGTCTTGTCATTTGTAACAGATTTCTTAGAGTGATACCGAAGTGCTGCCGGTATACCTTTTGATTGTAAACGTTGTTAAATCAATATACACGAGGTTTAAAGTGATATTCAAGCTGTTTCGAAGTCCATTTCTTTGTTTCCGCCTCTGAAACGGATTAGAACTCTTCCGAACGACTCGTTTGGGTCGCAAATCGATCGTACAAGTGGTATCAGAGCTCAGGAGGAAGAGATCTCGCAAAAACAGCTTGTTTTCGTCACTTTTTCTGATTTCTACACCATTCTTTTTCAAAATTAAAAATTTTTCACGGTTAAAATCGGCTCAAATTCACACATCTTGTGCGTAATCATGTATTAACAAACCCTTGAGAATATCAGATTAAAATTCGGTGTAAATCTTGTAAAAATGGACTGAAAATCGTGTTTCGATTGAACGAACATATTCCTTTCGCTTGAAAATTTGGTGCAGTTTGAAGCGAAACGCAGGCTTTCACTTGAAATCAGCAGTTTGCTTGAAAATACGTGTACCGCTTGAACAATTGTTTGAGATATATCTGACGTAACATTCTGATCGAGGTTGTCAGTTAGTTGAGACAAGAAATCACGAGTTCTTGTGTCAGTTTGCACGAGCTATTCAATATTTGCATGTGATAAAGTGTATCGAGTTGTGTGAATCTCGTGTCTTGTGTCCGATTGCACAAGGTGATCAGAATTATTTGTCAGGCGCATGTGATATTAACTGACAGTTTTCGAGAATCACATTCAAACATTAAATAGAACCGATACATGTGATTACTATTAAAAAATTGTTGGCCATCTTTCAATTTGCATGTGATATAGTGGGTGGATTATTTGGCCCAATGATTTTGTGATGAATGTTAAGAAGGTCCAATCAGTTTGTGTTGAGAATTGAGTTGTTGGTTTGTCAGTACATGGTTTTCTGATTACATCAATACATCACGCGAATAATTGACATCGGCCCATGTGCAATTCATTAATATAGCAGATTATTAGCGGCCCAATTAGAAGTATCTTAGCATTGTTTGTTGACTATTCTCGGCCCAATCATTGTTTAGTGCAACCCAATTCATACTTGGAAAAATGGAAGTGGTCTTTGATGAAAAAGAAAACCATGATCTTGAAAGGATAAATGATTGGTATCGAGGGTATTTCAGTAGTCATTATCAAGGTTTGTCCAAGAATGTTTGGGTTAACCGGTTCGATTGTTTTCTGTGTAAGAAAGATGAAAAATTAGATGATCTGGAGAAGAGATTTGATCGTTTGATTGACCATTTGAAAGAAAACAAGATAATGATATCAGAAGCTGAAATGGTATCAAAGTTTGCTAATGGATTACCAGCTGAATGGGATGATTTTTTGGAAAATCTAAGAAAGAATTATAGTTTTTCAAAATGATCTTTAAGTAAATTCATCAGTAAACTTACAACACATATGAATGATAATGAAGAGAAAAAGAAAGGGTTGTTGAATAGGATAGAAAATAATTTGAAAAAATTAAGTTTGGATGTGGTTGTAGAACTGAACAGAAGAGTCTGTGTGTGTCTTAGTGCAAAAGATGTTATGAAATACGATATGAAGAGGGGTTGTTATATTGATGAGAATATGAATCTTCTTGACTTCGTTAAAATCTTTTGTGAAGGAACATACAAGATGGAAACAAAGGATACTCCAAAGAATGAAGAATTTGTGAAAGAAGAATCTGGTTCTGAATCAGTGTGTTCTAAATGTGATAAACTTGAAGCTGACAATGGCAAACTCTTGAAAGATACGGAAAGTTTGACATTGGAAATCAAGAAATTGAAAGATGAGAAACAACTTGATGATAAACAGATTCTTGTTTTACAGGAAAATTTTGAGAAGTTGAAATCTGAAAATGTCAAACTGTTGAGTGGTTTGGACAGTTTGACATTAGAAAACAAAATTTTGAAAGAAAAAGAAAAAGATTTTGAAAATGAAAAATCGAAGATTGAAAAAGTTTTTCAAAGTCAAATAAAAATTTTAGAAGATGAGAGAGATATGTTTGGTAAAAACAATCTTGAAAAACAAATTGCAATCAATTCTCATCTTGAAAAGATTATTCGACTTGAAAAAGAGGCAGAATGTGCTCAAAAGAAAATCAATGAATGGGAAGAAAAGCTGAAGGTTTTTGTGAATACTTCAACTATTTCTTGCCCAAAACCTTTAAATTCTGTTCCAATAAGTGACGATGTCACAAACTATGACAAAGTCATAGTTGAAGATTGCGATGAAAAATCTGATGATGAAAACGAAAAAATTAAAAAAAAGAATTTGTTTTTGAAATTAAAAGAAAAATTTCAAGAAACTGTTCCGCAATCAACTGAAAAGGGAGAATGCTCTAAGCAAAAACCTTTGAAGAAGAAAGTGGAACAAAAACAAAAAGGGAAAATTTTGAAAAATGTTCAAAAAGAAAATAAACGTTCATCAGATCAATCATCCAATCGCAATCAAAAATTACAAAAAGTAAAAAATAAAAATTCAAAAATTGTTGGTAATGAGTGGTGCAGGTCGGACCACAGAGCTCAAAGGCCAAATCCAGCAAATAAGAGGAGGAAAGATTATCACCAAGCCAAACAGTGCTTTGATCTAAATATTTGGACTAAAAATGGTGATTGGTACGATAACAGAGTGTGTTACAGATGCGGTTATCAAGGACACATTGCTGTTAACTGCCAGAGTTGGAGGTTTGAGTCGAGGAGATGCTTTAACTGCAACATCATTGGCCATATTGCTAGAGATTGCCCAATGAGATCAAAGGGAAGATCGAGGGCTGAATTTCAGAAAATGGCAAAGAAGAAAACAGTCAATGTCAAAGCAAAGCCCAAGGAACAGAAAGTTCAAGAACCTAAAGTTCAAGAACAGAAAGTTCTAAACCGAAAGTGAAGCTTTCGCAGGGGCAAAAAGACAGACTGAGGAAGAAGAGGAAGAAGGCGAGAGAGTATCTCGAAAGGATTTTGTCCTCGGATACAACTGGTAAAACAGATAAAAGTTCTGATAAATCGTCTTGCTCGCCAAAGACCGACAAATCAAGCAAAACGAATTCATTAGATATAAATCTGAGGACAGAGAAGAGAGTAAAGAAAGAGAAAGTTGCTGGCAATGAATCTGTTTCTTCGGAAACAAAGGAGCCAGTTGTTGGCAATGAATCTGACTCATCAAAGTAAGACAAGCCAAGTTCAGGCAATGAATTTGGTGTGGTAAAGCCAGAAGAGCCGTGTGTTGAGGTAAAAGTTGAGAATTCTGGTCTAACAATGGATGATGCAAATTTTCCACCATTGTTGAACAAGAATTCAAAATCACCCAAGGACCGTCAGGCTTGGGTGAAACTCTTTAAATAGAAAAACCTGACTTGCCGGAGATCGCAAGTTGGTAATCGTGGATCATGAATCGACATCATTCTTTATCATGTTAAATGTGTTTTTGAAAAGTAGGACTTGCCGGAACTCCCCGGTTTGTAAGTGTGGAGTAGGAATCGGCACCTTGAGAATTCAACCAACAGATGGTAAATTGGTTGAAAAACAGGTTGAGTTGTATGTTTGTGATTTTTACAAGTGGTTCAGAATTTGAATCAGATTGATCTTTCAAGTGGTAAATCAGGGACATTAAGTTGTATCTGATTTCCTACAAGTGGTTGAAAAACAAGATGATGAACCAAATCCCTAACCTACTAATGGTTTACAATATCAACAAAACTTATTTTTCGGAAAATCCATTTTGATTAAAACAAACTTAAGTGTTTTGAGATCACAATGGGAAAATAGTTTGTTGTGAGGGGGAGTTCTGATTGTTTATGCCTAGTGGATGGCGAATTGAAGTGATTCGATATCAGTTGTCATGTTGTTGTACAGTTTGTTTTCAAATTTCCTAAAATGTGTTTGCATTTTAGGGGGAGTATATTTTTTCAGAAAATTCAAAAACATTAGAAAATTTGAAAAAGTCAAAAACATGATAAAATGAAAAATGAGTTTTGTTGCATAAAAGAGGAAATGATAGTACATCAGTGGACTATTACAACATGCTAAAGAAATGGAAAGTTAAAAAGTGATAAACGATCTCACTGTGGATGTGTGAGTAGGTTTTTACACATTTAGTAGATTGTGACGAGATATAAACCTAAATTTCAAACTTGCTTATATCGTGGGGAAACATCTCTCGGATATATGGGTAACCCCCGAAATCTCGTTTGAAAGGTCTCACAATCTGATATACTAGGTCTTTATACTCAATGATGTCTGGGGTATTATTCCGGGACTTCTGCTGAACGATGGTTCTGACCTAGTCCTTGGATAATACTTTCCACAAATGCTTGAAACATAGCATAAACCCTCAGCATGCTGATGAAACAATAAAATTGATAGTCGCTGCTGTTGTAGCTTAAAGATCCTCTAAAGGGGATATTCTGTTAAGTCGAAGCTGATATCTCTCTGCGTATACGGAAGTATCGACCTGAGATCCCTCGGCCCTCGCATTACCTAATTTATATACAGATATCATTGTAGTATACTCACCTGTAAGACTGAATATTGGGATCTGAATACGGGAGTATATTCTGAGGTGGGACACGCGATTGAGTTTAAGTTCTTAAAACATTAATTTCGTATCTCGAAGCAGTTGAACTTTGTGTGAAAATTTAAGTGGACTAGTATACTGACAATCTAAGTGAATCGTTTAAAACTTAAAATGAAATGAAGCTTAACGGTGTTGGTGATTTTTCTCAAAAACTGATATGATCCTCTTGCACAAACTCACAAAAACATTTTCTGTAAATATTTCATTTCTGCATTAAAAATTAAAATTTTTTTAGTGTGTTTTAGCATAAATTTTGAAAAATTCAAAAAGATTTTCGACAACTGGTGTTGAAGAGCTAATTTTCAAAATTCCGAGTGCTAGACATGACGAACAGGTTTGGGAAAATATTTGTTTGAAGTTCTTTGAAATGAAAATGATATTTCTGCAAGTGGTTCATCAGAGTCTATAAATGTTGAATCATTTTAAAATATGCTCTACAAGTGGTTATCAGAAAATTTATTTCTGGGTTAAGAATGTGCAGGTGTAGCCAGGTTTCGATCTTGAACCTGAAGATAGAGTGCCAGGTTCCGATACCTGAGGTCTATGTGATTTCAACATGCCAGACTGCGATCCCAACATATCAAAAGGGGGAGTCTGAAGAAATCCGAGTAGAGATTGTTCGTGGGGAGTTTGTTGATGCTGAAGAGGAGAAGAGAAAATTTGAGGATGCTTACACTGTGAGATATTTCAAAGAGCGTTCAGACTGATAAAGACTGAAGATTGTAAAGACTCGACACTTAAGACTCGTCAACATCTGAGGGGGAGTTTGTTGGTGCACACATTTGTCGACTTCGTCTTATATCGAGTCTTGGTTGCGTTACGGGTTTGATCAAGGATGATGTCATCATATTCAAAGATGACATCATAATAGTGACATCAAGGATGACATCACAACAATGACATCATCACAATCATATGATCAGAATGTTGATGTTTCGCTTGAAGACAAACTTAGTTGTTAGGTTTCGCTTGAAAATGTAATTATATTGAAGGGTTTCGCTTGAAAGTTTAGTAGGTGTTTCGCTTGTATGTGTCTTCAAGCGAAACCAGGATGAGTATAAATAGAGTTGTGGTCTTGTCATTTGTAACAGATTTCTTAGAGTGATACCGAAGTGCTGCCGGTATACCTTTTGATTGTAAACGTTGTTAAATCAATATACACGAGGTTTAAAGTGATATTCAAGCTGTTTCGAAGTCCATTTCTTTGTTTCCGCCTCTGAAACGGATTAGAACTCTTCCGAACGACTCGTTTGGGTCGCAAATCGATCCTACACAGACTATAACTGAACAGTTCAGAAAGCGACCATGACACTCAGCTCCAGATTGCAAGGTTCGTCTCCTGTTTACTTATTGCATAGTATATCTAGTATCACTATTGTATGATGTTGCATACGATTGCACACACTTAGCATTTCAGACTAGATTCATGTGTATCCACCTGAGTTATGTGATTGATAGAGTCCCAGTGCGATACCCTGTCAGCTTACGTAGTTATGCTTGTTGTGTTTTGTCTTGCTGTGAGAACTTGAGGAACCTTTTAGCATGAGTTGGGAGGAGCTGAGATAAACATGCAAATAACATTTCTATTATGGGTGCACACATAATAGTAATGTGGGGTACATGCGGGCCCCAGTGAGATCTAACGAGTGTGAAAGGAGTTCCGCTTTGTTGTCTGATGTACTTTGTAATATGCAGAAGTTGTTGTGAATTTGACTCCTACCTTGTCTCAACTCTTAACCTTTCCCCTTCTCTTATAGAATCATGAGCGGACGAGGTCACGGACGTGGACACATTGCTATGACTCAGGCATAATTGACTGACCTGATCAACACTCGTGTGGCTGAGGCTTTGGCAGCCTACCAAGCTGGTACGATATGTGCCAATTACCCTTTATTCTTGTGTTACGTACACAACTCTTACCTGTGTACTGAACTTCCATTTTCGTTTATTAGGCCAGTAAGCGAATCAGAATCAGAACAATCCGCCTGCTTGCACGTTCAAGATGTTCATGGATTGTAAGCCACAGACCTTCAGTGGGACTGGAGGGGCTGTGGGACTTTTGCGTTGGTTTGAGAAGACAGAATCGGTGTTTGCGATGAGTAACTGTCTTGCTGGGGATAAAGTGAAGTATGCCACAGGCACACTCGAGGATGGTGCCCTGACATGGTGGAATGCCCAGGTTCAGATGTTGGGTATTGAGATGGCGAATGCCACTACTTGGGACGATTTTAAGGAGTTGATGAGGGAGGAGTATTGTCCTCGTGATGAGATCCAGAAACTTGAGAACGAATATTATGATCTGAAGATGGTGGGATCCGAGATTGAGGCATACGCCAAACGGTCTCATGAGTTGGCTATCATGTGCCCGAACTTGTCCCGACCTCCGCACCGGAGAATTGAACTGTTCATCAAGGGATTAGCATCATCGGTGAAGGGGTTGGTTACTGCAGCGAACCTCAACAACTTACCTCAGATTATCCGTTTGGCTCACAAGATCACATATCAGGAGGTGGAGCGTGGCTCGCTAGCACCGCGTGTTTCAGCCACTATTGCTGCTACAACCACAGCTACTATGCCCGTTATGGATAGCAAGTGTGACACCTCTGTCACTTCAACCATCAAACAAATACCAAACCAATGAAATATTGTATTTCATACTTGGGATTTGTATAAATATGTGTATCGTTTGCACATATAAATTCCTGTTCGATTTCGAGCTCTGAATCGCTTTTTGGAAGGTTATACGCGAACTAATGCGTAAACATAGTCAGATTAACGCGAAAAACACTCCGGAACAGTGACATAGGCTTAACATACCTTAAATAACCTTTACATAACTTAGAAATAAGTTTTGGATGGTTTGGTGTGTTGAAATCAAGTTTATTCGCTTATAGGGACTAATTTCGACAAACTGCGAAAGTATGCCGATTCGTACTGTAACGAGCATTCCGGAACATGATCATAAGTTAAACATACCCTAAATATCCTTTACATAGCTTAGAAATAGGCTTTGAGGGGTTCGGTATGCTAAAATAAACTTTATTGATCAATAGGGACTAAAAGCGTCAAAAGTGCATAAGTTTGCATTTTCGCGCATATCTTACGTTCTGAATATATCCGGACACCCAAAAATTTATGTAATCATTAAAATATTTTATTTTAGTGATTGGCATTGATGTGCGTAAGTGTGTATAGTTTTTAATGTATATTTTAAGCCTTTTTTTAACACTTTTAGCCAAGTTTTAAATTTATAAAACACGATATTTACTAACACTAAACACACATATGGGCAAGTGCACCCATCGTGAGCGTAGTATAGTGTTGGTAAGATACCGAGGTCGTCCAAGGACACAAGAGCTTTTAATACCGGTTTATCCTCAACGTCTAATCAAATCAAAAGTTTAGAAAAAGGTTTTAAACAAGAAAATAAAAACTAACTAAGATGCTAAAAATAAAAACAGATAGACAAGATGAATCACTTGGATCCGACTCGTATTTAGTGTAACCTTTGATTATTTCCGCACTTTCTCACTTTTTAAGAGATTATCTTAGTTATTGTAGTAGGCCCCTCTTTTGAAGGTGAGGTTACCCTCAACCCAGTAGTTTGAGTCAGCAAGGATACAATCCTAAAGGGTTGGATTATTGAAAGATAATTAATTAAGTTATTAATGTATAATGTGGTAGGCCCCTCTTTTAAAGGTGACGTTACCCTCGGCTAAGTAGTCTGAGTCAGTAGGGATACAGTCATAAGTAGCCGGGTTAAAGTTTTAATAGTAGTTTACATATGAGGGGATCAAGGAGTTCGGACCCCCGCCATCCAATACCAGTGGGTATTGAAGGAGGTCCTACTAAAGTTGACCCAGGTCCTTGCAGGATCTATACACTGAACAAGGCAAGACTCTTACCAAACCGTTCCCTTAACCCCCGACCAGGTAGCCAACATATCTCCATAAAGACCGTGGAGATATGAATGGTGAAAATCTTTTATTTTATATAGACAGTAAAATAATACCAAGACACCACGGACAAACGATAAGGAAGACTCACTTTCAACATAAGAAACTAGTTATTAAAGTCATTAATACATAACCAAATAAAAAGTGCGAAAAGATTAAAAATAAAAAGTATTACACCAAACACTTGTCTTCACCAAGTGATGTAAGAGACTTAGGCAAACATGGCCTTTGGTTGTCAAGAACTCTTACGATTAATCTTGGATCCCGAGACTACTTACACACTCTATGATGGATGATGGTGGTGGATGTGGGTTGTGATGGTGGTGGTGGTGGTGGGTGGGTGAAGTGTGAGAGAGGTGGTTTGCCAAGGGATGGTTTGCAAATGAGCCAAGCACCGTATTTATAGCCTGCACAGAAGCCCGGACACGGCCCCGTGTCCACCCATCTTCTCTTTCTTCATTAAATGCAGTTTGTCTGCATTAGTTGACCACGCCCCCGTGTCCGCTGGGCACGACCCCGTGTGCAGAAGCGTATCTGTACTATCAAGATTTTCCTAGATTCTGCGAATCTTAGAGTTGACCACGGCCCCGTTTCCGCTGGACACGCCCCCATGGTGGGTGATAGAAGCTTCTACAACTTTGTCTTTTCTGCAGACACTTGGGCACGCCCCCGTGCTCAGTGAGCACGGGGCGTGTTCAGCCTTCTGTTTTCTTGTTTTTTGCTTGGGGAGATGCTGTCGAGGGGTCGGGCATGCCACATTTATTCCTTTTCTTGTATTATTGCTGGATTTGGCTGCATTTTTGCTTCTTTTGTTCATTTAAGCTCATTTAACCCTAAAAATACAAAAGGAAGACAAAAGCACACTTTTTCCAACATTAGTACTAAAAAGGGTTAGTTTTATGCCTCATTTGATGTAATTTATATGTTGCATTTTGCACACATCAAATACCCCCACACTTGAATATTTGCTTGTCCTCAAGCAAAACTCTTTAAAATGTGGCTTACACTCCCAAATGGAATGGGTAGAAGAGAAGGTTTTTGGGCTTGTCATAGAGTGTCGGGATTTCCAAGATTCTTTATTAATTTTTATTTTTAATTATTTACAATCCTATTCGTCATGATTTATTTAAAACATTTCATAAGATAAATTACTTATTAGGGCATAACATGCCTTTTTAAAATTCCATTTATATACAAGTTCACATACCTCACGGGGGATAACTCAACACTCGGCCGAAGATGTATTTTTGTGAAACACTCGAGAGCGGCATGGAACTTATTCCTACCATAAGCTTGCCAAATAATCAATCCTCCTCCTTTTTAACTAAAAACCTTTGTAAATATCAAGAGGACTTTTGGGGAAGGGTTAGGCTTGGGTTAAAGGTAGGTGGTTGGGTTAGTGGTTAGTAGAAAAGGGCGAAAGGCGAAAAAAGCGTCGGTTTTCGTAAGACTTTTATTTTTATGACTTTTTATCTTAATGAAGCATTTCTTTAAACAAAGTTCTTTTTGATGAACTTGTTTGTTTATTTCTTTTGGCTTCATCATCATTTTTTTTTATAAGAAGTCATAAGAAAACCGAGCTTTGTTACTAAAATAAAGGGTTTAAAATGAAAAAGGGTTTTGGTGGGTAAAAGGGTGTTTGTTTTGGGTTAAGAAATGAAAAGGTTTAGGCTCAAAGGGGTTAACTAGGGGGATTTTGGGTAGGTGGTAAAAAAAAGAAAATAATGGTGTTGAAATAAAAAGGGTTAGTCCTAATGCCTCCATCATTTACTTACTTGGGTTTAAGTTGGTAAGGACCGGGAATGTATCGTTTTGGCAAGTTCTAGAGTCGTAAGAACCAAGCGGCTATTCACATAAGAAACAAAAAATGAGCATTTAGTTTAAGGATGTATATTTGTATGCTCAATAAAGGCTCAAAACTCACTTTTTGTGGGAATGGGTTTTTATGTGATCAAGTATATATAATCAAATTATTTTAACTAGATTTGTCATGCCGTTTCATAATTTCTTATGTTGGTTCTTTTTATCACGACGCTATCGGTTGTAAATTTGTAAAAATATCACCTTTAGAACTTGAAATTCCCAAATTAAACCTAGACAAGTAAAAAAAAACGAAAAGTTTTTGAAAAAATTTGGGGTGTTTAGCGGTTCCAATAGAGTTTTGTGTAAGGCTTGTAGTTAGGAGTTGCAAAATTCAAGGTTTTAGCATCCCCCCACACTTAAATTACACATTGTCCTCAATGTGTCCCAAAAATAAGTTTTTAGGCTGATTGAATATGTAAAAGCGTGTTTAAAAACAAATTTTAATGTTACTGGGCATCTGGACACGGCCCCGTGTTGGGTGAACACGGCCCCGTGGTCAGAGTGCCAGTAACGAGAACTTACAGAAGGTGGACACGGGGGCGTGTTGGCTGAGCACGACCCCGTGTCTGGAGAAAGTCTGCAAAAATAAACAAATAGCAGGTTCTGGGGCAATGGGCACGGGGGCGTGTTGGCTGAACACGACCCCGTGTGGACAAACTGCAAAGGTGAAAAATAGGTTTCTGGCTTTGGTTTTCCTGTCCCGGCTTTAGTAGCACTAATGTTTAGTGCTCTAAGCCTCGTATGTACCTGTTTAACTAATAAATACCACACCAAACCATAACAAGCATCCTAAATTACCATTGTTCAAGCATCCATGTCACAAAGTTAAAAAGAAAAATAAATGCAGAAAGTAAAAAGAGTTAAAGAAAGTAAATTGTTCAACAAACGGCACGCAGGCTGGAAATTGCTCGTGAGAAAAAGGTTAACCTGATAGATCTTCAACCGGCTGATCCTACCTCCACTCCTTCCGCTTAGTCCATGTCCTCATCTTCATCATCATCTCCTCATCCGTGCCCCACCATGTACTCCCGAATGTTCCCAATGTCATCCTGTGTGTCGGAGATGTTTCTCTCAATTGTTCCGACTCGGGTGTACGTGTTGCTGGCCTTGTTGTAGGTGTTCCTGGTGCACATGAGGTTTTCCTTCAATAAATCATGTAAGCATTGAAAATTAGGAAAACCACCTCCTTGTGAGGAGGATTGACCCGGATCACCCTGGGGCTGGTAATGGTATTGAGGAGGAGGTTGGAAGTGTGGAGCATGTAAGACGAGTGCCTCTTGCGGGTTCCATGCATGCCCCTGGACTCTTTGGAAGCTGACCGTCCCGTCTTCTGCTTCATAAATCATGTTCCTTGAGCGGCAGATGACCATGTCCACTCTTCCCAACCATGGGCTCTTTTGGAAAGACCTGGGCATGTTCACAAAATGCTTGAAGAGACGGTATATCCACCCCCAAAGAAGATAGGAGTCGGGGGAGTAGCAAGCTGGTTCCAATGCATGTTTCGGAGCAAGAGGTACGGAACATCAAGGTTGGTGTGGGTATGAATGCAATGAAGGACCACCAGATCTCGTAACCCTACAACGCACTGCTGTCATGCCTTTGGCTAAGAGAGTAAGTGAGGACCCTATGGGTGTATCGGTAAAGAGGGTCCCTCAACTTAGTGCTCTTAGTGCTGCTGGGATTGTAGATGCCTTATCCTATTTGCGCCCAAGCAGCCTGGCGTTGGTTTTCTGGTATTTCACGTAAACCTCCGGTGTTTTCTTCATCCCCCGCATACAACCCAACTATCGCTCCAAACTGTGCTATCGAGATTGAGTACACAGTCCCCCCACATCAGAATTGTACCCCATCATTATCAAATGGATCGGCTCTCGTTTTGAAAGCGAATGTGCTGTAAAATTCCAGGTTATATTCATGGACTGAACGAAGTCGAGTGCACAGGGCGGCTCTTAGTGGGCCGGTGACTAGGAAATTAAATCAGTCAAGCTGGTTCACTGCTCCTAGAAGATCCATGCAAACTTGTCGTGGGAACTCCTCCGGCCTAGTTCTAAGCACATTGTATCTTGCTTTAGCATCCAACTCATTTGCATTGAACCAAGTGAATTTCTTGGCCATCTGAAAGGAAACACCAAACAATTAGCACGTAATAGTGAAATTTTCAGAGAAAACTGAAAACAGTCGGCTGAACACGGCCCCGTGTTCAGCGGACACGCCCCGAGTTGGCCTGAAATTGGCTGGACACGCCCCCGTGCTCCGCGAGCACGACCCCGTGTCCAGACGCCTGTTTTCAAAAAATCCCATTTTTCGACCCGGTCCCGAAAACTTGAAAATTTTTGGTCCAGTAGGGGCGGTTTTCCCCGAAAATGAAACCCTAAGTGCCGTTTTTCCCAAAACAAACCGTTTACCCTTTCAATTTTATATTTTTGGGTTAAAAAACAAGGGTTTGGAGTTTTTGTGGATCGGGAAAATCTACAAACAATACAAGTTGCTTTACTTTCTATAACATGAATCTAAACTAATGCTAACAGATTTATGCAAAACTTTGAGGTTCGATCCGGTTCAAGTTGAAGAACCCTAGATTTTTCCCCAAATTTTTGGTGTTTTAACTACATGCAAATGCTTAATCTAACTACTGATGATGATAGAATCATACATTGATGTTGTTAGAAGTAGAGGAGACGTCGGAATCTTGCAGAAAAATCGCCTGAACCAGAGAGTTTTCGGGGAAACGGGGCGTGTGGAAATGAAGAAACTGTTTGGAAAAGGGGTTTTATCCCAACAGTTGCGCGGACATGGCCCCGTGGGCGGGCAAATTTTAATATATATATATATATTTTTTATAAGTGCTCTGTGAGTGCCATGTTTCCCAAAAACTTGGTTAGAAGACTTACTGATTTAGATGTCAACCCGCTTGTTCGTAACTTACCAGGTATGATGTTGATGCTTTCATTCTTCGACCGTTTGAAGCGAGATTTCTTCCTCCTCATCCTCAATGAATTCTTGATAGAGCTTCAGCCGTTGGCCATTGACTTTGAATGGAATTCCATTCCGAGATTTAATTTCTACTGCACCGTGTGGGAAAATATGGGTGATGGAAAAAGGTCCCGACCACCTAGACTTTAATTTACCAGGAAATAATCAAAGTCGTGAATTAAACAATAGAACTTGATCTCCTACTCGAAATTCATTAGGTTTAATGTGTTTATCATGTAAATATTTCATTCTTTCCTTATAAATTTCGGAGTTAGAGTATGCATAATTCCTTAGTTCGTCTAATTCGTTTAATTGACAAAATCGATTTTTACCGGCAAATTCTAAATCTAAATTTACATTTTTAATTGGCCAGTAGGCTTTGTGTGCAATTTCTAGTGGCAAATGACAACTTTTTCCATAGATGAGCTTATATGGGGTTGTACCTATTGTTGTTTTATAAGCAGTTCGAAAATCCCATAAAGGATCATCTAATTTATCTGCCCATTCTTTTTTATTTAACCCTACGGTTTTTTCAAGTATTCGTTTTAAACCTCTATTAGTCACTTCGGCTTGTCCGTTTGTTTGAGGGTGATATGCTGTTGAGACCCGGTGATAGACCCCATACCTTGTTAAGATTTTTTCAAGTTGATGGTTACAAAAATGGGTACCTCTATCACTTATTAAAGCCTTTGGTGTTCCAAAACGAGAGAATAATATTTTCAGAAATCTTACCACGACTCTTCCATCATTGGTTGGAAGTGCCTAGGCCTCGGCCCATTTAGACAAGTAATCTACCGCCATAAGTATATATTTGTTTCCTTTTGACGGTGGGAAAGGTCCTATAAAGTCGAGTCCCCACACATCAAAAATTTCACAAACAAGAATGCCATTTTGTGGCATTTAGTTTTTGGAAGAAATATTACCTCTTCTTTGGCAAGCGTCACATGTCTTGACAAGACTTTGTGCGTCTCTGTAAATGGTTGGCCAATAAAATCCTGAATCAAATACCTTTCGTGTGGTACTAGCGGCACCATGATGTCCTCCATATGGACCTTTATGACAATGGCAGAGAATCCTCCTTGCTTCACTGCCATGTACGCATCGTCGGATGAGTTGGTCGGCACACATTTTGAAAAGATAAGGGTCTTCCCAAAAGTAATGCTTTACATTAGCAAAGAATTTTTTCTTTGATGACGTGGCCAACCTTTAGCGACTATACCGCTAGCTAAGTAGTTAGCATAGTCGGTGTACCATGGTTCTACTTTGTATCCCTGTTTTCCTCCAAAGCTGAGTCTTCTAAGCGTGAAAGATGATCTGCTGAGGTGTTTTCTGCTCCTCTTTTGTCTTTGATTTTGATATCGAATTCTTGGAGGAGTAGAATCCACCGAATCAAACGTGGTTTAGCATCGTGTTTCTTGAAGAGATATCGAATGGCTGCATGATCTGTATAGACTCTTTTTTTTAGAAAGAACAAGATAAGAACGAAATTTATCAAAAGCAAATACCACGGCTAGTAATTCTTTTTCTGTTGTTGTGTAATTTTCTTGTGCATCGTTAAGTGTTTTACTAGCATAATAAATTGGTTGAAAATGCTTATCTTTTCTTTGTCCCAAGACGGCTCCAACTGCAAAGTCACTTGCATCACACATGATTTCGAAAGGTAATTCCCAATCAGGCGCTATCATGATAGGTGCATTGACTAGCATTTCCTTGAGTGCTAGAAATGCTTGATTGCAAGCCTTATCAAAGATGAAAGGGGCATCTTTTTCAAGTAATTTTGTTAGAGGTCTTGAAATTTTAGAGAAGCCTTTGATAAATCGCCTATAAAATCTGGCATGTCCTAGGAAACTTCAGATAGCTCTAACGGAGGACGGGGGTAGTAATCGAGAAATAGTGTCTATTTTGGCTCGATCTACCTCCATTCCTTCGCTTGAGATTTTATGACCGAGTACTATTCCCTCCGTTACCATGAAATGGCATTTTTCCCAGTTAAGGGCGAGGTTAGTTTCCTCACATCGGGATAGCATTCGTTCAAGGTTATCGAGGCATTGGTCCTATGAATCCCCAAAGATAGAAAAGTCGTCCATGAAGACTTCCATTGTCTTTTCTATCATGTCATGGAAGATGGCCACCATGCAACATTGGAAAGTTGCGGGGGCATTGCATAGACCAAAGGGCATGCGTCGATAAGCAAAAGTTCCATAGGGACATGTGAATGTTGTCTTTTCTTGGTCTTCGGGAGCTATCGGAATTTGAAAGTAACCTGAAAAACCATCTAAGAAACAGTAAAATTTATGACCGGATAATCTTTCTAGCATTTGATCAATAAAAGGCAAAGGAAGGTGATCTTTCCTTGTTGCTTCATTTAATCGACGATAATCTATACATACCCTCCATCCTGTGATGGTTCTCGTTGGTATTAGTTCATTCTTTTCATTAGTTATTACCGTCATACCTCCTTTCTTTGGGACTACTTGGACGGGACTTACCCACGAACTATCAGAGATAGGGTAAATAAGTCCGGCGTCAAGCAATTTGATGACTTCGTTTTTAACCACTTCTTGGACATTTGGATTTACTCTACGTTGTGGTTGTATTACCGATTTGTAGTCATCGTTCATTAAAATTTTGTGCGTGCACATGGAAGGACTTATGCCTTTAATATCTACAAGCTTCCAAGCGATCACGTTTTTGTGTTTTTTCAAAAGTGTAATTAATTTTTCTTTTTCTAAGCTAGATAATTTAGACGAAATAATTACAGGTGATTTACCATCTTTGTCGAGAAAAGCATATTCCAAACCTTTTGGGAGTTCTTTGAGCTCAAGAGGTGGGTCTTTTGGAGACTCCTTATTTGGTTGCTCATTTCGATAAAGAACTACAAAAGTTTGTTCTATGGCGACCTCTTCTTCAACAAAGTGGTCAATTTCTTCTCTTGTATCGGGTGGTTCATCTTCATCTTCAATTAGGGGGTCATTATTGCCGAATGGATATTTCATTGAACGCTCAAGATCGACACTCTTTTTAAATGCCCCTAATTGAATAGATAGATTGTTGCGCTTCCGGTTTTTCAAAGCTTCATGGGTTTTTACAAAGGGTCATCCCAACACTAGAGGAGCGTCATCAAGGATGACAAAGTCGGTTGGGATTACCATTTGATTTGTTTGAACCAAGACATCCTCAACTACACCGATTGATTTTATTACTTTCCGATTGGATAGAAAATGGGTATTTGAAGTGGAGAAAAATCACCAATACTTAATTTTTCGAAAATGTAGTTTGGCATTATGTTAACACAAAGATCTTTGTCAATTGTGATATTACTAATAAATGAATTTTGAAAAAAATATCGAACCGATGTAATGTTAATTTCAAATGGATCTTCTTTTATTAGCGAAGTTTGATCATTAGTGAAGGATTGATTTCGTGACCCGAATGAGTCGTTCAGAAGAGTTCGTATCTATACGAAAGGCGGAAACAGACGTATAGACAAAGAAACAGCTTGATTCACACTTTAAACGCCTTGTATATCGATATAACACTGTTTACAATCAGTAGGCAAACCGACAGCACCTCGGTATCAATCTCTAATTCTGTTACAAATGACAATCATGAACCACCTATATATAGTTTTCCTAATTCCGTACGAAACTATAAGAAACATTACAAACGGAATTACCTAACATAATTCCGTACGGAATTATCTAAAGACTTTTCATGCGATATTACAAGTTTTGTCCATATGTGCATTCAAATTCATGTGATGTTGCAATGATGATGTCATCTTTATGATGTCATCATTGTATAAGATGACATCATGCTTGATCAAATCCGCAACACAACCCAGACTCGATATAAGACGAAGTTAACAGATGAATGCACCAACAGACTCCCCCTCAGATGTTGACGAGTCTTAAGTGTCGAGTCTTCAACGTCTTCAGTCTTTATCAGTCCTCTCAAACTACTCTGAAATATCTAATACTGTAAAGCATCCTCAATCACTCTCTACATTTCCAAGATCTCTGGCTCTTACATCTTTTCTTCAGCACCAATAAATTTTCCATGAATAATCTCTACTCGAATATCTTCAGACTCTCTCTTTCGATTTGCTGGGATCGCAGTCTGGCTCGTAAAAAAACACAGAGTCCTCAGGTATCGGAACCTGGCTCTCTATCACTCAGAAACCTGCACATCCTCTACCTCACAATAAATTTTACAATTTGATAAAATTTATACTCTGTTTATCACTTGTAGAGCAAATCTTAGAATGATTTATCAACTATAATCTTTGATGAACCATTTGCAAGAATATCATTTTCATTTCAAAAACTTTTTATCTTTTAAACTCAAACTCTCCCTCATAAACTGCTCTATTCTTTCCCAAACCAGTTGTCATCATAAACTGCTCAATTCTTTCCCAAACCAGTTGTCATCATGTTTATCACTCGGAATTTTGAAAATCAGCTCTTCAATACCAGTTGTCGAAAATCTTTTTGAATTTTTCAAAATTTATGCTAAAACACACCGAAAATCTTTTTGGATTTTTGAATGTAAAGAAATGCAGTAAAGAAATATTTACAGACAACATTTTTGTGAGTTTGTGTAAGAGGATCATATCAGTTTTTGAGACAAATCACTAACACCGTTAAGCTTTAAACATTTTCAGTTCTAAACGATTCACTTAGATTGTCAGTATACTGGTCCACTTAAATTTTCACACAAAGTTCAATTGATTCGTGATACAAGATTAATGTCTTAAACACTTAAACTCAATCGCGTGTCCCACCTCAGAATATACTCCCGTATCCTGATCCCAATATTCAGTCTTACAGGTGAGTATACCACAGATGATATCTGTAAGGGGTTAATTGCGAAACCGTGAGAGCTCAGGTCAGAACTTCCGTTCAGCAGAGAGATGACGGCTTGACTTTTGGTGTGTCCCCTTTAGAGGATCTTTTTTACAATAGCATTGATTAGCAATTTTATTGTCTTATCATTTTATGCTGAGGGCGGCGCTATATTTCAAGCAAGCGTAAAGTATTCTCCAGGGACTAGGCCATTGCTTCCGCAAAATCAGAAGTCCCGGGATAATACCCCAAATATCACTGAGCATAAAGACCTAGTATCTCAGAAAGAGGGACCTTTCAAACAAGATTTCGGGGGTTACCCATATATCCGAGAGATGTTTCCCCACGATATAAGCAAGTTTGAATTTTAGGTTTATATCTTGTCACAATCTACTAAATGTGTAAAAACCTACTGGCACATCATCAGTGAAACCATTTATCACATTTGACTTTCCATTTCTTTAGCATGCTGTGATCGTCCACTGATGTACTATCATTTCCTCTTTTGTACAACAAAACTCGTTTTTTTGATTTTATCATGTTTTTGACTTTTTCAAATTTTCTAATGTTTTTGGATTTTCTGAAATTTTTCTACTCCCCCTAAAATGCAAACACATTTAAAGAAATTTGAAAACAAACTATACAGAAACGTAACAACCGATATCAAATTGCTTCGATTCGTCATCCACTTGGCATAAACAATCAGAACTCCCCCTTACAACAAAACATTTTCCCATTGTGATTTCAAAACACTTATGTTTGTTTTAATCAAATGGTTTTTCAGGAAAATAAGTTTTGTTGATTTTATAAAACCACTTGTAGATTAGGGGTTTGGTTCATCATATTGTCTTTCAACAAATCACATGTATGTGTGATCCAATCAAGTTCAAATTAATAACCTTGATTAACCACTTGCAAGAGTAAATCTTCTTCAACCATTATAGGTTCATCAACCATACCACTTGTAAGAAACTAACAATCTAAAATATCACATGTACTTTACCAACTGTACCACTTGTATGATTACCAACCAAGAAAGATAAATGCCGATTCCTGCTCCACTCTTACCAACCTGGGAGCTCCGGCAAGTCCAGAGACTTACTGTTCGTAGTATGTACCATCCCAGTCACAAACCAGGGATGGTTCAACTTTATCTTTCTTCGTCTTCTTCTCGTAAAATTCCTTCACTCCTTTCGTCTTCCTGTCAACCATTTTTCCAAAAATATTAGGGACTTTGGAGTTAAAGACTTTCTCAACATCAAATTCTTTCTTTTCAGAGAAGAATTGATTTGAAATCTCTACTTTTCCAACTTTCTTTTAAAATTTTCAACCCGAAGTGGTGGAAAATTCACATCATCCACAGTCGGCACTGATTTTTCACCTTTTACCTCAACCTGTGGCTCCTCTGACTTTGTGGAATCAGATTCATCGCCAGAAGATAGCTCCTCTGATTTTGATGAATCAGAATCACTGCTAGACTTTTCTGATTTCTTAACAACCCATTTTTGGTTGTCAGAATTCACCCATCTCTTGTAAAATCTGTTTGAACTTTCACCAATCTCAAATTTTGAATTTTTGAAAAGTTTGTTTCGATCAATTGGTGGTTCAAACATAATTTCCTTTTCTTTCAGTTTACGAGAAACTCCCTGTTTTGATTGTATTGCCTTGGAACAATTCTTGGCAATATGACTAACAGTGTTGCATTGGAAACAGGTTCTCATTTCTTTCATCTGATCAGCATACTTCAACTCTCCTTGCTTCTTCGCAAGGAATTCTTTGTTAGATTGCTTCCAGAATGGGCTGTTTTGTTCCTCTTCAGCACTTATACCTGAAACAAATGTCATTTTTGATTTAAAATCTCGAACATATTTTTCATTTTTATGATTTTCTTGTGGAATAAATCCAAGTCCTTTCTTTTTGAAATTACTGTTATGGTTTGGTTTCTTTCGATAACCAGAACCAGAACTGTAACCCTTTTTCTTGTTTTCTCTTTGTTGAACTCTTGAGGTGTATTTTTTAGGTTTATCATTAATATTTACATCTTTTATTTCAGAAATATTAATTTCTGTTAGGGGCCGTTTGGTAGCCTCTGAATGGTTATTAAGAGGCTACCTCTTAATGGAACCATTAAGAATTTTACCAATGAGAAGGTAGAAGAATGTGACATGTGATGATTTACCATTCAGAGGTTACCTCTTAACCATTCAGACTTGAGGTTACCTCTTATTCATTCAGAGGTTTTAAACCATTAAGAGGTAGCATCTGAATGGTCATTAAGAGGCTACCAAACAGCCCCTTAGTTTGAAAACCTTTTTAATCATTTCTGGTTTAAAACCTCTTATTGGAAATTCCTCATCAAAATATAATTTGTCAGAATCATTCAAAGTATAGGTAACTTTAAACGTTTCGTCATTCCAATTAGACTTTGATAACAGGAATTCTTTGTTGTAAACACTTTTGCCCTGTTTGTCGGTTTTACTCGGAATGCTCGACTCAGACTTTGACTCTGAACTAGACTCCGACTTTGACTCCTCGGATTCATCTTTATCCAACACCTGATCGACCACTTTCTTTATTAACTCGGACTCATGATCAGTGTCAGATGATGTAAAAGTCACATCAATATTTTCTGGCAAGTTAACTGAAGACTCCGACTCCCACTGTAAATTTGTTTCCTTTTCGACTCTTTCTGAATTTGGATTTCTCGGAGAATATCCATTTTCAAGCGGAGGTGGACATTTGTTGTAACTGAAACCTTGTTTCTTACCAGAAATCTTTTCTTTGTTATCCTTCTTCTTTTCTTTCTTCTTTTCAGGAATCTTTCCTTCAGAAACCTTCTCTTCTTCAGAATTCTTTCCTCAGAAATTTCTTCTTCCTCAAATGCCTTCATGCCTTCTACTGTTGGATAAATCCTGTCAATGACATAAGAAGAACATGAGTAACTTTTCAACAAACGATTTACTCTTTCAGTTTCGATTCTTTGAGTTTCAAGTTTCTGCTCTAACACAACACACTTCTCGATGTAGTTGTTCACGACTTTCTGCTTTATCATGAAAGCTCCCTGAAGTGTCTTCATTGCCGTTGCCTGTTCTTCACTTGTTTGATTGTATTGATTCATAGCTTTGTTCAGGACATCATAAGATTCCTTCAAACTGTTCAAGTTATAAATCAATGTGCTGTTCTGCTTCTTTATAGCTTCACAAGTGTCACACTTCACATGAATCTTTTTAGCATCAACTTCTTCATCAACTTTAAACTTTGGAATATCTTTCATCTTTTTCTTTATCACTGGAACAGCCTCATCATCACTACTCACTGGTGTTTTGATCTTTTTCTTTTTCTTTTTAACCTTTTCATCTTCACTATCACTTTCAGCCATCATTTTCAAATGATCTGCTATTTTTCTTGCCCAATACTCATGATCATCATCACTATCCTCTTCAACACGAGCAACATATGCTTTCTGATCTGAATCTTTGCTTGGATCATAATCATCCCAATTAAAATTTGACCAGCTAAAGCCTTCTGGCAACTGTTCATCATCTTGGTTTATCAAGCATGCTTTGTTGTCAGCGGAAATATATTTGTCCCAACTGAAACCTTCCATTGGCTTTTGATCATCCTGATTCACCATACAAGCTCTCTTTGAAGATTCTTCAATTACTTTTCTACCATGAGCCACTTGTGGTTCTTGTTGTTGTTGAGCAACTTGATGATAGATCGCTTTCCGATAGTAATCATTGTTGTTATTGAACGGATTTTGAGCTCCACTTGCTTCGTGGTTTTTGCACTTCCTCTTGAAGTGTCCTATTTCCCTGCAACGAAAACAAGTGACTTTAGATTTACCAAAACCTAAAGTAGAAACATTAGCTTCACGTAAATCATTTCTTCATGTGATTTGCTTAAATTTCTCAGCTCGTCTCAAGACACTTGCCAAACACCATTTAATATCCATCAATTCCATTTCCTCAGCGTTAATTTGATCGTAATCCTCTTTCGTAAGCATTGGATTCCCGATCCGACCTGCAACAAAACTACCATATGATTCCAACACAGTTCCTAGCAAAGACATATGACTCTTGGCTATTTCTGCTGAATAATCCTCATCATTTTCCAGACTCAGAACAATATTGCATTGTAGCTTCTTGCCATTCTTTGTTGCTGAAAAGTTTGGATCAAAGGATGGATATGAAGAAAAACTTGTGTTGCTGTTTGACCCTTTGGATGAACTTTCTGATGCACTCTTTGCATTAAATGTTGTTTGAACCTTCGGTGACAAGTTGGTGGATTTATCACTAACACCACCTTTGTAGTAAAGACCGATGTCTTGTTCTCCATCGAAATATGTCATTCTTAAGACCTTTCTCTGCTCCATCTCCTGAGCTTCAATCTTTTCAATGAACTTGCTGAGTATCAAACTGCTAAAACCTTTCTTGTTTCTGAGCATCATGAGATATGTGCCCCAAGTCTCATGTGGCAAAGCATCAGCCTGTTTTTCGATCAACTCTTCATTGTCTTTCTCAATACTCAATCTCTTCATGTTTGCTAGCAGATTGCAGTATCTCTCAATGATTTGCCTTGTGCTCTCATTCTTCAATCCACGAAACAGATCAAACTCTTTCTTTAAAAGTGACTTCTTGTTTTTGACCATCTCTTGGCTTCCATGAAACTTTGATCTTAATGCTTTCCATATCGAATACGAAGTTCCATTGTGTTGTAATAACACCAAGATATCTTCTTTCACAGCTTATTGTAGTAAACTAAGCATCATCTTCTCATCTTTGTATTTCTTTCTAGCATCGGCACTTAGATCTTTAATCGGAACAACCTCTTCATCGTCATTCGTCGGTCTAATATACTTTGTCTCGACACATTCCCAAGCATCTAAATAATTTGCTTGCACCCAGTTCTCAAATTGTCCTTCCCAACCTTTATACTCCTCGATGTTCATGAGTTTAGGCGGCTTTTGCATCGTCCCCGTTTCATTTTCCAACATCGTGTTCTGTGCAAGAGTAATCGGTGTAACCGGGGTAGCAAATGCATTGTAGAATTCCTCTTCCATGTTTCAAAGTCAAAGGTTTCACACACAAACTTTCTTGTTTCAAAAAAATACTGGTCTCAAATGAGCTGGATCACCTCGTAAAAACACGTACAAACAAACAAATAAACGATCATATATTGTGATTGGGCCTCAAATATCAATCGTCAAACTAAAAAAATTTGGCTGATAATCTTTGAATCATTGTTTTTTTAGATAAAAAACAATTATCCACTTGAATCAAGTGATTGGGCCGATCAATACATGCAACCCGATATGATTGGGCTGAGAACTTTGAATCACACAACACTATTATATTGGACTGATATAATTTTGGAACAAAACACTTATCAACTAGCCGACAACTACTAGTATCAAAATGATATGATTGGACCGTCTCACATTAATCATGTGTAACTATTTCAATTACCAACATCTTTATCATTTCACATGCAAATCTGAATAAGCCGACACCTTTTTAATTGTTCAACATAAACTGATTGGGCCGATTAGATAGAATAGTGTGCTGCAAACATGCACGATTTTAAAGACTGACAACTTGATAATACTGATTGAATTTAATTGGACCTTAATATCCACTTAACCGACACACATTATTACATCTCACATGCATCACAAAACCGACACCTTGTATGTTTCACACGAAATTATGACCTTCACACGGAATAACAAGATTTCACACGGTATTACACAGTAATTCCATACGGAATTAAAAATATTTTTAAGCGGAATTAGCAAAACACCGTAATTCCGTGCGGAATTAGTATGTTGATGTCACCATTTCGAATACATTTTCATGCGGAATTATGTATTTTTTCAAGTTTTAGGCTGATTTAAGGTCCAAAACTCTCAAGGATTGGTTAAAACACTATTTTGCTTATGATGTGTGAAAATCAGACCGTTTTAACCGTCACAACTAGTTTAAATGAGAAATGAAGGTGTAGAAGACAGAAATGGAGACGAAATCCGGCTGTTTTGGTATGAACTCCTCGTCCTGGGCTCTGATACCACTTGAAGGATCGATTTTGTGACCCGAATGAGTGGTTCAGAAGAGTTCGTATCTATACGAAAGGCGGAAACAGACGTATAGACAAAGAAACAACTTGATTCACACTTTAAACGCCTTGTATATTGATATAACACTGTTTACAATCAGTAGGCAAACCGGCAGCACCTCGGTATCAATCTCTAATTCTGTTACAAATGACAATCATGAACCACCTATATATAGTTCTCCTAATTCCGCAAGAAACTATAAGAAACATTACAAACGGAATTACCTAACATAATTCCGTACCGAATTATCTAAAGACTTTTCATGCGATATTACAAGTTTTGTCCATATGTGCATTCAAATTCATGTGATGTTGCAATGATGATGTCATATTTATGATGTCATCATTGTATAAGATGACATCATGCTTGATCAAATCCGCAACGCAACCCAGACTCGATATAAGACGAAGTCAACAGATGAATGCACCAACAATTAGTTAACTTAATGCTTACCGTTTCGTCAATTTTAGTGTTAGTGTTTAACTCTTTTAAAAACTTAGCATGAGTGGGAACTAAACAATGATTTTCGAAAGAAGGTGACAAGAGATTAATTTCTTCAAAATTAGACTCTTCTTGAATTTTAACGTTGTCGGACTCACCTTTTTTGTTGTTTAACTCATGTGTCAGTTTTTCACTTATTTGTTCTTCCATTTTTACATTTTCAACTATCTCTTTTTTATTTAATTCTTCTCTTGCGCGGGACTCCTCTTCCCTTGTGCGAGATTCTTTTATGCAACGTTCGATAGTTTTAATGTGTTCTATTATCCTATCGGCTATGTCAATGATAGAGTAAGGATCGGGATCCTCAAAGCTCGAATCCGGTTGTTCGATCCTTTGTTCCTCATAATACTCATAGGAAGTAGATGGTTCACACCATTGTTCTTCGTTATAAGTATATGATGGATAAGGGTCGTAACTTTGTTCTTCATAATACTCATATGAGGTGGGTTGTTCACGCCATGGTTCCTCATAATAAGCATATGAAGGTGGTGGCTCATATTATGGTTCCTCAAACTATGAGTATGAAGGCTCATACCTTGGTTCTTCAAAATATGAGTATGAGGGAGGAGGTTCATACCTTGGGTCTTCATAGGGTGTGTATGAAGTTGATGGCTTGTACCTGGGCTCCTCATAGTAGGTGTATGAAGTGGATGGTGGAAATAAGTCACAATATTGAACCGAGTGCGGGTCACCACAAATGGTGCAATAGTCTTCCCTATAATTATCCTCCTCATAGGTGTAGTTGTAACCTCCTGAGTATTGATCCATAAGAATCACTCAGCAGACCACAACAGAGTCTCGAGACCAGAAAACAAAAATAAAAATGAAAACAGAGGCTGGACACGGCCCCGTGTTCAGTGAGTACGGCCCGTGTTTAGATTCTGTATCTGGGCGTTTGAATTAAAGTTACTGATTTCGTTAAGCACGGGGCGTGTTCAGTGCGCACGACCCCGTGTTCAGGCTACTGTAAATGCAAAATCTAACTAAAATGCAGAAAAAATGCACGCGTTTTAAAAAGGTTTTGAAAAACTGATTAGGCCGTCGATTTTAAACTTTCTTAAAATCCTTGTGTCCCCGGCAGCGGCGCCAAAAACTTGATGTTCGTAAGTGTGTATAGTTTTTAATGTATATTTTAAGCCCTTTTTAACACTTTTAGCCAAGTTTTAAATTTATAAAACACGATATTTACTAACACAAAACACACATATGGGCAAGTGCACCCATCGTGAGCGTAGTATAGTGTTGGTAAGATACCGAGGTCGTCCAAGGACACAAGAGCTTTTAATACCGGTTTATCCTCAACGTCTAATCAAATCAAAAGTTTAGAAAAAGGTTTTAAACAAGAAAATAAAAACTAACTAATATGCTAAAAATAAAAATAAAAAAATAAAAACAGATAGACAAGATGAATCACTTGGATCCGACTCGTATTTAGTGTAACCTTTGATTATTTCCGCACTTTTGCACTTTTTAAGAGATTATCTTAGTTATTGTAGTAGGCCCTCTTTTGAAGGTGACGTTACCCTCAACCGAGTAGTTTGAGTCAGCAAGGATACAATCCTAAAGGGTTGGATTATTGAAAAAGATAATTAATTAAGTTATTAATGCATAATGTGGTAGGCCCCTCTTTTGAAGGTGACGTTACCCTCGGCTAAGTAGTCTGAGTCAGCAGGGATACAGTCCTAAGTAGACGGGTTAAAGTTTTAATAGTAGTTTACATATGAGGGGATCAAGGAGTTCGGACCCCCGCCATCCAATACCAGTGGGTATTGAAGGAGGTCCTACTAAAGTTGACCCAGGTCCTTGCAGGATCTATACACTGAACAAGGCAAGACTCTTTCCAAACCGTTCCCTTAACCCCTGACCAGGTAGCCAACATATCTCCATAAAGATCGTGGAGATATGAATGGTGAAAATCTTTTATTTTATATAGACAGTAAAATAATGCCAAGACACCACGGAAAAACGATAAGGAAGACTCACCTTCAACATAAGAAGCTAGTTATTAAAGTCATTAATACATAACCAAATAAAAAGTGCGAAAAGATTAAAAATAAAAAGTATTACACTAAACACTTGTCTTCACCAAGTGATGTAAGAGACTTAGGCAAACATGGCCTTTGGTTGTCAAGAACTCTTACGATCAATCTTGGATCCCGAGACTACTCACACACTCTATGATGGATGATGGTGGTGGATGTGGGTTGTGATGGTGGTGGTGGGTGGGTGAAGTGTGAGAGAGGTGGTTTGCCAAGGGATGGTTTGTAAATAAGCCAAGCACCCCTATTTATAGCCTGTACAGAAGCCCGGACACGGCCCCGTGTCTGGTGGGCACGGCCCTGTGTCCACCATCTTCTCTTTCTTCATTAAATGCAGTTTGTCTGCAATAGGTGACCACGCCCCGTGTCCGCTGGGCACGACCCCGTGTGCAGAAGCGTATCCGTATTATCAAGATTTTCCTAGATTCTGTGAATCTTAGAGTTGACCACGGCCCTGTGTCCGCTGGACACGCCCCCATGGTGGGTGATAGAAGCTTCTACAACTTTGTCTTTTCTGCAGACACTTGGGCATGCCCCCGTGCTCAGTGAGCACAGGGCGTGTTCAGCCTTCTGTTTTCTTGTTTTTGCTTGGGGAGATGCTGTCGAAGGGTCGGGCATGCCACGTTTATTCCTTTTCTTGTATTATTGCTGGATTTGGCTACATTTTTGCTTCTTTTGTTCATTTAAGCTCATTTAACCCTGAAAATACAAAAGGAAGACAAAAGCACACTTTTTCCAACATTAGTACTAAAAAGGGTTAGTTTTATGCCTCATTTGATGTAATTTATATGTTGCATTTTGCACACATCAGCATGATAAAATTCCATTCGTCGCTTAATTTGGATCGTTTTTGCGTTCGTTACGACTTTCGTCATAATTACCCGAATAACACAACCGTACGACCAAACGAACCGACATCCGAGATGTTTTTGAGCATATTTTGAGTTCCCTATACTTTAACTTCATTTTAGAGCCTTGAAATGGGGTTAACGGGGCTTAAACGTGTCAAAAATGTATCGAAAACTAAGTTTTAGGCCTGCAGGGGCTAAAAGTGTAATTCTGCCAAACTTGCTAGGCCTGGGGGGTAAGCCCAGGCTTATTCTTACGCGGCTGGCGAGAGCTGCCCAGATCAGAAACATTGAATTTGGACTTCCAGCCTGTTTTTGATGGTTTTAGCCCAAGGTTTTGCATACTTTGGGCTAGATTTGATGGTTTTTGGTGTGCCCATTGTATTCTAATACCATGTGCCCACATGGAGGGTCAAGATCGAAGCACGAAATACGAGGAACGATCCTAACGATTGTGGGTTTCCTATATAAACCCAACTCATTTCATTCTTTCCTCACACTTTGATCTGATTTTACTCTAAGTTGGAGTGTATACTTCATACCTGGGTAATATTTAGATCAAACTTCCTAGCTTGGACCCTTTGCGTTTTCAAGCACGAAAGTCAAACAGTGTTTGACTTTCTTCTTTGACCAGTCTTTGGTCAACACGAAGTTCGTTTGAACTTCGCAACGTGAGCGTAATCACGATGGTTATAGTCCCTAGTGGCTATACCTACTGATTACCACATTGATTAGGTGTAGCGACGAGTCATAGTTTCGGCTAAAATGCGTATTTAAGCGTATTTTGTAACCAAACTATTCTTGGTATCAAAACCGTTTGTTTTGATATCAAAACCTGTTTTCTAACTTAGTTAAACATGTTTCAACATTTTTAGCTCGTCACTTTTAGTTTAGTGATTGTGTAGAGTCGTAAGTCAAGCGGTCTAAACAACCGCTTAGACTTTCGAACTCGACCCGTTTGGTCGATCATTAGGATCCGACCAAGCATGTTTAGTGACCATAGTTGCATAGGGAATAACCTTCCGAGGTTATACCTTATGGTCACTTAGGTTTAATTAGTTGTATGATAGGTAGTTTATATGCCTTAGGTAAATGACCAAAATGTCCTTTTCATGCATAATTGAACTTTAAGCATATGAAACCTAAACTTTTGTCACATAACTGATTATGCAACATATTTAAACATGTTTAGGCTGTTGATGCATTATGTCTATCGCCTACGTCATCAATCAATGTTGTTAGTGCATACGTCTGCTGACTTCGTCTTGTATCGAGTCTTGCATTTTCAGGGCACGAAGTTCAAGAAATCAGGTCAAGAAGCTGATTTCGCTTGAAACTACTTGATTCCGCTCGAATTGCTTATTTCGCTTGAGTATGTAATTAAGGTGATTTCGCTTGAATGTAATTAATGAGATTTTGCTTGAGACTTGTTCAAGCGAAATAAGAACTCTATAAATAGGCATAGGTATGTGTCATTTGGAGCGAAATTAGAGAGAGTGTTTCCGACGGCGAAGCTCTGTCGAAGTGTCTTCAGATCTGTAATCATACCAGAATCAATATACAAGACAGTTTAAAGTGATATCTTGCTGAATTCAACTCATTATGTCTGTTTCCGCCTTTCATTTTGAGTAGAACACCTCTGATCGACTCATTTCGGGTCCGACAACGATCCTACAAGTGGTATCAGAGCTCAGGAGGAGGAGTTCTGCCGTTTTCAGCTTGATTTCATCTCATTTTCTTACTTCTACACCTTCTTTTATCAATTGGACATCTTTTCATGGTTAAAATGGCCTGAATTTTTCACAACATAATCGGAATCTTGTTTTAACAAAGCCTTGAGAGTATTAGATCAAAATTCAAACTAAATCTGATAAAAATGGACTAAAAACCGTATTTCGCTTGAACGTACAATCTGTTTTCGCTTGAAATTTGTGATTATCTCAAGCGAAATAAGTCATTTCGCTTGAAATACAATTGATTTCGCTTGAAAAGGTGTTTTCGCTTGTAAAACACTTGATTTCGCTTCAAAATCATCTTGATTTTGCTTGAAATCTTAATTTCACTTGAAAAGTTGTTGTGCAGGTTATTCCGCTTGAAGAGTGCTTTCGCTTGAGATCTTATTTCGCTTGAAAGTGACTGTGTTTGAGAAAAAGTTTATCGAATCGTGAGTGAAGAATTTTACAACGCATTTGCAACATCCCCGACTACTTCGGCTACCATTGCTCAAAACATGAATTTGGAAAATGAAACTGGAACTACGCAAAAACCCCCAAAGCTAATGAGTATTGAGGAATATTACGGATGGAAAGATCGGTTTGAAAACTGGGTTCAAGCTAACCATTTGAGATCTTGGGAGTGTATTTTGAAGAAGTATGTTCCAGCACGTACTGATCTGCAGGTTGAGAAAGAAATCTCTGAATTCAATGACAAAGAACGCGACATGTACAAGGCTGAAAAGATGATGATTAGTCTACTTCAGCAAGCTATAAAAGAAGACATCTTTGTATTGCTTCAACATGACAAAATTTCAAAATCAATTTGGGATGCTCTTAAAATCAAATTTGAGGGAAGTGATAAGATGATAAAAAGTAAAAAGTCATTGCTTAAGAAAGAATTTGATCTATTCACAAGTCTGCCAGGGGAAGATACAAAGAAGTTAATTGAAAGATACTGCCACTTAGTGCGTTCTATTTCCTTGCTAAGCATAACCAAAGATCGAGAAGAATGGGTCGACAAATTAGCTGATGCTTTACCTCAGAAAGAGTGGGGTACATTTTTGATGATTTTAAAGAACACCGGAGTATATGATGGTTTGACAATCTCTCAGTTTATCGAGAAGATTGAAGGTCAAGATCTTGAACAACAAAAGATTGCGAGGATGAGTAATCCGAGTGGTAAACAAGATGTGAAAATGTATTACAAAGGAAATGTTCAAGAGGTTGAAATGAGTCCGAAAATTCAAACTGCATTTAGTACTGGAAACTCATCAGAAAATGTTGAACAAAGTCCAAACAGTAGCAGTGGATTTTCTTCATATCCAAGTGTTAATCCAAAGAGTTCAACTTCAAGTTTTCATTCTCAAAGCTCAAAAAGTGGAAATGGTTGTGTGATACAGTGCAACATTGCATTGAACCTTCCAGATGGTCAAAGTTTTTCTGAAGAAATTGCAAAAGATCACATGGCGTTACTTGCAACTGTGCTACAATCTTATGAAGGTTTGGTTGCAGGAAGAATCGAAAATCCTATGCTAACAAAAGAGGATTACGATTAGATAGACGCTGAAGAGATGGAGCTCATGGACATCAAATGGTGTCTAGCTAGTGTTTTGAGAAGAGCAGAAAAGTTTAAAATGATCACAGGGAGAAATGATTTTCTGGATGCACATGTGTCTACTTTGGGTTTTGATAAATCTAAAGTTACTTGTTTTAGATGTAGGGAGAAAGGTCATTTTAAAAGAGACTGCAAAAATCAAGAAGCTAGTGGAGCAAAGAACCCTTTTGGTAAAGATGATTATTATCGGAAAGCCATATATCAACAAGTTTCTCATCAACCATATCAACAAAATGAAACACAAACTGCTCATGGGAAAATGATCGAAGATGCAAATAAGAAAGCTTATTCTGGTATCATTGATCAAGAAGATGAGAAAATGGCTCCAGGATTCAGTTGGGCCAAATATATTTCAGCTGATAGTAAAGCATGTTTAATAAATCAAGATGATGAAAAATTACCTGAGGGTTTCAGCTGGGATCAGTTTGCAGATGAGAATGGGAATTTTAAAGCTTTCATTGCAAAGATAGTTCAAGAACCTGATTTGTTTACAGAATGGATGAAAGCAATTGGTGTTCATGAGAAAAATCAAGAAGAAGAATCTGTTTCATCCGATGAAAGCTCAGAAGAAGTAACTGCTGTTGATCAAACATCATCTGATTCTTGTTTTTCAGATGATAGTTCTGAAAAGACATTAAACTTTGATCAAATACCATCTGATTCAAGTTATTCAGATGAGAGTTGTGAGAAGACAATAGATTTTGATCAATCACCAACTGATGATAGTGGTGATGATGAGGAAGAAAAACATATTAACGTTGCAACAACTCATCTATCTCCTGAAAGTTTTAAATTCTATTTTGCAGATCGCTTGGAGAAGCTAAAGGAGAGACTGCTGCAAAAGAACAAAAGAAAATGAAGAGTGAAAGTGTTGATAAAAAAGAAGAGACTATTCAAAATGAAGAAGTTAAAGCTGAGAAGGTGATTGAATCTGAACCAGTGATTGAAGTTGAGAAAGTCATCGAAGTTGAAAAGATTGTGGAAGTCATCAAGCCTTGCTCAAAGTGTTTAGAATCTTGCAAGCAATGTGCAGAAAAAGATGAGAAATTGGTTGAGTTTGAAAAGATGAAAGAACAATTGTTGTTCAATCTCAACTACGTGAAAGAATCTTACGATGTATTAAACAGAACAGTAACTGGTATATAAAAGACTAATTCAGAAAGAGAAGATGCTCTAACTATGATGAATGCTGTGATGATGACAAAGCAGAAGGCAATTAATCATTGCATTGAAGAATGTGCAAAGTTGCAGCGGGAGTTGGAAAATGAAAAGATAGAGAATGAGAGAATTAGACGTTTATTACAGAGTTATTCTAGTTCTGATTATCTCATTGATCGAATTTATCCAACTGTTGCAGGTTTTGAAGCATTTAAAGATGAGAAGCTAAAGAAGAAGGATACTCGTAAGAAACAGAGCGTTAGTTATAACAAGTGTCCGCCTCCGATTTGGGAAGGGTATTCTCCTAGAAAACCGAATTAGGAGCAAGTCAAAAAAGCGGTCAATATAAAGTTAAAGTCTGACATAACCGATGAATTACCAGAAAACATTGACGATGTTTTTACATCATCTGACACTGATCATGAGTCTGAGTTAATAAAAAAGGTGGTCGATCAGGTGTTGGATACAGATGAGGAATCAGAGTTAAAATCTAAGTCAAAGTCCGAGTCTGGGAGTTCAAGTTCGTCCGTCAAAAGTCCGAGTTCGTTGGTCAACAGTTCAAAGTCGTCGGTTAAAAGGGTTTACAATAAAGAATTCCTGTTATCAAAATCTAATTTGAATGATGAAGCAATCAAAGTGGCATATACATTGATTGATTCAGACAAATTATATTCTGATGAGGAATTTCCAATAAGAAGTGTTAAATTTGAAAAGATCAAAAAGGTTTTCAAACTTACAGAAATCAATATTTCTGAAATAAAAGATGTAAATCTTACTAAAAAACCTAAAAAATACACTTCAAGAGTTCAACAAAGATTAAACAAGAAAAAGGGTTACGGTTCTGGTTTTGGCTTTAAAAGGAAACCAAACCATAACGGTAATTTCAAAAAGAAAGGATTAGGATTTATTCCACCAGAAAATTATAAAAATGAAAAATATGTTCGTGATTTTAAATCTAAAATGAAATTTGTTTCAGGAACAAGCTGTGAAGAGGAATCAAAAAGCTCATTCTGGAAACAATCAAACAGAGAATTCCTTGCCAAGAAGCAAGAAAATGTGAAGAATGGAGCTAATCAAAGAAGGGGGACAAGAACCTGTTACAAATGCAATGAAGCTGGTCACATTGCATGGAACTGTTCTCAAGCTACAAAAACAAAACAAGAAGTCTCTAAGAAACTCAAAGGAAAAGCTGTTGAGAAAAATGAGCCACCAACGAAAAAATTTAAAATTTTTGAAAATTCAACACATGAAGTTGGTGAATGTTCAAAAACTCATTTTTATCAAAAGAGAGCTAAACATGACAACCAAGTTTGGGTTGTTAAGAATTTTTATGAGAAACTTGGCGATGAATCTGATTCCACAAAATCAGAGGAGCCACAAATTGAGATAAAACTGGAAACATCAGTACCTCCAAAGGATGATGTTCACTTTCCACCATTGAGGGCTGAAAATTTTAAATCAAAAGTTGGAAAAGTTGAGATCTCGAATCAGTTCTATTCTAAGGAGAAAGAATTTGATGTTGAGAAAGCTTTTAATGGAAATGTGAAAAAGATTTTTTGGGAAAATGGTTGAGGGTAAAGTCAAAGGGGTAAAGGACTTTTATGAAACAAAGAAAGCAACTTATTACCCAAGTGCAGGTGAGGAAGAAACATCCAAGTTTGGTGAAGCTTGGATGTCTGTTTTTCAAAAGTGATAAGTATGACTTGCCGGAGCTCCCAGGTAGGTAAGAGTGGAGCAGGAATCGGCATCATTCTTGAAAGGTTTGGTTGGTAAATTTGCAGGTGATATCTTTATATTGTTATATTTTGATTTACAAGTGGTTATGGTTGACAATTGAACCTGCTAGTGATTGAGAAGGTTTTCACTTACAAGTGGTAAATCAAGGACATTACGTTGTACTTGCATTTTCCTACAAGTGGTTGAAAAACAATGTGATGAATCAAACCCCAATTTTACAAGTGGTAAAATCAACAAAATTTATTTTCCGGAAAAATCATTTTGGTTAAAACAAACTTAAGTGTTTTGAAATCATAATGAGAAAATAGTTTGTTGTAAGGGGGAGTTCTGATTGTGTATGCCAAGAGGATGGCGAATTGAAGCGATTTGATATCGGTTGTCAATTTACTTGTATAGTTTGTTTTCAAATTTCTTGAAATGTGTTTGCATTTTAGGGGGAGTAAGAAATTTCAGAAAATCCAAAAACATTTGAAAATTTGAAAAAGACAAAATCATGATAAAATTCAAAATGAGTTTTGTGTCAAAGAAGAGGAAATGATAGTACATCAGTGGACGATCACAGCATGCTAAAGAAATGGAAAGTTAAAATGTGATAAACGATCTCACTGATGATATACCAGTAGGATTTTGCACATTTAGTAGATTGTGACGAGATATAAACTTAAATTCAAACTTGCTTATATCGTGGGGAAACATCTCTCGGATATATGGGTAACCCCCGAAATCTTGTTTGAAAGGTCCCTCTTTCTGAGATACTAGGTCTTTATACTCAGTGATATCTGGGGTATTATCCCGGGACTTCTGATAATACGGAAGCAATGGCCTAGTCTCCGGAGAATACTTTACGCTTGCTTGAAATATAGCCCACCCTCAGCATAAAAAATGATGAAACATTGAAAAATGCTAATCATGCTGTTGAAACAAAAGATCCTCTAAAGGGGACACACCAAAAGTCGAAACCGTCATCTCTCTGCTGAACGGAAGTTCTGACCTGAGCTCTCATGGTTCTTCGCAATTTAACCCCTTACAGATATCATCTGTGGTATACTCACCTGTAAGACTGAATATTGGGATCTGGATACGGGAGTATATTCTGAGGTGGGACACGCGATTAAGTTTAAGTTCTTAAGACATTAATTTCGTATCTCGGAACAATTGAACTTTGTGTGAGAATTTAAGTGGATCAGTATACTGACAATCTAAGTGAATCGTTTAGAACTTAAATTGTTTAAAGCTTAACGGTGTTGATGATTTGTCTCAAAAACTGATATGATCCTCTTACAGGAACTCACAAAAATATTGTCTGTAAATAGTTCTTTACTGCATCTTATTCTATTAAAAAATCCAAAAAGATTTTTAGTGTGTTTTAGCATAAATTTTGAAAAATTCAAAAAGATTTTCGACAACTGATGTTGGAGAGCTGATTTTCAAAATTCCAAGTGCTAAACATGATGAGCATGTTTTGAAGAGGAGTTGTTTAATCTAAAAAGTTTGAAATTTGTTTACAAGTGATCATCTGAGGTTTCTATTATTGATAAATCATTCTGGATTAATTTGAAGAGGGAGTTTGTAGATAAATTTATAAATAGTTAATTTTGTGAAATTTACTTTTGGGTAGAGAATGTGCAGGATAAGAGCTAGGTGATCTTGGGATAGTTGATAGAGAGTCAGGTTCCGATACCTGAAGACTCTGTGATTTCAACAAGCCAGACTGCGATCCCAGCATAATGAAAGGGGGAGTCTGAAGATATCTGAGTAGATTGTTCGAGGAGAGTTTGTTGATGCTGAAGAGAAGAAAGAGATAAAGTTTGAGGATGCTTACATTTTCAGACTGAAGGTTGAAGACTCGACACTAAAGACTCGTCAACATCCGAGGGGGAGTCTGTTAGTGCATACGTCTGCTGACTTCGTCTTGTATCGAGTCTTGCATTTTCAGGGCACGAAGTTCAAGAAATCACGTCAAGAAGCTGATTTCGCTTGAAACTACTTGATTCCGCTCGAATTGCTTATTTCGCTTGAGTATGTAATTGAGGTGATTTCGCTTGAATGTAATTAATGAGATTTCTCTTGAGACTTGTTCAAGCGAAATAAGAACTCTATAAATAGGCATAGGTATGTGTCATTTGGAGCGAAATTAGAGAGAGTGTTTCCGATGGCGAAGCTCTGTCGAAGTGTCTTCAGATCTGTAATCATACCAGAATCAATATACAAGACAGTTTAAAGTGATATCTTGCTGAATTCAACTCATTATGTCTGTTTCCGCCTTTCATTTTGAGTAGAACACCTCTGATCGACTCATTTCGGGTCCAACAACGATTCTATAAATGTCGTGTCAGTTATATGTAATAGTTTAAAATGTCAAAAATGTCAAAGTTATGTATGTAGGACAGTTCGCACGACCTGGTTGGTCAGGTCGCACGAAGTGGTATTGTCCAATTCGTGCGGACTGGGAGTGTTATCTCGTGTGGACTGGTCAGCCTATATATAGGCTAGTGGTGTTCTTCATTTAAAAACATTCTGGAGAATTTTGTAACGAAGTGTTGTCCGATTCTCTCTGTACCAAAACGTATTATATGAATGAAGAACATGTTTAAAGTGACTTTCTACTTTTCTACTCCTATTCTAACACTGATTGACGGTTTCTAGTTTGATTCCGCCTTTCTAGAAACTAGATCTGACTCTGATTGACTCGTTTAGACGAATCCTCGATCCTACAAGTGGTATCAGAGCTCAGGATGAGTCAAATCTGTTGATATCAGTGTTTTGAACGGTTTAGAATCATATACTTCTACTCTTTCTTGGATTTTCAGACGAATTCACGGATAAAATAGACTGAATTCTGGATATTAAGTGTAAAACATCATTTTGAACAATCATACAAAGTTTCAGACCATAAATCACACTAAAACTGATCCAAAAATGTCAAAAACTTGAAACTAAGTCTTCAAACGAAGTGAAACTGTCCAAATCGTGTGAAAATGATGCTTAAATCGCGTGAAATTGATCAGATCGTTTGAATTTTGCTCAAACCGTTTGAAAAACTTCAAAATTGTGTGACCAGATCGCACGAAGTGATCATCTCGCACGGTTTGACAATCCAGGTCGTACGGTTTGGCAGTCCAGGTCGTTTGAAACAGTTCAGGTCGTTTGAAACAGTTCAGGTCGTTTGAAACAGTCCAGTTCGTTTGAAAAGTCCAGGTCGTCTGAAAGTCCAGATTGTTTGGAAGTCAGGTCGCTTGAAATTGGAATTTTTCAAAAACTTAGAAATTTTTCGAAACATTTTTCAAAGTATAAAATGGACAATCAAGAGTTTTACAATGCGTTTTTCAGAGGAGGTATAACTGCTCAAACTCCAGCAAGTATAGCCCAGAATGTGAATATGGAGAATGAACTAGGAACCATCCAAAAACCACCGAAACTGCTCAACATTGAAGATTATTCGGGGTGGCAGGATAGATTTCGCACATGGGTTTACGCGAATCACCTCGAATGCTGGCTGAAAGTTGAAACGAAATATGTCGTTCCTACGAATGATACTGGTCTTCCGAAAACACTTAACACGTTAACTCCGGTTGAACAAGAAAACTTTAAAGCCGAGAAGAAGATGGTCAGTATATTACAACAGGCAATTAAGGAAGACATTTTGGTACTGTTACAGCATCAGGGTGACGCGCAATCTATTTGGAATTCTCTTAAAATCAAATTTCTTGGGAGTGCTGCAATGATCAAAAGCAAAAAGGCGCTACTGAAAAAAGAATTCGACATATTTATTGCTATCAGTGGAGAATAAACGAAAGAGTTGATTGAGAGGTACTATCACTTGGTAGTGGAGATGAAACATTTGAATATAGACAAATCAGACGAAGAGTGGGTTGATAAGTTGGCTGACGCACTACCACAAGAAGAGTGGGGTACGTTCTTATTGGTTTTGAAGAACAATTTGGAATACGTGGGTTTCAATTTGAGTACGTTTATCGAGAGAATTGAAGCTCATGAGCTTGAACTTCGGAAGATGAGGAAAATGAAATATGCAAACGTACATCAAGATGCTCAGCTTTATTACAAAGGAAACTCATCTGCCACATCTGCTCCGAGTCCAAAGATTCAAACGACATTCAGTGCAGATTCTTCATCGGGAGTATTTCAAAGCACGTCTAACAACAATTTTTCACCATTTTTAAATTACGAACCGAATCCTAAGGTTCAGAATTTTCAAGAACAGGTTTCTTCTCAAAGTTCTTCAGTTTCGAACAAACAGAGTTATAATCATGGGATACAGTGCAATATCGCTGTTAATATAAAAAACGGTCAAGATTTTACCGAGACAGCCGCAAAGCAGCATATAGCACTTCTAGCTTCTGTACTTGAGTCTTACAAGAGTCTAGTAGCCGGACGAATTGGTAATCCAGACATGACTAAAGAATATTACGATCAAATTGATCCCGAAGAACTAGAACTCATCGACATAAAATGGGGTATGGTGAGCATTGTGAGAAGAGTTCAGAGGTTCATGGAAATTACCGAAAGAAGTAGTCTCGCAGGTCCTAATCCTAAACTTAGATTCGACAAATCGAAGGTGACTTGCTTCAAGTGTAAAGAAAAGGGGAACTTCAAACGCGAATGTCCGAACAGAGAAGTTAATAACCACCAGAATCCATTCGCCAACGATGATTACCGACAGGCCATTTATCATAAAAACAGTCAACAACCATTCAATCCACGACCTCAAATCGAAAACAGTCAATCCAAACAGACAGAAAAAGCTCTTTTAGTAAATCAAGATGACGAAAAGATTCCAGAAGGCTTCAATTGGGATAAGTACGTTCCAGGAGGTGGTCTTGCAATGATAGCTAAAATTATTGAAGAACCGGAAATGGAAATCGAGGAATGTGTTCCTGAAGTTGAAGAAGTCAGTGAAATAGTGAATGAAGAAAGTTTTGTAGATCTAGAAGAGGCAGCAGCAGCGGTCTACTATTATCAGTCTGAACAAGAGGTTATTACTAATGCATTTAAATCTATAATGCCAGCTAATGTGTTTGATTCTTTTTCAGGTTTCTTTGGTGAACCGACTACGGGTTTTTGCCTACAGTATAAAGTTGAACAAACTCCGGTTCAAGAGATCATTGATGTCTCAAAGGAAGTGAATGAATAGATTTTGAAAGAAATAGCAGACAAAGCTCTTATGGTCAAGCTGCAAGAGGTAGAACAAACTAAAACATCTTCTGATAACAATGAGACCAAAGATGCAACTGAAGAGTCAGTGTCTGTTGAAAAGGAGTCAATTATCGAGACTTGTGATATGTATGAGTCAGGAGAGAAGTCCGAGTCCGATGACAAATCAGAAAATGTGAAGTCCAAATCCGAAGAGAAATCTGAGTCTGAGTCCGGAGAGTTTAGTAAATCAGAAAGTAAAAATGATAAACAAGAATTTTTTTTGAAAAGGTTGATCCAATTCTTGAAAAGCCATGCGAAAACTGTTTAAAACCATGCATGGATTGTCTTGAAAAAGACAATAAGTTTCAAGAGTTGAAAAAGTTTAATGACAAATTAAAATTTGATTTTAATGATATTAAAGAAGCTTATGACACTCTGTCACGATCAACTAAAATGATTCACACTGAGAGTAAAGAAAATAATAAAATTGTTAATTTGCTTAAAGCTACAGTCATGGATAAGCAAATGTCTATTAACATCCATCTGGACAAAATCGCATCTCTAAAGAAGGAACTTGAACTGATGCGCATTGAGACAGAAAGAGTCAACAAAAAGTTGATCAGTTATCTTTCATCTTCATATGTGATTGATCAGATTGTTCCTCAACAAACTGAAGTTAAACCAGCTTTCAAAAATGTCCCACCCCCAATGTGGAATCACTATTCTCAGAAATATCGAGACGGGGTGGAGGAGGCATTGAATCTCAAACTGAGAACAGAGGAGAATGAGTTACCGGAAAACATAGATGTTACATTCTCTCCATCTGACACCGACAACGAGCCACAACTGGTTAAAACAGTGGCAGACCAAGTGTTGGATGAAGAGAGTGATAACACTAATTTCGAAACGGTTAAAACTCATTTTGAGAATTCCAGTTCAGATTCTGAAGATGACGGAAACTTTCTTGATAGGTTTATTCCAAAGTCAGATAAAGTTCTGGATGACGATTCGATCATTGTGGTTTACACGATGACCAGAACTGACAAACTGTATACTGATTTCGAGTACCCGATTCAGAATGCAAACCTGGAAAATGTTGAAAAAGTTTTTAAACTCGTGGAAATTGATATCTCAGAAGTTAACAACAATTCGTTTCTATCAAAACCGAAAAAATCTTTTGTTAAACAACCGACAAACAACCCGGGAAAGAAAAATGAATGGGTGGGTAACAATGGTAATAACTACAAAAAGAAAGGTGTTGGTTTTAAGAAGAAAATGGCTAAGAAAGAAGTTAAGACAAAAGAAAAATTGAGTGAAGTGTTTGTGGCTGGTAATAATACAGAAGTCGCAAAGGATAATATCTTTAGTAAGCAAGCAATTGACGATTTTATTGCGGCCGAAAAGATAAGAGACGAGCCAACAAATCCACTTTTGTTGAATATGACAAAAGAATCTGTTATCGATGCAATGAAATCGGTCATATGGCCAAAAAATGTGTCAAAAAGATAATAAAACCAGTTTTCCATAAACCAAAACCAAAAATTTCAAAGGATGATAAAGGAAAATCACCTATGGTATCCCCCGTGCGTATTCTTAAATGCGGTGAATCATTGAAGTCAGAGGATAAACCAAAATCAACTTTTGAAATTGGTGAATCTTCAAAATCACAAAAGACTTCAAAGGTTTATTCTAAAACAAAGACTTCCCAAAGTCAATCATGGGTGGAGAAACCTAAACATTCTTTTGAGGAAAAGAAAATGGAAGAAGTTTTAAAATCTGAACCGACAATCTTTGCAACCACTGATGAGAAAATTGAGTTTGAGTTAGATAAGTTGATTGAAGAATTCCCACCTATCAAGGAAGGAGCTCTAAAATCAAAACCAGAATCTGATGTTCCAAATGTTGTTTTTAACATTCAAAAAGTTGACATAGTAGCTCATGATATTGTCTTTGGTAGTGTACCAAATGTTGAAAAATCTTGGGTATCATTGTTTAAGTAAATGTCTTTTGATGTGTGTAGGGGCTTCCAAGGTCTATCATTTCAAAATGGATAATGGATAGCGGTGCCTCACGGCACATGACAGGGATGTTAGTACTGCTATACGACGTAAAGTCAATCAATGGAGGTTATGTCGGGTTTGCTGGAACTCAAGGTGGAAGAATTGTTGGAGAATGAATACTTACTAACGGGGTCGTAACATTCGATAAAGTGAATTACATTGCTGAGTTAGAAAACAATCAGTTGAGCATCTCTCAGATTTCTGATAAGTCATTTACTGTTCATTTTACAAAAGATGAATGTCTGATTCTTAAACCAGGGTTTAAAATACCCGAAGAAATGGTGTTGATGCGCGCTCCTCGAGAAAATGATCTTTATGTACTAGACATGAGCGTTGCAACAACGATAGATAAAAAGGCATAATGCTTTGTGAGTAAGACGAAGGCGACTGAGAAAGAATCCATCATGTGGCATCGTAAAATGAGCCATATTCACTTGAGAAAGATGAACTTTTTAGTTCATAATGATCTTGTAGAAGGTGTTAATTTGAAAAGCTTCCATCTTAATGATGACTGTATTGAATGTAAGAAAGGGAAGCAGACGAAGAAATCGCACCCGAAAAATCCCTTGAACTCCATCAGATTACCGCTCGAAAGACTCCATATGGATCTTTTCGAACCGGTAAATGTATAGAGCATAAGTGGAGATCTATATTGTTTAGTTGTTACTGATGACTATACAAGATTCTCCTGGGTGTTGTGTCTAAAGAGAAAAGAGGAAACGTTTGATTCTTTGATGAAGCTATTCAAAAAGATGGAGAATGTTTACAAACTGCCGATAAGACGTATTCGAAGAGACAATGGCACGGAATTCAAGAACAATCGTATGCTCGAATTCTGCAATGATAAGGGCATTCTTCATGAGTTCAGCGCACCGTATACTCCTCAACAAAACAGTGTCGCAGAAAGGAAAAATCGTACGTTGATCGAAACGGCTCGTACCATGTTAGCAGATTCGAAATTACCGGTATATTTTTGGAGTGAAGTGGTCGCCACGGCATGTTACACGCTCAATCGGGTTCTTACGGTGAAGAAGTACAAGAAAACTTGTTTTGAATTGCTTCATTTTTACAAACTGAATCTGAAATATTTGGAACCATTCGGATCACCATGCACATACATTGATCCAGACGGTAAATTTGGTTCGAAAGCTAATGTAGGTTTTTTTGTAGGATACGCTAGTCCGTTGAAGAGAGTTTTTGTCCCGAGTATGGGGAAGATCATACAAGTACAATATGTTGACTGTCAACAGTTTACCGCTCCGAATCAACTTCCCGGAAACATGTTGCTATTTGATTACGAAAATCTCTGGGAGTCATTCCATTTACCGATAGAGCCGAATGAGGAGGAACTGGCATTCTTATACCAACAACAACATTCTCTTTCACAAGAACAAGTGCCAAGACCGTTGGTGGTTTCTTCGCCCACCGTGGGTTCAAATGATCATGAGGCTGGTCCTAGTGGAACTGCACATGTACCCCCAGAAGAAACAGCTCCAATATTTGATCAATCTGACGACTCAGAATCGGAAACCGATCCGATTTATGATGAGGAACCAGATATTGCGACTTCAAATGCTATTGATCACACGGGTGATCAAAATATAACAAATTTGCAATCGGAAGTGAGCGTACCGGATACAGTCATGCCAAGAACATTATCTTACCGTCCATCAGAGAAAATCATTGGTGACCTTCAAAGCGGCGTGAAAACCCGCGAACAAATAAACAAAGGGCTTACATGTTTTTACTCATCTATAGCACCTTTACAAGTAGATTTCTCATTAAAATGTTTTATCTCGCAGGTAGAGCCGAAAACGTATAAAGAAGCATTGACCGAAGAGAGTTGGGTAAATGCAATGCAAGAAGAGTTACAATAGTTTGAAAAGCTTGGAGCGTGGAGGTTGGTTGATCTCCCGGAAGATCAGAAGTTGATCAAGACCAAGTGGGTCTTCAAATGTAAGAGAGATGATAGAGGGGTTATAGTAAGGAACAAAGCACGGTTGGTAGTCCAAGGATTTAGTCAGCAAGAAGGGATTGACTTTACTGAAGTATATGCTCCCGTTTCTCGACTTGAGGTAATCAGAATCTTCTTGGCGTTCGCGTCATGGAAGGGGTTCAAGGTCTACCAACTGGATGTCAAACCTGCATTCCTCTATGACAAGATTAAAGAAGAGGTGTATGTCGGTCAACCACCGGGTTTTACTGATCCTGTACACAAGGACAAGGTGTATCTACTTGACAAGGCGTTATACAGATTACACCAGGCCCCGAGAGCCTGGTATGAGACGCTTTCCGAGCATCTGCTGACCAACGGGTTCACCAGAGGGACTGTCGATAGTACCCTGTTCACTAAAGAGGTTGCAGGACATCTATTGATCGTGCAAATATATGTTGATGATATAATTTTTGGATCAACGAACGATGAGTTGTGTAAAGAGTTTGAGAAGGTCATGAAGCAGAAGTTTGAAATGAGTTCAATGGGGGAGATGAAGTTTTTCCTCGGGCTTCAAGTTGAGCAACTGCCTGATGGAATCTTCATACACCAGACCAAGTATGTGAATGATGTGTTGGACAAATTCAATATGTCCGAATCATCTCCCATATCAACCCCCTGGCTTTGAATCATGGCATATGTCCGGATGAAAGTGGTGAGAAAGTGGATGAAACGCTTTATCGGTCAATCATAGGATCGCTAATGTATCTGACATCATCACGACCAGACATCATGTATCCAACCTGCCTCTGTGCCCGGTACCAGTCAAGTCCCAGAGCATCACACATGATGATAGTTAAGAGGATCTTACGGTATCTCAAAGGTTGCCCAAGCACCGGCTTGTGGTATCCCTGATCCGGTGACTTCTCTATAACTGGATATTCTGACTCTGACTTCGGGTCCTGTAAGTTGAATGCTAAGTCCACAACTGCTAGTTGCCAGTTCTTCGGAACATGGCTAATCACTTGGCAGTGTAAGAAACAAACCACAGTCGCTCTCTCGACTTGTGAGGCTGAATACGTTTCAGCTTCCAGTTGTTGTTCCCAGATTCTCTGGATTCAATAACAAATGAGGGACTATGGTTTGCAATTCTTAGACACACCAATTTTTGTGGACAACGAGGCAGCCATTAATATCACTAAAAATCTGGTTCAACACTAAAAAACAAAACATATTGAGATTCGACATCATTTTATTCGTGATTGCTAAAGAAAAAATTGATTCGAATTGATTATATTCACACCGATGATCAGAGAGCTGATTTTTACACTAAACCCTTTGATAAAACAAGATTTAATTATCTTTTAAAATTGAACGGGTTGAAGAATTTGTTTTCTGGGAGGGTGGTAGAGTGTGTGGCCAAGGCGGACGACGATCAGAAGTAATCTGCGTCTTGTTGTCATGTTTTCTATACAGTTTCTTTACTGCTTTTGATAAAATCAAAAACACAAAAATATGTTTTTGATTTTAGGGGGAGAAAGTTTATAGAAAATACAAAAACATGATAAAATTTCTTAAATACAAAAACATTGAAAAAGACAAAAAGCGGTTTGTGAAAAAAAGAGGAAATGATAGTACATCAGTGGACTATCACAACATGCTAAAGAAATGGAAAGTCAAAATGTTTTTAAACGAGTCTCACTAATGATGTGTCAGGAGACTTCACACAATTAGTAGATTGAGTTCGTGATATAAACATAACAAATAACTTGCTTATCTCGTGGGGAACATCTCTCGGATATATGGGTAACCCCCGAAATCTTGTTTGAAAGGCTTTCTATTTCTGACATACTAGGTCTTTGTACGTGATGATATCTGGGGTATTATACCAGGACTTCTGATTTTGTGGGAGCAATAGCCTAGTCCTCGTATAATACTTTGCACTGCTTTATTCTTTAAAGCTCACCCTCAGCATAAAAAAATGATGAAACATTGAAAAATGCTAATCATGTGCTGTTGAAAAGAAGATCCCCAAGGGGGACCCACCTAAAGTCGAGCCATCATCTCTCTGATTGAACGAAAGTTCTAGCTTGAGCTCTCATGGCCTCACATTTAACCCTTACAGATATCATTAGTGTGCACTCACCTGTAAGATTGAATATAGAAGTCTAGATACAGGAGTATATTCTGAGGTGATACACGCGAATAAGTTAAGTTCTTAAAACACTAATTCGTATCTTGAACCAATTGAAACTTGTGTAGAAGTTTAAGTGGACAACAATACTGACAATCAGAAGTGAATTTGTTTAAGACTTAAAGTTAAATCAAGATCAACGGTGTTAGTGATAAGTCTCAAAAACTGATATGATCCTCTTACACAAACTCACAAAAAGATGTCTGTAAATATGTTTGTACAGTTTCCAGTTTCTTCAATTCCAAAAGATTTTCTGTTTGTTTAGCTAAAATGTTGAAAAATTCAAAAAGATTTGTCATTTCATCTTATTTTCGACAATAGACGTTGGGGATCTGATGTTCAAAGTCCAACAGTGCTAAACAAGTTGGATCATTTGGGTTGGATAAGAAAAGTTTGAGAAAAGAGTTGGTAATTGCTCAAAATGTTTAAAAGTTCATTAATTTGAACTTAAAATGTTTCAAAATTGTCAGCGAGATCATAATTTGGTCAGCCAAGGTCATTAATTTGGATTTGGCAGGCTAAACAGTTGACCAGGGTCATTAAATTGGACTTGGTTAACTGAGTGTGTTGGTAAAAAAGCTAAAAAGTTAAAAATTCAAAAATTTGAAACTTGAAGTTTTTAGTCAAAAATCAAAAACAGTTTGTGAAGTCTCCAAGGTCATTAAGTTGGACTTGGATGATTGACTGTGAGGGATTTGGATGCTCAAATTGGTAAAATCTGATTATAAAGAGCTAGGTTTAGTTGTCGGATTCTTAATATCGTCAAATCTTTATAGTATTTTGATAGGGGGAGAGAATCAAGTAATCCTGGACACCTAAAAACGCTTTCACTGTAAAAACATTTTAGCATATGTTGAAAGAGCCAGGTCATCAATCCTGGACATTCAAAATGATTTTTCTCATAAATGTTTGAGATTTGCAGATGAAATTTCCAGATTACGATCCCGATAGCCGAGTCTAAAGGGGGGAGTCTGAAGACGAGCTTATCGCAAGGGGGAGCTTGTAACCGGAAAGCAAGGTGTCGATCCCAAAAGCACGGAAGCTTAACGAAAAGGGGAGCCTGAAGAAAGAATCTCTGAAAGGGAAGAATTTTTCAAGTCTCTATGAAGAAAGTTTTTTGAAGACAGGCTGACTGAAGACTGCGGCAATATCCAAGGGGGAGTTTGTTGATGCATAATGTCTATCGCCTACGTCATCAGTCAATGTCGTGTTAGTTATTTGTAATAGTTTAAAATGTCAAAAATGTCAAAGTTATGTATGTAGGACAGTTCGCACGACCTGGTTGGTCAGGTCGCACGAAGTGGTATTGTCCAGTTCGTGCGGACTGGGAGTGTTATCTTGTGCGGACTGGTCAGCCTATATATAGGCTAGTTGTGTTCTTCATTTAAAAACATTCTGGAGAATTTTGTAATGAAGTGTTATCCGATTCTCTCTGTACCAAAACGTATTATATGAATGAAGAACATGTTTAAAGTGACTTTCTACTCTTCTACTCCTGTTCTAACACTGATTGACGGCTTCTAGTCTGATTCCGCCTTTCTAGAAACTAGACCTGACTCTGATTGACTCGTTTAGATGAATCCTCGATCCTACATAGGCATATAATACTTGTCATAGGACTAGTTAGGCATCTCGAACGCGCGTTTGCGTGAACGACGCGTTAAAGTGGCGTAAGCTACCTTAATGGGTCGTAATGGGTCGAAAGCACTTAGGTTAGGTTTCAATTTAGTATGTAGGATTTGTTAAACCATATCATATGAGTTCCAATACTCATTTGGTTTACGAAACCTCATCCTATCCGATCTCCCGATTTAGGTCCGGTTATTAATGTAGTTACCTATATTAGGTGTCGTTTGATTTCCGTGACCCCTCTAGCTTTGCTTGGTTGTTATTCAAGACTTCTAAGCACTCTCAAGTGAGTACATAGTCTCCTCTTTTACTGTTTTCAATGTTATGGGGTGAAACATGTGTACCTATTTGTCATGTTCATGATTTCAAAGTATAAATTAGTTATACATGTTAGTACTTATCTTTTGACAAACTGAATGATTATTTATGGTTTAAATACCAATTTTTCAAAGATTGTAAAATTAATTGTTGGATTGTACTTATTTTATACATTCACCAGACCGATTGGTAGTATGATATAGCGTATAGGATTAGACACCCCATTCCTGTTGTATGGAATGTTAGAAACCGATTTTTATCCAAATAGAGATTGCGTTTGTGGTATTTCTATAGTCTCCAATGGTGTAGTTTGATAAACTAAGGTTTGAATGAATTCTAAATCACATTTTTTTGTATATTTTGTTATACTTACAAGGTATAGTTTGATATACTCTCATATGTGATATTGTACAAAACAACATATATTTTGTTAATTACTAAAACATAGTTTAATATGTTATTTACAAAACCAAAGCATAGTTTGATATGTTATTTATAAAACCAAAGCATAGTTTAATATGTTATTTATAAAACCAAAGTATACTTTTGATATACTACTGAAAATTATTATTTTGACAACTAAAATATATTTAAATATATTACTTATTCGACTTTCTTAAAACTAAGGTATATTTTTATTTATACTACAAACCTTTTTATCAAAACATTGTTTTACAAACAACATATTTTATACAAACTCAATTTTACTTAGTTATTTATTTATGCATCCTTCTTTTATATCATCTGATTTCTTATTACTTGTTATATGTTTATAAAAGAAAACATTTTTAAGTTCATGACTATTTTTGTTAAAACATTCTTTTAAACTTATAAGTCATGAATCCTGTATTAATAAAACCTATGTATCTCACAAGCATTTTTATGCTGACGTACCTATTTTTACACATGTTTCAGGTGCCGCTATGTGATGACTGTTAATACATGCTATACATAGGATGGACTCGTGCCTTAGCGACTTAAAAACTTGAAAGATAATATTTGTATTTATATGATTTGTAATAAAACAATGAGTTCAATAATTCAATTCAACCCAAGCCAAGGTGGTCCAAACCAACCCCAAGTCAACCCTGCTCGTATGATCGACATAACATACGTAGTACCCAACCTCCAAACTTTGCTTCATATGTCGCCTTGGCATATCTAGCACCTCAGTCTCATGAACATTGTACCTCGTGTATCGACTTAAGCATGTCTATTGCAAGTCTTTGAAACATCTCCCGTTATTCAAATTCCAAAATCCATATAGAATCTTCTTATCTTCACAATTAGATCTTTGTGGATGATTATAGCTCAAATCGGAGCCCTTAATTGAATTATTCGTATGTCTTAATACGTACATTACGATTCAATAAGGACAAAGCCGAATTCTTATTAAGATCTTCCTATCTTCATAGTTAGATTCTTATGTTTAAAGTGCCAAATGAAATCCACGGATTGGATTCCGGGTGTGCTTTAAATACCCGTGTCCAAAGATAACGAATTAAAGATCAAGTTAAACAATTATGTGATTATGTGCTTATGTGTTTTCTTATATGTTTCGTGTTTTTTTTATGTGATCCATCCAAATCCTTGTAGAATCTTCCATATCTCCATATGAGGGATTCATAGTAGGATATCCAAAGGTACTACCTTAAATCCTTAATGGGCTTCTACATAATAGTTAAGACCCTTGGATTATGAAGTACTATTCTATAATTGGACCCGTTGAGTGGTCTAGTTAAACAGATTGATTCAAAAATCTGGTTAGGAATATCATGTGATGATATAATTGAAAAGATCCCTTAAGTGGTTTTTTTAAGGAGATCGTACGACGGCCTAGTTAAGAAGATCATGTGTTGATCTAGTTAAAAAGATCGTTCGTTGTTCTAGTTAAAAAGATTCTTTGGTGGTCTAGTCAAGTCACTTCATGTTTATTCGATTGATTTTTTACCCTACACATTATAAAATGAACTGTGCGGACTGTGCAAGGAATTACGTAATTATGGATGCATACATAATTATAGAATTCAGTGCACAGAAACCACAACAAGTTTTGTCATGTGTTAAGACCTATAGTGATGAGAATAACAAAACAGGAACAATGTAAAAAGGGGCATGGTGGATACGCCGCTGGTACTTCCTATATATAAGTGTTCCTTATTACATTGCGAACGTAGCGTTATTTAAGTTACTAGAAGTCCTGGACCTTAACCAATGTCATTTTATCTTACAATCTCCGACTCTGATTTCAAGCACACACAAGTTTCCTATGATAGTCTTCATAGGAAACGTTCCTCTGTCCGTAGTTCAAAACTCCATATTTTGTTACTACAAGGACATCACTTTGTCAGTTGACAATTTCGCTAAGAATCCAAACATGGCCCAGAGTATTACTTAGGGTTCGAGGGATTCATTCGAAAGCGAAACAATCACAGTTGTCTTCACAAGTTTCCTCTAAAATTAAATTTCAGGATGAAATTTCCTAAAGTAGGGGAGACTGTGACACCTGCGTCACTTCAACCATCAAACAAATACCAAACCAATGAAATATTGTATTTCATACTTGGGATTTGTATAAATATGTGTATCGTTTGCACATATCAATTCGTGTTCGATTTCGAGCTATGAATCGCTCTCTGGAAGGTTATACGCGAAATGATGCATAAACGCAGTCAGACTAATGCGAGAAACACTCCAGAACAGTGAAATAGGCTCAACATACCTTAAATAACCTTTACATAACTTAGAAATAAGTTTTGGATGGTTTGGTGTGTTGAAATCAAGTTTATTCGCTTACAGGGACTAATTTCGACAAACTATGAAAGTATGCCGATTCGTACTGTAAGGAACATTCCGGAACATGATCATAAGTTAAACATACCCTAAATATCCTTTACATAGCTTATAAATAGGCTTTGAGGGGTTCGGTATGCTAAAATAAACTTTATTGATCAATAGGGACTAAAAGCGTCAAAAAGTGCATAAGTTTGCATTTTCGCGCATATCTTATGTTCTGAATATATCCGGACACCCAAAAATTTATGTAATCATTAAAATATTTTATTTTAGTGATGGGCATGATAAAATTCCATTCGTCGCTTAATTTGGATCGTTTTTGCGTTCGTTACGACTTCCGTCGTAATTACCCGAATAACGCAACCGTATGACCAAACGAACCGACATCTGAGATGTTTTTGAGCATATTTTGATTTCCCTATACTTTAACTTCATTTTAGAGCCATGAAATGGGGTTAACGGGGCTTAAACGTGTCAAAAATGCATCGAAAACCAAGTTTTAGGCATGCAGGGGCTAAAACTGTAATTCTGCCAAACTTGCTAGGCCTGGGGCGTAAGCCCAGGCTTATTCTTATGCGGCCGGCGAGAGCTGCCCAGATCAGAAACATTGAGTTTGGACTTCCAGCCTGTTTTTGATGGTTTTAGCCCAAGGTTTTGCATACTTTGGGCTAGATTTGATGGTTTTTAGTGTGCTCATTGTATTCTAATACCATGTGCCCACATGGAGGGTCAAGATCGAAGCATGAAATACGACGAACGATCCTAACGGTTGTGGGTTTCCTATATAAACCCAACTCATTTCATTCTTTCCTCACACTTTGATCTGATTTTACTCTAAGTTGGAGTGTATACTTCATACCTGAGTAATCTTTAGTTCAAACTTCCTAGCTTGGACCCTTTGTAAGTATTCTTTCGTGCTTTTATTGCGTTTTCAAGCACGAAAGTCAAACAGTGTTTGACTTTTTGCTTTGAGCAGTCATTGGTCAACACGAAGTTCATTTGAACTTTGCAACGTGAGCGTAATCACGATGGTTATAGTCCTTAGTGGCTATACCTACTGATTACCACGTTGATTAGGTGTAGTGATGAGTCATAGTTTCGGCCAAAATGCGTATTTAAGTGTATTTTGTAACCAAACTATTCTTGGTATCAAAACTGTTTGTTTTGATATCAAAACCTGTTTTCTAACTTAGTTAAACATGTTTCAACATGTTTAGCTCGTCACTTTTAGTTTAGTGCTTGTGTAGAGTCGTAAGTCAAGCGGTCTAAACAACCGCTTAGACTTTCGAACTCGACCCGTTTGGTCGATCATTAGGATCCGACCAAGCATGTTTAGTGACCATAGTTGCATAGGGAATAACCTTCCGAGGTTATACCTTATGGTCACTTAGGTTTAATTAGTTGTATGATAGGTAGTTTATATGCCTTAGGTAAATGACCAAAATGCCCTTTTCATGCATAATTGAACTTTAAGCATATGAAACCTAAACTTTTGTCACATAACTGATTATGCAACATATTTAAACATGTTTAGGCATATAATACTTGTCATAGGACTAGTTAGGCGTCTCGAATGCGCGTTTGTGCGAACGACGTGTTAAAGTAGCGTAAGCTACCTTAATGGGTCGTAATGGGTCGAAAGCACTTAGGATAGGTTTCGATTTAGTATGTAGGCTTTGTTAAACCATATCATATGAGTTCCAATACTCATTTGGTTTATGAAACCTCATCCTATCCGATCTCCCGATTTAGGTCCGGTTATTAATGTAGTTACCTATATTAGGTGCTGTTTGATTTCCGTGACCCCTCTAGCTTTGCTTGGTTGTTATTCAAGACTTCTAAGCACTCTCAAGTGAGTACATAGTCCCCTCTTTTACTGTTTTCAATGTTTTGGGGTGAAACATGTGTACCTATTTGTTATGTTCATGATTTCAAAGTATAAATTAATTATACATGTTAGTACTTATCTTTTGACAAACTGAATGATTATTTATGGTTTAAATACCAATTTTTCAAAGATTATAAAATTAATTGTTGGATTGTACTTATTTTATACATTCACCAGACCGATTGGTAGTATGATATAGCGCTATAGGATTAGACACCCCATTCCTGTTGTATGGAATGTCAGAAACCTATTTTTATCCAAATAGAGATTGCCTTTGTGGTATTTCTATAGTCTCCAATGGTGTAGTTAGATACACTAAGATTTGAATGAATTCTAAATCACATTTTTTTTTGTATATTTTGTTATACTTCCAAGATATAGTTTGATATACTCTCATATGTGATATTGTACAAAACAACATATATTTTGTTAATTACTAAAACATAGTTTAATATGTTATTTACAAAACCAAAGCATAGTTTGATATGTTATTTATAAAAACAAAGCATAGTTTAATATGTTATTTATAAAACCAAAGTATACTTTTGATATACTACTGAAAATTATTATTTTGACAACTAAAATATATTTAAATATATTACTTATTCGACTTTCTTAAAACCAAGGTATATTTTTATTTATACTACAAACCTTTTTATCAAAACATTGTTTTACAAACAACATATTTTATACAAACTCAATTTTACTTAGTTATTTATTTATGCATCCTTCTTTTATAACATCTGATTTCTTATTACTTATTATATGATTTATAAAAGAAAACATTTTTAAGTTCATGACTATTTTTGTTAAAACATTCTTTTAAACTTATAAGTCATGAATCCTGCATTAATAAAACCTATGTATCTCACTTACATTTTTATGCTGACGTACCTATTTTTACACATGTTTCAGGTGCTGCTATGTGATGATTGTTGATACATGCTATACATAGGATGGACTCGTGCCTTAGCGACTTTAAAACTTGAAAGACAATATTTGTATTTATCTGATTTGGAATAAAACAATAGTTTAATAATTCAATAAAACAAGATTATTTAATCCATGGTTGTGAAACAATGATTCTGTTACGACACTCCCCGATGTTTCCTCCACAATTTGTTGTTTTACGTGGTCGGGGTGTGATAGCAAGCGGAAATGTAATGATTTAGATAAGGTGACGAACTCGAATCAGTCACAGAAGCGGCCAGACAATAGCAGTAATCACAGCTTCAGTCAGTCCTCCGTTAATCAAAGCCAGGGCAACAGTTCAGGCCAGGGCTAGCAAAGTGCAATAAGTGCAACTATCACCATCGGGGACCATGTACCCGAGTATGTCACAGGTGCAATAAAGTGGGACATATGGCCAGGGATTGTAGGGTTTCACTTCCGAATCAGCAGCAGCACACCCCGCAGAAGCAACAGCCTCAGCAGTGGGAGAGGCAAAAACCCCAACAAAACCGTGGAAATCGTAAGGGATGTTTTCAATGTGGAGCTGAGGGTCACATCAGGCGAGACTGCCCTCAACTAAATCAGAATGCTGGTGGTAACAACAATCAGAATGCTTGTGCTCTTTTGTCTTGCTGCGAGAACTTGAGGAACCTTCTAGCATGAGTTGGGAGGAGCTGAGATAAACATGCAAATAACACTTCTATTATGGGTGCACAGATAATAGTAATGTGGGGTGCATGCGGGTCCCAGTGAGATCTAACGAGTGTGAAAGGGGTTCCGCTTTGTTGTCTGATGTACTTTGTAATCTGCAGAAGTTGTTGTGAATTTGACTCCTACCTTGTCTCGACTCTTAACCTTTCCCATTCTCTTATAGAATCATGAGCAGACGAGGTCACGGACGTGGACACATTGCTATGACTCAGGCAGAATTGACTGACCAGATCAACACTCGTGTGGCTGAGGCTTTGGCAGCCTACCAAGCTGGTACGATATGTGCCAATTACCCTTTATTCTTGTGTCGCGTACACAACTTTTACCTGTGTGCTGAACTTCCATTTTCGTTTATTAGGTCAGCAAGCGAATCAGAATCAGAACAATCCGCCTGCTTGCACGTTCAAGACGTTCATGGATTGTAAGCCACAGACCTTCAGTGGGACTGAAGGGGCTGTAGGACTTTTGCGTTGGTTTGAGAAGGCAGAATCGGTGTTTGCGATGTGTAACTATCCTGCTGGGGACAGAGTGAAGTATGCCATAGGCACACTTGAGGATGGTGCCCTGATATGGTTGAATGCCCAGGTTCAGATGTTGGGTATTGAGATGGCGTATGCCACCACTTGGGACGATTTTACGGAGTTGATGAGGGAGGAGTATTGTCCTCGTGATGAGATCCAGAAACTTGAGAACAAATATTATGATCTGAAGATGGTGGGATCTGAGATTGAGGCATACATGAAACGGTCTCATGAGTTGGCTATCATGCTGCTCGAACTTGTCCCGACCTCCACACCGGAGAATTGAACTATTCATCAAGGGATTAGCTCCATCGGTGAAGGGTTTGGTTACTGCAACGAACCTCAACAACTTACCTCAGATTATCCGTTTGGCTCACAAGATCACAGATCAGGAGGTGGAGCGTGGCTCGCTACCACCGCGTGTTTCAACCACTACTGCTGCTACAACCACAGCTACTACGCCCGCTACGGATAGCAAGCGGAAATGGAATGATTTAGATAAGGTGACGAACTCGAATCAGTCACAGAAGCGGCCAGACAATAGCAACAATCGTAGCTTCAGTCAGTCCTCCATTAATCAAAGCCAGGGCAACAGTTCGGGTCAGGGTTCTTACGCGGGAAATCTACCAAAGTGCATGTAGGATCGTTTTCAGACCCGAATGAGTCGATCAGAAGAGTTTATCTCAATACGAGTGGCGAAAACAAACGTATCGAGTTCAATTCAGCTAGATTCACACTTTAAACTGTCCGTATATTGATTTCAGATCAAATACAAGCATGTGGACACTTCGGCAGCACTTCGTTACACTGACCGGAACCATTACAAATGAACTAGCACTCAAGGTATTTATAGTAAGTCTGATTTCGCTTGAAACTGTCTCGAGAGAAATCACATTCAAGTGATTTCGCTTGAAATGAACACTCATGAATTCAAGCGAAATAAGAACTTTTGATTTCGCTTGAAATGGTTATTGACCATTTCAAGCGGAAATACCTATAAACACAATTCCTTGATTTTCGTGCTCTAATCTATCATTCTCTGTACAAGACTCGATACAAGACGAAGTCGACAAACGCATGCACCAACAGACTCCCCCTCGAATGTTGATGAGTCTTCAATGTCGAGTCTTCGGTTGTCAAACCTTCAGTCTTTATCAGTCTTCTCGCTATCTTCAAAATACTCCATTGTAAGCATCCACAATCAATCTCTTTCTCTTTCTCGTAATCTTCAAGATCTGAATTCGTCTCTACTATCTTCAGACTCCCTCTCGATGTCCTCAGACTCCCCCTTTCACTAAACTGGGATCGTAGTCTGGAATTCACTTTTCACAGGTTCTTAGATCATAACCTGGCACTCATCTAACTCAGGTATCGAAACCTGGCTAACCTGCACACATCTCTACCCAAAAATAAGTTTCTCAAATTTTAAAATTTTGCAAATTTAGAAATCACTTGCAGGTATAATTCAAAAATGATTTAATCTTTGATAACCTCTTGAAAATACAACTTTTTCATACATTCGTTCCCAAACCTGTTCATCAAGTTTAGCACTTGGAATTTTGAAAATCAGCTCTCCAACATCAGTTGTCGAAAATCTTTTTAATTTTTTCAAAAATTTATGCTAAAACACACTAAAAATCTTTTTGGATTTTGAATGTAAATGAAATGCAGTAAAGAAATATTTACAGACAATATTTTTGTGAGTTTGTGTAACAGGATCATATTAGTTTTTGAGACAAATCACCAACACTGTTAAGCTTTAATCATTTTAAGTTCTAAACGATTCACTTAGATTGTCAGTATACTGGTCCAGTTAAATTCTCAGACAAAGTTCAACTGTTTCGAGATACGAGATTAATGTCTTAAGCACTTAAACTCATTCGCGTGTCCCACCTCAGAATATACTCCCGTATCCAGATCCCAATATTCAGTTTTACAGGTGAGTATACCACATATACTCCCGTATCCAGATCCCAATATTCAGTTTTACAGGTGAGTATACCACATATGATATCTGGGGACTAGGCCATTGCTTTCGCATTATCAGAAGTCCCGGGATAATACCCCAGATATCACTGAGTATAAAGACCTGGTATCTTAGAGAGAGGGACCTTTCAAACAAGATTTCGGGGGTTACCCATATATCCGAGAGATGTTCCCCAAGATATAAGCAAGTTTGAAATTTAGGTTTATATCTCGTCACAATATACTAAATGTGCAAAAACCTATTGGCACATCATCAGTGAGACCGTTTATCACATTTTAACTTTCCAATTCTTTAGCATGCTGTGATAGTCCACTGATGTACTATCATTTCCTATTCTTTGACACAAAAACTTATTTTTCATTTTATCATGTTTTTGACTTTTTCAAATTTTCAAATGTTTTTGGATTTTCAGAAATTCTTACTCCCCCTAAAATGCAAACACATTTAAAGAAATTTGAAAACAAACTGTACAAATAACATGACAACTGATATCGAATCACTTCACTTCGCCATCCACTTGTCATAAACAATCAGAACTTCCCCTCACAACAAACTATTTTCCCATTATGATTTCAAAACACTTAAGTTTGTTTTAATCAAATGGTTTTTCCGGAAAATAAGTTTTGTTGATCAATTTTAACCATTTGTAGATTAGGGGATAAACTCATCATTTTGTTTCTCAACCACTTGTAGGAAATCAGATACAACTTAATGTCCCTGATTTACCACTTGTAAGAATAGTTCAATAGTTCAATCAAGTTCAACCTAATGACCTTGATTAACCTTCAATTAAAAACACAACCTTTTTTTAACCACATGGCTTACCAACCAATACCATATGTAGGTTGAATTCTCAGAATGTCGATTCCTACTCCTCACTTACCAACCTGGGAGTTCCGGCAAGTCATACTTGTGACCTATTTTCAAAATTTCAAACAAACAATATAAGAATGATGCCGATTCATGCTCCACGATTACCAACTTGGGAGCTCCAGCAAGTCAGGATTTTAAGTAAAGAATACAGACACCCAAGCCTGACCAGCTTTAGGTGTAACCTTCTCAACTTCTTCAGGGATTTGAACACTTCTTTTTGTTTCATAAAATTCTTTCACCCCTTTTACCTTCCCATCAACCATTTTACCGAATATCTTTTTAACATTCCCATTAAACACTTTCTCAACATCAAATTCTTTCTTTTCAGAATAGAATTGATTTGAGATTTCGACTTTTCCAATTTTCTTTTTAAAATTTTCAGCTCGCAGTGGTGGAAAATTTGCATCATCCACAGTCGGAACTTAATTCTTTTCTTTCATAACAACTTTTGGCTCCTCTGATTTTGTGGAATCAGATTCATCACCAGAACTATTCCCTGGACCTTTAACCACCCATTTTTGATTTTTTAAGTTTTCTTTTCTTTTTAAAACATTCTTTGAACACTCTCCAACCTCAAATATTGAATTTTCAAAACCATTAAATTTTCTGGTTGGAAGTTCAGTTTCCTCAACAACTTTTTCTTTCAGTTTACCAGAAACTCCCTGTTTTGTTTGAATTGTCTTTGGACAATTTCTGGCAATGTGACCAACTGTTTTACATTGAAAACAGGTTCTCGTCTCTGTCTTTTTCTGAGCAACACTTTTCTTCATCTCATCTTGCTTCTTCGCAAGGAATTCTTGGTTTGTCTGCTTCCAGAATGAACTCTTTTGTTCTTTCTCAGCACTTGTTCCTAAAACAAAAACAGTTTTTAATTTATAAATTTTCTCATTTTTATAGTTTTTCAGTGGAATAAAACCAAGTCCTTTCTTTTTGAAATTACCATTATGGTTTGGTTTCTTTTGAAAACTGTAACCATAATTGTAACCCATTTTCTTGTTTAAACGTTGTTGAACTCTTGAGGTGTAAGATTTAGGTTTTTTAGAAAGATTTGAATCTTTTATTTCAGAAATATTAATTTCTGTTAGTTTGAAAACCTTTTTAATCATTTCTGGTTTAACACCTCTTATTGGAAAAACCTCATCAGAATATAATTTGTCAGAATCTATCAAAGTATATGCTACTTTGACTGGTTCATCATTCAAATTAATTTTTGATAACAAAAACTCTTTATTATACACCCGTTTTCCCTGTTTGGATTTTTGACTTGATGTATCGGACTTTGACTTTGACTCTGATTTCGACTCCGACATTGACTCTGATTTCGACTCCGACATTGACTCCTCTGATTCATCCTTATCCAACACCTGATCGACCACCTTTTTTATTAACTCGGACTCATGATCAGTATCGGACGACGTGAAAGTGACATCTATACTTTCTGGCAAATTATCTGACGACTTAGACTCCCACTGTAAGTTCGTTGCCTTTTTGACTCTTTCAGAATTAGCATTTCGCGGAGAATATGCATTTTCAACAGGAGGTGGACATTTTTTATAAACTACACTTGATTTCTTACCAGATGTATTCACTTCATCATCTTCTTTTGTCACAGATTTTTCTTCTTTCGAAGTCTTCTCTTCTTCGAATGTCTTCAAATTTTCCACTATGGGGTAAATCCTGTCAACAACAAAAGTAGAACATGAGTACCTTTTTATAAATTGTTAACTCTTTCAGTTTCAATTCTTTGTGTTACCAACTTCAATTCAAGCTCAACACATTTCTCTGTGTAGTAGTTGACATCGTCAAGCTGTCTCATGTAAGCTCCTTTGAGTGTATTCATTGCTACAACTTGTTCACTACTTGACTCGTTGTACTTATTCATCTCTCTGTTCAAAGTATCATATGATTCTTTCAGTCTTTTTATGTTGTGCAGCAATTCATTGTTCTGCATTATCAGAGAGTCACAATTTGTACACTTCTCGGCAACCTTGACTACCTCATCATCTGTTTTGATTTCAAATGCTGGAACTTCTTTAACTACTCTCACTTGAACTTCTTCTTCAACTTCTTTATTTTTCTCAACTTCACCATTTAAACGTTTTCTGACTTTTTCTGCCCAATAATCATCAGTATAATCATTGATAACCTGAGCAACAAATCCTTTAGTCAGGAATTCTTTGTCTGGGCAATAATCGTCCCAACTGAAACCTTCTGCCAATTTTTCATCTTCTTGTTCTGCCACACATACTTTACTATCTGTTGGAATGTATTTATCCCACATGAAACCATTTCCTTTATCTTGATTAACAAGACATGCTCTCTTTGATTCTTCAATTTCTTTCCTACCATGAGCTGTTTGTGGCTGTTGTTGTTGATGTGGTTGTTGAGCAACTTGATGATATAACGCTTTTCGATAGTAATCATTGTTTCCAAAGGGATTTTGAGCTCCACTTGCTTCACGATTCGTGCACTCCCTCTTGAAATGCCCTTTTTCCCTGCATCGAAAACAAGTAACTTTAGACTTATCAAATCCTAAAGCTGAAACATGTGCATCGGGAAAATCATCTCTGCCTGTAATTTCTTTAAACTTTTCAGCTCGTGTCAGTACACTAGCCATGCACCATTTTATATCCATCAATTCCATCTCTTCAGCATCAATTTGATCGTAATCCTCTTTTGTTAGCATTGGATTTCTGATCTATCCTGCAACTAAACCTCCATAGGATTCAAGCACAGTTACCAACAAGGACATGTGGCTGTTAGCAACTTCCTCGGTATAATTCTGATCATTTTCAAGGTTTAAAGCTCATTGAAGTACTTTGCCACTCTTTGTTGTAGAAAAGTGTGGATCAAATGTTGGAAATGAAGAAAATCCCATCTTGTTACTTGATCCTTGAGATGGCTTTTCAGAAGATCCAGTTGTATTGAAAGCAGTTTCAACTTTTGGCAAAAAAATTGTTTTGTTACTAACACCACTTTTGTAATACAAACCAATATCTTGCTCTCCATCATAGTTCTTCATTCTCGCTATCTTTCGTTGCTTCATTTCTTGAGCTTCAAGCTGTTTAATAAAATCACTTAATGTTAGATCATTAAAACCCGGTTTATTTTTCAACATCATAAGATATGTGCCCCACTCATCATGTGGCAACGCATCAGCTAACTTTTCAATCAACTCATCTTTATCCTTTCTGATACTAAATCTGTTCATATTTTTCAATAGATTGCAGTATCTTTCAATGATCTGCTTGGTGCTTTCATTTCTTAAACCTCGAAACAAATCGAATTCCTTTTTCATCAACGACTTTTTGTTCTTAAGCATGTCATCACTACCAAGAAACTTTGCTTCTAATTTTGTCCATATCGAATGTGCAGTTCCATTATGTTGAAGTAAAATCAAGATGTCTTCTTTAATCGCCTGCTGCAACAAACTAACCATCAACTTCTCATCTTTGTATTTCTTTTTCTCCTGAGCACTCAAATCTCTAATTGGTATTTTCTCTCGATTGTTACCAACTAGTCTAAAATATTGAACTACAGTATGTTCCCATGCATCTAAATGATAAGCTTCAACCCAGTTACCAAATCGTTCAGCCCATCCACTAAAATCATCAATATCCAAAAGCTTAGGCGGTTTTTGTGTTGTTCCAGTTTCATTTTCAAGCAATGTACTTTGAGTAACCGTCATTGGACTAGCAAAGGCATTATAAAACTCGTTCTCCATGTCTCCAGTTTTCAAAAGTTCACAAAACAGATTGTTCAAGCTGAATACTAACTTTCAAGCGAAAAAGCTTTTCAAGCGAAACCACCACTGAAGCGAAATCAAGAATTTGAATGCTGAAAAGCAAGTTTCAAGCGGAATCAACAGAATTTCTCAAGCGAAACCTGTTCAAGCGAAATCAATCCAATATTTCAAGCGAAATATCGATTTCAAGCGAAATCAACTCCAATTCTCAAGCGAAATCAGATCCAAAATACAATCTCAAGCGAAATTAATCAGAACAACTCAAGCGAAATCAGAATGACATCATCATTTTGGTCTGATTTTGATCCAATTGATCAATCAAATGGTCGAATTTGATTATGAAACTATCAAGGGTTTGTTAAAACACAATTACGCACACATTGTGAAAGATTTAGCCAATTTTATCCGTGAAAACTTGTTTAATTTTGAAAGAAGGTGTAGAAAATCAGAATTTACGGCTGAATTGGTATGAACTCTTCCTCTTGAGCTCTGATACCAGTTGTAGGATCGTTTTCAGACCCGAACGAGTCGATCAGAAGAGTTTATCTCAATACGAGCGGCGGAAACAAACGTATCGAGTTCAATTCAGCTAGATTCACACTTTAAACTGTCCGTATATTGATTTCAGATCAAATACAAGCCTGTAGACACTTCGGTAGCACTTCGTTACACTGACCGGAACCGTTACAAATGACCTAGCACTCAAGGTATTTATAGTAAGTCTGATTTCGCTTGAAACTGTCTCGAGCGAAATCACATTCAAGTGATTTCGCTTGAAATGAACACTCATGAATTCAAGCGAAATAAGAACTTTTGATTTCGCTTGAAATGGTTATTGACCATTTGAAGCGGAAATACCTATAAACATAATTCCATGATTTTCGTGCTCTAATCTATCATTCTATGTACAAGACTCGATACAAGACGAAGTCGAATGACGCATGCACCAACAGTGCAATAAATGCAACTATCACCATCGGGGACCGTGTACCCGAGTATGTCACAGGTGCAATAAAGTAGGGCATATGGCCAGGGATTGTAGGTTTCACTTCCGAATCAGCAGCAGCAGCACACCCCGCAGAAGAAACAACCTCAGCAGCAGGAGAGGCAACAACCCCAGCAAAACCGTGGAAATCGTAAGGGATGCTTTCAATGTGGAGCCGAGGGTCACATCAGGTGAGACTGCCTTCAACTAAATCAGAATGTTGGTGGTAACAACAATGGGAACAATAACAACGGAAACAACAACAATGGAGGCAATGGTGGAAATGGTGCGCACGGGAGTCTGTTCACTATTGGAGCTGGGGAGGCTCGTAATGATGGCAATGTCGTGACTGGTACGTTTTCTGTGAATAATCTGATTGCTTCTGTTTTATTCGAATCTGGTGCCGATTGGAGTTATGTGTCATTGGAGTTCAGTCGTCAGTTAGGATTGACTCCCACACCTCTTGTAAATTAACATGTAGTAGAATTAGCTAATTGTAAATCGACTGAAGCTTCTCATGTCCTATTTGGTTGTAAACTTGATCTCATGGGCCAAGTGTTCGACATTGACCTATTCCCCGTCACTCTTGGAAGCTTTGATGTGGTCGTTGGTATGGATTGGTTATATAAGTACCAGGCGGAAATTCTCTGTAAAGAGAAAGTGGTGCGTATCCCTCTTCCCAGTGGGGAATCTTTATCAGTTCAAGGTCATCGTAGTTGTGCCATGGTCAGCATCATCTCAGTCATGAAAGCCCAGAAGTTTCTACGAAAGGGCTACCCTGCTATCTTAGCTCATATTACCGATTCACAACCTAAAGAAAGGAAGATCGAGGACCTTCCAGTTGTACGTGAATTTTCTGACGTGTTTCCTGAAGAGTTACCCGGTTTACCTCCACATCGCCAGGTGGAATTTCAGATTGACCTTATGCCAGGAGCAGCTCCGATTGCCCGTGCGCCTTACCGTCTTGCACCAGGAGAGTTGCAAGAGCTGTCAAACCAACTTCAAGAACTGTTGGATAGAGGTTTTATCCGACCTAGCTCTTCGCCTTGGGGAGCCCTGGTTTTTTTTGTGAAGAAGAAAGACGGGTCCTTCCGCATGTGTATAGATTATCGAGAACTGAACAAGGTAACAGTCAAGAACCGCTACCCTCTACCGCGTATCAACGACTTGTTTGACCAGTTGCAAGGGTCAAGTTTCTACTCGAAGATTGACTTAAGATCGGGCTATCATCAGATGAGAGTCCGAGATGAGGATGTCCCTAAGACAGCTTTTCAAACACGATATGGCCACTACGAGTTTTTGGTTATGCCATTTGGGTTGACAAACGCACCAGCGGTCTTCATGGACCTCATGAACCGTGTATGCAAGCCGTACCTTGATGATTTTGTTATTGTGTTCATCGGTGACATTCTGATCTACTCAAAGAGCAAGGAGGATCACGAGCGACATTTACGTCTTATTTTGGAATTCCTGAGGAAGGAGCAGCTCTACGTGAAGTTTTCTAAGTGTGACTTCTGGATACGAGAGGTGCATTTTCTTGGCCACATCGTTAATGAATCAGGAATACACGTGGATCCTGCTAAGGTGGATGCTATCAAGAATTGGGCGGCACCAAAGAATCCTATAGAGGTGCGACAATTTCTTGGTCTTGCTGGGTATTATTGAAGATTTATCAAGGATTTATCGAAGATCGCTCAACCTTTTACCTCGTTGACATAGAAAGGCGTTGTGTATTCTTGGGGAAACAAGCAGGAGGATGCGTTCCAACTATTGAAACAGAAACTCTGCAGTGCATCAATCTTGTCTCTACCTGAAGGTACCAAGGATTTTGTGGTTTACTGTGATGCTTCTATTTAGGGTCTTGGTTGCGTGCTGATGCAACGTAACAATGTGATCGGTTATCCTTCTCGACAACTGAAGGTTCATGAGAAGAATTACATGACTCACGACTTGGAGTTGGGGGCCGTGGTTTTCGCGTTGAAGATCTGGAGGCACTATCTGTACGGTACCAAATGCACCATCTACACCGATCACAGAAGCATTCAGCATATCTTCGATCAGAAGGAATTGAATATGCGACAGCGTCGCAGGGTAGAACTATTGAACGACTACGATTGTGCTATCAAGTATCACCCAGGTAAAGCTATCGTTGTAGCTGATGCCCTGAGTCGAAAGGAAACAAAACCCAAACGTGTTTGCGCCTTGCAGCTCGCCATTCAATCTAACCTACCTGACCAGATCCATTCAGCTCAGACCGAAGCGTTAAAGGAAGAAAACTACGAAGCTGAATATTTGCGGGGCATGGATAAACGACTTATAGAGAGATCTGATGGTATTCTCTACTTTATGGAACGGATATGGGTTCCTTTGTTCGGTAATCTTAGAGAACTTGTGATGGACGAAGCACACAAGTCTCGATACTCTGTTCACCCGGGTTCGGATAAGATGTATCAGGACCTCAAAGTCTTGTACTGGTGGCCGAAGATGAAAGCTAGCATCGCGACGTATGTGAGTAAGTGCTTGACTTGTGCGGAAGTCAAGGTAGAGTATCAGAAACCCTCAGGCCTGCTGCAACAACCAGAAATACCCATGTAGAAATGGGAGCAGATTGTTATGGATTTCATCACTGGTTTGCCAAGAACTCAAAGCGGAAACGATACCATCTGGGTGATCGTTGATCGTCTCACGAAGTCAGCACATTTTCTAGCAATCGAAGAAACGGATAAGTTCTCACAACTTGCGGCTGTTTATCTGAAGGAAGTGGTATCTAGGCATGGGGTGCCGACCTCTATCATCTCTGATCGTGACCCGCGTTTCATATCTGATTTATGGCAGTCGATGCATAAATCGTTCGGCTCACGCCTCGACATGAGTACTGCTTATCACCCACAGACGGATGGTCAGAATGAGCGAACCATCCAGACACTTGAAGACATGTTGCGTGCATGTGTGATTGATTTTGTTAAGGGCTGGGAGAAACATTTGCCGCTGATCGAGTTCTCCTACAACAACAGTTACCACACTAGCATTCAGGCAGCTCCATTTGAAGTGTTGTACGGCCGGAAATGTCGTTCTCCACTCTGTTGGGCTGAGGTAGGTGACAGCCAGGTCACAGGTCCGGAACTTGTTCTTGAAACACCAGAAAAGATTGTCCAGATCAGAAACCGTATGGCAGCGGCGTGTGACCGTCAGAAAAGCTACGCAGACAAGCGTAGGAAACCTTTGGAATTCGCGGTGGGTGACCATGTTATGTTGAAAGTCTCACCCTGGAAGGGTGTGGTGCGTTTTGGAAAACACGGCAAGCTTAACCCTCGTTATGTTGGGCCATTTAAAATTCTGGAGTGAATTGGTAAAGTGGCCTACAAGTTGGAGTTACCTGCTGAGATGGGTAACGTCCATGATGTCTTTCATGTCTCCCAGTTGAAGAAGTGCTTGTTTGATGAAACACTTGTAGTACTGTTTCAAGAGCTGAAAATCGACGACAAGTTGTAGTTTGTCGAAGAACCAATAGAAATTATGGACCGGGAGGTCAAGGTCCGTAAGCATAGCCGAATTCCGATCGTGAGGGTTCGCTGGAACTCAAGACGTGGACCAGAGTTCACATGGGAACGTGAGGATCAGATGAAGCTCAAGTACCCACATTTATTCCTAGATGACAAGTCCAAGTCTGGCAAATCTAAGTTTGGCAGATTTCGGAACGAAATTCCCATTCAAGTTGGGGATGATGTGGCACCCGCGGAAAATCCACAGTCATCCTGAGTTAACACCTTTCCGGTTTGGAGTACTTGTCAAATTTTGAGACGAAATTTCTTTCAAGTTGGGGATGATGTGACAATCCGAGATTTCAAGGTCTTTCCCATTCACGCATTGACTTCACAATCTTGCTATATGTAGTTTATCTGAATGATTTGTGCCTTATGTGTGTAATATGTGATTGTTAAAATGTTTAGTGTTAAATATATAATTCATTTAAAGCTTAATTATAAGTCTTTCGCCTAAAATGCTCCTTGACGAAAGATGGGGATCTTTCGCCAACCCGGTTACGACGAAAGTGGGTGTTTCGTCGGGAACGGGCTTCGGCCCAATCTGTTTCACGGCCCAACATTTGTTTAACCCTTTCTAACCGTCAGAACGATTAGAGGAAAACCCTAAAGTCCTCTCCCCACTCTCTGTGTGACGGCAGTTAGAGAATTCCAAAGCATTTTCATTCCGGCTTATCTAAACACTTTAGAATCACGGTCAGTGTCCTCTCATTAATGGTGTGTTATGATTCTGAAGTTGTTTTGTTAGGAGATTATGTGATTAGGGCCTGTTATTGATATTGCTATGCTAGGGATGCATGATGATAGAAATAATAATATGATGTTCTATGTTTATGTGTGGTTGGATTGACATAATGCTAGGAATTCACAGGAAGTAAGGTTTAATGGATGGATTGTTTTGAGGGTTGCGAACAGGTTATGAACTATAGAAATCATATGGAATTAGAATTAGGGTCGTGTGTGTGTTAATGGTCATTGTGTGATTATAACTTTATGGGTGTGAATTGGAAACTGTTATGATTGTATAGTCAACGATTGATCACATTAGGCTGGATTAAATTGAGTACAGTAACCGTCATAGATCCTTCGCTTAGAATTATAAATGTGTTAACTGATGTTTGACAAACATGGTGATGTTTCGTCAAATCCTGCACCGGCGAAACATGGGTGTTTCGCCAAATCTCATCACGACGAAACATATGTATATTTCGTCACATGCTAGTCCGACGAAAGATAGTCTTTCATCGCTAGGGTGTTTCGCCGAAGGGATTGACAGGTGGAACAGTAGACAGATAGAAAGTATGTAATGATTAGCACCTTGTTTGTGAAATGCAGTAGTTACATGATAACCTTACAGTTCAACATTAAGTGATATGTGCATGGAATGTGGGCTGTTATGACATTTTGGTATGTGCTACATGATAACAGAGATCGTAATGTTAGATGCAACTGTGTAACCATACATGATTTACTGTGTGCAAACATATGAATTGAATGATTACGAAACTGATACTGTTTGGTAACCACGGTAGGGTTTGGGTTGACCAACTGGACGGGTAATTAAAACATACCGAGCAAGTCAAAGGTGAGTTCACTACTCTTAAGCATGCGTCCCGGTGGTTGGGACAGTCAGTGGGTATCCCGGGGAGGGATAAGTCTTTTGGGTAAAACTGGGATGTTGGATAATACTCTCACCCTATCACTCTTAAGTGCCATCTTTTTGTTACCGGAGAGGTAACGGGGTATTAGTTGGTAGCGCTACTTAGGTTTGGCACCCTCACCCCGTACCGGAGAGGAGGGGTGTGAACCAATGACCCGGTCATGCCCAGTGCTTTGATAGGAGCACTGGGGAACGGGCAAAACATACATCAGGAGCCGTCTTGTTCAGTAACGAGATATTATCAACATTACTTTCGGATTTGTTAACAAACTGGATTAAACACTTGGTAACTAACGTTTTCGTAAAACTGTGAACTCACTAGCGTTGTCTGACACACTTGTTGCATGCTCGCAGGTAGTTAGGTACTTTGGACAGGGACTTGCTGTCTGGATGGCTGGAGTGGTCATGGATTGTGTCGCTTGGATTTACGAGACTTGTTTACTGTTTCACATACATTGACTTTTGAAATATTTGAACAATGTTTTACTATTTGCTTCCCCTGACACTACTTAACTTGGAATATGTTTTGTGAACGTTTTATTTAATTAATGGGAACTTTGTTAAATATCTTATGGTTGGTTCAATGTGATTGTTGGCTTGATCCTGATACGACACACGCCTAGCGGGTGTTACCGCATATGGTATTTCGGGGGTGTGACAGTTTGGTATCAGAGCCACTGGTTATAGTGAACTAGGTTTTAAAACGTTTTTGTAAAACCAGACTATAACCGAACAGTTCAGAAAGCAACCATGACACTCAGCTCCAGATTGCAAGGTTCGTCTCCCGTTTACTTATTGCATAGTATATCTAGTATCACTATTGTATGATGCTGCATGCGATTGCACACACTTAGCATTTCAGACTAGATTCATGTGTATCCACCTGAGTTATGTGATTGGTAGAGTCCTAGTGCGATACCCTGTCAGCTTACGTAGTTATGCTTGTGGTGTTTTGTTTTGCTGCGAGAACTTGAGGAACCTTTTAGCATGAGTTGGGAGGAGCTGAGATATAATTGCAAATAACATTTCTATTATGGGTGCACACATAATAGTAATGTGGGGTGCATGCGGGTCCCAGTGAGATCTAACGAGTGTGAAAGGGGTTCCGCTTTGTTGTCTGATGTACTTTGTAATCTGCAGAAGTTGTTGTGAATTTGACTCCTACCTTGTCTCGACTCTTAACCTTTCCCCTTCTCTTATAGAATCATGAGTGGAACTTCCATTCGCATACACAACTCTTACCTGTGTGCTGAACTTCCATTTTCGTTTATTTGGTCAGCAAGCAAATCAGAATCAGAACAATCCGCCTGCTTGCATGTTCAAGACGTTCATGGATTGTAAGCCACAGACCTTCAGTGGCACTGAAGGGGCTGTGGGACTTTTGCGTTAGTTTGAGAAGGCAGAATCGGTGTTTGCGATGTGTAACTGTCCTGCTGGGGACAGAGTGAAGTATGCCACATGCACACTCAAGGATGGTGCCCTGACATGGTGGAATGCCCAGGTTTAGATGTTGGGTATTGAGATGGCGAATGCCACCACTTTGGATGATTTTAAGGAGTTGATGAGGGAAGAGTATTGTCCTCGTGATGAGATCCAGAAACTTGAGAACGAATATTATGATCTAAAGATGGTGGGATCCGAGATTGAGGCATACGCGAAACGATCTCATGAGTTGGCTATCATGTGCCCGAACTTGTCCCGACCTCCGCATGGGAGAATTGAACTGTTCATCAAGGGATTAGCTCCATCGGTGAAGGGTTTGGTTACTGCAGCGAACCTCAACAACTTACCTCAGATTATCCGTTTGGCTCACAAGATCACAGATCAGGAGGTGGAGTGTGGCTCTCTACCACCGCGTGTTTCAGCCACTACTGCTGCTACAACCACAGCTACTACGCCCGCTACGGATAGCAAGCGGAAATGGAAAGATTTAGATAAGGTGACGAACTCGAATCAGTCACAGAAGCGGCCAGACAATAGCAGCAATCGTAGCTTCAGTCAGTCCTCCGTTAATTAAAGCCAGGGTAACAGTTCGGGTCAGGGTTCTTACGCGGGAAAGCTACCAAAGTGCAATAAGTGCAACTATCACCATCGGGGACCATGTACCCGAGTATATCACAGGTGCAATAAAGTGGGGCATATGGCTAGGGATTGTAGGGTTTCACTTCCGAATCAGCAGCAGCAGCACACCCCGCAGCAGCAACAGCCTCAGCAGTAGGAGAGGCAACAACCCCAGCAAAACCGTGGAAATCGTAAGGGATGCTTTCAATGTGGAGCCGAGGGTCACATCAGGCAAGACTGCCCTCAACTAAATCAGAATGCTGGTGGTAACAACAATGGGAACAATAACAACGAAAATAACAACAATGGGGGCAATGGTGGAAATGGTGCGCACAGGAGTCTGTTCACTATTGGAGCTGGGGAGGCTCGTAATGATGGCAATGTCGTGACTGGTACGTTTTCTGTGAACAATCTGATTGCTTCTGTGTTATTCGACTCTGGTGCCGATTGGAGTTATGTGTCGTTGGAGTTCAATCGTCAGTTAGGATTGACTCCCACACCTCTTGTAAATAAGCATGTAGTAGAATTAGCTGATGGTAAATCGATTGAAGCTTCTCATGTCCTATTTGGTTGTAAACTTGATCTCATGGGCCAAGTGTTCGACATTGGCCTACTCCCCGTCACTCTTGGAAGCTTTGATGTGGTCGTTGGTATGGATTGGTTATATAAGTACCGGACGGAAATTCTCTGTAAAGAGAAAGTCGTGCGTATCCCTCTTCCCAGTAGGGAATCTTTATCAGTTCAAGGTCATCGTAGTGGTGCCATGGTCAGCATCATCTCAGTCATGAAAGCCCAGAAGTGTCAACGAAAGGGCTACCCTTCTATCCTAACTCTTGTTACCGATTCACAACCTGAAGAAAGGAAGATCGAGGACCTTCCAGTTGTACATGAATTTTCTGACGTGTTTCCTGAAGAGTTACTCGGTTTACCTCCACATCGCCAGGTGGAATTTCAGATTGACCTTATGCCAGGAGCAACTCCGATTGCCCGTGCTCCTTACCGTCTTGCACCAGGAGAGTTGCAAGAGCTGTTAAACCAACTTCAAGAACTGTTGGAAAAAGCTTTTATCCGACCTAGCTCTTCGCCTTGTGGAGCCCCGGTTTTTTTTTTTGAAGAAGAAAGACGGGTCCTTCCGCATGTGTATAGATTATCGAGAACTCAACAAGGTAACAGTCAAGAACCGCTACCCTCTACCGCATATCGACGACTTGTTTGACCAGTTGCAAGGGTCAAGTTTCTACTCGAAGATTGACTTAAGATCGGGCTATCATCAGATGAGAGTCCGAGATGAGGATGTCCCTAAGACAACTTTTCGAACACGATATGGCCACTACGAGTTTTTGGTTATGCCATTTGGGTTGACAAATGCACCAGCGGTCTTCATGGACCTCATGAACCGTGTATGCAAGCCGTACCTTGATGATTTTGTTATTTTGTTCATCGATGACATTCTGATCTACTCAAAGAGCAAGGAAGATCACGAGCGACATTTGCGGCTTATTTTGGAACTCCTGAGGAAGGAACAACTCTACGCGAAGTTTTCTAAGTGTGACTTCTGGATACGAGAGGTGCACTTTCTTGGCCACATCGTTAATGAATCAGGAATACACGTGGATCCTTCTAAGGTGGATGCTATCAAGAATTGGGCGGCACCAAAGAATCCTACGGAGGTGCGACAATTTCTTGGTCTCGCTGGGTATTATCGAAGATTTATCAAGGATTTCTCGAAGATCGCTCAACCTCTTACCTCGTTGACACATAAAGGCGTTGTGTATTCTTGGGGAAACAAGCAGGAGGATGCGTTCCAACAATTGAAACAGAAACTCTGTAGTGCACCGATCTTGTCTCTACGTGAAGGTACCGAGGATTTTGTGGTTTACTGTGATGCTTCTATTCAGGGTCTTGGTTGCGTGCTGATGCAACGCAACAATGTGATCGCTTATGCTTCTCAACAACTGAAGGTTCATGAGAAGAATTACACGACTCACGACTTGGAGTTGGGGGCCGTGGTTTTCGCGTTGAAAATCTGGAGGCACTATCTGTACGGTACCAAATGCACCATCTACACTGATCACAGAAGCCTTCAGCATATCTTCGATCAGAAGGAATTGAATATGCGACAGCGTCGCTGGGTAGAACTATTGAACGACTACGATTGTGCTATCAAGTATCACCGAGGCCAACAAATCTGCCCTAGCCACTTGCGAAGACGAAGATGATAGTCGTCCCTATGTCAACCTTGCAATGAAGGTCCCCTTTACAATGTGTGAATTTCACACCGACGGTTTGGAAGAGAGCGAGTCGACTCACACCTCTTTTAACAAGAGCCCGGAAAAGCTAAATAAAGAAAGGTTTCGCCCTCCTACTTTTAAACTAGGATTCTATCTTTCCAACAACCTCTTCCGTTTTCGTACCTCTCGCCGGAGCCTAAGGTACATCAGGCAATTCGTTGTTGTTCCAACTAGTAAGGAACCCCCCGACGAAACACGGTTCCTTAAAACTTCCAACAAAACTTCATAAAAACCCTAAAGACACGGGGCCGTGCCCCCCGTCTTTTTCAACATGGGGCTATGCCAACCTTGACATGGGCCGTGTCTCACTAACAGACAAGATTCTCTGACTCATGCAGGTGACACGGGATCGTGCTTCCTGGTCACGGGGCCGTGTTAATGTGCTGTCACTTTCTATAAAGTCAGTCATGAAAAGAGTGTTTGGACCCATTCCTAAAAGACTAAGATCCTTCCAGATATTGCACACATACCTGGAAGGTAAGTTCTTAAAAATGTTTCCTTAAACTTTCTTGTTTTTACCACTTTTAGCCATTTCTTCTTCTTCTTCTTCTTCTTCTTCTTCTTCTTCTTCTTCTTCTTCTTCTTCTTCTTCTTCTTTCAACAACCTCCATTGAAGCTTGAAGCTTCAAGCTTGAAAGCTTTAATTGGTAGGTTAAAACATGATTTTTAGCCCAAATTTTTACAAATCTACTATTTTATAACATTATTTTAAGTTATTTACATTCAACAATGTAAGAAATCAAATAGATTTAACTTAAAATAAAGGCTCTTGGGCTGAAATATCAGTGTTGTTGAAACAACACGGGGTCATGCCTCATAAGCACGGGGCCATGTGACATGTCTGTTATTCCAAATCTTTAACGGTTTATCATGTTTAACTAGCATGTCAAGCCAACAGAGCGGTACATCATCAACGAGCTCAAGGAATAACCGCAGGGGGAGAAGACTCTCTCTAGAGGCCACTCTTTTCCGATACATTTATGCTTTGAGAGAATCCATCGAAGAAATAACCGCGGTGGAGGAGGTCCTAATCGACCGGGTGAAATACCTCACCATGGCCCTGGAAGATAGATTTAGGGAGATCATCCTTCTTCACCAAAGGTTGAACATCTTGGTGGTGCCCCCAATGGAGCCAATCTTCCCTGAAGAAGATTGGAACCTCGCCAACGAGGTGATTAACCCCACCGGATGGGACGAGATACCACCGGAGCCTCCAATCAATGCTCACTTTGAGGTTCCAATAAAGCCCGCTCCCCTAACTCAAGAGGAGGTCGACGAGGAACCCTTTATCTTCCTACCAAGGGAGATTAAGGAAATGCTTAACAACTTTTGAAAGAGCATTTCCGGAGAATAACTTGAAGCCCTCATCTTTCGAAGATTAGTCTCGGTTTCCACTAGTCATTCATAGTTCTATCTAGGGAAAAGCTATTAGGGGCTAAATAAAATCTCGTAGGGCATCGATCAAGCATCTATCTATCTATCTATCTATCTATCTATCTATCTATCTATCTATCTATCTATCTATCTATCTATCTATCTATCTATCTATCTATCTATCTATCTATCTATCTATCTATCTATCTATCTATCTATCTATCTATCTATCTATCTATCTATCTATCTATCTATCTATCTATCTATCTATCTATCTATCTATCTATCTATCTATCTATCTATCTATCTATCTATCTATCTATCTATCTATCTATCTATCTATCTATCTATCTATCTATCTATCTATCTATCTATCTATCTATCTATCTATCTATCTATCTATCTATCTATCTATCTATCTATCTATCTATCTATCTATCTATCTATCTATCTATCTATCTATCTATCTATCTATCTATCTATCTATCTATCTATCTATCTATCTATCTATCTATCTATCTATCTATCTATCTATCTATCTATCTATCTATCTATCTATCTTAGGACTTTAATTGTTCTTGTATTTTCTTTTTTTTATTGATGAAATGAAATGAACTTGGTGTGATACAAATAAAATGTGCAAAAACGATGAGAATGGCCAAAGGACGTTGAAACAACACCCCATGCATGAAAACAGACGACTCTCGACTCAAAATTTTCAAATTAGTAAGTGCAGCACGGGGCTGTGTGAGGGAAGCATCCCCCATGACCCAAGTCTGCTGAAACAATTTTGATTCTAGAACCTTGACACGGGGCTGTGTCCCATAGGCACACCCCCGTGTTTGTCTTCCAGAAAAAATTCGTTACTAGCACTTTTGACACAGGGTCGTGGCTCCCACACACTCCCCTGTGACCAGTGCCTAATTTCTTAAAAGTTTGTTGTTTTTAACACACATTTTACACATTTAATCAAATCTGACCAGTTTTGGACACATTGAGGACAATGTGTAATTTAAGTATGCGGGGGGGGGGGGGGACTTGAATAACTTGAATTTGTTTGTCCTAAAACGAGCCTTACACAAAACTCTACTTGGAACCGCTAAAACACCCCAAATCTTTTTCAAAAATATTTTTTTGTTTGTTTTGTCTTGTATATAGTTTAAGTTAGAAAACCAAGTTCTTAGAAGTTCAAGGTTTTACAAATTTACAACGAATAGCGCCGTGATAAAAAAAAAGAACCACATAAGGAAAATTCATACAAAGGTATGACAAATTTTTAAAATTTGATTGTATATATACTTTCACTTTTTTTACCCTTTTCCCACAAAATTGTGAGTTTCGAGCCTTTAACAAGCATCTAATATCATATCCATACTAAATGCTCATCTTTCATTTCTTGTGTGAATAGCTCGTACGGTTCTTACAAATCTAGAACCTGACATGTCAATACATTCTAATACTTACCGACTAATCCAAGTAAGTATATGATTAAGGCATTAAGATTTTAAACCCTTTTCTTTTTTCCTTTTCAAACTTATTTTCTATTTTTATTTCCCCACAAAAACTCCCCTTAGTCAACCCCTTTAAGCCTAAACCTTACATTTCAAAACCCACAAAACACATCACCCAAAAACCATCTTTTTTTTTTTTAATCTTTACACCTTTTTATTTTGGTAAAGTTCGGTTCTTTTGAAAAAAAAAAACGCAAAAGCATGTGACTTTATTAAAAAATACCCTCTCTAGTTTATTGAAATAAATAAGCATATCTATTGCTTATAAGCATTTAGTTCATAAAGTTACAAATAAAATTTTAAAAAGAAAAACTGACATTTTACGCCTTTAGGCACTTCTTAAATAAAACTACCCCACCCTCAACCAAAAAGCCTACCCTTTTAATGTCCTCTTGATATTTACAAGGATTAAGTTAAAAAGGAGGAGGTTTGATTTCCTGTCAATCATATGGTAGGAGTAAGTTCCGTACCGGGACCGAGCATTTCACTTAATTCATCTTCACCCGAGTGTTGAGTGATCACTTGTGAGGTATGTGAATGTATATATAGCTCAATGAAATTTTAAAATATATGTTATGCTTAAAAATATTTATTTTTGTTAAAAAGTTCTAAATAGATCATGTCGAATAGGATTTTAAAGAAAATAAAAACAAGAATAAAAAGAACTTTATAACAACCCTCCTAGAACCCTTAACGTGACCTAAAAATGTTCCTTACGTACCCCGTATGTGAGAAACAAGCCCGAAATACCCTTGTATTTATAAAAATCAAGAAAAACAAAAATTATAAGGTTGTCGCGGGCCGCGACCCAAACACCTTTGTTCTTCGCGGGGCGCGGGGCTCATTAACTTGCCGGACACACAATGCCGCCACGTGTCGACACGTGGCAAGGCTAGGTTCGCTGACTGGTCGAGCCTAAACCCTAGTCTACACTATCGTGGGCCGCGAGAGAGTTAACTAAGGCTTACGTGGGCCACGAGCCGCCATAAGTCTGGCCAATAAACAGGATCGATGGCCAATAAACAGGATCGATCGGCTTTAGTTGAATTTGTTCAAAATTCTGTAATCTCTCTCAATTTCTTTATAGTAGAAGTTATACCTGGGCATAATACCGACTACAAAGTGAAGCTCTGCCTCGTTGTAAGTATTATAACCATGCTGTTACCCTACACGATCGATTTAAGGCTCCATAACGCATATCGGGGCTCTGCCCGACTCAGTCGTTGGAGTTCTGTCTCATGTTACATTCGATTGATCTGGGATTCCGTAATGCATGTCAAGGCCCTGCCTGACTCAGTCATTGGAATTCTGTCTCGAGTTGTATGGTTAATGTGATTTGGGTTATTTTACTAACACGTGTGCATTATTTAATTTTAATAGATAATAACTTGGAGATACAATAGGAAGCCATAGTATTACCTAAGTAAACAATGTGAGTACATCTTCTTTTTGTCACCTTTTCATAAATTACTTTTGTGAGTCAAAATGCTTTACCAAAACCTCAAATGTTTTAAATTACACTTGGACACTAAATTGAGTATTTGTGATTCTACCATTACTACCGGTAGGTTGGGGTTTTGTATACATTACTTGAAATTCGTTACTATTGGAATAGTAGCATGACCAACCAGTCAGGGAAGACAATACCAGGAAAAGGGGTAATTGGATAGATATAAGCAAATGTAATTGTGGATGCCCTCAATACTGTAAAAGTGATAAAACTGTTTTGATTAAACTGAGATGCACTCGCTAGTATTTCTTGTTGATAAAATGTTTTAAAACGCGTTTCAGGTAACAAAATGTGTAAGCCAATAGAAGCTAGCTGGAGAGCACTGAAGGCTTGGAAAAGTGGCTATAAACGTTACCTAAACACAAAGGAGTTTTATTTTCAATAATTAAGGTTTATCCCTACAAATGTATTGTCAAATGAACTTGGGTTTTATCCCAATGTTTTATTATTATTATAAAAGTTTGGTGTTTTACTCTGATAAACATATTTCCTAACAATGGTTCTGATGAAAGTTTGCCACTTCAAATTAATAAACACCGATACCACCAGCTCTGAGGCTCGCGGCACCCGCTCCCGGGCAGGGGTCGGGGGTTGCGACAGAAGGTGGTATCAGAGCTACAGCCACTGGTTTAAGCCAAAGAAGTGGTCTGTTGACACTTAAATTTTAAATTATGTGTTAGGAAATAATTATGTATAATATGTACATTATGTCTTTTGTGTTATTTGATTATTTGTTAGTTTACAGTATGAGTGAGCAAGGAACTTCGGATAGTTATTGTCATATAGAAAGTTCACCAAAAGATGAGGGAACATCGTCTCAACCTAATCCCTCAGGATACTCAGCCGATACTGAGGAATGGATATTTATATTTAAGGCACAGTCTGAGGAACCCTTCACTACTAAGAAAAGAGGTTGGTTTAATAGAGGAGCACATGAGAGAAGAAAAAGAATAAAGAGGTTACAACAGCAGAGAGCGATAGTTAGAACTAATAAGGAAGCGAATGCACAAACTCAGGAAACAATCATTAGGCCACCTTGGGAAGAGGAGCTAGATAGACAGTTGGTTGATTTCCATATGTTAGCCACTACGGCAGTAGACACTAACATAAACCAAATAGCTGAATCGCCACTGTTACCTTTATTCCCAGATTAACAAATGCTAGAACCTAACCAAGAAAACCAATTCCCTATACCTGCATTTGATCCTAACGAGTTACCTAGAATCCCAACCCCACAACCTTTAGAATATGACCCATGGTTTGACGACAATATGTCGTACTCGACCCTATATCCTCCCAAAGAACCAATGTCTTTAGAACGCGATCCGTGGTTGGATGATGATAGAACATTTTTCGAAATGAATAGCGCAGACCCTTATGAGGAACCCATACCTCACAAACCTGACCCGTTAAACCCACCAATGAGTAGAGAATGTCATAAGTATAGAGAAAGTTTAGTAAATGAGGGGAATAGAATCCGACATATAGGGGAGAAATTAGTTTGGAAGTATGATGAAAATGAAATGCAATACTGGAGGAACGGTACTTAGAAAATACCTAGATATATGTGTAATTTTGTATTTTGATAAAAAAATAGTACAATAGAGTAGATTAGATACGGATGCAGAATTACTAGTATAATCAATTTCCAGTTATAGTTTGTAATAGATGCATATATATGAAAAAGAGTAAAAGTCGTAATGTTCGACGATTTTGATCAATCTGTTTGCATAATTGTGTATGAATATTTGTACGAAAATTTATTCTGTGATAAATTAATACTTGATAAATGTTCACAATTCAGATGTCGAACGAAGTAAATCAGGAAAATCAGAATAACGAGAATAACGGAAACCAAATAGATAACATTGCCATTCAACACATAGTAGCACAAGGAATTATAGATGCTATGCCCTATATTATAAAGACAGTTAAAGAAGCAGAAAATAATAAATCTGCAAATGGAAGTAAACGTCAACACACTGAACCACGTCACAGTGTGAATGATAACAGACCTTTAATCCAAGCTCCATTTCCTAAAAGAAGAAGAACCGATTCTTACGGTTGTTTTTATAAAGAATTCTTGGCCTGCAAACCAATATCATTCTCAGGCAATGAAGGAGCCATTGCAGCCTTACGTTGGATAGAAAAGACAGAAGCATTCATAAAAATAAGTAAATGTGCAGATGAAGATAAGATTATGTTTGCTTCTAATCTTTTTAAAAATGCAGCCTTAGAATGGTGGAATACAATTCTCCAGTCTAGGGGAAGTGACAGAGTTTATAATATGGAATGGATCAACTTTAAGGAAATGGTTGAAAGAAAATTATGTCCTCCTAATGAAAAGAAACAAATCGCCAATAAGTTCCTAAATCTTAGAATTACTGGAATAGACTGCAAGGGTTACACTACCATATTTTTCAAATATGCTAGGATAGTACCTACCTTAGCCTCACCTGAACAGTGTTAATCTCTCATTATATTTAGGGATTAATTAGTGAGATTAGACACTTAGTTAAGGCAGCTAGACTACAAACCATAGAAGAAGCAATAGAACTAGCCAATACCCTGACTGATGAATTGGTGCATACACAAGAAGAAAAGCAGAGAAAGAACCTAGCTCAGAAACTTACCCAAGAATTTCAGTACCGTGGAAAAGGTACAGGTTCTTCCTCTGCACCTTACTGCAAGACTTGTAAAAAGAAGCATTATGGGAAATGCACAAGGTTTTGCAATTTTTGCAAAAAGCCAGGACATAAGGAAGAAGAATGTCGATCAAAACCTAACAATAGGATATGCTAGAATTGTGGAGAAGTTGGTCACATCAAACCGAACTGTCTGAAACTAGCTCTAGCCACAACCAATAAAGCTAAGACAACTGAAACGCCTAAGAAAAATGCCAGAGCCTTTGTTCTGACAGCTGAGGAAGCCAAGATGATTCCCGATGTGATTGCCGGTACGTTCTTAGTTAACAATATTTTTGCCAAAGTATTATTTGACTCTGGTGCAAACCAAAGTTTTATCAATACTTTTTTCTACAAACTTCTTGACCAACCCTTAGCCAAACTTCAACAAGATTGTTTGGTAGGGACAACAAATGGAGAATCCGTTAAGATAAGCCAAATCTTGCAGGGAGTAAGAATAGAAATCCTAAACCATCATTTCTTTGCTAACCTTTACCCAATGAATCTAGCTGGATTTGATGTTGTATTAGGAATGGATTGCTTGGTAGCCAATCGTGCCAGTATTTTATGTGATCAAAATTCAGTGCAAGTAAGGGGCTGTTTGGCTAAGCTTATTTTAGTGACTTATTTACTTATTTACTTTTTGAAAAGTTAAAAGGTGTTTGGGTTAGCTTATTATGTGAGAGGAATAAGTAAATAAGTCATTCCATTATGACTTATTTGCTTTTCAAATAAGCAAATAAGTAAATAAGTCAAAAAAATAAGATTAGCCAAACAGCCCCTAAGTACACCCAGTGGTGAAAAGATCAAAATTAAAGGAGATAAGCCAACCAAATCAACAAAGTTCATCTCTGTGATGAAAGCCGCAGGTTATGAAAGGAAAGGAGGAATAGTATATATGATTTCTTTAATCATTAATACTAAAGGAAAAGAATTAAAGGATATTCCCATAATATCTAAATTCTCAGACGTTTTTTAGAAGAGTTACCTGGATTACTGCCTGATAGAGAGGTTGAATTTAGGATTCACCTAATACCAGGAACGACATCGATTGCCAAAGCACCATATCGATTAGCACCAATGGAGATGCATGAACTGAAGAACCCATTGGACGAACTTCTTAACAAAGGTTTTATACGACCAAGTTCAACACCATGGGGAGCACCGGTGTTGTTTGTTAAGTAGAAAGACGGATCGATGCGTATGTGCATTGATTACCGAGAATTGAACAAGATTACGATTAAGAATCGGTACCCATTACCGAGAATCGATGATCTGTTCGATCAACTTCAAGGAGCTCGATTAGTTTCTAAGATCGATTTACGCTCATGATACCATCAATTGAAAGTACAGGAAGAGGGCATTCCTAAAACTGCTTTCAGAACAAGGTACGGTCATTATGAATTTATCGTCATGCCATTTGGTATAACCAATGCCCCAGCTGCATTTATGGACATGATGAACATGATATGTAAACCATACCTGGATAAATTCATAATTGTCTTTATAGATGATATTCTTATTTACTCTAAGAGCAAAGAGGAACATGCAGCGTATCTGCATACACTTCTGACATTGTTGAGAAAAGAGAAGCTTTATGATAAATTCTCAAATGTAAATTCTGGTTACAAGAAGTGCAATTCCTTGGACATCTGGTTAATTATGAAGGAATTCATGTGGATCCCACAAAGATCGAGGTGATTACTAAGTGGAAAGTCCCTGAGTCGCCAACGGAAGTACGAAGTTTTCTTTGACTAGCAGGATATTATAGAAGTTTATCCAAAATTTCTCTGGAATAGCCATCCCATTAACGAAACTAACCTGTAAATCAGTTAAGTTTGAATGGGAACCGAAAGAGGAAAAAGTTTTTAGGATTCTTAAGCAAAGATCAACCAACGCACCCATACTAGCATTACCAGAAGGAAATGCAGACTTTATAGTTTATTGTGATGGGTCTAAGTTAGGATATGGATGTCTGTTGATGCAACGTCAAAAGGTTATAGCTTATGCCTCTAGACAACTTAAGAAACATGAAAAGAATTACACAACCCATGATCTAGAGTTAGGAGCCATAGTTTTTGCCCTTAAGATTTGGAGACACTATTTATATGGAAATAAATTCGTTGTCTTCACAGATCATAAGATTTTAAGATACATTTTGGGAAAAAAGAATTAAATATGAGACAGAGACGCTGGATGGAAATTCTTAGTGATTATGATTGTGATATCCAGTATCATGCTGGGAAAGCTAATGTAGTAGCTGATGCTTTAAGTCGAAAGTATCATGAAAAGCCGAAACGAGTACGTTCTCTTAGATTAAATCTACAAGTTGATTTAAATGGGCAAATTAGAGAAGTACAGGAAACAACAATCAAGGACGATGCTGAAGGTTTAAAAGGAATGATTAAGGAATTAGAACAAGGAACAGATGGAATTTGGAAGTTCCATAAGAAAAGGATGTGGATACCTAAACAAGGAAACCTACGCCACAGAATTCTAGAAGAAAATCATAAGTCTAAGTATACGATACATCCCGGAAGTGATAAGATGAATCAAGATTTAAGAAAGAATTTATGGTGGATAGGAATGAAAAAGGATATAGCAAACTACATTGCTAAATGTCTAACTTGTTCATAAGTTAAAGCTGAGCATCAGAAACCCTCAGGATTATTGCAACAGTTAGAGATGCCAATATAGAAATGGGAATTGAAAACAATGGACTTTGTTACCAAGTTACCCAAGACAAGAAAAGGAAATGCTACAATCTGGGTGATTGTTGACAGATTAACCAAATCTGCTCATTTCTTACAAATAAAGGAAACTTTCAGTATGGAACAGTTAGCCCAGCTCTATGTAAATGAAATGGTTTCATTACATGAAATTCCTTTATCTATCGTATCTGATAGAGATAATCGTTTTACTTCTCATTTTTGGACAAGTTTCCAAAAAGCATTGGGAACCAGGTTAAATCTAAGCACAACTTATCATCCACAAACAGACAAACAAAGCGAAAGGACGATACAAACGATGGAAGATATGCTTAGAGCCTATGTGGTTGATTTTGGAGGAAATTGGGATGACCATTTACCATTAATAGAATTTTCCTACAATAACAACTATCATACTAGCATTAATGTTGCACCTTTTGAAGCACTTTATGGACGAAAGTGCCAAACTCCTGTCTGTTGGGCAGAAATTGGAGAAAAGCAAATATCTGGACATGAGATAGTGCAAGAAACAACAGACAAGATAATTCAAGTCAAGGAAAGACTAAAAGCAGCACGAGATCATCAAAAGAGTTATGCAGATAACAGACGGAAACCCTTAGAATTTCAAGTAGGAAATAAGGTACTATTAATAGTTTCTCCATGGAAAGGAGTAGTCAGATTCATTCAAAGAGGAAAGCTAAGCCTCATGTATGTTGGACCTTTTAAGATTATTAGACATATAGGACCCGTAGCCTATCAGCTACAACTGCCAGAGGAAATGGCAGAAATACATGATGTGTTTCATGTATGTAATCTCAAGAAGTGTTTAGCAGACGAATCATTAGTGATACCTCTTAAGGACATAGAGGTAAATGAGAAACTTAAGTTTGTCGAGAAACCCGTTCAGATTGAAGATAAAAAGATCAAGAATCTCAAACACAAGAGATTGTTCTGGTCAAAGTGAAATGGGATTCCAAGAGAGGACCAGAATACACTTGGGAACTCGAGTCAGAAATGAAGAAGAAATACCCACACCTGTTCCAGTAAACCTCGAGGACGAGATCTAAAACAAGGTGGGGAGGATATAACAACCCTCCTAGAACCCTTAATGTGACCTAAAAACGTTCCTTACGTACCCCGTATGCAAGAACGAGCCCGAAATAACCTTGTATTTATAAAAATCAAGAAAAACAAAAATTATAAGGTTGTCGCGGGCTGCGACCCAGACACCTTTGTTCTTCGCGTGGCGCGAGGCTCACTGACTTCCCAGACACACAATGCCGCCACGTGACGACATGTGGCAAGGCTAGGTTCACTGACTGGTCGAGCCTAAACCCTAGTCTACACTCTCGTGGGCCGCGAGAGAGTTAACTAAGGCTTACGCGGGCCGCGAGCCACCTTAAGTCTGGCCTATAAATAGGATCGATCGGCTTTAGTTGAATTAGTTCAAAATTCTGTAATCTCTCTCAATTTCTTTATAGTAGAAATCATACTTGGGCATAATACCCACTATAAAGCGAAGCTCTGCCTTGTTGTTAGTATTATAACCCTACTGTTACCCTACACGATCAATTTAGGGCTCCGTAACGCATGTCAGGGCTCTGCCGACTCAGTCGTTGGAGTTCTGTCTCGTGTTACATTCGATTGATCTAGGATTCCATAATGCATGTCAAGGCCCTACCTGACTCAGTCATTGGAATTCTGTCTCGAGTTGTACGGTTAATGTGATTTGGGTTATTTTACTAACACGGATGCATTGTTTAATTTTAATAGATAATAACCACGAGATACAATAGGAAGCCTTAATATTACCTAAGTAAACAATGTGAGTACATATTCTTTTTGTCACCTTTTCGTAAATTACTTTTGTTAGTCAAAATGCTTTACCAAAAAACCTCAAATGTTTTAAATTACACTTGGACAGTAAATTGAGTATTTGTGATTCTACCATTACTACCGGTAGGTTGGGGTTTTGTATACATTACTTAAAAGTCGTTACTATTGGAAGAGTAGCATGACCAACCAGTCAGGGAAGACAATACCAGGAAAAAGGTAATTGGATAGATATAAGCAAATGTAATTGCGGATGCCCTCAATACTGTAAAAGTGATAAAACTGAGATGCACTCGCCAGTATTTATTGCTGATAAAATATTTTAAAACGCGTTTCAGGTAAAAAATGTGAAAGCTAATAGAAGCTAGCTGGAGAGCACCGAAGGCTTGGAAAAGTGGCTATAAAAGTTACCTAAACAAAAGGAGTTTTATTTTCAATAATTAGGGTTTATCCCTACAAATGTGTTGTCAAATGAACTTGGGTTTTATCCCAATGTTTTATTATTATTATAAAAGTTTGGTGTTTTACTCTGATAAACATATTTCCTAACTACGGTCCTGATGAAAGTTTTCCACTGCAAATTAATAAACACCGATACCATCAGCTCTGAGGCTCGCGACACTCGCTCCCGGGCAGGGGTCGGGGTTGCGACAAACTTGGATTCCTAACACTCTATAAACAAGACCCAAAACTTCTCTTCTGCCCATTCCATTTAGGTGTGTAAGCAATATTAAAGAGATTTGCTTGAGGACAAGCAAAGATTCAAGTGTGGGGGTATCTGATAAGCACCAAATGCAACATATAAATTATATCAAATAAGGTATAAACACAACCCTTTTTAGTTATAATGTTGGAAAAAGTGTGTTTCTTTGTTTACTTTTGATTTTCAGGATTAAAAGAGCTTAAACATACAAAAGGAACAAATTAACGGCAAAAACCAACATAAGTACATAAGAAGGGAAGTTGATACACTATACCGACCCTCCAAGCTTCACCCCAAGAACAAAAGCAACAAAGCAGAACCCAAGCACGGGGCCATGCCTGCCGGGCATGGGGTCGTGCCCCACTCAAGATTCCCAGAAGATAAAGACAAACAGAAGAAGACAAGGGATACGGGGCCGTGTCTCCTAGACACGGGCTGTGGTCAACTCTTAGATTTGAAAATCTTGGTTCGTACAGCAAGTACAAGGGCCCCGGGGCCGTGTGTGTAGTTGGACTGACAATAGCATTAAATGAAGATAGAGAAGGAGAAGGACACAGGGCCGTGCCCACTAGGCACAAGGCCATGTAAACTCACTGTTTTCAGCTATAAAAGGAGGTGCTTGGCTCACTTGCAACTCATCCCTTGGTAAACCACTTCTCTTACACCTGCCACCACTCCACCACCACTACTACCATCAAGCACCACATTCATTCATCATCCATCCTTAGAGTGTGTGTAGTAGTCCCAGGATCTAATATTGATAGTAAGAGTTTTTGTCAAACAAAGGCCATGCTTGGCTAATCTCTAAAATCACTTGGTGAAGACAAAACATTTATGTATTACTTTTGATTTCTAAGCTTTGGTAACTTTTTAATTGGGTATGTATTAATGACTTTAATAACTAGTTTTTAATATTGAAAGTGAACTTTATTCAATCATCTCTTCATGTTTTGTTGATTCACTCAAGCGTGTCTTTACGGTCTTTATAAAGCGCGTTAACTGGCTGGAAGGGGGTTAGAAGGGTGGTTTTAATCCATTATAAATAAATTACTATTAAAACTTTAAACCGACATTGCAAGACTATATCCCTGCTAACTCAGACCTGTGAGGACCATTTCGGTTCTTCGAATGCTCCGGCCAGTCAGATATTCACCATATCATGTGCGGAATCCATGTATGATGATGACATACACAAGAACTCTCTAATTAAACTGGTTTCTATTGATAATATGATGATACAAAACTACGAAACCAAACGGGCAGAGCTTCGTTGCCAAAGACCCATAAGTTCTAAATGACAAGACCCAAGTCCCCTATTTATAGGCAATCCCTATCGTGCAACAGGCCCTTTCGTGCATAAGGCCCTTTCGTGCAGTAGGCCCTTTCGTGCATAAGGCCCTTTCGTGCAACAGGCCCTTTCGCACAAAAGGACTCCTTTCGTACAACATGACTTCTTTCGCACAACAAGACTCCCTTTGCACGAAAGGTCCTTTCGTGCGAAAGGATCTTGACATATAACTTTTACAATTCCGACACCTTCTAAAACGTATTCCTATACATCCAACTATGAATCGATACATTGACAGAGGCAATAGACATAATGCACTCACAGACTCCCCCTTAGATATTGCCTCAGTCAATCTTTGGTACTATCAATCTTCATTCTTTTCGACACAGACTCCTTCTTTGCAATCTCCCCCTTACTTAAGCAATATTTATTTAACACTTCAGCTCAACAATCTTTCTTTTAGCTTGAGCTTCCTTTTCTTTGTTTAACGTTGTATACAGATCCCCTATCAGTCAGCTTCCTGTTCTGCTCCTCCTAACTTGCAGTTTATTGTCAAATCTCACTAACATTCAAATAAAAATTTTAAATTCCAATTGTGAAATTTTTCCAAACCAAACATCTAACATCATATTTGACTTTTAAACATGATCATCATCAATAACCCTCATAGATAATCAAGTCCAAATTAATGACCTTGATTATCCAAGTTATCTACCAAGTCCAAATTAACGATCTTGGTTGATAAAATCAAACAAACTAAAAATTTTATTTTTTTAAATTCCAGTTTCAAACTAATGAACTTGTGATTTTATCAAACTATGTTCAGCATATTCAGATTTTGAAATTCAACATCGTCACATAGGTTGTCAAAACATAAGATGAATCAAACTCCTTTTGTATTTTACAAATTTTAGGCTAAAACACTCTCAAAACATATTTTTGTGAGTTTGTGTTAGAGGATCATATCAGCTTTTGACAATTCACAAACACCATTGATCTATTTAAACTTTAAGCTTTAAATAGTTCACTTAGTGTTAGGATTTGAGTTTAATTGTTCGTGTTTGTTTTAAGAAATGTAAGATGAAAGAAGATAAACGGATGAGTAGTTGCAGCGGAAATGAAGAAAACTGTATAACACAAACAATGGAAGAACAACTTTCATCATGAATAATTTTAATCAAAAGATTGTATTACACAATGATTCAATACATATGCATGAACTACTATCTCCCCCTCAGCCTGAGCTCACAAGTGATTTTTCGTACAAAATGCAAGTGAGTGTGTAAGCTAATAGAATAGCACAAGCACTGTCTATTTATAGTACAATCCTAACCACTATGGCATCTTGGCTGACATCACCTAGACAGTGACATCTAACAATACTAACTGACTCTAAACACTGCTTAATACAAAGCACTGATACAATTAAACACTGATTACTAAAGTACTGTTGATGCTATCAGTTGATGAGCTCAACCGCTGATGAAGCTTTAGCAGTGCTTTCCATAAAGGTTGATCAGTCCTTTGAGTTCCAACAGATCTTTGACTTCTTCAGTGGATTGGTCTTCAATAATCATTTCATCAGAGCTTTATACTTAACAGACCTTTGCAACTAGCAGATGTTAGATGCCTTTTTCATTAGAGGGAATAGAATTCAAAACACTGTTTATTTAGGATCAGTTGTTGCAGAGCAGTTTTGGCTTTGTATCATCTGTTCTTAATGGAAGGATCACATGAGCCAAAAATCTCCCCCTAGAGCATATTATGCCAAAACCCTTCATTATTCTCTGATCTTTATTTCCTCATCAACAGTTCCCTGATTTGCCCTTTGAGTTGAAGTTAAATAATCCAAGGAATTTGTGTCTTCTTCATCCCTAATCAGTTGAAGGTTCAGTAGATCTTGAAGGTCACCTGCATTTAGACCATATGCATCCTTCCTTGATATCTTTTCAACTCTACCATCTGATCTGAGCAAGGTCAATACGTGGGTGTCTGAGGATGACTTCCACTTTAGTATTTTTGGATCAGTTGGCTTTCTAGGGACAATAGTTATTTGTGATGAGTTTGGGGACTGAGGTCTTCTTGCCAAATGTTTGATTGTTTCAGCAATTTGAGCAGTGAGTTGATTAGAAGCATCATCCATTTGGAATTGAATCTAGCATCTGATCCCCTTTTTCTGTATTCTTCAAACCTCTGCTCATCCTCCTCATCAGTCTGATTTTGCCTTTTTAGTTGATTCAAGGCATTAATGGGTAAAGCAGATGATAAGGCAAGCTTTTTGGAGGCTTGGGTCTGTTGAGGTTTGCCAACAGTGGTTTTAGGATAAACTGGCTTCTGAGGAACAATTGGGTCTTTCTTTCTAAGTTCTTCTAGTTTTCTATAGGTCTTTTCAACATTTTGCTTTGACCATCTGGTAATTGATCTTGCATAACCATAATCAGCAGCCACAAACTCTGCTCTCATTCTTTTGAACCTTAATGCATCATCTTTATCAATTTGCTTGGATTTCTTCCAATTTGGTGCAGTTTTCTTGACCAGAGGATCATTGTTCATCTTTGCAATTCTTCAATTCCTTCCTTGAGAGCATCTACAGACCAATCTTTGAATTGGACTCTATTAGCTTTGTAGAGCTTGTACTTCATGATGTGGCCTAAATAGTCAACCCTTAATTCCTCTTGAAGCCCAGTATACGGTGGCAACTCAGACATGGATTTACAGAGGTCTTTAGCAAAGTCTTCAAGTTTTTTGACTTTGCTAAGCCCATGTTATTGCAGACCTTGGTATCTCCTGTCCCCTATCCCTTTACTCTCTTCTTTGGCTATAACCTCTGCTTGCTTAGCCTTCAACTTTAAGTATTCATCCAGATTCTGAGGTGTTTTAAAGCTAAATAAAGATGGGAAGGTTCTTTTAGATGGATCCTCTATCTTATAAAATGATTCCATTTCAGTTTGAACTGCAAGCAGTTCCAGAGGATATTTAGTTGCTAATGGGATGACAGATGGCATGTAACCAATGGGTGGATGATCAAGTGGATTTGTAAGTGGAGATGATGAGGGTGGAATGATTTAAGCAGGAGCAGATGATAAGGGGATTGGTGATGGAATCTCCTTATCATAATCTAGCAAAACAAATTTCCTTTTGCGTGCATAGGTAAATTTGGGAGGTGGAGGAGTTTTTGATAGAGAAGGTGGTTTAGGTGAAGAAGATCATTGTGAAGGGAATCTTTAGGGTGTTGGTGGTAATTATGTTGATGGTGGAGTGTTGAAATGGATGGAAGCAGTGGTTTGATTATCAGCTGTTGAAACCACTGGTGTTTCAACAACTGTTGGCTTAACATCTGCTGATGCTTTTGTTGCATCAACATCTGTTGGTTTAGTGGGTGAGGATGGTGATTCTGAAGTTGTTTTCTGCTTCTTTTGTGGTGTTTTTTCAGGTGAAGGTTTGGGTTTGGTTGCAGCAGAGGATGCAGGCTTTTTAGGAGTAGCAGATGTTTTGGGAAACGTGGCTATTGGTGGTCTATTATTTTTAAAAGACTTTTTTCTATTAGAAGTACCAATGTTTTCTCTTTTCATCTTTTCCTCGTGTTCTTTATTCCAATTGTAGGCCTTTCTATCTGTTGTATCTTTCCTCTTCTGCTTTGCTAAAATCTCTTCATCTGTTTGGATATTGAGGGTCTCATTAATTCCCTTTTTGTTTCCAACATCAGATTTTCAGAACATTTTGCAGAAGTATCTTTGGCAGACCCTAGCTTTTGCTAACCTTTTGGTTTTGCTTTGGGATCAACATCCAGCTTTCTCATTGAATCTTTCTCCCCCTTTTTGGCATAATCTACATCATCTTTTTCAAAGTTTGGTGTAGGGGAGGAGCCAGTAAGTTTAGCAAGGGATTCTTTGATACCCCTTATGTCTGCCTAAGTATCCTTGTACCTGGCCTCAACCATTACTCTTATCAGTTCCATGTGTGAATTGTGGCTGATTTCAGCTAATTCCCTTTGAGCTGCTAATATTGGTTGCACATAATTCCATAACTCTTGGGTGATTTGCTGATGGCTAGGCTGACTTTTAGAAGCCTCCAATGTGACAACTGGCCCCAAACCGGTAATTTCCGTACACTTTCATTACTATTTAATGACTGCAATTATGTGCTTAAATGTCAACATTGTTTGATTACATACTAAACAAGTGAATTCATGCATGTTTTATACTACAAGAATTACTTTATGCATTAATGAACAGCGTTGCGTCAGAAATACTAGTAAACTCACCAGTAAGACACACTGTGTCAACAAAACTGTAGAAAGCAGTTAGACAATAGAATTGGAGCCTAGGTGTAGGTCCAATGACAAGAATACATTAAAACCCAAGGGTACACACAAAGGTTTACATATAGACATTCCGAAAGCTAAAATACGCACTAAAAAGCACCCGAAACGCACTTTAAGTGCATAATTTTATTAAATTCAGCTATAATCAGCCATAATTCAGCATTTTAACCTTGATATATTATGCAGAATTCATGATTTATCATCTAGAATACTTCCCCAAGTGTCGGGAATTGAAAGGGCTACAAAAGGGGACATAAAGCACGCTAAACGATACAAATTAGCACTTTAACGAATCGGTATCTAACCGAACAACCGGACATTACCCGGAACATAAAAATATTACTAGAAGCATTGTTTATTTATTTCTGAGCTAGTTATGATCCCCGAACACCCTAACACCCACTAAAATATCAAGCAACTAACTAACCTAACTAAATACTTAGAATTGGATCATAAACTAACTAATTGGTTAAGAATTACACTTTACCCCCCCCCCCCCCATGTGTTGTGGACGGTCAAGGAGGCCCCACCAAGATCCACACTTGATCACATTTGATCTACTTAAATCTCCTAAGATTGTATCAAGATTTGTAGTGTACTTTGTGAACATAATACCTATTGGTTAATGACTAAAATTAACCATAAAAGAACCATTAACTCACTACATCTTCATCACAACATCTCCTCCTCTCCCTTGCCCCTCCTCACGGCTGTAGCCACCTCCACACACCACCACATTTTTTTGTTCAAGTTCTAGCAATCCAAGTGTAATACAAGGTGTTACAAGGCGTCTAACGAAGCTCGGTGCTCACGGAACTTGAAGGACTTCTTCCGTGTGCTTTTATCCACTCAATCTCCATCATTGTTTCTTCCCTAGCTTTAAGCTAGTTGTAAGATCCTTGAACACCCTTGTTTAATTCTATTTTTAGTGGTTAAAAGACTTATTATGTTGAAAATCATATGAACACTAAAGAATATGAACATGAATCTTGAACATAAGTCTTACACATAATGAAATAGTGATGAAACTATGTGTTTAGTGTATAAATGGTGCTTGTTTATTGAAATGATGATGTTGATCATCACATAAAGCTTGCTAGATTGTGATTAAACACATGGTCTAGCAAGTGGAAGGATGATTATGTAACAACAAGAAATAATCATCTTCTTGTAAAGACATGAACTTGACGAATGGATGATTTCTTGGAAATAAAGCAAGCTAGTAATCTTGTGAATCTAAGATTCATGAGTGGTTTTTCTAAAAGAACCAAGTTTAAAATATGATTTTAGAAGATCTTGGTTTTACTTAAACTTACACTATTCTTGGTGATAAAATAAGTGGAAAGATATTAGAGAAACAAGAAGATGTCACAAATAAACATTTTTGTAAAATGTGATTACAAGTTGTAAAGGACCAAATCTTTTAATAACGTGATTTACAAACAAACAACCATGTTTTTAAGGGTAACTAAACATACTAAATCACATGGTAAGTTACTACAAGTTTTTACAAAACTTCAAGTTCATAATGTAGTGTGATTTACTTGATTTTGGCACTTGATAAGTGTAGAATAAGTTGTTGATGTTTGATGATGATTTAAAAGAAAATAAACACATGTTTTGAAAACATGGGAAACCTCCATTTTTAAGGGAAACTCTGCCAAAATTTTTATAAATTTTTACACTTAGAAAAGTATAACTTTTTGAGAAACTTATTCCCTAAAAATGTATCTAAAAATATATACCAAGGTTTCCCTAACTTTTGTGTAAGAAATGATGATTTCTTCAAGACTAAAATTGATATTAAGTATGTATATTTTTGAGGAAAAATATATGTATTTATTGATCACTAAATTTTGTGCTAAGTGTATGTAGTATGTATTATACATGAATAGCGTATTAGGACTTGAAAATACACTAAATACTCATAAGAGTAAGATTACAAAAGTACACATACAACATGCTTAGATACATACAAGAAGATATATTTATGAAAATATATTACTTGGACAAAATACATAATTCGGGTGCGAAATACAAGATACTTATTTTTATTTTTGAGAAAATGATATAAGTAAAATACATAGTTAAAAATATAAATTATTTTTAACACAAGAAAACATATACAAAAGATAGTGACTTGTACTTGTGTGATACAAGTCTAGCGACTAACGTTAATAAAACACGTTTAGGTCACGACGCTAGATAAGCAAAAACCGGTGAAGTTTACGACGCAGGAACGCAAAGTTGTGAGTTCATGCTCCCCCTTTTCTTTTAATTGTTTTCAGTTTTATAACTTCAGGGGTGAAATACATGTTACAAATGTTACAATGTTTACAAATGGTATGATACAAAAACAAGAAGCACTCTTGGTGAGAACGAGTACCAAGTATGATGCGTTTTAAGAATTGATACGAGAAATGATACGAGAAATCGTGTCACGCATAGGGTACCATAAGCACCATTAATCAACAATATACCTAGACCGCAGAACAAAAGGTTAGATCTAACGGGTTTCGGGCAGCCACACTCTTGGTGAGAACGAGTACTAAGTAGTGCTTTTGTGTCTCAGAATCGATAACTAGAAAAATGCCTATGGTTTGGTTGCTTCCTATGTCGTGTCACATGTTAATGGCCTTGCTACCCATTAACAACCTTGGTACATACAGAAACACGCGATTTATACAAGAATACTTGATTTATACAAGAGTACGTGATTTATACAAGAATACTTGATTTATACAAGAATACGTGATTTATACAGGAATACGTGATTTATACACGAATACTTGATTTATACAAGATACATACCATGTTTTTCATATAGAGTATACAAACGTTCAATACAAGAACTGCATGAATTCACACCAACTTTATGTTGACGTTTTTCCAAAACTCACATGTATTTCAGGTAACTAATGTGGATGTTCGTGCGGTCATACTCTTGCTCTGGATGATGTTTATGTTATCTTTGAATAAAGTTGTAAACTTTTTCAGACAATATGCCTTCTTGTGTAAAACTATGATTTCAGTTATGTAATGTTCAACATTTGAAGTCATTTTATGAGCTTGTAGTATGTTTACCAATCGTATGCAATGAAAACCTTTCATGATCACACCTCGTGCTTCCGCCTAAGAAAGGGGTGTGACATCCAACACTTGTTTCATCATGTCTTTCATTTCACCAACAGTGTTTTCAATGGTGGACATTCTATCCTTCAATTCTCTGTATCTTAATTCATCACCTAACTTATTAGGATCATCTGAATTCCCACCAGAAGTGGTTGTATTTGCCTTTGCCTTGGTGATAGGAGTAGACTCCAAATCATCAGTAGCAAATGCCCATTGTTCTTGGTTCTGGGGACTTCCCACTGGATCAGTGGTTATCGTAGTAGCCATAACAGTGGTTGCCTTCAAGGGAGTCTTAGAGATGAAACTACTGTCCAAATGTAAATCAGTGGATTCAACGCTTGTAGTAGCTGCTCCACTTGAAATACCATCAAGAATTTCGTGAAATTCAAGAGGTGTAACCTCCTCAACTGTTTGTGGGATAGCTATTTGAACAGGTTCAGACACAACCATTGTTGAAGTTGTACTCTCAGTAATGTGTTGGTGAGAGGGACTGCTTTGGGTCTGAATGTCAATAGCTTCAAACAGTGGTATAAGGGTTGGTGGAATAAGAGATGAAGGGAGTGGTGTTGAAAGAGACATTGCCCCGGGAGAATGGATTTTAAGCATACTTTCAAATGAAGGTATGGCATCATATTGTGGTGTCCCTGTGATTACAACATCTTCCTTTTGTGAGGAATCATGAGGAGTTTGGTTTATGGGTTGAGATCTTTCCACATGTGATGAGGAAGTAGCAACAGTGGTTTCTATTGCCAGTTGTGTTGTCACGGGGTTAACCTCTGGGATCTCATCTTCCAGAGGACACGTTTTAGTGGGTTTGGTGGGCTTTTTGGATTTTGTTTTGGTCTTTTTGGATTTTGTTGGTGGGGGTTTCATAGCGGTGGTTGTATTGCTGTGATCACCAAGAGTAGTGGGCTCAGGAACAGATGTTTGATGAGCAGATGTGGACTCATCTAAAATTTGCTCATTCCTATTTGCTTTTGTTTTGGAAACATTTGACTCTTTGGCCATAAGGCGAGTAAAAGTTTCTGATAACAGACTATTCATTCTAAAAGTTGTACCTTGCTCAAAAGCCTTCTGAGAAACATGTTTTTGCAAGTAGTAGCTTAATAGTCTTGGAAACATGAGAAAAGTAGCATTTTTTACGTTTGTAATGTTTTTCAAATATGTAACCAAGTCAGAAGACAGTGCTCGGGAGTAGTTAAAATCAGTGTTTGTTAGAATTGCATACCCCAAGTACTGTATTTTCAAAGGCATTTCATTAAAAGCAGTGGTTTTATTTGAGAGACATGTTAAGAGGGTATGGAACATGAATTTCATTGGGGGCAGAAAATTTGGTTTAAACATAGTGGCTTTATTCAACTATCCATCATATCCCCCCTCAATCAACTCTGTTTGAAACTCATTTTTTGGGAAAGATGTCTTACCTTCCAAGTTGTTTAGCCCAAATGTTGTTGATATGGTAGTTGGGTTATGGCAACCAATTCACCTCCGACTTTGGAAGTTATTCCGAATGGCTCATTGTTTTGTTCTTGAATGTTGGCATTTGCCCACAAATCGTGAAGTGTATCTTGGTAAATTGGTGCATCGGCAGTAAGAAGTGTTTTGTATTTGGATGATGAGAGGATGTTAATTATGGAGTGGAGGTCGGTTTTTTTGTCAGTTTTCTCGAAAGCGGGGAGGTAGTTATGAGGGTGTTTGATTATCAGAGCCATGATCAGAGCTTAGAAATTGCGAAAGGTTGAAGAAGAAGATGGAAACCCCTTTGGAGAATTTTTGAATTCGATACAGCGAATAGAAGCTCTGTTTGGGGATTAAACATGGTTTAATAAGGGAAAAAGTGAATGCTGACATGGCAGCAGTTTCAAAGATCAGACGGTTAACATCTGCCCACGTGGCAACCTCTGATGAAAAAGTGGATGACAGTTGTTTAGAAACCACTGCTGGACAATAACAGTGGTTGGGAACAGTGAATGCACAATGGCTGATTTTAGTCTATCAGTGGATAGACATCAGTGGTTAAAACCAATAGTTGTTTGGTCAACAGTGGCCAAAAAAAGGAAATGAAAACAGAGGTTGTCTTTCAGCAGTGGGTGAATTTTCAACCAATCAGAGGTTTAAAACAATTAGTGGATATGAACAGACTTTTAAGGATTTATGAAAAATTTAATTTAAAGCTATTTTTAAGGATAAATTTTTGATTTTCTGAAAACATTTTAATGCTTTTTACTCAAGGAAAAGAAGTTTTTGCCTTCTAGTCCAAGTTAAACATGCCAATTATTGAGATCAAGCTTTCAAAGGTAGATGTGTCTAATGCTTTTGTTAGGACATCTGCCAGCTGATCCTGAGTTGGAAGATGATGCAGAGAAATCAAACCTTTTTCATAGAAGTCCCTCATAAAGTGATGTCTGATGTCAGTGTGCTTGGTGGTTGAGTGGGATACTGGATTTTTAATGATATTTTCAGCTACTTGACTATCCAATATGAGAGGAGTCTTTAGAGCAGTTATACCAAAATCCAATAACTGGTTTTGAAGCCACAACAGTTGGGCTGTACAGCCTGCAGCAGCAATGTATTATGTTTCAGCAGTGGATATGGAAACAGCTGCTTGCTTTTTGCTTTGCTAAGATACTAAGCAATTGCTTAGAAATTGACACCCTCCTAAAGTAGACTTCCTTGTAATGTTGCATCCAGCAAAGTCACTATCTGAGAAACCTGAAAGCTTGATATTCCCATTAGCAGGATGCCAGATAACAAGTGTGGGAGCACCTTTTATATATCTGAATATTCTTTTTACAGCAATGAGATTAGACTTCCAAGGTGCTGACTGGGATCTGGCACAGACACATGTTGCAAACATGATGTCTAGCATTGATGCAGTTAGGTATAATAAAGACCCAATCATGCTTCTGTACAGTGTTTGATCAACCAAGTCATCTTTTTCATCAGTTGTGACAAGCTTTGTGGTTGCCATGGGTGTACTACATGGTTTGCAATCATTCATGTCAAATTTGTTAAAAAGTTCTTTACATATTTTCTTTGATGAATGAAAGTTCCATTTTGCAATTGCTTAACTTGGAGACCAAGAAAGCATTGGAGTTCACCCATAGCACTCGTTTCAAATTCTGGTGTCATGAGTTGTCTAAACTCTTCACACATGGAGGTACATGTGCTTCCAAAGATGATGTCATCAACATAAATTTGGACAATAATCAAATCTTTTCCTCTCCATTTTAAAAACATTGTTTATCAATTTTAACTCTTGTAAAGCCTATGGAAATGAGAAAAGTGGAAAGAGTTTCAAACCATGCCCGTGGTGCTTGTTTCAAGCCATACAAAGATTTATTGAGCTTGTAGACATGATTAGGATAAAAAGGATCTTCAAAACCAGGAGGTTGGTAGACATATACCTCTTCCTGTATTTTGCCATATAGGAAAGCACACTTTATATCCATTTGATACACCTTGATGTTGTGGTTGACAGCAAAGGCTAAGACCAGTCTGATGGCTTCAAGTCTTGCTACAGGAGCAAATGTTTCATTATAGTCTATGCCCTTTTCTTATCTATAACCTTGAACCATAAGCCTGGCTTTGTTCTTGACAACAATACCCCTTTCATCAGTTTTGTTCTTGAAGACTCACTTTGTGCCAATTTGACTTACATCCTCTGGCAGTGGTACAAGTTCCCATACTTGTTGTATTTTAAACTATTGGAGCTCCTCTTGCATGGATTCTACCCAACTATTGTCTTTCAGTGCCTCTTGGTACTTGACTGGTTGGTTGAGAGATAGAAAGCTTGCAAAAAGACAAACGTTTTGGGATTGACTTCTTGTGAGAAGCCCTTCATTGATGTTGCCAATAACTTGATCAGGTGGATGATATTTAGGGAAGATTAGATCCCCCTTGTATGGAACAATGGCATTGAGAGGTGAAGGCTGCAGATGTGAATCATCTAAGCTAACATCTGTTGGGAATTTTAAAGAACCAACATCTGCTTGGAATGGAGGTGGAGGAATAGGAGGAATGGGTGCGGCACAATGTTGATTTTTATCCACTGTTGATGGATTTTTATCAACATAGGTTGGAGAAGATGAAGTGGCAGAGTTTTGATCAACAACTGTTAATTCAGTAGTGGTAGAGTTTTGACAGCTGTTTTGAACATCTGCTTCTCTGATGATGGTAGGTACTTTGTATTGTGGAATCACAATATCACATCCATTATCTTGTGAAAAAGATTGTGGTGTACCTATTGGGTTAGTCTTGACAGACACATCTTCAAATGTAAATTTATCATGGTCAAACAGTTCAACAGGGTTTGTAGGGATTTTCAATGATGAAAGTTCATTGAACTTTACATTCAAAGTTTCTTCCACAGATCTAGTCCTTGTGTTAAACATTTTATAGGCCTTGGCAGTGGTTGAATACCCCAGATGATAACTGTTAGTGCATTCATCTGTCGTCTTCGTCTTATATCGAGTCTTCTGCGTAGAATGTTAGATCAGTACACGTAATTTGAGATATAGTGGTTTAGCTTGAATGAATAGGTTTCGCTTGAAAGAGAGTAGGTCAGTTTCAAGCGAAAGCAACCAAGGAGGTTTCGCTTGTACTGAGTCTTGTCACTTTCAAGCGATACCTTGACATCTATATATAGCCATTCAAGCGGTCTCATTTGCAACAGTTGCTGAAAATCATACCGAAGTGCTGCCGGTTTGATTCCTGATTGTAATCGTTGTTATATTAATCAGAAGAGTGTTTAAAGTGATATTCTGTCTATTTCTACTCAAATTCTCTTTGATTCAAACTGTTTGTGTGATTCCGCCTGATAAACAGTGGTATTTTGACTCGGATTGACTCATTTGATCGTCAATATCGATCCTACAATTGGTATCAGAGCCAGTCATGAGCCAATATACCCGAATCAAAGTTTTTTTCTACACAAAAGCTGATTTCTGGACTTTTACACGGACAAAATGGATTGAATTTTGGACAGTGTGTGTGAAACTGAGTTTTAACAAACCCTTGAGAATATCAGCTTAAAATTCGAAGTAAAACTTGTAAAAATGGCCTGAAAACCTGGTTTCGCTTGAATGAACAGTTGGGTTTCGCTTGAAAAAGTGGTGCTGTTTGAAGCAAAACACAGGCTTTCGCTTGAATATTCACGTTTCGCTTGAATTTGTGAGGTTATTTCAAGCGAAACCGACTATTGTTGTGGTTTCGCTTGAAACCAGCAGTTCGCTTGAAATTTTTTTGTTGTTTCACTTGAATTTTGCTGTGATTCCGCTTGAATCACACAGTTCGCTTGAAAATTGTTTTCATCTTGAAAACTATTTTCGCTTGAGTATAGCTGATTTCTCAGAATAGTCCATAGTGTTTGTGATATTGTTCGATCATCTGATTTTGTGAAAAGTTTGTGTTTTGAGAACATTGAAAAACCAAAACATGGATTCTGAGTTTTACAACGCATTTGCTACCCCGACTAGTCCGGCTGTCATTGCTCAAAACATGAATCTGGAAAATGAAACCGGAACCTTACAAAAACCCCCGAAGTTAATGAGCATAGAAGAGTACTACGGATGGAAAGACAGATTCGAAAACTGGGTTCAAGCTAACCATCTCAGATCTTGGGAGTGCATTCTAAAGAAATATGTTTTACCACAAACTGATCTGCATGTTGAGAAAGCAATATCTGAGTTTAGTGATCAAGAACGTGATATGTATAGAGCTGAAAACATGATGATCAGTTTACTTCAGCAAGCTATCAAAGAAGACATCTTTGTGTTACTTCAACATGACAAGACTTCAAAATCGATCTTGGATGCTCTTAGAGTCAAGTTTGAGGGTAGTGAGAATATGATCAAGAGCAAGAAAGCACTGCTCAAGAAAGAATTTGATCTGTTTACAAGTCTACCGGGTGAAGATACAAAGAAGCTAATTGAAAGATACTGCCACTTAGTGCGATCCATGTCGATGCTAAGTATAAAAAAGGATCGTGAAGAATGGGTAGACAAGTTAGCTGACGCTTTACCACAAAAGGAATGGGGCACATACTTGATGATTTTGAAGAACACTAGGGTTTATGATGGGTTAACGATTTCTCAGTTTATCGAGAAGATTGAGGGTCAAGATTTGGAACAGCAGAAGATCGCGAGGATGAACAGTCCAAGTGGTCAACAGGATGTAAAAATGTATTACAAAGGCAGTGTTCCAGAAGTTGAAAGAAGCCCGAAAATACAAACTGCATTTAATGCTGGAGATTCTACAGAAAAGGTTGATCAAAGTCCTAAAAGCAGCAGTGGTTTCTCTTCATATCCGAGTGTTAATCCAAAAAGCCCAACTTCAAGTTTTAGTTCTCAAAGTACGAAAAGTGGAAGTGGTTATGTGATACAATGCAATATTGCCTTGAATCTTCCAGATGGTCAAAGTTTTTCTGAAGAGATTGCTAAAGATCACATGGCGTTGCTTGGTTCCGTGCTACTATCTTATGAAGGTTTGGTTGCAGGGCGGATCGGGAATCCTATGCTCACAAAGGAGGATTACGATCAAATAGACGCTGAAGAAATGGAACTAATGGTGTCACACCCCAACCGATGGCGGAATCATCGGGGCGCGGCACAAGGCGAATCAGATTGCTCAAGAGAATCCATAACAACTATATTGCGATAATATTTAATACATTCGTTATCCCATACTAACAAATAATACAATCACATAAGTTATCACAGATTTCTTGTCTTCTCGAACAATACAAACCCGACAACCTAGATTTTAGTTGAGTTTCTAGACTCCCTAGCTTGATTTGATATAGTCTGCGATCTAACCTGCAACATACGTTAAAATATTTGTCAATACAAAAGTATTGGCGAGTATACAGGTTTGATAGTATAGCATAGTAGATAAAAGTGTAGCGAATTTCCATATGCATAAACGTAATACACGACATATATACTCACAAAACTGATACTACCAACTAAGTCCTCGATGCTCGAATGTACGATGGCATAACTAGACCCCGTCGGGCGCAATAGTACTATACTAGTCGTGATGGGACGTCGCGAGTATAAGCCCTAGCACATATGCAACTAGCATCACGTATATCTATGCATAACAGTTATTCGCAAGTGATAATTCGATTGATTGAATATTTCACTTGATGTGTTTGATTTGTTATAAACGTATGTTACACCCAAAATTCGATTAAAAAGGGGTCAAGTATACTCACAGTGCGTATTTAGCGAGATTACAACTTGATTGAGTCGGTTGCGAGTATGTCTGTAATGATCCTTGAAGAATAGAGTAAACGATATACGGTTAAGCGTGATTAGCCTTGAAAAGTTACTCGTTTGGTTGGACTGTTCTCATCCGTGCGGATGGACAGGTTATCCGTCCGGATGACAAGTCATCCGTCCGGATGGCATGTTATCCGTGCGGATAACAGTGATCCGTGCGGTTGAGCATGCGGATTGACTTTGCTGTGCGTGCGGATGAGTGTGCGTGCGGGTGACACGTCATGCGTGCGGGCGACACGTCATGCGTGCGGATGGGCGTGATCCGTGCGGATTACATGATCCGTGCGGATGACATGATCCGTGCGGACTGACATGATCCGTGCGGACTGACATGATCCGTGCGGACTACATGATCCGTGCGGACTACATGATCCGTGCGGACTGACATGATCCGTGCGGACTACATGATCCGTGCGGACTGACATGATCCGTGCGGACTGACATGATCCGTACGGATGACATGATCCGTGCGGGTGACATGATCCGTGCGGACTGACATGTCATCCGTGCGGACTGTCATGTCTGTTTCGCACTCTGAACACTGTTTCCGAGTGTTTAACAGAAGGAAATACGTTCTTTTTTACTAGGGTAGTGTAATTTCGCACTAACACTTGAAGTTCCATCAATTCCGACTTGTTATAACGGCCGGGAATCACCCCGTTCCATCAGATCTGGCCGTTCATGATGGTTCTTCCTGGTTAATTCGAAATCGCACAGATTTAGGTGAGATTTGTCATTAAAACATGTGGAAATCACCCGGATCTGAGTCGTTTATAGTGAAATGAGACCCCAACTTGAAGTTCATAAGAACTCTTGGTGACATCACCTCAAAACGCCTCAAATCCGCAGATTTCACGGTTAGAATTTGAGTTTTGAAAGATAGAATGATGTAGAATCGAGTGTAGATTGTAGAAGTACAAGTTTTAGGTTGAAATCTTACCGGAATCGCGAGGAAATCAAGAGAAAAGGGTCTTGGTGCGCGTTTGGTTGAACAGGAGCTGTCACATCACTATTCAAGTGATGTGACATGGTATTTATAGGCAACAGAGGAGAGGAAAAGGGTTTTGGCCCGGATAGCCCATCCGTGCGGATGGCCCATCCGTGCGGACGGCCCATGCGTGCGGATGGCCATCCGTGCGCATGCCCATCCGTCCGGATAGCTATCCTGACGCTTGGACTTCTCCGTTTTTTATCGTTTTGATAGCTTTCGAAGCGCGTACTTCCATAATTAGTTTATATTATCATTATATTGTTATTATTATATATATATATATATCACTAGGGGTCGTATTTACGTATCCATAATCCAAAGTTTCGATAATTAACAATCGGTTTCGATTCGAGTATGCGATTATTAGCGACGTTTCACGGCCATCAATTGGGGGTAGCATAGGTCCTTTCTTGACGTCATCGTGAACGTTATTTCGTGTAGTGCCACAAAGACTGACGGGGTACCGTTTACTCGTATTGTCATCATCATCATGACGACTGGAGCTACAACACTCACCCGAGGGTCCTTGTTAGCGTTAATTGTTTACGTTCGACACATCACGGCCACTAAGGAGGGTAGAATAGGTCCTCACTCAATGCCTCCATGAGTGTTAGTATGATAATAGTGTAGTATAGTGATATTGTATTTCGAAAATATGCGATTATCCTTCGATTATCGATGTATACGATATGGTTACATTATGATCCGAATCTCCGGTGCTAGGCGTAACGAGTATAACGAGTAGTAACAACGCACAAAAGTGCGGGTTGTTACAGTCTCCCCTACTTTAGGAAATTTCGTCCCGAAATTAATCCAATAGGTAGACTTCTAAGAGTTGATCTTGTATAAGTAGCGATACAGCGAGTGATTTGACCGTAAGTTGACAGCGGGGCGTTTCGAATAAGAGAGATTGACTGCGATTAGCGAGAAGGCGATGTAAGGACGAAAGTATTAATCCCATGAGCTGACATTCCAAAGTACCTTGTCTAGTGTAGAGTTCGTTAGTTCGATGCGATTGTAACTTGAAAGGTTTCTCATGACGTAAAGTTAACTGAGTTGTTCGTTAACCAACGTTACAAGAAACGTTCGCTTTAGATATTAAAAAGGGATTTAGGACGAAAATCTTTTGAAAATTTTCCTTTTAACGTGCGGTCAACAAAATCGATGTTAACCGATGTTGCAAGGAAGTTTAAGTTTCTAACATTTTAAGGAATTTGAAAATGAAAACAAGGGTTACGAAAACTTTCCTATGATATGGGTTCTAGCTGAACTCGATGTTGAACCAACATCTCAAGAAAATCTTGTTTTTGATATTTGAAAAAGGTTTTAAGGAAAAATTGAACTCATGAAGCTCCCTTTGAATATGGAGTTAAGCTGATTCGATGTTACCTCCACATTGTGAGTAATTTCACTTGTTCCATGTTTTTAATAAAAGTTTTATAAAATCAGTTTTAATCCTTTTGAAAAGAATGATTTAGCATCAAGCCCCACTTGGCACCTTCCCACGGAAGTTCGTTAATATGTTTAAAACACTTATATATAGGAATTACCAACGGCGTATCCACCATGTTTTGCCCATATTACTTCCGTTTCGTGAGGCAGTGTCAGGTGTGCCGATATGACTCGGATAGAATTGCGTTTACTCGGCCCAATCGATAGAAAGTCAGACCGAGCATAGGATAGGGTCGAATGGATTAATCCAGCGAGTTGATAAGCGAGAAGCGAATAGCGCGTTTTCGATTAGATTCCACATTACACCCACATGGCACGTTTCCACGGGGGTTTGCTAACATGGCGAAACACCATGCTTAACCAGGTTAGTTTTGCCTCGTGAAGCGGTGTCATGTGTACTTACTACCATACAGACTGCAATGAACACCAAGCGAGCGATAAGCGGTAGGTCATACACGATAGGCGGTCAACGATTAGGTGACTAGAATAAACACGAAATACTTGCGATGACGGTGACGATAAACGAATTACAATAATCGGTAGTTGCGTTACAAGCGATGGAGGTATGCGATTTGATTTACGCGGTTCGGTTCGATTGATTAACACCACAGAATTTAGCTACATGAGACCCCACATGGCCTGTTTCCACGAAAGGCCGCTGATATAACTGAAACACCTTGTTTTAACCATACGAGCTTCCTCTCGTGAGGCGAGGTCATGTGTTCTAACTTAACACGAATATCACGGATAACGGTATAGCGATAGATTGATACACAGCAGGCGATAGAGATTCACATGATAAGCGATAGAGATTTCGAGATACACATAATAAATGATTGCGATTAGTCGAGGAGGGTAGAATAGGTCCTCATCCAACAATACAGTGAGCGTTTATTTGCTTGATTGAGTTTCGTTGCAACAGACTTACGACCAGTCTTGCATCGATGCAATTTGTCCTGCGAGGTAGACTTCCCAGAGTCCATCGATGAGGTGATTGCATTACGTTTGCAGACTTACGACAAGTCTTGCGATGATGTGGTTTGTTACGCCTTGCGATTGAGTATAGTGCGTTGAAAATAATCACAATAGTATATAGGTCTAATAGCGTTCAACTCCACGTGGCACTTTCTTCACGGAACTTCGGTAGTATGATAAGGCACACCTTGCCCGACCCCTACTACTTTCATCCCGTGTTCTGGTGTCACCTTTTGTCAAAACGCTATGGCACCTTAGAATTCACTACGATCTCTGTGCACTGACCCAAGTAATCCCGTGTGCACCCGCGATTAATCGTTCCTTGCACGTTTATCGTACCTCGTTCTAAAAAGTGCAGTGAGGGTAAAACGCATTATTTCGTGATATAGTATATAGTATATAGTATGTGTGTGAATCTAGTCTAAGTGCGACGATTAGAGAGCGGAAGAGAAAACGAAAACGAGAGTTAATGTTACATATAGTGGTAACTTCGAATAAGAGAGTAGGTTCAAAACTTAGAAATTAACGTCGAGAATCGTATCATTACAACTTTATCCTACGCTTGCTAGATGTCTGATGCTGAAGACTTTTGCTGGAGCTATTGTTGTTGTACTCAAGTTCACGGTTCGATGCGGTAGTTGCGGGTGAAGTGACCGTAACTGTTGCAGTTATTGCAATAGCGACAGTCAGCCCCAACTGGATGATGATAGGTACACGAGTAACACTGAGGATGAGCTCCAGTGTAGGCTCGTTTTGGAAACATCGGAACTGTTCGAAGAGGTTCCGGTTGCAGCAGTTCGGTTGTTGACGAGCTCGGGCTTGAAGTCTTTCGCTTGCGGCTGGGTTTGTCAGTTTCTTGAGAAGAAGTGTCGTTGTCGGAGGATTCGTCTGAAGACTCGCTTGCGGAGTCTTTGGCTGATTTGTCGGAAGATCCGTCGGCAGATTTGTCAGAAGAATCGGCAGTAGATCCGTCCGAAGAATCGTTAGCAGATCCGTCAGAAGAATCGTTAGCTGATTCAGTAGAAGAATCGCCAGCAGATTTGTCAGTAGATTCGTCAGTAGATTCATCAGAAGATTCGTCAACATGTTCGCCTGAAGGATTACTGGCGGTTGCTTGATGAGCTTGCTTGACAGGATTCTTTGAGAATAATCCTTCCATGAGTCGTTTGTTGTTGATTTCTGCGGCTAAGCGGTAGGTTTCTTCGATGGTAGCAGGCCTTGCAGCTTCGACAAAATCACCCACACACTCGGGCAAGCCACGAATGTACTTCGCGATAGCCTTCCCCGGAGTGTTGACTTGACTTGGGCAGATTACGCTAAGCTGTTTGAACCTTGCGGTGTAGCCAGCATTGTCACCTTCAGTTTGCTTGATTTCCCAAAATTCGTTTGCTAGTTTCTGGATTTCATGGGGAGGACAGTACTCTTTCTCCATGAGCTCTTTCAGCTCATTCCAAGAGAGAGCGTAAGCTGCGGAGATTCCACGTTTGTTACGTTTGGCGGTCCACCAGTCGAGTGCTCGCGATTGAAATACCCCGGTGGCACAAGTAGTACGGAGACTATCGGGACACCCACTTTGACGAAGGGTGACTTCGATAGAATCGAACCACTGGAGTAGTTGAGTCGCACCTCCTTCACCCGTGAATTCCATCGGGTCACAGGCTTTGAAGTGCTTGTAGAGAAAAGTAGATTGCGGCTCTCCTGTCTCAACGTCTTCCGAAGCTCGAGAGTGGCTGAGAAAGTGCACTCGAGCGGCAATTTGAGAACTAAGCTTACTCACTTCCTTAATCACAAGTGAAGCAATCCTCTTTTCGGCGCTTCGTTCGGCTTCCTTCTTAGCTACTCGTCTCGAGGTAGAGTTGTTGGAAGGCATCTAGACAGGAAGAGACTTGGAATGAGATTCGATCATAATGATTTTTGAGTTTTGCGTTGCGATTGAGCGCGTTCAAAACTTGGAGCGATAGTATAGTAATACGAACCACATAGGAGCCACATAGGAAACACGAAATTCCTAAGTTCTCACACAATGACTTGTTTGCTTATACGTATGTATATATATATATATGTGTATTTATATAACTGAGATTTTGTATTCATACACATACAGGTCGATTTAGAATAAGCGAGGTCGCGTTGAGGTGAGAAAACGAGAGTGAATGCGATAGATTATGCATTAGTTTTGTTGCGAACATTCGGATTTCGTTTTAGATTGCGATGGCTGTGCGAATTGTGTGTTTATAAAGTAGGGAGTGAAATTCGTTAAATCGAGAAATCGATAAAGCGTAAAGTTTCAAAACGTAAATAAGTTCCAATCATTGTAAAATTGGCGGGTCGTATGGTAGAGTGCCTTGGGTGTTTTAGGCGTAGACTACCCAAGGTAACCCAACTATGTCTAACCAGTTCGAGCATGCGAGTTGACCTGGAGGACTTCATGCTTCCACTGGGATGCAGCTCATGGCATTCGTCTTCCTAGTCATCGCGTGGCTCGAGTTATCGTGATAGTCGAGTCCTTGGTGAGAGCTTTTGAAAACTAGTTTATAGAGAATGGGACGACTTATTAAGGTACGGGTTTCACCCCTGGCTTAACAGTTTTGTTCCTAATTGTGGCTATGCTCCTCGAATAAATTCGTGAGTTCCACTAAATTTAGAAATGGAGACCTTTGTCGAGATGTGGATGTCACTCCTAACTCGATGAAAAGTTCTCGTGCTAGAAAAATGCGCTGAGTGAGCAATCCTATCGAGAGTTCTTGGTTTTCACACCTGATCTTGACTGGATCGCTCGGTTTCGTTATGCGAATATTTTCGAAAACGTGTGTACTGTGTCGGCCTTAGGAAAGGCTAAGTAGTATTTCAGCCTTAGGAAAGGCTTCTTCGTGTGAAGTTGTAGTACGCGGGGTTCACACAAAGTTGTATCTTTTAGCGATTTCGATGGAGAGTATCGAGTAAGCCCAATACAAACCCCACTGGGTTTGTATGAGTCGGCCTGTTGGTACTTAGACTATAGACTAGGTCAATTTATAAGACGTCGACCCGGACTAGGTCGAGTCTGACCTAATTCCCTATAGTTATGGCTCTGATACCAATCTGTCACACCCCAACCGATGGCGGAATCATCGGGGCGCGGCACTAGGCGAATCAGATTGCTCAAGAGAATCCATAACAACTATATTGCGATAATATTTAATACATTCGTTATCCCATACTAACAAATAATACAATCACATAAGTTATCACAGATTTCTTGTCTTCTCGAACAATACAAACCCGACAACCTAGATTTTAGTTGAGTTTCTAGACTCCCTAGCTTGATTTGATATAGTCTGCGATCTAACCTGCAACATACGTTAAAATATTTGTCAATACAAAAGTATTGGCGAGTATACAGGTTTGATAGTATAGCATAGTAGATAAAAGTGTAGCGAATTTCCGTATGCATAAACGTAATACACGACATATATACTCACAAAACTGATACTACCAACTAAGTCCTCGATGCTCGAATGTACGATGGCATAACTAGACCCCGTCGGGCGCAATAGTACTATACTAGTCGTGATGGGACGTCGCGAGTATAAGCCCTAGCACATATGCAACTAGCATCACGTATATCTATGCATAACAGTTATTCGCAAGTGATAATTCGATTGATTAAATATTTCGCTTGATGTGTTTGATTTGTTATAAACGTATGTTACACCCAAAATTCGATTAAAAAGGGGTCAAGTATACTCACAGTGCGTATTTAGCGAGATTACAACTTGATTGAGTCGGTTGCGAGTATGTCTGTAATGATCCTTGAAGAATAGAGTAAATGATATACGGTTAAGCGTGATTAGCCTTGAAAAGTTACTCGTTTGGTTGGACTGTTCTCATCCGTGCGGATGGACAGGTTATCCGTCCGGATGGCATGTTATCCGTGCGGATAACATTGATCCGTGCGGTTGAGCGTACGTGCGGATTGACTTTGCTGTGCATGCGAATGAGTGTGCGTGCGGGTGACACGTCATGCGTGCGGATGGGCGTGCGTGCGGGCGACACGTCATGCGTGCGGATGGGCGTGATCCGTGCGGATTACATGATCCGTGCGGATGACATGATCCGTGCAGACTGACATGATCCGTGCGGACTGACATGATCCGTGCGGACTACATGATCCGTGCGGACTGACATGATCCGTGCGGATGACATGATCCGTGCGGGTGACATGATCCGTGCGGACTGACATGTCATCCGTGCGGACTGTCATGTCTGTTTCGCACTCTGAACACTGTTTCCGAGTGTTTAACGGAAGGAAATACGCTCGTTTTTACTAGGGTAGTGTAATTTCGCACTAACACTTGAAGTTCCGTCAATTCCGACTTGTTCTAACGGCCGGGAATCACCCCGTTCCATCAGATCTGGCCGTTCATGATGGTTCTTCCTGGTTAATTCGAAATCGAACAGATTTAGGTGAGATTTGTCATTAAAACATGTGGAAGTCACCCGGATCTGAGTCGTTTATAGTGAAATGAGACCCCAACTTGAAGTTCATAAGAACTCTTGGTGACATCACCTCAAAACGCCTCAAATCCACAGATTTCACGGTTAGAATTTGAGTTTTGAAAGATAGAATGATGTAGAATCGAGTGTAGATTGTAGAAGTACAAGTTTTAGGTTGAAATCTTACCGGAATCGCGAGGAAATCGAGAGAAAAGGGTCTTGGTGCGCGTTTGGTTGAACAGGAGCTGTCACATCACTGTTCAAGTGATGTGACATGGTATTTATAGGCAACAGAGGAGAGGAAAAGGGTTTTGGCCCGGATAGCCCATCCGTGCGGATGGCCCATCCGTACGGACGGCCCATGCGTGCGGATGGCCATCCGTGCGCATGCCCATCCGTCCGGATGGTCCATCCGTCCGGATAGCTATCCTGACGCTTGGACTTCTCCGTTTTTGATCGTTTTGATAGCTTTCGAAGCGCGTACTTCCATAATTAGTTTATATTATCATTATATTGTTATTATTATATATATATATCACTAGGGGTCGTATTTACGTATCCATAATCCAAATTTTTGATAATTAACAATCGGTTTCGATTCGAGTATGCGATTATTAGCGACGTTTCACGGCCATCAATTGGGGGTAGCATAGGTCCTTTCTTGACGTCATCGTGAACGTTATTTCGTGTAGTGCCACAAAGACTGACGGGGTACCGTTTACTCGTATTGTCATCATCGTCATGACGACTGGAGCTACAGCATTCACCCGAGGGTCCTTGTTAGCGTTAATTGTTTACGTTTGACACATCATGGCCACTGAGGAGGGTAGAATAGGTCCTCACTCAATGCCTCCGTGAGTGTTAGTATGATAATAGTGTAGTATAGTGATATTGTATTTCGAAAATATGCGATTATCCTTCGATTATCGATGTATACGATATGGTTACATTATGATCCGAATCTCCGGTGCTAGGTGTAACGAGTATAACGAGTAGTAACAACGCATAAAAGTGCGGGTTGTTACAAATGGACATCAAATGGTGTCTAGCTAGTGTTTTGAGTAGAGCAGAAAAGTTCAAACTGATTACTGGAAGAAATGACTTTCTTGATGCACATGTTTCTACTTTAGGTTTTGATAAATCTAAAGTTACTTGTTTTCGATGCAGGGAGAAAGGTCATTTCAAGAGAGAATGCAAGAACCGAGAAGCAAGTGACGTGAAGAATTCATTCGGAAAAGATGACTACTACCGGAAAGCCATATATCAACAGGTTGGTCAACAACAACTACAAGAACCACAAGTGGCTCATGGTAGAAAGGTGATAGAGGATTCAAAAAGAGCATGTATGGGGAATCAAGAGAACTTTAACTGGAATTTTCAAGATGATGAAAAATTGCCTGAAGGTTTTAGCTGGGATATGTTTGTGAATGATAAAGGAGATTTCAAAGCATTCATTGCTAAAATTTTGAAAGAACTAGATATGTTTACCACATGGATGAAGTCTATTGGTGAAACTGTAAAGAATGAAGTTGAAACATCTGTTTCATCAGAAGAAGGATCACAAAGTGCAGATGAAAGTTCACAGAATGATGAAAGTTCAGAAAAGGAAGTTGTTTTTGATCAAACACCAGTTGATTCTGGTTCTTCGGATAATAATTCTGACAAATCAGTAGAGTTTGATCAAACACCAACTGATGACAGTAGTGATGATGAAGAAGAACGACATATTAATGTTGCTAAAACTCATCTCTCTCCTGAAAGTTTTCATTTTTATTTTGCAGATCGCTTGAAAAAACTGAAAGAGAAACAAGCTGCAAAAGAACAAATGAAACAGAAATCTGAAAGTGGTGATCAAACAAAGGAAGCTGTTCAGAATGAAGAAGTAAAAAGTGTTTCTGAGGAGATTGCTGAACCAGAAAAGATACATGAAGCAGAAAAGGTGGTTGAAGTTGAAAAAATCACAGAAGTTGAAAAGATTGTGGAAGTCATCAAACCTTGCTTGAAGTGTTTGGAACCATGCAAGGAATGTGCAGTAAAGGAAGAGAAGCTAGCTGAGTTTGAGAAGATGAAGGAAAAGTTATTGTTCAATCTCAACTATGTGAAGGAGTCGTATGACGTTTTAAACAGAACAGTAACTGGTCTTCAAAAGACTAACTCTGAAAGAGAAAAAGCTTTGACAATGATGAATGCAACATTGATGACGAAGCAGAAAGCTATTAACTTTTACATCGAAGAAAGTGCAAAATGGAAGCAAGAGTTGGAAACTGAGAAAATTGAAAATGAGAGGATCAGACGATTATTACAAAGTTATTCTAGTTCTGATTATCTTATTGATCGAATCTATCCGACTGTTGCAGGTTTTGAAGCCTTTAAAGATGATGAGAAGACAAAGAAGAAGGATACTGGTAAGAAACCGAGTATTAGCTATAACAAGTGTCCGCCTCCGATCTGGGAAGGTTATTCTCCCAGAAAACCAAATGAGGAGCAAGTCGAAAAAGCAGTCAATATAAAGTTAAAAACCGATACAACTGATGATTTACCAGAAAATATTGATGTTACTTTCACATCGTCTGACACTGATCATGAGTCCGAGTTAATAAAAAAGGTGGTCGATCAGGTGTTGGATACAGATGAGGAGTCTGAGTCAAAGTCTGGGTCTGGATGTTCAAGTTCGTCGGTCAATAGTCCAAAGTCGTCGGTTAAAAGGGCTTACAGTAAAGAGTTTTTGTTATCAAAATCTAATTTGAATGATGAAACATTTGAAGTAGCATACACTTTAAATGATTCTGACAAATTATATTCTGACAAAGAGTTTCCAATAAGAAGTGTTAGATTTGAAATGATCAAAAAGGTTTTCAAAATGACAGAAATTAAGATTTCTGAAATAAAAGATTTCTGAAATAAAAGATTTAAATCTTAATGGAAGAGATTTCTGAAATAAAAGATTTAAATCTTAATGGACAACAACGATTAAACAAGAAAAAGGGTTACAATTCTGGTTCTGGTTTTCAAAAGAAATCAAACCATAATGGTAGCTACAAAAAGAAAGGTTTAGGTTTTATTCCACCAGAAAATTATAAAAATGAGAAAAATTCTAAAACAAAAACAAAATTTGTTTCAGGAGGAAGTGCAGAAGAAGAACAGAAGAAACCGTTCTGGAAACAATCAAACCAGGAGTTTCTTGCTGAGAAGAAAAGGAATGGAACTGGAGTGTTTCATCCAAAAGAGACTCGAACCTGTTTCAAATGCAATGAAGCTGGTCACATTGCATGGAACTGTCCGAAAAATGCTAAGACTAAACAGGGAGTTTCTGAAAAACTGAAAGAAATAGTTGTTGATGTTGAACCATCAACCGAGAAATTCAAAATGTTTGAAAATTCAACTTATGAGGTTGGTGAATGTTCTAAAAAGAATTTTTACAAAAAGAAAGCAAAAGATAACCAAATGTGGGTTGTCAAGAAGGGTGATGTAAAAGTCGGCGATGAATCTGGTTCAATAAAGCCAGAAGAGCCACAAGGTGAGGTAAAAGAGGTAATTTATGTATTTTCAGTGAATGATGATGAATTTCCATCACTGAAGTTTGAGAAGATTAAACAGAAAGTTGGTAAGGTTGAGATCTCAAATCAATTCTTTGCTGATCAGAAGGAATTTGATGTTGAGAAAACATTTAATGGAAATGTTAAGAAAATTTTTGGGAAAATGCTTGATGGGAAAGTAAAAGGGGTTAAAGATTTTTACGCAACAAAGAAAGAAACTTTTAACCCAACTGAACAAGAGCTAAAGGAACTAAAAACCCTCAAGGTTGGTCAGACTTGGGTGGAAATTCTTTTCCCTTGAACATCTGACTATGCCGGAGATCCCAAGTTTGTAATCGTGGATCAGGAATCGGCATCTTTCTTAGTAATTGATTGTGTGATTGAATCTTAAAAATAATTAAATTTTACAGGATAATTGTGAATTTCCGGAGCTTCCAGGTTGGTAAGTGTGAAGCAGGAATCGGCATCTTTATTGGTAAAATGATTTTGTGTAGATGTGGTATTCCTACAAGTTGGTTGATGAAGGTTTACACCTACAAGTGGTAAATCAAGGACATTAAGTTGTACTTGTTTTTCCTACAAATGGTTAATCAAGGTCATTAGGATGAACTTGATTGGACCAATCTTACAAGTGGTAATTGAAAGACAATGTGATGAACCAATCCCCTAAATTACAAGTGGTAAAATCAACAAAATTTATTTTCCGGAAAAATCATTTTGGTTAAAACAAACTTAAGTGTTTTGAAATCATAATGAGAAAATAGTTTTGTGTAAGGGGGAGTTCGGATTGTTTATGCCTAGTGGATGGCGATTTGATATCGGTTGTCGATTTTTCTTGTACAGTTTATTTTCAAATTTTCTTTAATGTGTTTGCATTTTAGGGGGAGTAGAAATTTTCAGAAAATCCAAAAACATTAGAAAATTTGAAAAAGACAAAAACATGATAAAATCAAAAATGAGTTTTTGTGTCAAAGAAGAGGAAATGATAGTACATCAGTAGACAGTTACAGTATGCTAAAGAATTGCATTGTTTAAATAGCGTTAAACGGTCTCACTGATGATATGCCGATAGGTTTTTACACATTTAGTAAGCTTTTTCGGGATATAAACTTAAATTCAAACTTGCTTATTTCGTGGGAAACACTACTTGGATATATAGGTAACCACTGAAATCTCGTTGGAAAGGTCCCTCTTTCTGAGATACTAGGTCTTTAAGCTCAGTGATATCTGGGGTATTATTCAGGGACTTCTGCTGAATGGAAGTTCTGACCTAGTCCTCGAATAATACTTTCTGCTTGCTTGAAAAATAGCGCCGCCCTCAGCAAATTGATGAAACAATAAAATTGATAGTCATTGCTGTTGTAATCAAAAGATTCTCTAGAGGGGACACACCAAAAGTCGAGCCGTCATCTCTCTGCTGAACGGAAGTTCTGACCTGAGCTCTCACGGTTTCGTGCTATAATTTATTCCCTTACAGATATCATATGTGGTATACTCACCTGTAAGACTGAATATTGGGATCTGGATACGGGAGTATATTCAAGAGGTGGGACACATGAATGAGTTTAAGTCCTTAAAACATCTAAATCATATCCTGAATCAGTTGAAATTTGTGTGAAAATTTAAGTGGATCAGTGTATCGGAAATCTAAGTGAATTGTTTAATTCTTAATGTGTAACTAAGCTCAACGGTACTTGTGACTTGTCAAAAACTGATATGATCCTCTTACACAAACTCGAAAAAATATTGTCTGTAAAGATTTCTTTAATGCATTTCATTTCTTTTAAAAAAAAACCAAAAAGATTTTAGTGTGTTTTAGCATAATTTTTGAAAAATCCAAAAAGATTTTCGACAACTGATATTGGAGAGCTGATTTTCAAAATTCTAAGTGCTAGACATGATGAACAAATGGTTTGGAAGAATGTGTTTTGAAAAGAAAAATGATTAATTTTTTGCAAATGGTTCATCAGAATTTATCATTGATAAATCATTCTGGTTTAATTTGAGAGAGAATCTGGATTGATAAATTTGTTAAATGTTAAATTTGTGAAATTTATTTCTGGGTTAAGAATGTGCAGGTATAGCAAGGTTTCGATCTTGAACCTGATGATAGAGAGACAGGTTCCGATACCTGAGGAATGTGTGATTTCAACATGCTAGACTGCGATCCCAGCATATCGAAAAGGAGAGTCTGAAGACATCCGAGTAGAGATTGTTCGTGATGAGTCTGTTGATGCTGAAGAGGAGAAGGAGATAGTTTAAGGATGCTTACACTGTGAGATATTTCTGAGAGAGTTCAGACTGATAAAGACTAAAGATTGTGAAGACTCGACACTTAAGACTCGTCAACATCTGAGGGGGAGTCTGTTAGTGCATTCATATGTCGTCTTCGTCTTATATCGAGTCTTATGTGTTGAATGTTAGACCAGTACACGTAATTCGAGATATAGTGGTTTAGCTTGAATGAATAGGTTTCGCTTGAAAGAGAGTAGGTCAGTTTCAAGCGAAAGCAACCAAGGAGGTTTCGCTTGAACTGAGTCTTGTCACTTTCAAGCGATACCTTGACATCTATATATAGCCATTCAAGCGGTCTCATTTGCAACAGTTGCTGAAAATCATACCGAAGTGCTGCCGGTTTGATTCCTGATTGTAATCGTTGTTATATCAATCAGAAGAGTGTTTAAAGTGATATTCTGTCTATTTCTACTCAAATTCTCTTTGATTCAAACTGTTTGTGTGATTCCGCCTCATAAACAGTGGTATTTTGACTCGGATTGACTCATTTGATCGTCAATATCGATCCTATAATATAGGGGGAGTAGAAATTTTCAGAAAATCCAAAAACATTAGAAAATTTGAAAAAGACAAAAACATGATAAAATCAAAAATGAGTTTTTGTGTCAAAGAAGAGGAAATGATAGTACATCAGTAGACAGTTACAGTATGCTAAAGAATTGTATTGTTTAAATAGCGTTAAACGGTCTCACTGATGATATGCCGATAGGTTTTTACACATTTAGTAAGCTTTTTCGGGATATAAACTTAAATTCAAACTTGCTTATTTCGTGGGAAACACTACTTGGATATATAGGTAACCCCTGAAATCTCATTTGAAAGGTCTCTCTTTCTGAGATACTAGGTCTTTATGCTCAGTGATATCTGGGGTATTATTCAGGGACTTCTGCTAAATGGAAGTTCTGACCTAGTCCTCGAATAATACTTTCCGCTTGCTTGAAAAATAGCGCCGCCCTCAGCAAATTGATGAAACAATAAAATTGATAGTAATTGCTGTTGTAATCAAAGGATTCTCTAAAGGGGACACACCAAAAGTCGAGCCATCATCTCTCTGCTGAACGGAAGTTCTGACCTGAGCTCTCACGGTTTCGTGCTATAATTTATTCCCTTACAGATATCATCTGTGGTATACTCACTTGTAAGACTGGATATTGGGATCTAGATACGGGAGTATATTCAAGAGGTGGGACACATGAATGAGTTTAAGTCCTTAAAACATCTAAATCATATCCTGAATCAGTTGAAATTTGTGTGAAAATTTAAGTGGATCAGTATATCGACAATCTAAGTGAATTGTTTAATTCTTAATGTGTAACTAAGCTCAACGGTACTTGTGAGTTGTCAAAACTGATATGATCCTCTTACACAAACTCGAAAAAATATTGTCTGTAAATATTTCTTTAATGCATTTCATTTCATTAAAAAAAAACCAAAAAGATTTTAGTGTGTTTTAGCATAATTTTTGAAAAATCCAAAAAGATTTTCAACAACTGATATTCGAGAGCTGATTTTCAAAATTCTAAGTGCTAGACATGATGAACAAATGGTTTGGAAGAATGTGTTTTGAAAAGAAAAGTGGTTAATTTTTTGCAAATGGTTCATCAGAATTTATCATTGATAAATCATTCTGGTTTAATTTGAGAGAATCTGGATTGATAAATTTGTTAAATGTTAAATTTGTGAAATTTATTTCTGGGTTAAGAATGTGCAGGTATAGCCAGGTTTCGATCTTGAACCTGATGATAGAGTGACAGGTTCCGATACCTGAGAAATATGTGATTTCAACATGCCAGACTGCGATCCCAGCATATCGAAAGGGAGAGTCGGAAGACATCCGAGTAGAGATTGTTCGTGTGGAGTCTGTTGATGCTGAAGAGAAGAAGGAGATAGTTTAAGGATGCTTACACTGTGAGATATTTCAGAGAGAGTTCAGACTGATAAAGACTGAAGATTATGAAGACTCGACACTTAAGACTCGTCAACATCTGAGGGGGAGTCTGTTAGTGCATTCATCTGTCGTCTTCGTCTTATATCGAGTCTTGTGCGTAGAATGTTAGATCAGTACACGTAATTCGAGATATAGTGGTTTAGCTTGAATGAATAGGTTTCGCTTGAAAGAGAGTAGGTCAGTTTCAAGCGAAAGCAACCAAGGAGGTTTCGCTTGAACTGAGTCTTGTCACTTTCAAGCGATACCTTAACATCTATATATAGCCATTCAAGCGGTCTCATTTGCAACAGTTGCTGAAAATCATACCGAAGTGCTGCCAGTTTGATTCCTGATTGTAATCGTTGTTATATCAATCAGAAGAGTGTTTAAAGTGATATTCTGTCTATTTCTACTCAAATTCTCTTTGATTCAAACTGTTTGTGTGATTCCACCTCATAAACAGTGGTATTTTGACTCAGATTGACTCATTTGATCGTCAATATCGATCCTACAATAACCACAATCCACTTTGGCTGCAAATTTTGAAATTGAATCTTTTAAGTTTAGGATAAAACATGGGCAGCCAAGGATTTTAAAATAGGAGATCAGTGGTTTGATCTTGAACAGAGTTTCATAGGCAGTTTTTTGATGCCTGGGGTTGATTAAAACTCTGTTCTGCACATAACAAGTAGTGTTTACAGCCTCTGCCCAAAAAGTTAAGGGTAAACCTAAGTCTGCAAGCATTGTTCTGGCAGCTTTAATCAAAGTTTTGTTTTTTCCTTTCAACCACCCCATTCTATTTTGGTGTTCTTGGGATGCTACACTGCCTTACAATCCCTTTTGCGACACAGAACTCATCCAACTCCTTGTTTCTAAACTATGTTCCATTATCACTTCTAAAGACTTTTACTGGCAAGTCAAATCGCTTTTCAACCTGATTTACAAAGTCTTGCAAGATACCTGCAGTCTCATCCTTAGAGTGTAAAAAGTAAGTCCATGTAAACCTAGAAAAATCATCAACAATGACCAAACAATATCTTTTCTTTTTCAAACTCATGATTTAGACTCGGCCAAACAAATCCATGTGCAACATGTTAGTACATATTTCTGTAGCTTCCGTCTGCATCGAGTCTTATGTATTTTGTGCTGTGTATGTAATTTTGTACATGTATGTTCTTGTATGTATTTGTTTGTCTAGGTAGATCAGGGAACGATGCTTAACTGTTAAAGTGAAATCCGTCGGTCGACAAGTGTCATCCGAATGGATGGCCATCCGATCGGATGACACTCCTAAGTCCCTAATTGCCTATAAATAGCATGCTAGTGCTAGAATTTAGAGACTTTTGGCTGATCATTGTAGCGAAGCTCTGCTTGTCTGACTTTCATCTGGTTCCTCTGTATTTTCACTATCAATCAATGAATGCAGACAACATGTTAAGCATTGAACTTGTCGTTGTTGATTATGAGACATTATCTAGGGATTCCGCACCTCGATTCTGATCGATTCCACCACGTTCTACTCGAACAGATCCTGCGAAAACGGCCTAGCAAGTGGTATCAGAGCCACAGGAGGTTGAATCGGAGACGACGACAACAAATTCATCGAGTTTTCAGCGTTTTTCTGTAGATTTCTGTCAGATCTCACCGGAGATTCTGACTATTTCTTCATCATCTTCTTCATTTCTTGCAGTTCTTACATTTTCACACCTTAAAACGAGAAAAAATCAAAATTAACCAAGATTTCACGGACAAAATTCAGTAAAATTGATATCATTCGAATTGGAATTGAACATAGAACAATCCTACAAAGTTTCATTGAAAAATTCGGACTAAAACTTAATCAAATCGATCAAAAACTATGTTGAGTTCTTCGCACAAGATGACGTCATTCACCCGATCGGATTACAATGTGATCGGATTGGACTAGTTTGTTCTTGATATTTATTGCTGACGTCACTGCTTGTTCGATCGGGTCACCAACCAATCGGATAGGCTGTGTGATTTAAGAGTTTTAAAGGTTCTTGTGTCACTTGATCGAACGACCATCCGATCGGATCACTATCCGATCGGATAGCCATTCGACGCTTAAGCTCATTCGACACTTGTGCACTTGTTCTTTGATCATTTGTATAATCCGATCGAATAACTATTCGATCCGAGTGCAATAGTTTGAGATTTTTGAAAGTTGTGAAATTTCTCTAAGTGTTTGACTGTTTCAGGTGCTTTCAAGATGGGAGACGATTTCTTAAACCCATTCAGCGACATCTTTGCATACAACAGCGGAGATGCATCATCAAATACAAACACCAATACCAATCAAAATCCGAAAAAGGCGATCGCAGATTCTCTCAGCGTCGACAACGCCTATGGTACGTATAATAAGCCGTCGAAGCTAATGGCGATTGAAGACTACAACCGTTGGGCAGACAAATTTGAGGGTTGGTTGAGAGCTTTTGCTTACATGAGTTGGAAGTGTTTGAAGAATGGTTATGATATTGGAAGAAAAGATTATGAAAACTTAGCTGAAAATGAACAAGATATGTTCATTGCTGAACAAAAGTGTATAGCTCTGTTACATCAATCCGTCAGAGACGATATTATTTATTTGATTAACTACGAGAATGCAAAGGATTTGCGGGCTAAGCTAGAAAGGAAGTGTATTGGAGGAGAAGAGATTGTGAAAAACAAAACAACGTCTGTTAAAGAAGGAGTTCAACTTATTTGCATGCATGAAAAATGAAATTGTATTAAAGATGATTGAGCGGTTTTGCCATCTGAAGCTAGAGCTAGTCAGAAATGGGATCATAGTTACTGAAGAAGAAATGGTTGAAAAGTTATTGGAATCTTTGCCAGATGAGAAAGATTGGCAATACTATGGTTTGGTTCTGAAAAACACAAAGTCAATGTCAGAAATGACAGTTGACTGGTTGATTGAAAGATTTGAGAGTTATGAGCTTGAACTCAAGAAAATGAACAAAGTGAACAACACCCCATACCAACAGAATGTCGATCTCTACTACAGGGGTAGTATGATTCCAAAAACCACTTCACCAAAAACCGCATTTTTTGCTGAAAGTTCAAATACGGTGACTCAAGAAAGGCAAAGCAGCAGTTCATCACCAAGTAGTGGTTATCATGGAGGTTCTTCTTCATCTGTTCAAGGGATTCAGCAACAACAAAATGTTCCAAAAAATGTGTTTCAATGTAACATCGCTGTGAACCTGAACAACGCTCAAAACTTCAATGAAGAGACAGCAAAACAACAAATGGTGTTTCTTGCTTCGATCTTAGAATCATATGAAAGTCTGGTCACTTGAAAAATCAGAAATACAAATCTGACAAAAGAAGATTATGAATAGATTGATCCTGAAGAAATGGAATTAATCGATATACGCTGGTGTATGGCTAGCGTAATCCGAAGAGCGCAATGGTTTATGGAAATCACGGGAAGAAATTCCATTGGAGGGCCTTCGACGAAGTTGGGTTTTGATAAATCCAAAGTGACGTGTTTCAAATGCAAACAAAAGGGGCACTTCAAACGGGAATGTAGAAACTCACGGGCGGAAGAAACAACTAATCCTTTTCATGATGACTATTATAAGAAAGTTGTTTATCACCGAAATCGTGAAGAGCTGCCAGAATGAAGCAAATCGAGGAAACTCCAAAGGAGAAGTCGAGAGCTTTAGTTGTGATTCAAGATGACGAAGGATTCAATTGGAGTGAGTTCTTGCCAGAAGATGATGCAGTTGGTTTTGCATTCATGGCATAAACTCAACCATATAAAGATACACGAACTGAAGAGCAAAACACCTATCAAAAGATGTTAGCACAACATATGAGGGATAAAAACTATCAAGCCTGGAAAGAAGCCAAAAAGGCAAACAAATGGGATACCGATCGTGAATGCTATCTAGATCTGAAAGGCAACATAATTGCGGAACCATCATCACTCAAACTCGAAACTCTTATAGAATCTATAAAGCAACAAGATAAATAAAGAGAGAGATATGCTGCAAAGAAAGCCGAAGAAGAAGAGCTAAAGTCAAAGAAGATAGATGAGGGAATCATGGACACCACAAAGGAAACGACGGTAGAAAACCTGAAGAAAATGGCTGACAAAGTGCTTATGGCAAAGGAACTAGAGGTAGATTCCAAATCCGCGTCTAAGTCAACAAGCAAGGTCAGTAGTAGTGATTCAACCAGTGAATCAGGTAAGACTGATTGAGCTAAAACAAAGAGTGACTGCAAAAATTGCATGAAAGAATGCAAAGTTTGCAGCACACATGCGTATCTCACAATGAAAAAGACCCAAGATCTGGTTGAGAAAGTCGAAATGACTGAAAAAAGTATTTTAAATCGAGATCAACTTCTTAAAGCTTCAAATAAAAGAATTGATGAATTAACAGACAGGATTGAAAAGGATAAAACTGATGTTGAACTTTTTAAGAAAGAAAATGAGAAGTTAATTCTTGAAAACAGACAAATTTCTGAAAATTATGAGAAGTGGAAAAGAACAGTGATAGATTCTGATGAGCAAAATGGTAAAACTTATAAAGAAAACGTTCAATTGTCTGGAGTTCTTTAGGCAAAAGAAAGACAAATCAACCAACAATTGGACGAGATCGCAAGTCTTAAGCTTCAGTTCCAGGAAGCTAAGATTGAAAATGAAAGAATTAATCTGAAATTTAACAGTTACAACTCTGCGAGCTTTGTTCTTCAACACATAGTTCCCAAACCAATTGGGAAGAACAAAGCTGGTGAAGATGTATACTCGGATGGAACGAGGGTGGGTTATCATCAAGTTCCACTGCCCGTGTTAAACAATTTTTCAAAGAAACAATCCTGGTTGGATAAAATTTGTGAAACAAGTGAGAAAACAGATGCTAAGAAACTTCCAGAAACAATTGATGTCACATTCACTTCATCATCTGATGAAGATAGTGTTCAGTCTGAAGTCGTAAAAAATGTGGTTGAAAATGTTTTAAAATCAGACAATGATTCGACTGAGGATGAGGAATGTTTTTTGAATAACTACATTCTGAAATCAAAATCCCAAAACAACTCAAATGATGATCCTACTCTTGTCATGTACAAGATGTCTGGTTCTGATAAGTTGTATTCGGATTTTGAATTTCCAATTAAGAATGTGAATGTTGAAAAATTGAAGAAAGTTTTCAAACTTATGGAAATCAATGTTTATGAAATTGAAGGATTAAAGAGTTCCAAAAGATTCTTGAACTTTGAACGTGATAAATCTTACTATAAAAAACCTGTTGTACCACCACGTTTTAACAATTACAATCAAAACAGATGGTCGGGTGGTTATCAGGGTGGTAAGAACAATCAAAGAAGGAACTTTCAAAACAAAAGGTTTGTCGAAAAGAAAGTGTTTGTAAAGAGCCCAAGCTCACTTTCTGACCAAGAATCGGAAATCTTTTCTAAAACAAATGAAGAATTCTTTGCTAAGAAGGCCTCACAGCCTCAGACTGAAGGGAAAAGTTGAGTTATTGATACCTGCATGTGCTTCAAATGCAATGAAGTTGGACACATTGCACGAAAGTGCACCAACTCAAAACCTAAGTCTGTGGTTGTTGAGAATCCTCGAAAGAAAAATGATATCAAAGGAAAAGCTCCAATGTTTGTTGAAAAGAATATTTTGAAAAATGAAAACATCAAAGTCAAAACTAAACCTGTAAAACAGCCGGTAAAGAAAAATGATCAATTTTACAAACGGGTTGCTTCTCCACAACAAACTTGGAAGCCAAAATCTGAGGCAAAGACATCAAATGTTCCAAAACCAAAGGTTTCTGATTCTGAAAAACAATCATCTTCAATCAAATCGGTTAAGATGAATGTACCTTTGGATTTTTACAAAAAACTGGAGAAACAAACTTCTACCCCACCAGGGAAGAAGTATGTTCGAAAGAAAGACCAACCATTTGTTCAACCTTTGAAAAACGAATTCTTTTTATATAAAAAGGTTGAGGTTGGATCTGAAGAGAGTCTTGAAATGAATGACAAGAATTTCCCACCATTATACACTGCAACAACCCACATCAAGCTACCCGAGTCGAAGGAGGGTTGGGTTGCTTCAAAATCTAACTAAATACTTGTGAAATGTGCAGGAGCTTCCAAGATCTATTTCACGGTGGATTATGGATAGTGAAGCTTCTCGGCACATGACAGGGAGAAAGACACTGTTATATGATGTTAGAGGGTTCAACGTGGATACGTCGGTTTTGAAGGAAATCAGGGAGGACGTATTATTGGTGAAGGAACATTATCAAATGGTGTAATCACGTTTGAAAGAGTCAATTACATAGTAGAGCTAGAGAATAACTTGCTTAGCATTTCTCAAATTTGTGATAGAATGTATTCAACACATTTCACTGACAAGGAATGTCTGATCCTGAAGCCGGGGTTTGTCATCCCCGAGGAGTGGATCATCATGCGAGCACCAAGGGTTAATGATCTGTACGTGTTGGATATGAGTGTTGCTACGACTATCACAGGTCAACCCCAGTGCTTCGTATCAAGAGCTACTGAAAAGGAGTCAGAGCTGTGGCACTGAAAGATGGGCCACATTCACCTACCCAAGATGAACTACCTGGTGCATAATTATTTAGTAAAAGGTGTTCACTTGAAGAGTTTTCATCTTGAGGGGTAGTGTATCAGTTGTATAAAGGGAAAGCAACGGAAGAAATATCATCCGTGTAAAAAGATTAACTCTGTCTTGAAGCCACTAGAGAGACTTCACATGGATCTCTTCGGTCCTGTGAATGTCAAGAGCATTACTGGTGATCTCTATTGCCTAGTAGTCACTAATGACTATTCAAGATTCTCATGGGTGACGTTCATGAAGTCAAAGAACGAAACATTTGAGAGTTTGCTGAGGTTATTCAGGAAGATAGAGAATTTGTACCGAGCCCGCATACTCAGATTACAAAGTGACAATGGTAGACAATTCAAAAGAAACAGAATGGAAGAATTCTGTGATCGACGAGGTATATTGCAAGAGTTCAGTGCACCTTATACTCCGTAACAAAATGGAATAGTAGAAAGAAAGAATAGAACCCTGATCGAAATGGCGAGAATGATGCTAGCTGATTCGAAGTTACCGATCAATTTTTGGGCAGAAGCAGTATCAGTCGCTTGCTATACACTCAACAGGGTACTTACTGTGAAGAAGCATAGCAAGACATGTTTTAAGTTGATCAACAATCACAAGCCTAATCTCGAGTATTTAGAGCCGTTCGGGTCTCCCTGCACAGTTCTAGATCCCGATGGCAAATTTGGTTCAAAGAGCATAGAAGGTATCTTCGTGGGGTATTCAAGTCCACTCAGACGCGTCTTTGTTCCAAGTCTCAAAAGGATCATCGAAGCACAGCATGTTGAATGTCAAGGCTATACTATGCCTCCACAGAAGCCCGCTGACTCATGGCGATTCAACTACGATACCTTATGGGATTCATTCGAGTTAGAAGAAGAGCCAGAGTTCTTTGATGATTTGGATATTTTACGAGAATATGAAGCATCTCAAGGAAGATTTCAAGCAAGTTCTTCAAAATGTCAACAACAAACTTCCAATGATGATGAAGCTGGTCCAAGTCATGCTGGAGAAAATGATGAAACTCAGCAAACTCCGACTACTTTGGAACACGAGTCTGCTCCAGAAAATCAGACGGATGTCAATGATGATAATTCAGAATCTGATGATATTCCTACTTTTAATCGTGGTGATTTAGAGTCTGAGGAGGAGCAAATCCAATCTTCAGATCAGACAGTTCTTGACAATGAACAAGTTGCGGATCCAAATGTTACAAATTTGGAAGGCGAGGTGGATGTTCCTGGCGAAGTTATGCCAAGGACTCTTTCATACCATCCAGAGGAGTTGATAATCAGAGAGCTGCAGTCAGGCATTCACACCAGAAGCTAGATTGACATTGGCCTTACTTGCTTTTATACTAAAATTGCTCCATTACAAACTGAATTCTCACTCAGTTGTTTCATTTCACAGATAGAGCCGCGAACCTACAAGGAAGCACTGACGAAAGATTAATGGGTCAATGCAATGCAGAAGGAGCTGAGTCAGTTTGAAAAGCTTGGTGTATGGAAGCTTGTGGATCTACCTGACGGACACCGAAAGATAAACACAAAATGGGTGTTCAAGTGCAAAAGAGATGACCGAGGAGTGATTGTTAGAAACAAAGCTCGACTCGTAGTCCAGGGTTTTAGTCAGCAAGAGGGGATAGACTTCACAGAGGTTTATACTCCAGTTGCTCGACTTGAAGCTATCAAAATTTTCTTTGCTTTTGCTTCATGGACGGGATTCAAAGTGTACTAGTTAGATGTCAAATCGGCGTTTCTATACGGAAAAGTGAAAGAGGAGGCATATGTTAGTCAGCCACCGGGCTTTACCGACCCAATCCACAAAGATAAGGTCTACTTGCTAGACAAAGCGCTGTATGGTTTGCATCAGGCCCCGAGAGCCTGGTACGAGACGCTCTCTCAACACTTGCTTACCAACGACTTTATCTGAGGCAAAGTGGACGCTACCCTCTTCACAAAAGAAGTCGATGGGCACTTACTGATTGTACAGATTTATGTGGATGATATAATCTTTGGGTCAACAAATGAAGAACTCTGCAAAGATTTTGAAAAAGTAATGAAACAGAAGTTCGAGATGTCGTCAATGGGTGAGATGAAGTTCTTCCTAGGGCTACAAGTTGTCACACCCCGACCGCGTAGAACAACAAAACGTGGCGGAAAACGTCGGGGAGTGTTGTAACAGAATCATTGTGTCATAACACATGGAAATTGAAATATTGTTTTATTGATTAAAGTAGTTACAAAGTCTTGACAATCAAAGAAACATAACATAAATAACTAGTCTTGCATCTTTTATTGTCGCTAAGGCCCAAGTCCGCCTAAGTGTATCTTGATAAATCCTATGCATCATATCCTGAAACACATGTGAAAATAGGTACGTCAGCATAAAAATGCCTGTGAGATACATAGGTTTATGAAAATAGGATTCATGACTTATTGTTTAAGAAAATGTTTAGTCATGAACCTTGTAATTTGATTTGTCTTGTAAATCATTTGAAAAACGATAAGATCAGATGATATGTATAAATAAGAGAATAATGTATGGTTAATTGAATAACCATGTAAAATGAGTTTGTATAAGATAAGTTGTTTGTAAAAGAATGTCTTGTGAAAAGTATGTTATTTGTATAAGATGTTATATATCTTAAATTGAAATGATTCAAATAACGCTACGATATGTAATACCATACAAACACTTATATATAGGAAGTACCAGCGACGTATCCACCATACTTGTATCATATTACACACGCACCGTTACTCAAATCACTTACCCAAACAAACCACCAATGTAAGATGTCTATGTTTAAACCAATTGCCAAACGTATTGAATAATATGTCAAAAATGTTTATGTCAATATGTAAATCATGTAATGTGTAACCAATGTCAATAATGTTTATGTGTCAAATGTAAATCATGTGATGTGTAACCAATGTCAATAATGTTCATGTGTCAAATGTAAATCATGTAATGTGTAACCAAAATGATCTGTATGGCTAGTGAAATGTATCAACTAAACCATATGCACAAAAACAAAGTATTGAAGTAAAACATGGTTTAAATCAAGGCTATGTTTTGTGGAAATGCATGCTATACTGATACGAACATCTATGCGGTGTTGTGAAAATGCATACATCCAAGCCTTGAGACTGTGGTGATAAACCCTTAAACAACTTAAAGGTTTATCTAAATTATGTATATCGAATTCGGTCATTCCTTCCAATCCAAACAAACCCAGGATTTCAGGAACGGGAGTTGTCAATTCCTATGGTACCACTACCTACTAACGAACGACGTAGCTAATGTTAATGAATGTATTGTTCCATTGTAAACAACCCAAATGTCATAACAAAAATGTAAGCATGTGATGAAAACACTGTACTAAGTATTTAACCAACGGACATACATAGCATAAAATGTAAATGTAAAACAATGAAATCATGTACTATAAATGTACTAATGAGCATAGCAAGTATATAATGTGAAAGCAGGAAAGCATGAAAGTAACAAGTAGGCACATGTGTTCCACCCCAAAACGTTTGGAAACAGTAAAAGAGGGGTCTATGTACTCACTTGAGATTGCTCAGAAGTCCTTGAGTGACAACCAAACAATGCTAGAGATCACGGATATCAAACGGCACCTAATATAGGTAACTATGTTAATAAACCGGACCTAAATCGGAAGATTGGATAGGATGAGGGTTTGTAAACCAAACGAGTATGGAGACTCGTGTAATATGGTTCAACAAAGCCTACATACTAATTGAAACCTAACATAATTGTTTACGACCCATTACGACCCGTTTAGGTAGCTTATGCTACTTTAACGCGTCGTTCGCATGAAACGCGTTCGGACCGCCTAACTAGTCCTATGACAAGTGTTATATGCCTAAACATGTTACATAATCAGTTATGTGACAAAAGTTTAGGTTACATATGCTTAATTACCAATTATACATGAAAAGGGTATTCTGGTAATTTACCTAAGGCATATAAACTACCTATCATACAACTACTTAAGCGATGTGACCATAAGGTATAACCTCGGAAGGTTATTCCCTATACACTATGGTCACCTAATGTATTTGGTCAGATCCTAATGATCGACCAAATGGGTCGGGTTCGAAAGTATAAGAGATTGTTTAGATCACTTACCTTACGACCCTAGACAACGTGGTATTCAGTAGGCATAGTCCCAAGGGACTATAACCATCGTGATTACAATCACGTTGCGAAGTTCATACGAACTTCGCATTGACCATAAACTGGTCAACGCAGAAAGTCAAACAAAGTTTGACTTTCAGACTCGAAAAGAATCAAAAAGCAATAAAAGAACGAAAGAATACTTACGAAGGGTCCCCGAATGCTAACCTCGATCCAAGTAGCTCTGGTATGAAACAATGGTTTCAACTTAGAGCTTCTCAAATCAAGATTCTAGTGGGTTTTGAAGCAAATGGGGGTGGGGTATTTATAGGATTCGTAGAGCCATTAAGATCGTTCCTCGTTAACCGTGATTCAATCTCAACCCTCCACCTCAAAACCCTGGTTTTAGAAAACCATTTGAGCCCATGGTATTGCCCAAAACCATGTGCGAAAGTGGAATGGACCCGATTCGATGTTTCTGCAAAGTTTCTGTCCAGACAAGGCAGTCGCGTAGCGCCACTGGTAAAGGCCTTAGTGCTCGCGCTACGCCACTGCCTACCAGTTTCAGCAAAGTTTCAAAAATGGCAGAAATGGTCCATGCAGCCCGTTTAAGCTATTTTCGATGCGTTTGAACCCCGTTAACCTCATTTCAAGGCTCTAAAATGAAGTTAAAGTATAGGGAACTCAAAACATGCTCAAAAATATCTCGGATGTCGGTTCGTTTGGTCGTACGATCGCGATGTTCGTTTAATTACGACGGAATGCGCATAAGCGCGAAAAACGATCCAAATTGCGCGACGAATGGATTTTTCTTATGCCAAACACTAAAATAAAATGTTTTAGTGCTTACATAAATTTTTGGATGTCCGGATGTATTCAGAACGTAAGTTATGCGCGAAAATGCAAACTTGTGCACTTTTTGACGCTTTTAGTCCCTGAATGACCTAAAAGTTTATTTTAGCACACCGAACCCCTCAAAGCCTATTTATAAGCTATTTAAAGGATATTTATGGTATGTTTAACTTATGGTCATGTTCCGGAATGTCTGTTACAGTTCAAATTGGCATACTTTCGCGGTTTGTCAAATTTAGTCCCTGTAAGCGAATTAACTTGATTTCGGCATACCAAACCATTCAAAACTTATTTCTAAGTTATGTAAAGGTTATTTAAGGTATGTTAAGCCTATTTCACTATTCCGGAGTGTTCGTTGCATTAAACGGGTTATATTTCCGCATCAGTGCGCGTATAACCTTCCAGAAAGCGATTTAGAGTTTGGAATCGAACTAGAATTGATATGTGCAAATGTTACACATATTTATACAAATCCTAAGTATGAAATACAATATTTAATTGGTTCGGTATTTGTTTGATGGCTGTGAAGGCACAGGTGTCACAGTCTCCCCTACTTTAGGAAATTTCATCCCGAAATTTTTTAGAGGAAACTTGTGAGAGCTTGAAAATATGAAGTTGAAAAGATCGAACAACATTGGTTAGGGTTCTGAACTTCTAGTAACTTTAATAACATCATGCTTGCAATGTAAGAAGGATACTTATATACAAGTATATGAAGCGTCATTGGTGCGTCCACCGTACCTCCATTACATCGTTCTCATTTTGTTATTGTTGTCACTATCGGTTCTTACACATAATAATTCTTACTGGGTTTCTGTGCACTAAATTTCATAATTATGTACGCGTCCATAATTAGACAATTCCTTGCACAGTTCACACAGTCTATTTTATAATGTGTAGGGTAAAACCAAATGAACAATCCTGTGATGAGTGTGACTAGACCGCCATAGAGTCCTTTTAACTAAATCCATAAATGATCTAAATAGACTATCAAGGAGTCTGTTCAGCTATATCACTAAGGGGCTGTTTGGTAGCCTCTGAATGGTCATTAAGAGGCTACCTCTTAATGGAACCATTAAGAATTTTACCAATGAGAAGGTAGAAGAATGTGACATGTGATGATTTACCATTCAGAGGGTTACCTCTTAACCATTCAGACTTGAGGTTACCTCTTATTCATTCAGAGGTTTTAAACCATTAAGAGGTAGCATCTGAATGGTTATTAAGAGCCTACCAAACAGCCCCTAAATGTCATTCTTTAACCAAATTGTGAATCAATCTTTTTGACAAGACCACTTAAGGGTCTCTTATGAATCATGGAGTGGTACTATATATCCAAGGGTCTTAACTATTACATAGAAGCCCATTAAGGATTTAAAGTAGTACCTTTTGACTATCCTGCTACGAATCCCTCATATGGAGATATGAAAGATCCTGCGAGGATTTGGATAACAAATATTCAGAGTATAAAAACACAAAATGCATAAAAGAAAACATAAGATGAATAAACACATAGTCACATAACCACAAAATTGTTTGTTAATTTGTCTTGTTAGTTGCGTACATGCATTTAAAGTACAATAGGAATCCATCTCGTGGATTTCATTTGGCACTTTAAACAATTACAAGAATCTATCTATAAAGATAGAAAGATTTTTAAAAGAGAAGTTCGATTTCGATTATAAGAAATCGAAATGTTCGAATTCAGGTACATAAGGAATCCAATTAAGGACTCTTATTTGAATGATGACCATCCACAAGGGTCTAAATGTGAAGATAAAAAGATCCCATATGGATTTTAGAAGTTGAAGATGTTTTGAAACCTTGCACTGGATGTGCTTAAGTCAAAACATGAAGTAAAAATGCTTATGAAGTTGAGATGCTAGATATGTCAAGGCGACATATGAAGCAGAATTTGAAGGTTAAGTCACTGTATGAGGAAAATATTTTTTTGAAAACTATGGATGGGGTTCTTTTAAGAAAAATGTGTTTAACGTTTTTGAAACCTTATATATAATACTTTTGAAATCATAAAGTAGGTGTATTAGGTAGATAATTTTTTTTTTTTTTTTTTTTACAAAATGTTTTAAAATCATGCGAGAGGAATTTTGAAATTATGTATAAGGTTTTTGAAAATATGAATGATGCTTTTCGAAATCATGCACTTGATAAGAAAATGTACTGTGTTAATATTGTTTTCAGACTATATGAAATATTTTGAAATTAGGAATGTTGGTTTTGATAACATAGCCAATGTTTTTGAAATAACATAGACAATGCATTTAGAAAAATTGTTTTCAAACGTTATGAAATGTTTTGAGATCATGAAGATTGTTTTTGAAATACTTGTACTGTATATGTTGAAAAATCAAAACGTAATGGGTATGAGATTTGGAAATACCCTTAGTTATTTAACCAAGGATTCAAAGGCACAGATGTGCAGAAGCATGATTACTCATAATGTCACTTTATTTTCTGTACTTTGTTTCTTAGAGTGAAACGAGTATTTAAAATTTTCGAGGGAATCATGAGCGATCATTTGAAAGAGAGAAATCACAAAAGTAGTTTGCAAGGTACATAGTTTCTTGATGTAGGTATCATAGGAAAAGCCATACACACATGTAATTATACTTGTATATCGGAATTTCGAACAACAACTTTTATTTATGAACGAGACATATTGTTTCACAATACACGAAAACAAAAGAAACAAAGGCATAAGACAGCATCATCCTTTGTTCAGCTGAATGCTCATCCAAGGGTTGAATTTGCATTAGCAAGCTTTGGGCATTTGTTCCTGAAATGGCTTGTCTCGCCACAGTTGTAGCACGTTCCAGGCGGAAAGCGAGCTTGAGTAGGGTTGACTTGGGGTTGATTTGGACCACCTTGGTTCGGGTTATATCGACAAGTACTTGCCAGGTGACCAACTCGTCCACATGATACACACAGACGACACTGTAAGTGAGCTAGGTGATGCCCCTTACATTTGTTGCATAATGGTGCCGTTCCCTTGTATTGCTTCTTAGCAGGTGGTGTTGCCACCCGGATGGTTCCTGTTTGATTTGGTACTGCTGCAACACAAACTTTTGCTGTATGACCTTTACGTCCGCAAATTTGGCATTCACGGCACTTCACATTAGCATGATGATGAAGGTTACATTGGTTGCACAAGGGTGAAGTTCCATTGTATGGCTTCATAGCTGGTGGCCTTGCCACATGGCTAGGTCCCGCTTGATTAGGTGTAACCGCTGCGGGTTTCCTTGAAGCCTTACGCTTCCTTGATTTTGGTGCTGGCTTGACTTCTGCTTCCTTTGGTGGCTCATGAGTGGCTTCATTGTCGAGACGGGAGGCTTCATTGTTGAGACGAGCCATGGCAATGCCTAAATCCACAGTCTTCTGAATCACTTCGCCTATTTGCTGGGCAAATTTGGCTGTTCGCTTGGACATTTGACCAGTGCTGAGAGGAATAGACATTCTAGAAGAAAATGAAAGACATAGGAAGTAATAAGTGAAAGGTTATTGGATAATCAATACAGAATGGTAACGAATGAAAATTGTGATCATTTGTTTGTTACCTAAGGCAAACAAATGAGATGATGACAAATCAAAGTAAATGGGTCAAAAATAATGTATCGCGAAGACATGCTCGCCTATAAGTGAACACTCATCCCAAGAATTCCCAGGTAAGCACAACTGGTCTCGCGTCTGATGAGATGTATACGAAGTGCTTGCCTAGACAGAAAACCCAGAATACAGGCATTCACCCTTCCAGTTTGCACGTGTTCACATTATTTAAAACCCAAAACCTTGACGAGATTTTGAAAATTCAAAGGGGGTTCAAAACCATATAACAGAGGGTTCAAAACCTTACAATAGAGGGTTCAAAACCTAGTAATCAATCATCCTAGAACAGATGATTAGTTTTCAAAGCGGTTTTGAAGTTTATGTTCTTGTTGTGGTTGTCGCCTAAGGATAGGTGACAGTATTGTTTTATGACTAAACGCAAGTAAACTCGCGTTAGGGTCCTAAGAAGGTTATAGACTAGGTCAAAGTATTACTAATAACCTAATTCCCTATAACCATGAGCTCTGATACCAACTTTTCTGTCACACCCCGACCACGTAGAACAACAAAACGTGGCAGAAAACGTCGGGGAGTGTTGTAACAGAATCATTGTTTCATAACACATGGAAATTGAAATATTGTTTTATTGATTAAAGTAGTTACAAAGTCTTGACAATCAAAGAAACATAACATAAATAACTAGTCTTGCATCTTTTATTGTCGCTAAGGCCCAAGTCCGCCTAAGCGTATCTTGATAAATCCTATGCATCATGTCCTGAAACACATGTGAAAATAGGTACGTCAGCATAAAAATGCCTGTGAGATACATAGGTTTATGAAAATAGGATTCATGACTTATTGTTTAAGAAAATGTTTAGTCATGAACCTTGTAATTTGATTTGTCTTGTAAATCATTTGAAAAACGATAAGATCAGATGATATGTATAAATAAGAGAATAATGTATGGTTAATTGAATAACCATGTAAAATGAGTTTGTATAAGATAAGTTGTTTGTAAAAGAATGTCTTGTGAAAAGTATGTTATTTGTATAAGATGTTATATATCTTAAATTGAAATGATTCAAATAACGCTACGATATGTAATACCATACAAACACTTATATATAGGAAGTACCAGCGGCGTATCCACCATACTTGTATCATATTACACACGCACCGTTACTCAAATCACTTACCCAAACAAACCACCAATGTAAGATGTCTATGTTTAAACCAATTGCCAAACGTATTGAATAATATGTCAAAAATGTTTATGTCAATATGGAAATCATGTAATGTGTAACCAATGTCAATAATGTTTATGTGTCAAATGTAAATCATGTGATGTGTAACCAATGTCAATAATGTTCATGTGTCAAATGTAAATCGTGTAATGTGTAACCAAAATGATCTGTATGGCTAGTGAAATGTATCAACTAAACCATATGCACAAAAACAAAGTATTGAAGTAAAACATGGTTTAAATCAAGGCTATGTTTTGTGGAAATGCATGCTATACTGATACGAACATCTATGCGGTGTTGTGAAAATGCATACATCCAAGCCTTGAGATTGTGGCGATAAACCCTTAAACAACTTAAAGGTTTATCTAAATTATGTATATCGAATTCGGTCATTCCTTCCAATCCAAACAAACCCAGGATTTCAGGAACGAGAGTTGTCAATTCCTATGGTACCACTACCTACTAACGAACGGCGTAGCTAATGTTAATGAATGTATTGTTCCATTGTAAACAACCCAAATGTCATAACAAAAATGTAAGCATGTGATGAAAACACTGTACTAAGTATGTAACCAACGGACATACATAGCATAAAATGTAAATGTAAAACAATGAAATCATGTACTATAAATGTACTAATGAGCATAGCAAGTATATAATGTGAAAGCAGGAAAGCATGAAAGTAACAAGTAGGCACATGTGTTCCACCCCAAAACGTTTGGAAACAGTAAAAGAGGGGTCTATGTACTCACTTGAGATTGCTCAGAAGTCCTTGAGTGACAACCAAACAATGCTAGAGATCACGGATATCAAACGACACCTAATATAGGTAACTATGTTAATAAACCGGACCTAAATCGGAAGATTGGATAGGATGAGGGTTTGTAAACCAAACAAGTATGGAGACTCGTGTAATATGGTTCAACAAAGCCTACATACTAATTGAAACCTAACATAATTGTTTACGACCCATTACGACCCGTTTAGGTAGCTTATGCTACTTTAACGCGTCGTTCCCGTGAAACGCGTTCGGACCGCCTAACTAGTCCTATGACAAGTGTTATATGCCTAAACATGTTACATAATCAGTTATGTGACAAAAGTTTAGGTTACATATGCTTAATTACCAATTATACATGAAAAGGGTATTCTGGTAATTTACCTAAGGCATATAAACTACCTATCATACAACTACTTAAGCGATGTGACCATAAGGTATAACCTCGGAAGGTTATTCCCTATACACTATGGTTACCTAATGTATTTGGTCGGATCCTAATGATCGACCAAATGGGTCGGGTTCGAAAGTATAAGCGATTGTTTAGATCGCTTACCTTACGACCCTAGACAACGTGGTAATCAGTAGGCATAGTCCCAAGGGACTATAACCATCGTGATTACAATCACGTTGCGAAGTTCATACGCACTTCGCATTGACCATAAACTGGTCAACGCAGAAAGTCAAACAAAGTTTGACTTTCAGACTCGAAAAGACTCGAAAAGCAATAAAAGAACGAAAGAATACTTACGAAGGGTCCCCGAATGCTAACCTCGATCCAAGTAGCTCAGGTATGAAACAATGGTTTCAACTTAGAGCTTCTCAAATCAAGAAAACCATTTGAGCCCATGGTATTGCCCAAAACCATGTGCGAAAGTGGAATGGACCCGATTCGATGTTTCTGCAAAGTTTCTGTCCAGACAAGGCAGTCGCGTAGCGCCACTGGTAAAGGCCTTAGTGCTCGCGCTACACCACTGCCTACCAGTTTCAGCAAAGTTTCAAAAATGGCAGAAATGGTCCCTGCAGCCCGTTTAAGCTATTTTCGATGCGTTTGAACCCCGTTAACCTCATTTCAAGGCTCTAAAATGAAGTTAAAGCATAGGGAACTCAAAACATGCTCAAAAATATCTCGGATGTCGGTTCGTTTGGTCGTACGATTGCGATGTTCGTTTAATTACAACGGAATGCGCATAAGCGCGAAAAACGACCCAAATTGCGCGACGAATGGATTTTTCTTATGCCAAACACTAAAATAAAATGTTTTAGTGCTTACATAAATTTTTGGATGTCCGGATGTATTCAGAACGTAAGTTATGCGCGAAAATGCTAACTTGTGCACTTTTTGACGCTTTTAGTCCCTGAATGACCTAAAAGTTTATTTTAGCACACCGAACCCCTCAAAGCCTATTTCTAAGCTATTTAAAGGATATTTATGGTATGTTTAACTTATGGTCATGTTCCGGAATGTCTGTTACAGTTCAAATTGGCATACTTTCACAGTTTGTCAAATTTAGTCCCTGTAAGCGAATTAACTTATTTCTAAGTTATGTAAAGGTTATTTAAGGTATGTTAAGCCTATTTCACTATTCCGGAGTGTTCGTTGCATTAAACGGGTTATATTTCCGCATCAGTGCGCGTATAACCTTCCAGGAAGCGATTTAGAGTTTGGAATCGAACTAGAATTGATATGTGCAAATGTTACACATATTTATACAAATCCTAAGTATGAAATAAAATATTTAATTGGTTTGGTATTTGTTTGATGGATGTGAAGGCACAGGTGTCACACAAGTCGACCAAATGCCTGAGGGAACTTTCATTCATCAAAAGAAGTATGTTTACGATGTTCTGGAGAAATTCGGGATGTCTGAGACAGCTCCTATATCCACCCCATTAGCAACCAATCATGGAATCAACCCTGATCTCACCGGAGAGAAGGTGGACGAGACACTATATCGTTCAATGATAGGTTCGCTGATGTATTTGACAGCATCTAGACCCGACATCATATACCCAACATGCCTCACGGCCCGATATCAGTCGATTCCTAGAGCTTCACATATGTCCATCGCCAAGAGGATCCTACGCTACCTGAAAGGAACTCCAACACTGGGGTTATGGTATCCAATAGATGGTGACTTCACGCTCGAAGGATACTCATATTCTGACTTCGGTTGCTGCAAAGTGAATGCTAAATCAACAACTGCAGGATGCCAATTTTTTGGACCTCGATTGGTCACATGGCAATGTAAGAAGCAAACCTCTGTTGCTTTATCAACATGTGAAGCAGAGTACATATCTGCCAGCAGCTGCTGCTCTCAGATCCTGTGGATTCAGCAACAGATGCGCGATTACGGTTTGCAATTTCTTACTTCACCTATTTTTGTTGATAATGAGGCTGCAATCAACATAACGAAAAATCCAGTACATCACGCTAAAACTAAACATATAGAAATTCGTCATCACTTCATATGCGATTGTTATGAAAAGAAGTTGATACGAATAGAAAAAATCCACACCGACGAACAAAAGGCAGATTTACATACCAAAGCTTTCAATAAAGCTCGTTTTCTATATCTTTTAAAACTAAATGGTATGAAATTGTTGTCGGATGAGGAGGAGATAGTTGGCGTTGATGAGAAAACCACTGTAGATGATGTTGAGAAGCCGACTGCACTGGTTTGTCATATATTTAGTTGTTTTGGTATTTAGGGGGAGGATAAATATATTTTTCAGAAAATACAAAAATAATAAAAAATGCAAAAATCCAAAAACATGAGATATTTTCAAAATCCAAAAACAATAGAAAACTGGAAAGAGTTTATGTAAAAAGAGGAAATGATAGTACATCAGCTAGACAGTTACAGTATGCTAAGGAAATGTAAATTTTATAGCATTAAGCAGTCTAACTGATGATATGCCGATAGGTTTTTACACACATAGTAGACTGATTCGGTATATAAACCTAAAATCATTTCTTGCTTATTTCTTGGGGAATATCTCTCGGATATATAGGTAACCCCTGAAATCTTGTTTGAAAGATTTTCTATTTCTGACATACTAGGTCTATGTACGTGATGATATCTGTGGTATTATACCAGGACTTCTGATTTTGCCGAAGCAATAGCCTAGTCCTCGTATAATACTCTGCACTGCTTTAATCTTTAAAGCCTCCCCTCAGCATAAAAAATGATGAAACATTGCAAAATGCTAATCATGTACTGTTGAAGAAAAGATCCCCAAGTGGGACATACCGAAAGTCGAGCCATCATCTCTTTGTCTGAATGGAAGTTATAACATGAGCTCTCATGCCTCACACTACCCTGTACAGATATCATTATTGTGCGTTCACCTGTAAGACTGAATATATAGATCTGGATACGAGAGTATATTCTGAGGTGGGACACGCGTATAAGTTAAGTCCTTAAAACACTAATTCGTATCCCGAGTAAGTTGAAATTTGTGTGAAAATTTAAAAGGATCAGTATATCGGCAATCTAAGTGAATTGTTTAATACTTAGTGTGTAATCAAGCTCAACGATACTTGTAATTTGTCAAGCAGCTGATATGAACCTCTGACACGCTCACCAATAAAATTTAAAAAAAAAATAAATATGTTTTTAAATAGTTTACTTTTACTGCATTTCATTTCATAGTTAGTCCAAATCCCAAAAAGATTTTATAGTGTTTCAGTTTAAACTTTCTTAAAATCCCAAAAAGATTTTACATTTCTGCTTTAGTTATTTCGACAAACCAAGGTAGAAAGCTGATCTTCAGATTCTTAGTCATGAAGCAGAGCAGGAAGTTTCTGAACTGGACAACAGGGTTGGGAGCTAATCTTGAAAGGTTTGATAATTCACAGTCAAAACAAGTTCATTAAGTTGACACTTGTAAAATTTTCATGAAAATGTGTTTGAAAAGTTTGAACAAATTGCCAGTTGCTTCGTTTCGGGTCAACCAAGGTCATTAACTTGGACTTGGTAGACAAATTAAGTACCTAGGGTCATTAACTTGGACCTAGATACTTAAGTGGATTTCTAAAACTGACCAAACTGGATAAAACGCCAAAAAGTCAAAAGATCAACACATAATGTCAAAGAGTAGTGTTTGGATCCATCCGATCGGATCGCCATCCGATCGGATGGCAATCCGATCGAATGGCCATTCGACACTTGCAGTTGCCTATATATAGTGGTCAATGTATTTCAGTCAAACTTTTATTTGTTCAATTGACCACTCGACACTCTCTTAAACACTCTCACTTTCTTGATCTTGATTCTTCACTCTTGCTTTCCACACTTCATAGAATTATTGGCTTGCACAATCTTCACTATGGGAAAGGTAAGTTCACTGATCTTAATTGTTAAAATTTGATGATTTGATGTTGTTTATGCTTGTCGGCTACTGTCGGCATGAAAAACTTAGTTCTAGTCTTTATTGATGATATTTGATAGAATCTAAGAATAGGGTTTTGTTCACGGGCCTTAGATATATAGGTTTACCGTCTCAATTTACACAAAAACTTGTTAGATTTGATGAATTGATAGTTAGAGTGTATCGGCTATCGGACCACATAAAGTCAAAATTAATCTCAAATGGCTAAGTCTTAGAGAAAAATGAACATAGGGTTTTGATCATCGGCGAAATCTCTACGTGAAAGTGTGTTCAATTTTGAGATATACTTAGAAAAATTTTGATGTTCATAAATTGTTCAAAGTGTTCTTCAATGTCAGTGATTCGAATGGCGATTCGATCGGATGGCCATCCTCGGATGGCCATCCGATCCAAAACGCATATTTAATAAGTAATTGTTTCATAATCTCATCTGGTTGTCATTTGGTTCGAATGGAAATCCGATCGGATGACAATCCGATCGGATGGCTATCTGATCCATACCATTTACTCATTAAGCTGACCTGTCAAAGGAGATGTCTTATCTGTCACATGGATCAAGTGACAATCCGATCGGATGGCCATCCGATCCATATGCACAGGTCTTGGTTGTTTGATTCTTTAATGTTGATGGTTCATCGGATCGGATGGAAATCCGATCGGATGACCATCTGATCCTCAGTACTGCATAGAGTGTAGAGCCCAGTGTTAGAAAATTTTGAGTTTTTAAAATTTTTATCACTTGTCACTTTTTGTCTCAAACTTTGTGCAAATGCTAACGTCAATTATTCTTGCTGGCATGAGCATCAGATTGGGATAAGTCTCACAATATTTATTGTATGTTGGATGCATACTATACAGACACAACACTGTACAAAGATATGGCGAAGTTTTTGAGAGAAAGTAGAATTGCTAGGGCCTTAACCGATAGAACAATAGTGTATGAATCACATGTCAAAAGGTTTTGGAGTTTAGTGAGGTATGATGAGGATGAAAAGATGATTTGTTCAGCAGTTAGAAAGAAGGACGAGAATGATCAAGATGTAGATATAGAAATTAAGTTCAATGTGGGTGATTTAAGAAGAGTTTTGGAATTAGGAGATAATGATAATGATCCTACAATAGTTCCTGAGAAATTATGCAAAGGTTTGTGGTACAGAATGGGCTTTACAGGACATGTGAACGGGAAATACCTTAAGTCTATGTTCAGTCCTCCATATAAGGTCTTAATTCACTGCTGATTCATTCTCTATCTCACAGGAAGGGAGCTTATGACGAACCATTAGACTATATCATGAATATAATCACGTGTTTGGTGCTTAACAGGCCATACAATATCTCTCAAGTGATATTTGATCATCTGATTGACAATATTAGGGGTGATAAGTACATAATGTACCCCAGGTTCATGCAAATGATGATAGATGATCAAGTTAATGATCTTCCAAAGGATCCTGCTGATGTATTAGGTCTACTTCATATGATAGCAGATACTTTGAGCAGATTAACTTCATATAAAGGTTTAAAGAAAGATGAATCTGAACCAAGGGCTAGGAGAATGATTTGCAAGATTGGAAATCGAGGATATGTGGCACCAGAAAATGATGCTTGGAGACTTGATAATAGCAACTCAGAGAATGAGGATGATAATCTAAGGGATATGGTTGAAAAGAAACTTAGATACTAGTTCGTGAGGGATGGTAAGAGGAAGAGAACACCAAAGGTCTCCCCAGCTGTATCTACTCCAAAGAAAGTGACACCGAAGATCGTTGTTAAGGGTATAGTTGAAAGGGGGAGTCATAAGAAAAGCTAGATTATTATTTGTTAAATCTTACTAATGAATGTTCTAATACTTGCAGGGCCTTCAAAGAAAATACCTCCAAAGTTGATCGATGAGCCTGTGATTGAACCTACTATTGTTCCTCAAGAAGGTGTTGAGTTGGCAAAGGTGACGTTTGAACAATATATAAAGCATACTGAAGATGTTGCACAAGTTCAAATTGAAAACGCTGCAAAAGAAACTGGAACATAGTCAAAAGGTGTTCGAGCTGAAAGTGTAAAAGAGAAAGAAGCTGAAGGTGTTGTTCATAGTGATTCAAGTGATGCTGATGATGAATCAACATAAACAGAATCAGAGATTGAAAGGATAGGTGTTGGAAAAGTTCAATTGAAAAGGAAGCCAATGAAAAAGAAAAAGAAGAATTCTGATGATGAAGATGAAAGTTACATTCCTACGCCTCAAGCTGAGAAGCAGTTACTTTGAAAGAAACGAAAAGCTGTTCAATCTGGCCTTATTCCAAGGAATGTCAGGGCAAAGAAAGGATCTGTAGCAGCTCTAAAAGATCATAGCGGCAAGAGTGAGAAGCATGTGACAACTTCAAAGGGTCCTGAAGGTGATAAAGATCAAAGCATTGAAGTTCCTGAGGTACCAGAAGTTCAAACACAAAGTATTCCTAAAGTTGAGGTTCAGAAGAAAGCTGGTGATGATGAGGAAGTTGAGATTATTGATGAAAGGGTCTCTACACCACCAACACCACCACCACCAGAAGATCAATCTATTCCAGAAAGTGATGATACTTCAAAGACAAAGAAAACCGTTCTTCCTGATCCATTTGAAGGTTTTCCTAACATTCATGGTGAACTTAAAGATGACATTCTTCTTGGTGAAGACTACGATATGTTTCACAATGCTACAGTTAAAGATCTGAAGAAGAAAATGAGTATTCTTGAAAAGGAGAAAGAGAAAGCTGAAGCTGAACGTGACGAATTAAAGAAACAGCTTGAAGAGTTGTCTAAAGTGAATGAAGAAATAAAGACTGTTATGAAAAAGCATGCAAAGAAGATAAAGTCTATGAAAGGAGATGTGGATGATAACGCAAAGCTATTTGAGCTTCTATCAGCAGAGATTACAGACTTGCATCTGAAGAACAAGGGCTTGAATGAATCAAATCAAACGCTGCATTAGTTGTTAAGTGATCTTCACGAAGCGTCTGCTAATGAAATCAAAGTAATGAAGCTGGAGATTGAGGCACTTAGAGCAGATAAGACAGTGAAAGACGAACAACTTAATATGTTATACACTGTGATGGAACATCATCTGGGCATCAATGTTCAATCCATCTACAACAGCTTGGAGATCAAAAGAGTTGAAGAGCGTAGGGATCAGAGAGAAAAAGACTTAGCTGAGGAAGCAACAAAGAAAAAGAAAGAATTGATTGCTAAGACTCAAGAAGCTGGTGGTTCTTCAAGTCAACCTGATGTTGAAATGTTAGATGCTGAAGTTGATCAAGCTAAAGGGTTTATACTTGTTGTTGAAGCTACTCCTCTATCTTACAATTTTGATGATATTATTCGCCTTGTGCAAGTTGAACAAAGAAAAAGGAAGGCGAAAGAACCTGAAATGAAATATCTTTGTTGGAGAGAAGAGACAGAGGAAGAAACAGAACAAAGATTGAGAGAAAAGAATTGAAAGAAGCTCTTGATGCAGTTGATAATTATGATCCTTCATGGGATAATTACAAAGATGATGATGAAGATCAAGGCTCGACGGGGTTGATTGTGATGCCTTCAATCCAACAATCGTTGGATGACTATATGAATGACGAGATAAATGAACAAGAGAAGGATCATCACCAGGAGTCTTCTTCTTCAGGAAAGAAACATGTTGATCAGGTATGTTGGTGCACTGATGTCTGTTTACTTCGTCTTTATAGAGTCTTGTATTGTGTTGTATAGATCAGGGCACAGAAAACGACAAAACGAGCATATAGGCAATTCCGCTTGAAAGGTGTTTAGTGTTATTCAAGCGAAATTAAGGTTTCATACGAGATTAGGTAATTCCGCACGGAATTAACTAATATCGTTGGAACTCGTAATTTCGTTTGAGTCTGTTTCGTGCGGAACTAAACCTCTATATATATCTGATCATACTGATTCATTTGGAACGGAATTAGTGTGTGAGAGCTGAGGTGTTGCCGGATTTTTGTCAGAATTGTTTGTAAAAAGCTCAGGATATCAATAAGAGAAGATAATTAGAAAGGAACAAGCTGTGTTACGTCATTTACATTGATTCCGCCTTTGTATTTGATGCTGAACTCATCAGATTGACTCATTAGGGTCACACGACGATCCAACAAGGTATTCCTCACACAACCTACTGTTATATACTTGAATGCTTCAGTTGAGGGGGAGTTAGAGGTTCCTAGGTCAAGGGTTGATATGTTAGAAGAGTTGGGATTGGATGATGGAAGGTTTAAGTTTGATATAGAAGATGAGATTCCTTCGTCGCCAGAGAAAGAGTACAATGATGTGATAGTTGAAGAGGGATCAGATACGTCTGAAGATGATACTCCCTTTCACTATTCTGGAATTGATGATTCTTTTCCTACACTTGCCGAAATGTTCAAGGAACAGAATGAAGATGGGATCAGAAGGAAAGTTGTAGAAAAGATCACGACTGAAGGCATTCCACAAACAATTCCACGAGAATCATTGGTTGAAGAAAGAAAGAAATGGCTCAAAGTAATGCCCAAGGAGAGGAAGTTCAGGAGACCTCTTCAATATTTCACGCATAATGCTGATATATCTTTGGGAGACATTCTTTCATGGGGCTATCTGGAAGATCTGCAAGTGTATGCCATTAGACAGGAATTAGGGGTTCAATACTTTGAGTTTCTATCAGACATTAAAACCCTCCCGTGGTGGGATGTTGAAGAATTGGTGCAAACAAAGAACATAAAACAATTTTATCATGGGTTAGATGTGAAACAACATGATCAACACTTGTGGAAATACATAAAGTTGCAAGCAAAGGAGAGATTTCTTGATTGGAAGCCACAGTTCCCAGAGCAAATTATTACAATCTTAGAATCTGGAGAGAAGGATATTACATTGAACATAAAGCCACCGAGGTGTTTGAAAAATATGCCGCTACGTGCAATGGAACAGGTTTTTCATGAAAACTTTCAGGGTTGGATGTACAACCAAAGCACAGCGGAAGCGGTGATATCTCTCTTTGATAAGAAGACTGGTGAATCGAGGAGGATTTGTGTGTTAGACCCGATGTGGTTAATGAATTGCTCCAAGAAGGATATTGGTTGCCTATTCTACAACAAGATCGTGTATGAAAAGCCAGATAAAGTTCAAGCTCACCAGTACCAAAAGTTAGTGAACTTGTGCTACTCGAAAGATATCAACTCTGGTAGATACTGGAAGTTAAAGTGGAGAAACTTGGAGATTGATGAATTTTTAAAGAAATACAAGCGTAGTCAAAGATTCAAGGAGATTGCTGACAAAGCTGCAAAGCTTGGAAGATATAAGGTGATGAGACCTCCGCCAACAGACCAGACACCGATAGAAAAAGAAGAGAACAAGATCCCACGATGGGATAGAAAGCGCGACGGTGATCTTGAATATAGAAAGTACTGGAATGAAGTTGGTAGGCCATTAAGGAAGAAGATGCTTGCCAAAAGAGATGAAAAGAGACGTCAGAAAGCTAAGGAGCGAAGACGCAACAGGAAGACGGATTGAGGACTATGCAGGAAGGAACTACAGCTACATCCAAGGGGGAATCTGTTAGTATATATGTCTGTAGCTTCCATCTGCATCGAGTCTTGTCTATTTTGTGTTATGTATGTAATTTTGTACATGCATGTTCTTGTATGTATTTGTTTGTCTAGGTAGATCAGGGAACGGTGCTTAACTGTTAAAGTGAAATCCATCGGTTGACAAGTGTCATCCGAACGGATGGCCATCCGATCGAATGGTAATCCGAATGGGTGACACTCCTAAGTCCCTGATTGCCTATAAATAGCAGGCTAGTGCTAGAATTTAGAGACTTTTGGCTGATCATTGTAGCGAAGCTCTGCTTGTCTGACTTTCATCTGGTTCCTCTATATTTTCACTATCAATCAATGAATGCAGACAACATTGTAGGATCGAGGATTCATCCAAAACGAGTCAATCAGAGTCAGATCTGGTTTCTAGAAAGGCGGAATCAGACTAGAAACCGTCAAGCAGTGTTAGAATAGGAGTAGAAGAGTAGGAAGTCACTTTAAACATGATCTTCATTGATTATAAACGTTTTCGTATAGAGAGAATCCGACAGCACTTCGTGATAAAATTCTCTGGCAAGCTACAAATGAAGAACACTACTAGCCTATTTATAGGCTTGCCAGTCCTCACGAAGCATTTCATGCTTTCTGGCCAGATCCCATGAACTTTCCATTTCGTGCTTTCTGGCCAATACTCATAAACTTAACATTTTCAAACTATTACATATTAATGACATGACACAGACTGATGACGCAGGTGATAGACATTATGCATCAACAAACTCCCCCTTGGATATTGCCGCAGTCTTCAGTCAGCCAGTCTTCAAAACATTCTTCACAAAAACTTGAAAAATTCTTCACAAAAACATTCTTCAGTTAGCTCTTTGCTCATCTCCAGCTAGCTTTTGCCTCCAAGTAGCTCGAGTGATTCTATCTTTTTCTTCACGCTCTTCTTTCCTCTTCTTTTCTTTCAGAGACTCTTTCTTCAGGCTCCCCCTTTCGTTAAGCTTCCGTGCTTTTGGGATCGACACCTGGCTTTCCGGTTACAAGTTGCCCCTTGCTTCGAGCTCGTCTTCAGACTCCCCCTTAGACTCGGCTATCAGGATCGTAATCTGGAACCTTCATCTGCAAATCTCAAACATTTATGAGAAAAATCATTTTGAATGTCCAGGATGGATGACCTGGCTCTTTCAACATATGCTAAAATATTTTTACAGTGAAAGTATTTTTAGTTGTCCAGGATTACTTGATTCTCCCCCCCCCCCTATCAAAATACTATAAAGATTTGACGATATTAAGAATCCAAACAACGAACTCTAGTTCTTTACAATCAGATTTTACCAATTTGAGCATCCAAATCCCTCACAATCAATCATCCAAGTCCAACTTAATGACTTTGGAGACTTCACAAACTGTTTTTTATTTTTTACTAAAAACTTCAAGTTTCAAATTAATAAACTTGTTTATTTTCAGAAACACGATCAGCATACTCAGATTTTGAAACTCAGCTTTCGGACATAGGTTATCGAAAATAAAGTAGAAATCAAAATCTTTTTATATTTTTTTGAAACATAAAAGCAGTAAAGAAATATTTACAAACATATTCACAGACAATATTTTTGTTTGAGTTTGCGTCAGAGGATCATATCAGTTTATGACAAATCACCAGCACCGTTGAGCTTTAAACACCTTAAGTTCTAAAAGATTCACTTAGATTGTCAGTATACTGATCCACTTAAATTTTCACACAAAGTTCAATCTATTCAAGATACGAGATTAGTGTTTTAAGGACTTAACTTATTCGTGTGTCCCACCTCAGAATATACTCCTGTATCAAGATTCTTATATTCAATCTTACAGGTGAATGTACACTAATGATATATGTAAACGGTTAATGCGAGGCCATGAGAGCTCAGGCCAGAACTCCCGTTCAATCAGAGTGATGATGGCTCGACTTTAGGTGGGTCCCCCTTGGGGATCTTCTTTTCAACAACACATGATTAGCATTTTTCAATGTTTCATCATTTTTTATGCTGAGGGTGAGCTTTAAGAATAAAGCAATGCAGAGTATTATACGAGGACTAGGCTATTGCTCCCACAAAATCAGAAGTCCTGGTATAATACCCCAGATATCATCACGTACAAAGACCTAGTATGTCAGAAATAGAAAGCCTTTCAAACAAGATTTCGGGGGTTACCCATATATCCGAGAGATGTTCCCCACGAGATAAGCAAGTATTTGTTATGTTTATATCTCGAACTCAATCTACTAATCGTGTGAAGCCTACTGGCACATCATTAGTGAGACCGTTTATCACATTTTATCTTTCCAAATCTTTAGCGTACTGTGATTGTCTAACTGATGTACTATCATTTCCTCTTTTTACACAAAACCTCATTTTTGTATTTTATCATGTTTTTGGCTTTTTCAAATTTTCTAATGTTTTTGGATTTTCTGAAATATACTTACTCCCCCTAAAATGCAAAATCATTTAAAGAAAATTTGATAACCTGGTACTGATAGCTTTGTTTCGCCATCCATTTTCTGCTTTTCGTGCACTGAATTGCAGAAAAGATAACATGTGAAGCAGAAATTACCCCCATGATTTACAACACATTGATATTTTACAGTTTGAAAACCGTTTTTCAATCTTTGTGAAATTAATCATGTTTGTTCCACTGTGAGGGTTTCGACATATACACTCAACATATTTTTGTAAATTTTTAAATTTTTCAATTTTTAGGGTTTTGAAATATGGTATATTTATGTACAGAAATGAATAAACTCCCTGGTTTCAGACGCAGGGACCAACAACCTCCTTTCCTCGTGCCAGGCTGCACCCTTTCCAACTTGATGATCATCTGTTTTCTTGAGCACCTTGAGTTCCAGCAAACCCTACATAGCCTCCATTGATTCACTTGACATAGTATAGCAGTACTAACATCCCTGTCATGTGCCATGAGGCGCCGTTATCCATTATCCATTTAGAAATGATAGACCTTGGAAGCCCCTGCACACATCAAAAGACATTTACTTAAACAATGATACCCAAGATTTTTCAACATTTGGTACACTACCAAAGACAATATCATGAGCTACAATGTCAACTTTTGGAATGTTAAAAACAACATTTGGAACATCAGATTCTGGTTTTGATTTTAAAGCTCCTTCCTTGATAGGTGGGAATTCTTCAATCAATTTTTCTAACTCAAACTCAATTTTCTCATCAGTAGTTGCAAAGATTTTCGGTTCAGATTTTAAAGCTTCTTTCATTTTCTTTTCCTCAAAAGAACGTTTAGGTTTCTCCACCCATGATTGACTTTGGGAAGTCTTTGTTTTAGAATAAACCTTTGAAGTCTTTTGTGATTTTGAAGATTCACCAATTTCAAAAGTTGATTTTGGTTTGTCCTCGGACTTCAATGATTCACCGCGTTTAAGAATACGCACAAGGGATACCATAGGTGATTTTTCCTTAACATCTTTTGAAATTTTTGGTTTTGGTTTATGGAAAACTGGTTTTATTATCTTTTTGACACATTGTTTTGCCATGTGGCCGATTTCATTACATCGATAACAAATTCTTTTGTCATATTCAACAAAAGTGGATCTGTTGGTCTCGTCTCTTATCTTTTTTGCCGCAATAAAATCGTCAATTGCTTGCTTACTAAAGATATAATCCTTTTCGACTTCTGTATTATTACCAGCCACAAACACTTCACTCAATTTTTCTTTTGGCTTAACGTCTTTCTTAGCCATTTTCTTCTCAAAACCAACACCTTTCTTTTTGTAATTATTACCATGTCTCTTGTTATTCCCATTGTTACCCACCCATTCATTTTTCTTTCCCGGGTTGTTTTTCGGTTGTTTAACAAAAGATTTTTTCAGTTTTGATAGAAACGAATTGTTGTTAACTTCTGAGATATCAATTTCCACGAGTTTAAAAACTTTTTCAACCTTTTTCAGGTTTGCATTCTGAATCGGATACTCAAAATCAGTATACAGTTTGTCAGTTCCGGTCATCGTGTAAACCACAATGATCGAATCGTCATCCAAAACTTTATCTGACTTTGGGATAAACTTATCAAGAAAGTTTCTGTCATCTTAAGAATCTGAACTGGAATTCTCAAAATGAGTTTTAACCGTTTTTAAATCAGTGTTATCACTCTCTTCATCCAACACTTGGTCTACAACTGTTTTAACCAATTGTGACTCGTTGTCGGTGTCAGACGGAGAGAATGTAACATCTATGTTTTCCGGTAACTCATTCTCCTCTGTTCTCAGTTTGAGATTCAATGCCTCCTCCACCCCGTCTGGATATTTCTGAGAATAATGATTCTACATTGGGGGTGGAACATTTTTGAAAACTGGTTTTACTTCAGTTTGTTGAGGAACAATCTGATCAATCACATATGAAGATGAAAGATAATTGATCAAATTTTTGTCGACTCTTTCTGTCTCAATGCGCATCAGTTCAAGTTCCTTCTTTAGAGATGCGATTGTGTCTAGATGGATGTTAATCGACATTTGCTTATCCATGACCGTAGGTTTGAGCAAATTAGCAATTTTATCATTTTCTTTACTCTTAGTGTGAATCATTTTAATTGATCGTGACAAAGTATCATAAGCTTCTTTAACATCATTAAAATCAAATTTTAATTTGTCGTTAAACTCTTTCAACTCTTGAAACTTTTTGTCTTTTTCAAGACAATCCATGCATGGTTTTAAACAGTTTTTGCATGGCTTTTCAAGAATTGGATCAACCTTTTCAAAAACATTTTCTTGTTTATCATTTTTACTTTCCGATTTACCAAAATCTTCGGACTCAGACTCAGATTTCTCTTCGGATTCGGACTTCACATTTTCTGATTTGTCATCGGACTCGGACTTCTCTCCTGACTCATACGTATCACAAGTCTTGATAATTGACTCCTTTTCAATAGACACTGACTCTTGAGTTGCATCTTTGGTCTCATTGTTATCAGAAGGTGTTTTAGTTTGTTCTACCTCTTGCAGCTTGACCATAAGAGCTCGGTCTGCTATTTCTTTCAAAGTCTCTTTATTCATTTCCTTTGAGACATCAATGATCTCTTGAACCGGAGTTTGTTCAACTTCGTATGGTGGGCAAAAATCCATAGTCGGTTCACTAAAGAAACCTGCAAAAGATTCAAAACCAGTGTTAGTAGATTTAAATGCATTAGTAATAACCTCCTGTTCAGACTGATAATAGTAGACCGCTGCTGTCTCCTCTTCTAGATCTGCAAAATTTTCTTTATTTACCACTTTACTGACTTCTTCAACTTCAGGAACACATTCCTCGATTTCCGGTTCCGGCTCTTCAATAATTTCAGCCATCATTGCAAGACCACTTCCTGGAACATCTTGCTGTACGTTTGCAGATTTCATTTTCCTCATATTCCGAAGTTCAAGCTCATGACCTTCAATTCTCTCGATAAACGTACTCAAATTGAAACCCATGTATTCCAAATTGATCTTCAAAACCAATAAGAACGTTCCCCACTCTTCTTGTGGTAGTGCGTCAGCCAACTTATCAACCCACTCTTCGTCTGTTTTATCTATACTCAAACGTTTCATCTCCACTACCAAGTGACAGTACCTCTCAATCAATTCTTTCGTTGATTCTCAACTGATAGCAGTAAATATGTCGAATTCTTTTTTCAGTAATGCCTTTTTGCTTTTGATTATTGCAGCACTCCCAAGAAATTTGAGTTTAAGAGCGTTCCAAATAGATTGTGCGTCATTCTGATGCTGTAACAGTACCAAAATGTCCTCCTTAATTGCCTGTTGCAATACACTAACCATCTTCTTCTCGGCTTTAAAGTGTTCTTGTTCAGCCGGACTTAACATGTTAAGTGTTTTCAGAAGACCAGCATCATTCGTAGGAACTACATATTTCGTTTCAACTTTCAGCCAACATTCAAGGTGATTCGCCTGAACCCACGTGCGAAATCTATCCTGCCACCTCGAATAATCTTCAATATTGAGCAATTTCGGTGGTTTTTGCATGGTTCCTAGCTCGTTCTCCATATTCACATTCTGGGCTATACTTGTTGGAGTTTGAGCTGCTGTCATACCTCCTCCGAAAAACGCATTGTAAAACTCTTGATTGTCCATTTTATACTTTGAAAAATGTTTTGAAAAATTTCTAACTTTTGAAAATTTTCAATTTCAAGCGACCTAGACTTCAAACGATCTGGATTTTCAAATGATCTGGACCTTTCAAACGACCTAGACTTCACTTCAAACGACCTGGAACAATTCGTGCGACCTGGAATCAATTTCACACGACCTGACAATTTTTCGTGCGACCTGGACAATTTTTCGTGCGACCTGACAAGTTTTCGTGCGACGTGGACAATTTTTCGTGCGACCTATAGAGTAGTTTATCAAAATTTCAAGTTTTTTACATTTTGGATCAGTTTTAGTTTGATTTATGGTCTGTAACTTTGTATGATTGTTTAAAATGATGTTTTACACATAATATCCAAAATTCAGTCCTTTTTGTCCGTGAATTTGTCTGAAAATCCAAGAAAGAGTAGAAGTATGAGGTTCTAAACCATTCAAAACATTGATATCAACAGATTTGACTCATCCTGAGCTCTGATACCACTTGTAGGATCGAGGATTCGTCCAAAACGAATCAATCAGAGTTAGATCAGGTTTCTAGAAAGGCGGAATCAGACTAGAAACCGTCAATCAGTGTTAGAAAAGGAGTAGAAGAGTAGAAAGTCACTTTAAACATGATCTTCATTGATTATAAACGTTTTCGTACAGAGAGAATCCGACAGCACTTTGTGACAAAATTCTCTTGCAAGCTACAAATTCTCTTGCCAGTCCTCATGAAACATTTCATGCTTTCTGGCCATTTCATGCTTTCTGGCCAGACCCCATGAACTTGCCATTTCGTGCTTTCTGGCCAATACTCATAAACTTAACATTTTCAAACTATTACATATTAATGACACGACACAAACTGATAACCCAGGCGATAGACATTATGCATCAACAAACATCTTAAGCGTTGAACTTGTCGTTGTTGATTCTTAGACATTATCTAGGGATTTCGCACCTCGATTCTGATCGATTCCGCCACGTTCTACTTGAACAGATCCTGTGAAAACGGCCTAGCACAACATTTGTAAACACTTAGTTGTTTTGGACTCTTAAATGGACTTGTAAGAGCTTTTATGTTGTTTACCTTTTAGACAGGAAACACAATGCTCAGAACAAGTAAAAAGTTTTTTGTGGAAGACCTCTTACAAGGGCTTGTTTTGAGAGTGTGGTGATAGTCTTAAGATTTGTGTGCCCAAGTCTCCTATGCCATAAATCTGTCTCTTTGGTAGAGGCAGCTGAGAACAGACAAGCATCAGCCATTGGGTTATATTTTAACATATCAACCACATACACATTGCCACTCCTTTGAGCAATAAGCTGTGTTTTACTCTCGGCTATGATTTCTTCAATCTTTTTAACCATTTCTAGCCCAACAATCTTACAAGTTTCCTTAGTGAAGAATGACCCATAGCCCTTGTCACTCATTTGTGTAACTCTAAGGGGGTTAAATTTAAGATTGTCAATAAGATTGACATTTTCAAACTTGAGTCTCCCAGCTTGCACAGTCCCTGACCCCAACACCTTCCCTTTTGAATTGTAACCAAAGGATATATCACGCCCTCCATGTTTTTTTGAAATCTTTGAGTAGGACTCTACATCCTATCATGTGCCTGGAGCCTCCACTATCTACATACCATAAACTATCTATGCATGCAGAAGCTCCCAGCACATCAAGTAACAAGTTAGTTCAGGTGGGTCTCCAAAGCCAAGATGGCTTTGGATGGGGTCTCAGATAGGTTAGCCTCAAGTCCAGGAGCATGAATAGTGGTTAAGTCAGGGGTTTGGACAGATTTTTGAGCATTTTTCTGTAACCACTATTGTGGACAATCTCCTATCAGATGTATATAACCAAAAGGATCCCTATTCATCTTTGGCTTAGAGGGCCTTTTATATGCTTCATAAGCACGAGGAGCCTTTTGGTAAGATAGTTGGCCATGTCCTCTTGGGAATTGGTGTAACACCTCGTAAAATTGTGTCCAATGATGTCTTGACACATGTACTAAACCCTAAGGAAGTCAAACATTGACTATGAAGGACTAATGTTGTCAAACGATGGAAAGATGTATGTGGAGGGACTAAAAGTGTCAAGATGCATAACTTGTGCCTCTGAATGACCTTTTACGGTATTCGTATTTAATAACGAGCCACATGTTGGACATACGAAACCGTTTGTGATTAAAATCATAAGTTTATGAATCGAAGGGTTAAAAGCATCAACATGTTTAATTATAGCTCTGAGTGACCTTTTAATGGAACCGGAGCTTAGCGATGTTCGGTTATACTTCTGAGAATACTTAAAACCTATCTCGGAGGATCAGAATGCCAAATATAAAACTTAAAATGGCTTAGAGGGGCTTATTATGTCGAAAATGAAACATATTATGAGTTTTAGAGGACCAGGGACCAAAATTGACAACTTTTGAAAACTTGTGGTGCCCTAGTGTGACGCCACAGACCCCCCCCCCCCTATTCTGTCGTGCATGGCGACGAGTCCATTTTCGAAGAAACCTTGTGACAGCTGTAGGTCTCTCTTCTTGGCCACCACCCAAACCTCCTTCACTCTCAAACTCGAAAACCTTGGATCTTTGATGGTTTTTAAAACCTGTTTAGACACTTCGGGTGATCTCTGAAGCACCCTAACACCTGGCATGATCCAAGCATTTGTTGTTCAAGTATAAATAGATGTCATGGGAAGCCTTATTTCCTTGCATCTTTCAAAAATCACTCTCTTCTCACTTGTACTTGCTTTCTTGGAGATTCCTGCTTATAGGAGACTCCCCTTCAGTCAAGGTTTTGAACTAGGACCCTTTGTAAGCGTCCTTAGCCACAGGTTTTCGTTTTATAGGCTTTTAAAAGCCGAAATTTAAAGTTTTTCGATAAACTCTTTGACTTTAGGCTTAGACCATTATGGTCCAACCATTGTTTGAGGTGAACATGGCTACGTGATCGTAATTAGGAAGGAGTTAATCCCTCAAAAGGGCACCTCCTAATAATCACTTTTGGTTGGTCAATTGTCAGGTCAAAGTTATTAATTTAAAAAGTCAAATGGGTCAGTTTTTAAAATAATTCATATATGATAATGTAGGTGTTATAAAACATGTTTTATCACTTTAATAACTTGGTAATAAGTATTAGAACATGTGTAAATATGTTCAACCCGACAATTCCAGGTTTAGAGTCAGTTCACAACCAAAAGCCGTGAAGTTTGACTTCTACTTTGACTTTCAGTTCTGACCCGAATTAGTATAGTTTCATTCTGTTTTAAGGTTCTTTTGTGACCATATTATATTGTAGTATAACCCTCTGAGGTTATATTATATGATCATATAGTATTCTGAGTTATTTTGCAAAGTTCCGTTATTATACTTAATGTTGACTAAATTGCCCTTTTGTTTAAAAATGAGGTTTTAAATACAAATGAGCATGCAAATGAGTTATATACCGATAAGTAAAAAATATTTAGCATGTTTTGATATTAATGTTCTGGTCATAAACTGAGTTTACCTATTTAATCATAAAATGCCCTTATACATACAAAATGAGTTTTAAACATAATTTCTTGATAAAACTCATTACCTACTGATATGATATCATAATTAGGATTATTTGGGATGCTAAATTAGATTGTAAACTAATTTAACTTCGAGTTCTTGTATAATGTTATTAAATGATGATAATGCCCTTATGGAACTTAAAATAGGTTTTAAACATAATAAACATGAAAAATCTTTTGCTTACTGATATGTTATGACAAATAACATATTTTGATTATTCAAAGCTGGTCATAACTTCAGAATTACTTAAACATCGTGATTATCGTCATTTAACGACTTTAATGTCGTTTAGGTGCATAGTATGGTTTTAAACCATACTTAGCACCCAATACTTGTTACCTACTGATTTTATAAATCATATTTAATACTTTTATAGTAGGTATAAGTCATGAACTCAGAATCCCAAATAAGTCCTTAAAACTATGTGTGAAATGACCAAAATGCCCCTTACGGTGCATAATTTGGTCTAAGCATAAACCACACATATATTTGATATCCTACCAACATTATATCATAAATTAAATATTTTTACAGAATGTTTATGACCAAAACTTCAGTTTACTTGCAAGCTCCTTTTATAAGTCATAAAATGACCAAAATGCCCTTATAAGGCTTAATTCGGTTTTAAAACCTTTATGGGCATACAAGTTGATATCTTACTGATATTATAACATGTTTTAGGCATAATAACATATGGGACTTGTATATGACTCATCCGGTTACCCGTTTATGCCTATACGCGTTTGGTTCGACTTATGTGACTACTTTGCATAAATTAACCGAAACGGGTTTAACCTTATCATTTAAACTTCAATATCCAGAATGTATTTAGCTTACGCACATTATACAAGTCTTCATACTTTTTGGGTATAAATCACATTCTATTCCGATCGTCGCTTAGTCTAGCGTATTGTACCGTAATTCATTCTTTAAGCTAGCCGGTTTTAGTCTAGGACCCGTTAGCATTCTAATTGGTTAATATTACCATTATTCCAGACTATAGCCTCCCAGTGAAAGCTATCTACACGTGTCTAAGTGAATTATACGACTGAGTTGTTAATTCTTGCATTTAAATCAAGTTATAACTCAGGTAAATACTTTTAACTTATTTTCCCTTATACGGTAAATTATTACCACTTGGTCAGGTATGGGATCACTTGGTAAATTATGGCTATCAAATCTGTATAACCTGTTTTAACCGGTTTTGTTTGATAACTTAAGCATTGGGGGTTAACATGACCGTGTCTTGGATATCCTCGGCTCATTTAATTGCAAGTGGCCACGACCTATGCACGGGGTGTAGGCATACACCTGACAGATGCAAATGCTAAAATATATTATACCCACAAGGTTGGTAATAACTCCTTTGTGGGTTTTAAAAGTGGTGTGTCGGTTAATCATGTCTCGGTTTCTATACTAGGCCCCATATGTATTGACAAACATGTAAAACTATGTACAAGATTAAAATTCTTAATTGTCCCAAGTTATAAAAGATTTTTCATGCCTTGTACACCTAAATCAATTTTTGGAAATGTTTTCAAATGTGTCAGTTAATTGTATTTACCAGTGTAAACTGACGTATTTTTAAAAAACTAAGTGGTTGGTACTATACGCAATTAGGCTGAGAGCTGCTTGGTATCAATAGAGGATCTTGCAAATCCTTAGGATGCCCCAAAGTCTGTTAAACATCATTTTATACATTTATTAGATCTACCTGTGGATCCTTTATTTACATCCGCCTGTAATTATTATTTTAAACTTTGAACATTCGGTATGTAATAGTAATTTCATTCCAAGCCTTCCGCTGTGCTATATCTGTGTTTAATTGTCTATGATGATATCAACTACGTCACGTTACTCCCCACCCGGCTCACCGGGATATGTGGAAATATCGGGGTATGACAGGTTGGTATCAGAGCCAACATTGAGTGAATTAAGCACTAGCCTTTTGTGTTTAATCTCAATGACACAGTAGCACATTCCTTAGACTTCCGAGTCTAGACTTGACATAAGAATGTCCTCATCCCTCTTAAGTAAACATTGTTATCGATATTTATGTATTTCAGGAACATGTTGCCAAGTAAAGCCGCCAATGATGGAAACTCTCCAAACCCGAAGCCAAGGAATGTCAAGCTTCGTACCACGGATCGAATAAGCGTCGACCAGTATGGAGAAAGGACCTTTTTGGACCTATTCCCAAAATCAAACCAGTTGTAACCATTAACCAAACTTCAGATTCCATACCTGAGGTCCTTGAAACTTCAAATGAGAAGTCTACATCTGAGGAGTCCATACCAAAAGTCCCTGAGGCTCCCACTTCAAAGATGATACCTATGGACGCTAATGATCCATATTTCTTACATCCTAGTTTTGGAATCCAAAACATGGACTATGCTTTTCCAAATCCATTTCGTGATACATATTATTCTATAACTATTGAATCATTGGATTCTACTTCTACAACGGGTCCCAATATGGAAAACTTAGACTATCCACTAAAACCTTTAGTGTCAATACCGTACGTGGTGAACCAAGAAGAGAACTATCAGGAATGAAGCATAGAAGGCATTGAAGAAACCTTCTATTATTATATTTCTTTTCCTTTAAGTCCCTACATGCACATTTGCTTCTTATAGTCCCTATGTGGGCATATTTTTCCTTTTAGTCCCTGCGTGGACTTGTTTCATTTTAAGTCCCTACGTGGACAATCTTTATGTTAATTAAGACCCGATTAGGGCAATTTTGTAACCTTTAGTTAAATTAATGGAAATTTCTTCTTTTGGAATTAGTAATGTTGTTATTATATATATGTATTTCATTACATCATTGTTCAAGCGATCATCTTGATTTTATTCGAACTTTATCGATCTGCTAAATAGTTCCAAAAGATCTTCTTAATCGTATAACCTAGCCTATATGTCAATGCGGACATGGCTATAATGGTAAACCCTCTTAAGACAATAAATCTTTGTTAGCATTCAGAAAATGTTAACACTCCTGGCAGTGTGGCTTGAGAAGCCACACCGGCCGTCAAGGTATCTGGACTACGTCCAAGCCTTATAGCCTATATGATCAAATTAGATCATGGCTAGTATCATCAATGTTATGATTATAATATAAACATCCATTAGTGATGAAGTGCCTATGGGCTATGCTTGTTGTCCAATAAGACAATGACAGTCGTGACCATTATGGTTCACTGTCCAAGGTGGTGGGCTATGCCCAAGCCTTATAGTCTATAAGATCAATGTGATCATGACTAATATCATCAATGTGATGATTATTATAATAAAATTCACTAGTGATGTCAATTGATTTGCCAATGTGCCAAAATATATCGTCTTTCATGACGATGACAGTTGTAGTCTACGACTCCCTGTCCAAAGGTGAAGAACAATGTTCAAGCCTTAAAACCCTTGATTAAATAAGATCGCGGAATATTTTTATGTCTTTTGTGACAAGACAATGTTCTATATTTAATATCCTTCGTGATAGGCCAATGTGCCGAAGATTAAATGTCCTTTGTGACAAGGCCTTTTGTGCCATATTTAAATGTCCTTTGTGACGAGCCTTCGAGCTATATAATATTGTCAATATGACAATGACAGTTGTGACTTTGATCCCCTGTCTAATAATTAATGGACTATGTCTTAATTTAAAGCCATTGATGGTTCTTCTGTAACCTAGGCCAATTATATTGAAATAAACTCAAAATAACATTCATTAGAAATATTATAATTTAATAGCCTATATGGTTTATTAATACCATGTCTTGTTAATTGATGTATGTAAAATGCAACATATAAATTACATCAAATGAGGCATAAAACTAACCCTTTTTAGTACTAATGTTGGAAAAAGTGTGCTTTTGTCTTCCTTTTGTATTTTCAGGACTAAATGAGCGTAATTGAACAAAAGGAACAAATATGCAGCTAAATATAACATAAATACAAGAAAAGGAATAAACGTGGCATGCCCGACCCCTCGACAGCATCTTCCCAAGCAAAAACAAAGGAAGAGAAGGCTGACCACGGCCCCGTGCCCAGCGGACACGGGGGCGTGGCCAGGCACCTGCAGAAAAGACAAAGTCATAGAAGCTTCTATTCCCAGCATGGGGGCGTGCCCAACTCAACATGGGGCGTGGTCAACGCTAAGATTCGCAAAATCTTGCTAATCTTGATAGTACAGATTCGCTTCTGCACACTGGGCCGTGCCCAGTGAACACGGGGGAGTGTGGAGCTAATGCAGACAAACTGCAATTAATGAAGAAAGAGAAAACGGATGGCCACGGGGCCGTGTCCAGTGAACACGGGGCCGTGTCTGAGCTTCTGTACAAGCTATAAATAGGGGTGCTTGGCTCACTTCAAAGGCATCCCTTAGCAAACCACCTCTCTACCACTTCACCCACACTCCACCACCATCACAACACCCACATCCACCACCATCATCCATCATCCACCTAGAGTGTGTGTAGTAGTCTCGGGATCCAAGATTGATAGTAAGAGTTCTTGACAATCAAAGGCCATGTTTTCCTAAGTCTCTTAAATCACTTGGTGAAGAGAAGCATTTAGTGTAATACTTTTGATTTTTAATCTTTTCGCACTTTTTATTTGGTTTTGTATTAATGACTTTAATAACTAGTTTCTTATGTTGAAGGTGAAACTTCCTTATCATTTGTCTGTGGTGTCTTGGCGTTATTTTACTGTCTATATAAAATAAAAGATTTACACCATTCATATCTCTATGCTCTATATAGAGATATGTTGGCTACCTGGTCGGGGGTTAAGGGAATGGTTTGGTAAGGTTCTTGCCTTGTTCAGTGTATAGATCCTGCAAGGACCTGGGTCAAGCTTACTAGGACCTCCTTCAATACTCACTGGTATTGGATGGCGGGGGTGCGAATGGCTTGATCCCCTCATATGTAAACTACTATTATTACATTAACCCGGCTACTTGGGATTGTATCCCTGCTGACTCAAACCACTTAGCCGAGGGTAACATCGCCTTCAAAAGAGGGGCCTACCACATTACGCATTAATAACTTAATTAATTATCTTCCAATATTCCAACCCTTTAGGATTGTATCCTTGCTGACTAAAACTACTGGGTTGAGGGTAACGTCACCTTCAAAAGAGGGGCCTACTACTATAACTAAGATAATCTCTTAAAAAGTGCAAAAGTGCGGAAATCATCAAAGGTTACACTAAAGGCGAGTCGGATCCAAGTGATTCATCCTTTTATTTTTATTTTTCAGCATTTTTAGTTTTTATTTTTATGTTTAAAACCTTTTCTAAAACTTTTGATTTGATTATACGTTGAGGATAAACCGGTACTAAAAGCTCTGGTGTCCTTGGATGACCTCGGTATCTTACCAACGCTATACTACGCTCACGATGGGTGCACTTGCCCATGTGTGTGTCACACCCTGACTTTTGCGGAAGCGTGATTATGGTGTGACTTGCTTAATATCATTGCATTCAATCATAACACAAGTATATGATAAAACCGAAGGTGATCATCCATTAACTTAGTTTAGAACATGACAACATTGTTTAGAACACAGACATCAAATTCGAGTACAAACCACGCAACTTGTTTTAGAGTTCACAAAGACACGACAAAAGACATTAATTTAAACTAGGCTTTGAAAGTTGCGTCTTATCTAGAAGAAGACACACAATCCAAATCCTCAGACATAGGACGACACCTTTTATTCTCAACTTTACTTGAATCATCCAAACGCCCGCCAGATCCATACTTAATTTTCTGAAATACATGTAGTTTGAAAACATCAACAAAAGTTGAGCGAGTTCATGTGTGTGTGTTTGTGTGCACGAATAAACCTTTGTAATCATTGAAAGTATGAATGTAAGTTTGTAAACTCCTGGTATGAAAGCAACAAGGAAAACAGATCACCAATGGTTTGCAAGGCCATTGATATGTGTGAAGTGATGCAGGAAAGTTCAAACCTAGCAAATTTGACTCTGGGAATAAGACATAGTCACCACATGGGTCACCCTGGTCCGCATGGGTGTGGGCTCGCTACACCCAAATAGATCTATCACTCATGTCCCTCGGTCCTACAACGAGGATTAATGGCCTTAAGTGTCATACCCACCACTCACATGATCAAACAGTACCCTTCCTTAGCTAACCATACCACATAAAATGTTTGTAAACAGTTTGTAACATCTATTCCACCCCTGAAGTTATAAAACCAAAAACAGTTAGAGAAAAGGGGGTCATGAACTCACAGTATTGCGTCTTCAATCACCGTAACTCAAGCTTCTTCGGACAAACACGACTACCTACAACGTACTATGATCTATTAGACGAGAGGGTCGTGCCTTGACTTAGTATTAATGTCTTTGAGTTACGTTTCTTCGTATCTTCGATATTATTCCAAGTTATATAATTATTTGTTAAAATAATTAATATTTTTAACTTAAACTATATTTATTAAATTTTGGAATAATTGTTAAAACAATATATATTAACTTAATACTTCCCGAGTATTTATACTTGTATATCCTTCCCAAGGATGGGTGTATTTGTATTTATATCCATATACTTGGGTATTTTTGCCATATATTAGGGTCGTATTCCGGCGTGTATTTATACGTACGAGAATACGTATTTTTATTGTATTCATTAAGTATTCATATACTTAATTTCGTATTAATTTTTTTTCAGGAATATTATCCTTAATAAAAGTTCACCAATATATATTTCCAAAATATATATTTCATTAAATATTACTTAGAAAAATTATTCTTAATTTTCCTTTTGCAAAAATATTCGTATTTCCTTATAAGTTCCAAAAATAATATATTTTCAAGTCTAACATGGAAAATATATACAAACTTATTTTTCTCCCAAAAATAATATATTCCGTTTTTGTTTGAGAAAATATATATTTCTTTAAAAAATAATATATCTTCTAATATTTCCAAGAAACTACATAGTTTTATTCACTCAAAAATAATATATTTTCTTTTTGTCAAAAATATGATATAAGTTTGTGATAATTGTAAAAATCATATTTTTGTCTCTTTGGTGTCCAAAATATTATTTACCAAAATATTCTTTGTGAATAAATTCCGGAATATTCTTGTAAGTCTTATTCCATAGTTCGGTTTTCACCATTATTTTTGTGTAAATGAGTACATTTATTCGTTTGAATTTTGGTAATATTTTGGATGGTAATTCTTGGTATTTTTGTGAGTTATGTTATTTCAAGTCCTAAAATAATATAACTAATACACCAAGTATACAAATAATCACACACATGTGACTTCTAAATACATATTTTCCTAAATACATATTTAGTCATTTTTATTTATGAAAACCAACCTCCAATATTTATATTTTTGTCACAAAATCCATCTCAAAGTTTTTGTAACAATTTAAGGTTTGAAATACAATTGTAAGTGTAGGTTAATAAATATTTTTCTAAGTGTTTGGATTTTTAGAAAATTTTGCCATAGTTTCCCCTAAAAATGGAAGTTTCCATGCTTTCAAGCATATCATTTTCTTTTGTAAAACTCATCACAATCAATACACAATCAACAATAAACAACTTACACTTACCAGTTTTGCCAAAATCAAGTAATAATTTACTACTTCATGAACTTGAATATTTGTAAAAATTTGTTGTAACTTACTAGTGTTCTTAGTAAGTCTTGTTACCCTTTAAAATGTGATTATTTCTTCAAAAACCCCATTTTTAAAGAAGTTAGATGCTTACAACTTCTTGTCACATTTTCTAAAAATATTTCTTTATGCATTCTTCTTGTTTCACAAGTGTGTCTACACTTGTTTAACCACTAAAAATAGAGTTTGTTCTTGTAAGTACCAAGATTTAATAAAACTTATATTTTTGACTTGGTTTCTTTGAAAGATCATTCATAAATCTTTAGATCTACAAGTGTTACTACTCACTTTGATCATTATTTTTCAAGAGAACCATTTAGTCATTCAAGTTCATGCTTCATGTGTGGATGATCTATCATCGTACAATATTTCTACTTTCACATCTTGCTAGATTATGTTTTTAATCATGATCTAGCAAGATCTTATGATGATCAACATCATTTCTACAAACAATCAATGATCAACAAGCATAACAACTCATATTCATCAAGGTTACTTCATTAAACATGCTTATGTTCAAGTTTACTTCTTGTGATCTTTAGTGTTCTTCAACTTTTTGATTATGATTCTTCTTTAACCACTTAAAATAGAAGTAATATAGCAAGATCAAGACTCTTACCACTAGCACAAGGCTAGGGATGACTCAAGTGTAGAAAACAAGTGGATAAAAGCAAATGAACAAGGTCCTTCCACTTCCACAAGCTCCTAGCTTCTTTGTATGGTCTTTAACACCCTTGTAAGTATGTAGAATGAGTGATGAAGGTTGAATGATTGTGTAGGTGGGTGTGCTTGGGGTCGGCCGTGAGCAAGGGAGGAGAAGAGAGGAGAAAGTGTGTGTTTTAGTGTGTGTTGAAATGAGACTTATCATCCTACAAGTTCTACTTATAACCATTTTCTAATTTTAACCCATGGTTTATGTGTTTTCTAAAGACCAACATGACCTAATAAAATAATTAAACAAAATCACAAGTGGGTCCCTTGTATGGGTCGTCCACTAGGTGGGGGGTCTAGATTAGGCTTTAACCAAGTTAGTTACATTAAGGTTGAAATGTAAGTATCTAGTTAGTTAAGTTAGTTACTAGATATTTTAGGAGGTGTTATGATGTTCGGGGACCATAACTAGCTTGGTAATGTTAAAACAGTGCTTCTAGTGTAAATTTGGTGTTTCGGGTAGTGTCCGGTTGTTCGGATGGTTACTCGTTCGTTAAAGTGCTAAACCTTGCAGTTTAGTGTGCTTTATGTATCTTTTTGTAACACTTTTGATTCCCGACACTTAGGAAAGCATTCAGGACCATTTAACCATTTTTCTGCATGATTTTAGATTGTTTAAATGCTGATAATTGCTGAATTTTGCTGAATTCAGCACTTTGGGTGAGTTTTAGGCACTTTCCAGCACTTAAACTATCACTAGAAAGGCAGTTTTGTGATCCTTACTTCCCTACATACTATACTAGTGTAATACTTAGTTTCTGGCTCATTCTATGTCCCAATGCACCGTCTGTCTATGTGCTGAGTTCTGTCAGCATTTTCCTGATTTATCAGATAACTGTGCTAACTGTACCTTATGCATCATTTAAGGCAATACAGCTTTCATGCACTATTGGTATGACATTAAACAATGGATGATGCACATGTATGTATATGGCAGTAATCAGAAAGCAGTTAATTGTAATTCAGCACAGTCATTAGGCACTAATCATGGTTAATTAATTGTACGGATACCTGGATTTTTGACAGTTGTCACATTCTCCCCCTGTTAAGAAAATTTCGTCCTTGAAATTTATACTACCTTAACTCCTTAGGGTTACGTCATGCATGTATGGATATGAATAACACCACAACACCAAATCAAGACCTATTGAATTAGGTGAATCCAAGGACATCTTACTATATTAAGAATCCAATGGTTAAAAAGGTATGTCTCTCAGAATTCGATGTCAAGGGATACGAGATGTATAGATGTAACATCTGGTGTCACTTATCTCACAGGGGTCCAATAAGTGAGGAGTTCTGACCAATAGGATTGTTTACAATATGCAAATGAGTTTTCGAAGCAATAACATCCGCTAGATGAACTCAAAATCAGCAAGTTCAAATGTAACAGTAACATGAAAATGATCCGTCAACTTTTGAACAATTGAATGAATAAAACTAGGGTGTGTTGACAGTATTGAATCACAAGAATACACCGATATGGAATACAATCGAACTTGGTGTATCGTTGTCTTAATACATAGTTGCTCTAAGGGTGTTTTGATAGACAAGTCAAGCAAAAGTATGTGTAGTTGCGTGTGAAACGGGTGATCATGACTAGCACAAGCTACAAGTTTGTATTGACACCACAAGGTGATGTAATAACATAATTCAATAATAGCGGTGATCGAACAAGTTCACCGTGTTTGAAACCAAATGAAAGTGTAATGAAGCGAACCTGAGAATTTGATTCGAATGGCATCGTAGGATTCTTCAATCGAATATAAAACACCAAAGAACTACTGTTTCCGATCGAATGATGAAAAATAATGAATACTGCAAGGCATTCGATCGATAATGAAAGAACCGTTAGGAGATACACTAGAATATAAAATGAGTTTATGTACCATTGCCTTAACACACGATTGTGTCAGGACTGCTTCAATTATGTTAAAACATAACGGATTTAGAGCAAGTCAATAAATAAATAATTAAACCCGTGTATGAGATGCGTAAACAAGATTAGCGCAAGCTTCAATTCAATGAAATCATCACTGCAAGGTGTTGAAAGCAACAAACGATTTAATGGAGTCGTAGGCCAGACAAGTCTACTACGACTCGAAACAAAAGAAACACTTGCAAAAATGAATTTGAATATGATGCCCTCAATACATCATATGATGTCTTGAATTGAATATATGAAATGGACAAGTTCAAGCAATTGATCTTGGTTTCAGCGCAAACTGACAATAAACATATGTATCGATAAAGGAATTTCGGCATGGTTACCAAGATAAACCATGTATGTAACTTGGAAGAAAAGAGGTTCCAAGAAAGTGGGTTGACTTGTTAGCAAAGGAGCCAGCAATTACAATAATGTAGGTTATTCGAATCACAATTCAATAATTAGATTTAACGAAATGATATTTAAACTTTGATGAGGCGCTCATTCGAAACGAAACCACATGCATAACAAACGGTGCATGCGTAACATATGAATTTCCAAGAAATGAAACAATGAGTATTCGCTATAATGAAGAAATGATCAAGTATCGGGACAAAAGAGTGTTTGCTTTAATGAAGAAAATCGTTGTGATGCAACAACCATTAAAAGGAGTAGGGATGTAAAAATCTACTGGCTAGATGCAAAAGTGGAAATTTTAATAAAAGGAATGTGAGTACTTTATCCGTTCGGTTAACTGAAATAGCATATATGTCAAAATAATGAGGTTTGCTTAAGCTAACGGACGTAGTTCCTAAGTGATAACTTTTAATGAGTTTTGACCTACGTTCCTGGTAGTTGATGCACATACGAAAGCTATCGTCCTTCTTCTTGACGAACAACATTGTAGCTTCCCAAGGCGAGAAGCTTGGTCTGATAACTCCCTTTTCTAGCCACTCCTGAAGCTGTGCTGATAACTCTTGCATCTCTGAAGGTGTAAGTCGCTAAGGTGCCTTGGCTGCGGGCGTGACACCTGGAACCAAGTCAATGTGGAACTTGACTCGTCGTTGAGGGGGGGGGTAATCCGGGCAAGTCTTCGGGGAAGACTTCAGGGTATTCCCTCACCACAGGGATATCTTTGTTCTTTGGTTCTTCGGACTCTTTGTCCACGACATGAATTAAGGAGGAAATACACCTTTTACACAAAACTTCCTTGTCTTCAAACAATTGGCAATCTGTAGGGGCGCATCCTGCTTATCCTCATAAATCACGATCGTCTCTTCATTTTCCATCGGGGTGCGGATAGTCTTATCCTGGCACGCAATCTCTGCACGAGCACTTGGCAACCGATCCCTTTCACTGGTACATTGAAGCTTCCCAACTCATCTGGCAGAAGGTATATTTCAACTAACGTTCTTCAAGCTTTATAACGCAGCCTCTAATCACTTCACTAGCTTCTACTAACTTCTCACTAGCTAATTCTATCGAGTGCGGGATATCTAACTAACTAGCTATTGAACCAAGTATATTCTTATACTCTAGAGATATGAAGCTATAGTCGGCACCAGTATCAAATAGCACAATTGAAAAGTGTTGATTAGTAGGGAACATACCAGTGACTACGTTCGGATCCTGGTGTGCTTTCCTAGCTCTATCTTTGCACATTCTTTTGCTCGCCTGTTCGTTGCTAGGGCAATACTTCCTGAAATTCCCCACATCACTGCAGTTAAAACACCATGGATCACGTCCTTCATCATCACCATTTCCGCCTTGATAGTTGTTGTTGTCGTTGTTTCTTTTGCGATTCTTGCTACCATTTTGACCCTCATTTCCATGCCTAGCACCGTACCAACACGTCTCCTTGGCATGCCCCACTTTGCCACAGTTATCACATTTTCCATGCCTGCATGGCCCAGCATGATGAAGTGGGCAGTTGTCGCACTTAGGCAGTTTACCCATGTACCTTTTTCCCTTTTTGTCCTTGGTGTTGTTGTTCGCCCGATCACCTTCTTGTAAATTAGTGAGCTTCCTTTTGTTCCTTCCAGATGACTTCTCCTGAGTTTCCTTCTTCTCGTCAGGGGTCGAAATTTTTTCCAGTCTAAGTGCTTCCTTAGCGAGCGCCAAACTCATGATACCCGCATGAATAGTTGTTGGTGGCGTTGATGTCGTCATCAAGCTCAGGGCCTGAGGCGCCAGTCCTCAGATGAATGGCTCCATCCTTTTCAACTCTGGTTCCACCAAGTATGGAACAACTCGCGAAAAATCATGAAGTCTCTCTACGTACTCCACCACCTTTGGACCTTCCATCATCAGGTTCCGGAATTCAATTTCCAGCTTCTGGATCTCCATCTGAGAACAATACTCCCTATGCATCATTTCTTTCAGCCCACCCATGTCAAAGCATACGCAGCAGCCTCGCCCCTTATCTGAACCCGAAGGTTCCACCGTAACAGAGCCTCGTCTTGAAACAATCCAGAAACGTATGGGACTTGTTGCTCTGGTGTACAACCGCTTATTCGCAAAACAGAATCCACGTTCTCGACCCATTTCACAAATGCTACGGCACCTCCAGTGCCGTCAAAGTTCTGAGGCTTGCAGTCCAAAAACTGCTTGTAGGTACAACCTGTACCCAAGCAATTTTCATCACAGAAAGCATTAGTAAAGCACACTTGGAATTGTCCAAATGTATTGTAATGTGTCTTAGGTGACTTAAACATTACCGTTAGGAGGGTTATTCCCTGAGGTACTTTCGCTGTGTTTGTAGCGAAGAACCTCGTGCCGAGCTATAGCCTGTGAGACGTGCGCTTGCCATTCTGCCTTAGTCAGCCAAATGATTTCTTGATGAGACATCTTCTAAGAAGAATTCGGATTGGTCAGGTCTCATTTGTTCAGGGAGTGTATATAGTTGTTTAGAGGTCATATGTATATACACATAATAAATTACCATATCAACCAATCAAGCAACAACATAATCATAGCATAAACAAGTAAATGGGAACATGTTTAATGAGAGTATAACAGACAAACATGTAACATTACAATCATAGCACAAACCTGTATATTAACAACGTGTTTAACGAGAACATTACGATTGGGCTTTCATTAATCATTGACCACAAGGTATTGTTACATGTTTTGCAAAGTGTATCATCTCAAAATGGAACACAGGGTCACCCTACCCTTGTCCCACAAGTCTTACCGATCTACAAAAGTCATACAATCAAATAGTGGTCTCCAAAAGGCTTCACAAGCTCAGTTCAATGGTGGTGTTCTCAACACAGGTAATGCATCTGCATAAAACCAAAAACCTATTGTACTGATGGCGGAGGAGGAGGAGGGAGGAAGATCAAACTGAGAACATGCGCGAGCTCCTCCTCGAGCTTGTGCACATGACGAAGCAAATAACGGACATGCTGCTCGACGGTGAGAAATCGAGCATCAAACTCTGGGAAAGGAGTAAGGGAAACAGGTGGACGTGCAAAAGAAGGCGGTGATGAACGAGGGGGAACAGAGGCAAGCTGACAAGGACATGGTAAGGGACGCGGTATCGACTCAACCTCCATAATTTTGCGACTCATAACTTCAAATAAAAGCTGAAGCGAATAAAGTAACTCGTCCTGTGTATATCCAACAAAACGCGAGGGATGGTAGGGGTCTAAGGTCGGCATGGAATACATTGGGGACCCTAAAAATGACTCATTAGTTGGTGAAGAAGTAAAAGGAGCAAAAGGTGCAGACTGAGGCATGTGAGGGTAAGCTGCTGATACAGGTGGGTCATGGCTAGGCTGCTGGCTAGAAGTGCCTTCCCCTGGATGGGGTGGAGGGATGTCCTGCAAGAAAGTGATAGGTAGGTCAGTGCGGTGAACATCAGACTCAACAGGATGAAAAGGAGTAACATCGACAGGTGCAGGTGCAAGTGGGGGAGTAACTGGCTCAATAACAGGAGGGTCAGCGGGTGCAGGAACTGGATCTGGTATAAGTGGTGCAACATCAGGTATGCGGAACGGAATAGGATCATGGTCAGGTAAAGGCTCAGGTGTATGTATCGGCTCAAGATCAGCGGGTGCATCAACAGGCTGACCATTAGGAACAACGTCAGGCTCAAGTCCAGGCTCAATGTCATGTGGGGGTATCGGTGTAGCTGACATAGCTGTATCATCGTCAGAATCAGTGGCATAACGTCGCAAACCAACTGCCTGTAAGGTGGATGATGACACAGACTCAAAGGAATCTGGGACAGAATGTAAGCTAGAATCAGATGAAATCTCAATAACAGGAATCCCCAAAAGTGGAATAGCAACAATGTCCTCGTCTAGCCTTCCATCACCATGGGCTTCACCAAAAGGACCATCAACAAGCAAGTCAATGTTAACATCAATCAAATCGTCAAAAGGCAAATCCTCGAGAGGAATGGCCACCAAGGGATCAGGAGCGAGGATCGGTGCCACGACATGCTCACCATAAGGATGCCCGATGACAAGATGATTGTGGACTGGATGGGAGCTACAAAAGGATCCTCATCTGGAATGCCATTGGTAGTCGATGTATCATCTCCCAAGTCGGGCAGCGTAAATGGCTGGAAATCGTCATCGTCGTCAGACATCATCTCCGGGTCACTCTCTTCATCGAAAGTAAGGATCTCTGGCTCGGGGACAATCTCATCGTCAGAAACAATGGCCATAGGGTCATGGTCATCGGACAATCCGCTATCGGATGACGACATGGTATCTGTAACATAACGATCACCACATATGCACTTATATCAACTACTAACATTAAGCATGTAATCAATGACAAGGTAATCATGTAATCAGGTATCCTCGTGATTCCTTCCTATCCTTCCTAGTCTCCCAAACTAAACCACCTAGCCTCCCGGACTAAACCGCCCAGCCTGAACCACCTAGCCTCCCCGACTAAACCACCCAGTCTCTCAGACTGAAACACCTAGTCTCCTAGACTAAACCACCCAGTCTCCCAGACTGAACCACCTAGTCTCCCAGACTAAACCACCCAGTCTCTCAGACTGAAACACCTAGTCTCCCAGACTAAACCACCAGTCTCTCATACTGAAACACCCAGTCTCTCAGACTGAAACACCCAGTCTCTCAGACTGAAACACCTAGTCTCTCAAACTGAAACACCCAGTCTCTCACATTGAACCACTAACATAAACCTTGAAATGTGTTTCGTGTATTTTCTTTATAAAAAAATGTTTGTTTCTTGGATCTGGACGTTTCGTGTATGCAATGAAAACATGTTGTAAAAATATTTTCGTGGGAGCCCTAATGATTGTAATCTAGACTCGAGAAGGAATCCTAGTTCGCTACAATCGAAGCTCTGATACCAAACTGTCACACCCTGACTTTTGCGGAAGCGTGATTATGGTGTGACTTACTTAATATCATTGCATTCAATCATGACACAATTGTTTTGGTCAAAAATTACCGAAGCAATTAAGTGATCAAATTAGTTAAGTGAGGTAGCGTGCTAAAAAGTGTGTTGAAAATATGCTGGTTAAGTTGTTTGGAAAAAACAGTATTCAGGATACGGCTCAGGATATTGAGCTGTATCTACGATCAAACAATGAGCAAAAAGTAAAGGGGGTGACACGAGATATACGAGGAAAGCCCTTGATCAATCTAGATCGCCGGCATAAAACCTCGGGAGCTGACAATCGCAGCTGCCTTGTTCTTCTTATTGCTTTAAACTTCAGGATACAGTGCAGGATATTGACCAGATCACTAAGTGTTACAATGCTTTTGTGCGAAAGTGAAAATTGCTAGAGAGCGAGTGTAAGAGTGTAGTGAGTGTTGATGTGATGTCCTATTCGATCTGATATACCCACCTATTTATAGTAACGAATTACAAACGAAAATTCCTATAAACATGGGATGCTCCGAATATTCCATTGTAAACGTTGTAGACCGAGTAATGCGGCTTCAACGTCTTTATTTGAACGACTTGGACCGAGTCTTCCGCAGAATGAGTCCTTGTGAACGTTACTAGCTTCTAACCCACGTACCTGCACATAATCCGTTAGTGATCCTGAGGATACCATTCAGGATGTCACCAATATCCTGAATCAGCATCCCGGATGTGAACAAATATCATATAACCAAGATATAACCCAAGATATTTCTCAGGATATGGGCTCAGAATTTTACCCATAACAATTGTCCCCAAAAATGTTACCGTTTAGTATCCTGCACTAACGGTTACATTTTTCACAGAGATCGAGGTAATTAAGTGATAAGACCAATGATGTGACCGTTAGCAACTTACTCAGCCTATATTTACTCATTGCACCCTATATCTTCTCATCCTCATCTCTTTTTAATCACTATCGATAAGGAAAAAAGGTAAACATTCTCTCTCTAATCTTCATCTTCATCCTCCTTTTCCGGTAAAAAATTCAGGCGATCAAATGCCGAGACACACAAGATCCAGTTCTGGTGATTCGGCTCCCACATTCATCCAGCAGAATCTTCTCCAAGAACCAGAGAAAGAAATATGTTCTTTTGATAGTGCCCACTTGTCGGCTTTGAAATCCTCCGGTATCTTTCCGAAAGGAACGGTATTCCGGCCGTTCGATCGGGAAATCCGGTCAGATATGGTTTCCAATGAGTGGTTGTGCTTTAGTGCCTTTCCTTTTACCTTAGGGTTACAGTTCCCCTTTCCGGACTTCATCACCGAATTCTTCAAGATTACAAAAATCTCTTTCAGTCAAACAATGCCAATGCTTTGGCGTGTTCTGTCCGTTCTTGATCAGATCAAGAAAAACCACATCCCTGATCTTTCTGTTCATGATCTCCCCCTAGCTTACCGGCTTAGATGCCATGGATCATGTAGATTTTTGTTTTATTCCACCTCCGGCGACCCGCTGATACTTCGTGCCACCAGGAACGAGGATAATTGGCAATCTAAGTTCTTCTTTGTAAAAAGAGACTCAATCCCTGGTGGAACGGAATATCCGGTGAAATGGTTGAAAAAGGGTAGGATTTAGGGTTTAAGGATGATTCTGCCTCTTATCCTGTTCCATATCCTGAACTGATTAACTTTCTTTTTTCTGTTGCGTACGCAGCTGATTTTAGGAACATCGCTCCTCCCCTTGCTGATTCAAAGAAAAGGATTGACGCCATCAGACTCCTTCCACAGGCTGAAAGAAGTTTCAACCCGTCTCCGCCATCTCCAAGTCCTCTTTCTAGTGCAAACATGTCTGGTAAGGATCCTGCAAAATATTCTGTACATACATGTCTTTATTTGAAATACTTAGGAGAAATTTTTACTCCCTGTATGCAGACTCCAGCAAGGTTCCTGTCTACCTAGACCTTGAGGAACTTGACAGCTACCCTTCTCCAGTCACGGTCAAGAAAGAGACCTCTGCTGCCACCAGCTCCAAGCCGCTCCCGGCTCCTAAGGCCAATCCGAGGACTCGTGCTTCCACAGCAAAAAAGAGGAAAGCTCCTGAAATCAGTGCTCCAGGTCCAGAAGGGTTCTCCTACGATGAACTCAGCTTTTCTGACTCCTTAGAGCCAATGACATCCTTCCTCAACAAGGTAATATCCTGCTACATATCCTGCACATATATCCTGATAGGATATCCTGACAGGATATCCTGGTTAACATATTCTGACTCATACCTGAATTTGATGTGCAGGGTCTCCAGCATTTGCTCCACCTGTACAATGATGCATGCGGTACTGTTGTACTCCATGAAGCCAGGATCAAACAGCTCGAAAGCACCGTTGTCAACCAAGGTGCCATCGCTGAAGCAAAGTCCCGGCACTACGAGGGCATGCTGAAGAAGGTCACCCAAGATGCTGAGCTCAAACTTGCCACCATCCAAATGGATCACGAGCAGGCCATGGTTTCGTTTCGGGAAGGAATCAAAGCCTCTGCTATCGTCTCCCTGCTGCAAGCTCGCATTAAAATGGCCTACGAGGCCAAGGAGACAGGCCTTGTATGCCCATCCTGGCCGGTTGAATCCTGGGTGGCCAAGCTAAAGGAGCTTGGGGGCAAATCTGTGCCACTTCCTACTGAAGCCGGAGAATCCCCTAAGTCAGCAGAGGTGGTGGACAAGGCTGGAGATAAGAAGGATGCTGGAGAGGATGCTGGGACAGATGCTGGTGAGGATGCTGCTCAGGATGCTGAAGCTGGAAAGGCAGAGAAGGTTGGAGAAGATGCCGCTGTGTGAGGGCATTCAGGTGGGCAATGATGGATATACGTGCCAAGGCCGGAGCCCACCTTTTTGAATTTGAATGTTGGTCTGTAATCCCCAAAACATTTTACTTTTTCCGCACTTTACTTTTCTGCACCTGAACAATTTACATTTCCTGCATGCTTTTTGAACAATACAACAGTTGGAGGTGGATGGGTCTCGGATTGAGATGAAACCTTCAACTGTTGGGTAAATATGGTAAAGAACTATTAGTGCTCTTAGTGGATGGGCCTTGTTTTGAGGTGAAACTAAGAGCACATCTTTTGGTATGTTAATAATATAACTTCTCTTTTGACTTTATTATTGTTGTTATTAGTGCACAAATTTTACTTATGAAAACTGTTTTGTATGAACATTTTTGGGAATATTATGGGAACACATTCTGAAAATATCCTGACAAGTATTCTAAGAGATATCCTGGTCAGGATATTGTCATATAACTTAGAAGACTTAAATCATTTGAAAAAAGGAGAGATTATACCAAAGACTCTTAGAGAGTCAATTCCAATCTTCCACCTTAGGAATGTCCCCAGTGCACACTTACAAACTTGGACCCAACCTTTGAATTGTATAATGTATGTCCCCTGTGTATGACACAAAAATGCAAATGTATTCACACTTTGGCTTGAATAAATTCCAAACACTCCGAGGCAAAAACCTTGATATCCTGAAATGAATCCTTAGCATACTGGGGATAAACCCTTAATATCCTGGGGATAAACCCTGATATCCTGGGGATAACCCTGAGTTTCATGCGCTACAGGCGAGAGTGTATAAACTCCAAATCTTAGAAAGGTGAAAACCTTAAACCTTAGAGAGTATGAAAATACCCTTTCGTGAGAGAGGGTGATCAATCCTCATATACCTTTAGGATCCAGGATATAGCCAGCAATAACAAAATTGTCAGCCACTTTTACATGAACTGGTCCCGCTACCTTGAACTATACCTAGATAACTTGCGCTCCAGGCGAGGTGTTTAAACCCAATTCGAAAGAAAGGTGAGTACCTTTAAACCTTTGAAGGGATCAGGATCCCTTAAACGTGAGAGAGGGGGCCAATCCTCTAATCTTACGAGTTATCCTGAGTGCATATCCTGGAGAATTATCCTGAAACATATGCTGCAAAACAACTGTAAACTAAGGTGGGTGTTAGCTTGGCTAACACCCCTCCGATACTTAAGTCAGTACTGGGTTCAAAATAATAAACAAATATATTTAAAAGAGATAGAATACATACCCTTTTGAGATAGAAATTAAATTCTATTCTTACTTGAAATAAAGCTTTAAGTGGATTGCATTCCAGCATCTCGGTAGCATATCCCCTTCCATATTCTTGAGTCGATATGCTCATTTCCCTGCTTCTGACTCAACTTCATATGGTCCTTCCCATTTTGGAGCTAGCTTGCCATCGGCAGGATTAGTGGTATTTTGAAAAGCCTTTCTTAGCACCCAATCACCAACTCGAAATCTCCTAGTCCTAATATTCTTGTTATATGCTCTGGATATTCTTTGTTGATATGCTGCCATCCTTAGCCTTGTTGCATCTCTTTTTTCATCTATAGTATCCAAATCTCGACATAAGGCTTCAGGATTCTGTTCAGGATCCTATAGGATAGATCTTGCAGTAGGTATCACCATTTCCGTTGGGATCACTACTTCTGCTCCAAATACCAAGGAAAATGGGGTTTGGCCGGTTGCATTCTTTACCGTTGTCCTATCAGCCCACAAAACGAAGGGTAATTCTTCTGCCCATCTTCCTTTTTTGGCTCCAAGTCTCTTCTTTAAGTTATTGACAATTATCTTGTTCGAGGATTCAGCTTGTCCATTCGCTTGAGGATGTACCGGAGTAGACGTGATCATTTTGATTCCCCAACTCTTGCAAAAGTCAGTAGTCCGCTTGCTTATAAACTAGGACCCATTATCACAAATGATTTCAGATGGTACCCCAAACCTGGTCAGGATATTCCTCTTTATGAAGGATACTACTTCTTGGTCTCTAACTTGAACAAATGCTTAAGCTTCAACCCACTTAGAGAAATAATCGGTCATTGCTAGCATAAAGACTTTTCCTCCCGGAGCTTTTGGTAACTTCCCTACTATATCCATCCCCCATTTCATGAATGGCCAAGGGGAAGCTACAGGATATAATGGTTCAGCTGGTTGATGTAGTATGTTACTATGCCTTTGACATGCATCACACCTTCGAGCATATTCTGCAGCATCTTTCCTCATCGTTGGCCAATAATATCCTGTCCTTAATACTTTTGAGAATAATGATCTGCCCCCAGTGTGGTTACCACAATCCCCTTCATGTATATCCTGAAGTACTTCTTTGGCTTCAGGATCCTCCAAACACCTCAAATCGGTCCTGCAAGAGATTTTTTGTATAAAACATTATTTATAATAGTGAATCGTGATACCTTCATCCTCAATGCCTTAGGATTTTCATCTCCGGGGATGTGTCCTTCCTTGAGATATCTCATGATTGGAGCCGTCCAGGATTTAGGATCATTTTCAGGATACTCTGCTCCAGGATCCTGAATACCCGCTACTTCTTTATCCTGAGGATTCGTTGCAGGATACAAGATATGTAATATTGGCATTTGGGTCCCTTCTGGTATCCTGATCGATGATCCCAGATTTGCTAAGGCATCTGCTTCGGCATTATCCTCCCTTGGTACTTGTTCAAGTGTAAAAACATCGAAATATCCTGCTAATTTTTTTAGAATATCGAGGTATTCGATTAACTTCTCACCCTTAACTGCATAGGATCCATTAAAATGGTGAGTAATTAACAAGGAGTCAACATATACTTGCAAATTCTTGATACTCATATTCTTAGCCAACTCTAATCCTGCAATTAAAGCCTCATACTCTGCTTCATTATTAGTAGCAGGGAATTCACACCTAATAGCCTGGGGTAATATGTCCCCCTGTGGCGATTTTAGTAGTATTCCCAATCCTACTCCTCTTACATTAGATGCACCATCTGTATATAACGTCCAGGATCCTGAAGATTCTCCTAACTGTTGGACTTCTGGGTCTACCTCATCCTGAATGTCACTACTGAAATCAACCACAAAGTCAGCTAAAGCTTGAGACTTTATGGCATTTCTAGGTTCATATACTAAATCATAAGCACTCAACTTCACTGACCACTTGGCCATCCTGCCTGACATCTCTGGTTTCCTAAGCACATTTTTGACAGGATAATTTGTTTTAACATGAATCCTATGTGTCTCAAAGTAATGTCTAAGCTTCGTTGATGCCATAACTAATGCTAGTATCAATTTTTCTAAATGAGAATACCTAGTTTCAGCATTTAACAAACTTTTACTAACATAATAAACAGGATATTGCTGACCTTCATGATCCTTTACAAGGACGGCACTTACAGCATTCCCTTATACTGCGAGGTATAGGGATAGTGGTTCACCATTCTCAGGCTTCATCAGTAGAGGTGCAGTTGAAAGATATTGCTTCAAATCCTGCAGAGCTGCTTCATGCTTCTCTCCCCATTCGAATTTCTTATTCTTCTTCAGGATATCATAAAACTCTTTGCATTTTTCTGAGGATCTTGAAATAAATCTGTTTAATGCTGCCACTCTCCCTGTTAATCGTTGAACATCTTTCATATTTAAGGGTGATTTAATATCCAAGATGGCTTTAATCTGCTCCGGGCTCGCCTCTATTCCTCTTTTGGTCACCATATATCCTAGAAATTTTCCTGCCCCCACTCCGAAATGACACTTAGCAGGATTTAGCTTCATGTTATATTGATCCAGGATATCAAATGCTCCTTTAATATCCTGGAGGTGATCCTGGGATTTCTTTGATTTTACCACCATATCGTCAATGTATACCTCCATGGTGTCCCCCATCTTGTCTTTAAACATCATATTTACCAATCTCTGGTATGTTGCACCTGCATTTTTCAAACCAAAAGGCATAGCCGTATAACAATAAATACCTATTGGTGTCATGAAGGCAGTATCCTCCTGGTCAGAAGGTTCCATTTGAATCTGCTGAAATCCTGAGGATGCATCCATGAAGGTCAACATTTCATGCCCGGCAGTAGCATCCACCATTGCATCAATGTGAGGAAGAGGAAATGGGTCTTTAGGACAAGCCTTGTTTAAGTCTGTGTAGTCTACACAAACTCTCCATTTCCCATTTTTCTTCTGTACCACAACTACGTTTGCTAGCCATCTTGGAAATTTAACTTCTCTGATCATCCTAGACTTCAACAATCTTTCAACTTCCTCTTGGATAATCGTATTCTGCTCAGGAGCAAATTTTCTTCTTTTTTGCTGAACAGGCTTGAATGATCTGTCGATTCCAAGCTTGTGAGTGATAATGTCTTTGGATATGCCTGTCATATCCTCATGCTTCCATGCAAACGTTGACATCCTGCATTTCAAAAAGTTAGTTAACTGCTCATCAATATCCTGAGGGATATTGGTTCCTACGAGCACCGAGATATCAGGATTATCCTGATCCAGGATAATTTTCTTCACATCCTGCTCCGAATCCTCCACGATATCCTGGGCCCGCATCTTTAATTGCTATGTTGTACTAGGCTTGGTTGAGGATTTCATCGAGGATGAGTAGCATTCTTTCGCCTCCTGCTGATCACTTTCGACCTTGACAACTCCCCAAGGGGTAGGGATCTTGATGCATTGGTGATATGTTGATGGCACAACCTTCATATCGTGAATCCATGGTCTTCCCAGTATGATGTTATAGCAGGATAGAGAATCCATCACACAGAAACGTTGTATCGAGTTGACTCCTTCAACATATACTGGTAACTTTATCTCTCCCACTGTGTTCCTAGCCTCTCCACTGAACCCAACAAGCACGGTGGACTTTGAAGCGATATCCATCGGAGATACATTCATTCTCTTCAGAGTCTCTAGTTGGATTATATTGACGGAGCTGCCATTATCAACCAATATCCTGCGTACAAAATGGTTAGCCACATATAACGTTATTACCAGAGCATCATGATGAGGATCCTGGACAGTATCCCTGTCATCAGCATCAAATGTGATCACTTTGTCAGTTGTGAGGGTAGTCATCCTGACAGGTTTGTCTCCCCTTTCAGCCTTAGCTTCTTTTGCATGCCTCTTCGCCGCCGAATACGAAGTCCCACAATTGTCGGATCCTCCCGAAATGAAGTTGATTATCTTGGCATCCGCGGGAGGTGAGGCTGCTCGCTCAGGATCCTTCTCAGTATCCTGACCCTTATTCTTCTTTCTTCCTAAGAGATCTTTCAGATACCCCTTGCTTAGAAGATAGCTTATTTCTTTCCTTAGAGCAATGCAATCCTCAGTTACATGTCCGAAGTCTTCGTGGAAGGCATAGCATTTTGACTTATCTTTCCAATCGGCGTTTTGTTGATTCTTTCGAGGCCACCTAGCCTTGTCTCCTAAACCCTGCATGGCATACATCAATTCAGGAATGTTAAGAGAAAAGCAATATTCAGATAATTCAGGATATTCTTCAGGATCCTCGTCTTCGATAGCGTTCACTTTCTTATTTTCATTTCTACCATATGGCTTAGGGCGATATGGCTTAAATGAGGATTCTGACTTCCTGTTAGCTGTCTCATAGGTGTTGGATGAGTGCATCCTCTCTTGCATCTTTCTGTCATCCTCCAATCAAATATATCTTAGGGCCCTGTTTCGAGCTTCATCCAAGTTCCTGCATGGGTTCATTACAAGGTCTTGGTAAAATTGAGAATCTTTTTGCAGCCCCATCTTGAAAGCTTGCACAGCTGTTGCAACATCAAGATGCGAAATGTCTAAGGATTCCCGGCTGAACTTGTTCACATAATCCCTTAGGGATTCTTGAGGCCCCTGCGTTATCCTGTAGAGGTCACTTGTTAGTTTTTCAAAGCTTCTACTACAAGAAAACTGACTATTAAATAAATTCACTATGTGAGCAAATGATGTAATCGAATGAGGAGGAACATTTAGGAGCCATTTCAAGGCTGATCTTGTTAAGGTAGAGCCAAAACCCTTGCACAAGCATGCTTCCTTGAGCTCCGGAGGGATAGGGTTAATCTCCATCCTTTCCCTATACTGGGCAATATGCTTTTCAGGATCCGTAGTTCCATCATAAAGCTTCATGTTGGGGGTTTGAAATCTCTTTGGAATTTCAGCATCACAGATAGGATATGCAAAGCGAGATATCCTGTGGCTGTCTTGGGACACTTCCGGGATTGGCTGGACCACTCCAGGCACACTGGATATCATGTCCTTCAACTTTTGAAGATCCCTAGTAAATGCTGATGTTACACCTGTATCCTGCAAAGATCCACTATTGTTAGCAACATGAGTATTATTATTATTTGACATGTTACCCGTAGGAGGATTCTGCACATATCCTGAAGCATATCCTGAGCTCCTCATGGTTGACATCCTGATCGAGGAGGGTATTTCAGGAGTATGATTCTGAGGAAGGCTGGGCACAATATTCCCCCTATTATCCTCAGTGTACACGGCCGAACTGAAGTTCAAAGTTCTGGGTTGTAGTGGAGTGACGACATCCCCAGCAGATCTGCTCGAGCCAGACTTCAGGAGTTGTATTTCCCTTAACAGCATTTGGTTTGTTTCCTGTTGCTGCCTCATTTGTTCCTGCACACTTCCAAATAAGGTTAGAATTTCATCATTAGAGGCTAAAACGGGAGCAGATCCCTGAACACTGCGAGTAGGGATAATATCCTGAGGTTGTGAAGAGGCTGGCATCCTTGGAGGAGGTGGTGGAAGCACCGAACCGGTAGTAGCAGAAGTCGTAGCAGATACAGTGGAGGAGCTCATGTTTGATCTTGAGGCCATTGTAAACAATGTGGCAAAAAGTTTTGAAAATAGAAAACTGATTAACAATTTCACAAAGATTTTTAGTAAAAGTAGCACCACTTGCCCCACGGTGGGCACCAAATTGTTTTGGTCAAAAATTATCGAAGCAATTAAGTGATCAAATTAGTTAAGTGAGGTAGTGTGCTAAAAAGTGTGTTGAAAATATGCTGGTTAAGTTGTTTGGAAAAAACAGTATTCAGGATACGGCTCAGGATATTGAGCTGTATCTACGATCAAACAATGAGCAAAAAGTAAAGGGGGTGACACGAGATATACGAGGAAAGCCCTTGATCAATCTAGATCGCCGGCATAAAACCTCGGGAGCTGACAATCGCAGCTGCCTTGTTCTTCTTATTGCTTTAAACTTCAGGATACAGTGCAGGATATTGACCAGATCGCTAAGTGTTACAATGCTTTTGTGCGAAAGTGAAAATTGCTAGAGAGCGAGTGTAAGAGTTTAGTGAGTGTTGATGTGATGTCCTATTCGATCTGATATACCCACCTATTTATAGTAACGAATTACAAACGAAAATTCCTATAAACATGGGATGCTCCGAATATTCCATTGTAAACGTTGTAGACCGAGTAATGCGGCTTCAACGTCTTTATTTGAATGACTTGGACCGAGTCTTCCGCAGAATGAGTCCTTGTGAACGTTACTAGCTTCTAACCCACGTACCTGCACATAATCCGTTAGTGATCCTGAGGATACCATTCAGGATGTGACCAATATCCTGAATCAGCATCCCGGATGTGAACAAATATCATATAACCAAGATATAACCCAAGATATTTCTCAGGACATGGGCTCAGAATTTTACCCATAACAACAACTATATGATAAAACCGAAGGTGATCATCCATTAACTTAGTTTAGAACACGACAACATTGTTTAGAACACAGACATCAAATTTGAGTACAAACCATGCAACTTGTTTTAGAGTTCACAAAGACTCGACAAAAGACATTAATTTAAAATAGGCTTTGAAAGTTATGTCTTATCTAGAATAAGACACACAATCTAAATCCTCAGATATAGGACGACACCTTTTATTCTCAGCTTTACTTGAATCATCCAAACGCCCGCCAGATCCATACTTAATTTCCTGAAATTCATGTAGTTTGAAAACATCAACAAAAGTTGAGCGAGTTCATGTGTGTGTTTGTGTTCACGAATAAACCTTTGTAATCATTGAAAGTATGAATGTAAGTTTGTAAACTCCTGGTATAAAAGCAACAAGGAAAATAGATCACCAATAGTTTGCAAGGCCATTGATATGTGTGAAGTGATGCAGGAAAGCTCAAACCTAGCAAATTTGTCTCTGGGAATAAGACATAGCCACCACATGGGCCACCCTGGTCCGCATGGGTGTGGGCTCGCTACACCCAAATAGATCTATCACTCATGTCCCTCGGTCCTACAACGAGGATTAATGGCCTTAAGTGTCATACCCACCACTCACATGATCAAGCAGTACCCTTCCTTAGCTAACCATACCACATAAAATGTTTATAAACAGTTTGTAACATGTATTCCACCCCGAAGTTATAAAACCAAAAACAGTTTGAGAAAAGGGGGTCATGAACTCACAGTCTTACGTTTTCAATCACCGTAACTCAAGCTTCTTCGGACAAACACGACTACCTACAACGTACTATGATCTATTAGACGAGCGGGTTGTGCCTTGACTTAGTATTAATGTCTTTGAGTTACGTTTCTTCGTATCTTTGATATTATTCCAAGTTATATAATTATTTGTTAAAATAATTAATATTTTTAACTTAAACTATATTTATTAAATTTTGGAATAATTGTTAAAACAATATATATTAACTTAATACTTCCCGAGTATTTATACTTGTATATCCTTCCCAAGGATGGGTGTATTTGTATTTGTATCCTTATACTTGTGTATTTTTGCCATGTATTAGGGTCGTATTTCGGCGTGTATTTATACGTACGAGAATACGTATTTTTATTGTATTCATTAAGTATTCATATACTTAATTTCGTATTAATTTTTTTCCGGAATATTATCCTTAATAAAAGTTCACCAATATATATTTCCAAAATATATATTTCCAAAATATATATTTCATTAAATATTACTTAGAAAAATTATTCATAATTTTCCTTTGGCAAAAATATTCGTATTTCCTTATAAGTTCCAAAAATAATATATTTTCAAGTCTAACTTGGAAAATATATACAAACTTATTTTTCTCCCAAAAATAATATATTCCATTTTTGTTTGAGAAAATATATATTTCTTTCAAAAATAATATATCTTCTAATATTTCCAAGAAACTACATATTTTTATTCACTCAAAAATAATATATTTTCTTCTTGTCAAAAATATGATATAAGTTTGTGATAATTGTAAAAATCATATTTTTGTTTCCTTGGTGTCCAAAATATTATTTACCAAAATATTCTTTGTGAATAAATTCCGGAATATTCTTGTAAGTCTTATTCCATAGTTCGATTTTCACCATTATTTTTGTGTAAATGAGTACATTTATTCGTTGGAATTTTGGTAATATTTTGGATGGTAATTCTTGGTATTTTTGTGAGTTATATTATTTCAAGTCCTAAAATAATATAACTAATACACCAAGTATACAAATAATCACACACATGTGACTTCTAAATACTTATTTTCCTAAATACATATTTAGTCATTTTTATTTATGAAAACCAACCTCCAATATTTATATTTTTGTCACAAAATATATGGCAAAGTTTTTGTAACAATTTAAGGTTTGAAATACACTTGTAAGTGTAGGTTAATAAATATTTTTCTAAGTGTTTGGATTTTTAGAAAATTTTGCCATAGTTTCCCCCTAAAAATGGAGGTTTCCATGCTTTCAAGCATATCATTTTCTTTTGTAAAACTCATCACAATTAATCCACAATCAACAATAAACAAGTTACACTTACCAATTTTGCCAAAATCAAGTAATATCATGAACTTAAATATTTGTAAAAATTTGTAGTAACTTACTAGTGTTCTTAGTAAGTCTTGTTACCCTTTAAAATGTGATTATTTCTTCAAAAACCCCATTTTTAAAGAAGTTAGATGCTTACAACTTCTTGTCACATTTTCTAAAAATATTTCTTTATGCATTCTTCTTGTTTCACAAGTGTGTCTACACTTGTTTAACCACTAAAAATAGAGTTTGTTCTTGTAAGTACCAAGATTTAATAAAACTTATATTTTTTACTTGGTTTCTTTGAAAGATCATTCATAAATCTTTAGATCTACAAGTGTTACTACTCACTTTGATCATTATTTTTCAAGAGAACCATTTAGTCATTCAAGTTCATGCTTCATGTGTGGATGATCTATCATCCTACAATATTTCTACTTTCACATCTTGCTAGATTATGTTTTTAATCATGATCTAGCAAGATCTTATGATGATCAACATCATTTCTACAAACAATCAATGATCAACAAGCATAACAACTCATATTCATCAAGGTTACTTCATTAAACATGCTTATGTTCAAGTTTACTTCTTGTGATCTTTAGTGTTCTTCAACTTTTTGATTATGATTCTTCTTTAACCACTTAAAATAGAAGTAATATAGCAAGATCAAGACTCTTACCACTAGCACAAGGCTAGGGATGACTCAAGTGTAGAAAACAAGTGGATAAAAGCAAATGAACAAGGTCCTTCCACTTCCACAAGCTCCTAGCTTCTTTGTATGGTCTTTAACACCCTTGTAAGTATGTAGAATGAGTGATGAAGGTTGAATGATTGTGTAGGTGGGTGTGCTTGGGGTCGGCCGTGAGCAAGGGAGGAGAAAGTGTGTGTTTTAGTGTGTGTTGAAATGAGACTTATCATCCTACAAGTTCTACTTATAACCATTTTCTAATTTTAACCCATGGTTTATGTGTTTTCTAAAGACCAACATGACCTAATAAAATAATTAAACAAAATCACAAGTGGGTCCCTTGTATGGGTCGTCCACTAGGTGGGGGGGTCTAGATTAGGCTTTAACCAAGTTAGTTACATTAAGGTTGAAATGTAAGTATCTAGTTAGTTAAGTTAGTTACTAGATATTTTAGGAGGTGTTATGATGTTCGGGGACCATAACTAGCTTGGTAATGTTAAAACAGTGCTTTTAGTGTAAATTTGGTGTTTCGGGTAGTGTCCGGTTATTCGGTTGGTTACTGGTTCATTAAAGTGCTAAACCTTGCAGTTTAGTGTGCTTTATGTATCTTTTTGTGACACTTTTGATTCCCGACACTTAGGAAAGCATTCAGGACCATTTAACCATTTTTCTGCATGATTTTAGATTGTTTAAATGCTGATAATTGCTGAATTTTGCTGAATTCAGCACTTTGGGTGAGTTTTAGGCACTTTCCGGCAGTTAAACTATCACTAGAAAGGCAGTTTTGTGATCCTTACTTCCCTACACACTATACTAGTGTAATACTTAGTTTCTGGCACATTTTGTGTCTCATTGCACCGTCTGTCTATGTGCTGAGTTCTGTCAGCATTTTCCTGATTTATCATATAACTGTGCTAACTGTACTTAATGCATCATTTAAGGCAATACAGCTTTCATGCACTATTGGTATGACAATAAACAATGTATGATGCACATGTATGTATATGGCAGTAATCAGAAAGCAGTTAATTGTAATTCAGCACAGTCATTAGGCACTAATCATGGTTAATTAATTGTACGGATACCTAGATTTTTGACACTTGTCATAGTGTGTGTTTAGTGTTAGTAGAATATCGTGTTTTATAAATTTAAAACTTGACTAATGTGTTAAAAAAGGCTTAAAATATAAAGAAAAATATAATACACCCGACACACACCAAGTTTTTGGTGCCGTTGCCGGGGACACATGGATTTTAAGAAAGATAGGAATCAACGGCCTAATCGTTTTTCTTATTTTTCTTTTTTTAGGATTTTCTTAGATTTTTCAGCTTCTGCAGAGCTCAGCACGGGGTCATGCCCGCTGAACACGCCCCCGTGCCCAATCTTTGGTACTGGCAATCCTGTTTTAAGTAAGACAGTAGCTGAACACGGGCCGTGCCCACTGAACACGCCCCCGTGCCCAAGCTTCAGTTACTGAAAACAGAACCGTAAGATCCCGACGGTTGGTTATTTCTGACACAAACATGAGCGATACTGATCATTTTTACTTCCGCTCCTCTTATGGTACGTGGTGTCAAATATGTGGCGGACCTCATGAAGATTTAAAATGTAATTTTTTGAGCTACATTCCTCACTATATAGACCCATTGTTTTCATGTTGCCTTAAGATGGGCGAAAGTAAAAACAATCCCTATCTCTCCCTCGAATGCTCTCAATCATCTCTTCTAGGTGATATGATTCTCGAAGAATTATTTCAAATAGAAGAATTAATTCTCCAATTGATAAGACAACTTGAGATGGAAATAACTAATTCATCTCAAGACGATGATCAAGGAGAATTATTGAGAACGCATTTGGATACTAACAACATCGTTGCTCCCGAAATCACCTCTAACTCTTGTGAGGACTTGAGCGATAGTCGTCCCTGTGTCGATTGTGCCGTGAAGGACTCCCCATCGGTTTCCGCCGAGGCATACATAGACCTGAGCGACATACACCTTCTTTAACGAGAGCCCGGATAAGGGAAATAAAGGTTGGTTTTGCCCACCGGTATTTAGTTTCACCCTTTCTGATAACCTCTTGTGTTCTTGTCTAAAACTAGGGCAACTAAGGTATCTCAGGCACTTTGGTGTTGTTCCAACCAGTAAGGAACCACCCGATCCGGATAAATTCCTTAAAAATAGACAAAACTTCATAAAACTTCTAGCCACAGGGTCGTGTCCAAGTCAACAAGCCCCCATGTCCACCTAAAGATTCCAGTCTGACTTTTGGTTAGAATACAGACAAAAAGTGTCAGGATCTTGTCTGCACACGGGGATGTGTCCAGCGTGCTGTCGTTTTCTATAAATGCAGCAAGATTCATGCACTCTTGGACCCATTCCATAGACAAATATCTGGTGGGATCTTCACATATACCCTTTAAGGTATATTCTAAAGAAGGTTCTTAACAACCATCTTGTCTTTTCTACTTTTGTCTATTGCCTTCTTCTTCATCATTCTCCACTCAAGACCTCCATTAAAACTTGAAATCTCCATGATTTCAAGCTTTATTGTTATCATTGTTAGGTTTTGTTTAAAGGAATCTTATCAAAAATAAGTTTTACAACACGGTTTTAGGTTATTCCTGCTTAAAAATGCTTCAACAATCAGAAAAATAATTTAAAACTCTAAGATTCCTTGTTTCGAAAACCTGCATAGAGGTGGCCACGGGGTCGTGCTCAGCGAGCACGGGGCCGTGGCCAGAGTACTGTCTCATTAATTTGAAATTTCTTTCGGTTTGTTTTCCTAGAATGTCGAGCAGAAATAGCAGAACATCTTCATCACACTCCAGGAACGACCGGCGAGGAAGAAGATCATCGGTAGAAGACTCTCTCGTCAACTATGTGATGCCTTGAGAGAGGCCATTGATGAAATGATGGGAGTAGAGGAAGCCTTGGTCGACCGTATAAATCATTTAACGGTGGGACTAGAAGGATGTCTTCGGGAAGTAAACCTTTTGCACCAAAGTTTGAATATTCTCGCCTCTCCTCCCTTAGTACCAATCGTTACGCAAAGGGAGTGGAATATTGTGCCGGAAGTCATTATTCCGGCCGAGTGGTATGTCATGCACATGGAGCCTCCTCAACACATATTACATGGGGTTCCTGTGGCCGTAGCTCCTCCTCCATAAGAAATTGTGGAAAATGAGCTCGCCTTCTTCCTTCCAAGGGAGATAGAGGAATGGCTCAACGACATCTAAGGGACACCCCTCGGTTACGAGTTCTACAATGCCTTTAAGTACTGGGAAGCTATTTCCGGGTTTTTGATATTCCTACAATAAGGGTAGAACTCCTTGGAATGATTTCCTACATTAATTGACCTAATTATCTTAGGAAATTTTAAAATTTTCATTTCTAGTTTTATTTTTAAATTTCTAGGATCTTTTGTAATTTGTCATGAATGATGGTTTTTAAGTGATTGGTGTTTAGATGATGTTGTGATGAATAAAACACACTCTAAATAGTGGAGATTACTAAGGGAAACTTGAACCCGCGCCCCATGCACAATAACAGAGTCTCCCGACAATTTTTCTTCATTACAGCAAGTTCAGCACAGGGCCGTGCTCAGCCCAACACGCCCCGTGCCCGAGGTTCTGCAGAAAATGCCCAGTTCAGGTAACTGGAGACGGGGCCGTGCTCACGGAACACGCTCCCGTGCCCAGCCTTCTGTAATTATGATACTGGCGATCTGAACACGGGGCCGTGCCCGGACCAACACGGGGCCGTGTCCAGACGCCCAGTAACATAAAATTTTAATTTTAAACACCTTTTTACACATTCAATCAACCTAAAAACTTATTTTTGGGACACATTGAGGATAATGTGTAAATTAAGTGTGGAGGGATGCTAAAACCTTGAATTTTGGAAGTCCTAATAACAAGCCTTACACAAAACTCTATTGGAACCGCTAATCACCCCAATTTTTTTCAAAAAACTTTTCGTTTTTTTTTTACTTGTCTTGATTTAATTTGGGAATAACAAGTTCTAAAAAGGTTATATTTTTACAAATTTACAACCAATAGCATCGTGATAAAAGAACCAACATAAGATAATTATGAACGGCATGACAAATCTAGTTAAAATTTGATTATATATACTTGACCACATTATAAACCCATTCACACAAAAAGTGAGTTTTGAGCCTTTATTGAGCATACAAATATACATCTTTAAACTAAATGCTCATTTTTCGTTTCTTGTGTGAATATCCGCTTGGTTTCATACGACTCTAGAACTTGCCACGACAATACATTCCCGGTCCTTACCAACTTAAACCCAAGTAAGTAAATGATGGAGGCATTAGGACTAACCATTTTTCTTTTCAACACCATTATTTTTCTTTTTCTTTTAACATACCCAAAATCCCCCTAGTTAACCCCTTTGAGCCTAAACCTTTTCATTTCTAAACCCACAAAACAAACACCCTTTATCCACCAAAACCTTTTTCTTTTAAACCCTTTTATTTTAGTAAAAAGCTCGGTTTTCTTGTGACGATTAAAAAAAATGAAGTCTAGCAATAAACAAACAAGTTACTCAAAGAAACTTTGTTTGAAAGTGCTTTGTTCGAATAAAATGTCACAAAAACAAAAAGTTTTACGACGACCGACGCTTTTTACGCTTTTAGCCATTTTACTAACCACTAACCTAAAACCACCTACCTTTAACCCAAGCCTAACCCTTCCCCAAGTCCTCTTGATATTTACAGAGGTTTATAGTTAAAAAGGAGGAGGATCGATTGCTTGGCAAGCTTATGGTAGGAGTAAGTTCCATGCCGGTCTCGAGTGTTTCACAAAAATACATCTTCGGCCGAGTGCTGAGTGATCTCCTGTGAGGTATGTGAGCTTATATATAAATGGAATTTTAAAGAGGCATGTTATGCCCAAATAAGTAATTTTTTCTTATGAAACATTCAAAATAAATCATAATGAATAGGATTGTAAATAGCATAAAAATAAAACCCAATAAAGATCTTGGATTCCCGACACTCAATACAAGCCCAAAACTTCTCTTCTACGCATTCCATTTGGGCGTGTAAGCCACATTATAAAGAGTTTTGCTTGAGGACAAGCAAAGATTCAAGTGTAGGGGTGTTTGATGTGTGTAAAATGCAACATATAAATTACATCAAATGAGGCATAAAACTAACCCTTTTTAGTACTAATGTTGGAAAAGGTGTGCTTTTGTCTTCCTTTTGTATTTTCAGGACTAAATGAGCGTAATTGAACAAAAGAACAAATATGCAGCCAAATCTAACATAAATACAAGAAAAGGAATAAACGTGGCATGCCCGACCCCTCGACAGCATCATCCCAAGCAAAAACAAAGGAAGAGAAGGCTGACCACGGCCCCGTGCCCAGCGGACACAGGGGCGTGGCCAGGCACCTGCAGAAAAGACAAAGTCATAGAAGCTTCTATTCCCAGCATGGGGGCGTACCCAGCTCAACACGGGGCGTGGTCAACGCTAAGATTTGCAAAATCTTGCAAATCTTGATAGTACAGATTCGCTTCTGCACACGGGGCCGTGCCCAGCGAACATGGGGGTGTGTGGAGCTAATGCAGACAAACTGCAATTAATGAAGAAAGAGAAAAAGGATGGTCGCGGGGCCGTGTCCGAGCTTCTGTACAGGCTATAAATAGGGGTGATTGGCTCACTTCAAAGGCATCCCTTGGTAAACCACCTCTCTACCACTTCACCCACACTCCACCACCATCACAACACCCACATACACCACCATCATCCATCATCCACCTAGAGTGTGTGTAGTAGTCTCGGGATCCAAGATTGATAGTAAGAGTTCTTGACAATCAAAGGCCATGTTTACCTAAGTCTCTTACATCACTTGGTGAAGACAAGCATTTAGTTTAATACTTTTGATTTTTAATCTTTTCGCACTTTTTATTTGGTTTTGTATTAATGACTTTAATAACTAGTTTCTTATGTTGAAGGTGAAACTTCCTTATCATTTGTCTGTGGTGTCTTGGCGTTATTTTACTGTCTATATAAAATAAAAGATTTACACCATTCATATCTCTACGGTCTATATAGAGATATGTTGGCTACCTGGTCGAGGGTGAAGGGAATAGTTTGGTAAGGTTCTTGCCTTGTTCAGTGTTTAGATCCTGCAAGGACCTGGGTCAAGCTTACTAGGACCTCCTTCAATACCCACGGGTATTGGATGGCGGGGGTGCGAATGGCTTGATCCCCTCATATGTAAACTACTATTAATACATTAACCCGGCTACTTGGGATTGTATCCCTGCTGACTCAAACCACTTAGCCGAGGGTAACGTCGCCTTCAAAAGAGGGGCCTACCACATTACGCATTAATAACTTAATTAATTATCTTCCAATATTCCAACCCTTTAGGATTGTATCCTTGCTGACTCAAACTACTGGGTTGAGGGTAACGTCACATTCAAAAGAAGGGCCTACTACTATAACTAAGATAATCTCTTAAAAAGTGCAAAAGTGCGGAAATCATCAAAGGTTACACTATAGGCGAGTCGGATCCAAGTGATTCATCTTGTGTATCTGTTTTATTTTTATTTTTCAGCATTTTTAGTTTTTATTTTTATGTTTAAAACCTTTTCTAAAACTTTTGATTTGATTAGACGTTGAGGATAAACCGGTACTAAAAGCTCTTGTGTCCTTGGACGACCTCGGTATCTTACCAACGCTATACTACGCTCAGGATGGGTGAACTTGCCCATGTGTGTTTAGTGTTAATAGAATATCGTGTTTTATAAATTTAAAACTTGACTAACGTGTTAAAAAGGGCTTAAAATATAAAGAAAAATATAATACACCCGACACACACCATTAATCAACAAATACGATGATTTATTTTAAATTGCAACTAAGCAGTTGTTATTATTTATGTTTAGCACTAAAGCTTCAATATGGTGAACTCCGACGAAGCACATAGAAGTACTGCGGAAAGAAACGATGCTGCAAATATAAATGTTACTGGCGCTGATCTTCAGGCCATGATTGATATAGCTGTGAGTAAAGCTGTAGAAAAAGTTCTTAAGAAGTCGAGTGCTGTCACACCCCTAAAAACGTCACAGCGGAATATAAAACGTAGTGGTGATGGAAGCTGGTGCCCATTTGTATCTTGCTAAACGATGCATCGTATTGTTGGACATTTCGACTTAATTAAAACATAGATTTGAAAACACAAAGTCTTAAGGTCCGTCATAGTCACACCATAGTTAATTTGTTTTGATCCTTATGGATCTTATTACATTGGTCCCAAATAGTTTTAAAAGTTTGTCCAAAACACTATCAAATCAAACATGCATCAACAACCACAAGATACGCCATAATTCCCGAAGCCGAACTCAAGTACCTATAGAACACGTCAAAATCAAGTGTCAACACAAAGGTGTGAGTTCACATATTCAAATCTAAACAATCTGATCCAAAGGAAAACTTTCTGATTATGTGTTTATTTTAAAACATCCATATAATTTTTAGAAAGTCCATTTACTTCCTTAATAAAATCCATGGGTCATCCGTCGCAGTTCAAAAATCCGACAATAAAGCTCTTACCCAAGTTTTGTATATTAAATTCATAGCGTCAATTTTCAGACTCGTAATGTTAGCTAGACAATACGAACTATATATTTACCATGCAGGGATAATCAATGCTAGATAATAACCAGAATCTAAATTCGTCGTTTGACTTGACATGGGGCGACCGATCACGACGGGGTTGTCAACCCGATAGATCTACCAACAATTCCTCGCGTACATTTACTTAATAGATTAAACGACATCATGGGCGCGGGGTCCACTTTGAGACCAATATGATGTCTGCCTCACGTACAATATATATATCCTACTAATATGACAAATTTAATACACGAAGTTGTACGAATCCCCTGAATCCTCTCCCTTGAGACAAGGCCGGCATTCGTCCCAACTTTACGGTCTGTTTCTCCTTGGAAACACCGTATCATCCCAATTTCCTCCAAACATTCATTCATCAAAAACGTTTTATCTCGAAACGTATAATTTATCAGACTCCATATATTTTCAACGAAAATATACGTTTTATATTAAAAGGTATGTTTTAATCCAAAACATTATTAAACCATTTTATTGGCGTGTTCTACCCCCAAAATATATACAAAGCAGTAAAAGAGGGGTTTAGTGACACTCACCTTTGGGTGCGTATTTTTAAATAGCGCAATCCCACAGTTTGATTTCTACACGTCCTATTATATGTAGGAATGATTTTTAAATCAATACACATATATACATCACAAAAAATCCTAAGTTTCTCTGGTTCTTAGAATCGTCACATAACTTTGAGATTTTCTCGAAAAGTTATTATTTTTGATTATGTTGGCACGTTAATATATATATATATATATATGAGTTCATATATATATTTTTAAGATTTTGTGATTTGAACGATTTTATTGGTGACCGTTATCATGTAAATCCGTTAACACTCCCGTTTATACGCAATATATCTACGATTTGCACGTCGTAATATATATACATAAACATTCACATAATTTATTATCGAAACACGCGAAACCTTGTTAACTTATCTATTTTGTCATTTTTAAAGCAAATACACATAAAATATCTCATATGTATCAAATTTCATGCTCGACAAACAAGTTACACATTTAACGCGATTTTTACCATTTCTACCGCACAAAACGCACAAATATACATGCATAATCTAATTTTCCAATATCATGTTAAAACTTAACACATTTTCCCATTCACATGTTTAAATCACATAACACATCTTAACGCATAAGGTTTACCCAAAATTTATTCATATTAGTGTTCATCGAAAAACGCGTATTTTAGCGATTCGGTAACGTTTTCGGGCGTCGGAAGTCACATATGACTAACCAAACACCAAGTAAACTTAAAATTGGTTAAAATAATTATTTTTAAACTAAAAATATGAGTTTACTTCCAAAATCATTCAAAAAGTCAATTTTTGACCGTTTTAACGGATAGTTTTGCGTTAAACGTTACTATAACCATCCCAACTCAAAATGACTTGATATTTTAACACAATAGATGTTATTTACTGATTAAAATGATGGTTATAATCGGATTTGTGAAGTTTTTGTGTAAGTCACATAAATCATGCGATTTCACGTATTTTACAACTTCTAATGCACCAAGTATAATATGCAACGCTTGTAAACATTATGACAAAGTTATATGTCATTAAACACTTTAAAATAACTTTATTTTAGTGTTTATAATCTGATTAAAACTGATTTTTAGTAAATCATACTCAAATCATCTTTTTAATGATCACATTTCCTCATGCATGTTCTAGTAAATGCAACTAATGCATACATAACATGTTTTAATCATCTTGTATGAACTTGAATGCATCTAAACCTTCATTTAACTCATGTTTCAAATATTCAAATATTTCGTACTTCACATCATCATCATCTAAAGACATATGCATATATTCTTACACATCAACAATTATCAATATAAAAAATGTTCATGCATGCATATACACACACATAAATCATATAATCAAAATCAAATAACATCAAAACTCAATCTCTAATCCATACACCCTCTCATTTTTGGCCATGTTAATACACACATAAGTTCCATTTTAAATTTTATATAAAACCCATTTGTTTTAGTTTTCAAGTTTATGTTTAAATCCAAGAACAAGAGAAACTCTTTACTATCATCTTCTTCATTTAAGAATCAAAAACATTTATAAAAAGATTAGTTTTTATACCTTCAAGATTCAAGTGGGTTTTTGAATAAAAAGATGATATGATGCTTGGTTTTTGCTTGAAACTCCATGGAATCACCTTTAAACCTTCAAATATACTTGAAATCATCTTGAAATGATCTTGAATCCCCAAGAACAAAGTTGGAAATTCAAAAATAAAGAATGAAAGGGGGGTGTTCGGCTAAATTATTTAGAGAGAGAGGGTGTTTGTTTGTGTATGGTAGCATGTTCTTGATTTATGCAAGACATAAAGGATTCTTTCAAAAGCATCATCATCATACTTCATTTCCTAGGCCTACACATGTAAGAGAGAGGAGAGTGTGTCTTTGAATGGCTGCCAATTCATCCCCTCTCTCACAAATATTCACGCATACACACATATATATACATATATAAATATATATATACATATATACATATATAGGATAAGGCTAGGTAGAAAACCCTCCTTAGGTAGAAAACCCGGGAAACTCAAAGCTCCCGACATTTTTTTTTTTTTGAAAAAAATAACACATGTAATATACATGTTTTTAAGAGTTTTGGGCCAAAAAAAATCAAAAAAGCGCCGAAGGGTTTTTTTAAAAAAAAAAACAAATTTCAGCAACTTTCAGCATTTTTTGTCTAACACATGTTAGTCAACGAAGTTTTTGGAACTTGTTTATTTTTTTTTAAAAAAAGTACTCGGCGCTTTTTTGATTTTTTTGGCCCAAAAGTCTTAAAAACATGTATATTACATGTGTTATTTTTTTCAAAAAAAAAATGTCGGGAGCTTTGAGTTTCCAGAGTTTTCTAAGAAAGATAGGGTTTTTTGTCTAGCCCAACCCTACATATATATATATATATATATATATATATATATATATATATATATATATATATATATATATATATATATATATATATATATATATATGTAATATAGAGTAAAAACTGGTATTTTACTGGATACAGGGTATTTTATCTAGCGTTTTAACCCGTTTTAGCGCATTTTAAATTATTTTTAACACTCTATAAAAATAAACTCCCCAAAATGTTACTGAGCAATACTTTGTTTGCCTGGACTGGCGATATTGCCTGTATTTGGCAGTATGCGCGCTATGCTGCGCGGTACGCGTTTATAATTGCAAAAATAGGGATTTAAGCTTTTTATTTATTTTTATCATTCTTTAGTGATAAACTCATCAAATTATTACTAAAATGATTATCAGTTGCCTTGACAGGCTGTGTTGACAGTATTTTGTCGGTATGCACGCTGCATCGCGTGGTACGCGCTTAAACTCGAAAACTAGAGTTTCTTAGCGTTTTAATTTATTTTTCCTCACGAATATGATTAAAATTATTATTCTAATCATAACAGACTGTTTTTAGGATTTTAACACTGATCGGGTGGTCACCGACGTTCGTTTCGCATTTTAACCTTTACGCGATAAGCGTTTATCTTATCGTTGCCAACATAATTTTTACCAAAGTTTAAATTTACCAACTCATTAAATTCCACACATAAACATCATAACCAATCAAATACAACCTTTTACCTATTCACAACACGTGTTACAATTGTACGGTACGGCCTGAAAAGTCGGGTGTCACAGTCTCCCTCTGTTTAGGAAATTTCGTCCCTGAAATTTTACTTTACAGGTTTTGTTTTCGCACTAGGTGGAAATAGTAAAAACAAGCTTGTTGAATATGGTCTTGTAGTTTCTGCGAGAAACTTTGATTCTTACGGAAAATCTTCGTAGACCTATATTACACACATCCTCAATTCCTAATCTCACGTCTCACGCTCTCCATCCTTTCCAAGGTTCAACATTTACAAACACTTAATCAAGAACATTAAGTCAAAGTTCCACCATTTCGGGTTTAACATAAGTATATTTACATATATATTGCCCTATACCCGAGGTAGCCTGAGTTTACACACGATTGATCCAACTCGAGATGGGCTCTCGAAAGTGTCTAATCTCATGAACTCGTTTTCTTTCCTTTTTGCATTCATTCAAATATCCACGAATTGCACAATCAATAAATCACATATACTACTAGAATTCTGTAATCGCCTCTCCGGTTATCAACATAACTCTTCTAACCATCCGTACTGCTTCTACGGTACTTTGATAAACTTCCGTTTATCGCTTAAATAAACCTCTACAAGGAACAAAATCAGTGTATTATCCATTATACACTTTCTCAAACTGGACACATGCAACACATCATGTACACCACTCAATCCTTATGGTAGCTTGAGCCTATAAGCGAATTATCCAACTCAAGATGGGCTCTTGAAAGGACCTAATCAATGTGGCTCAGCTTTTCCCTTACTCTGCTAAATTAATAACGTCCTTTCAAGGTAACTCCTCCAATAGAACCAAGTCTTCGATCTGAAATCGTAATCATTTCCATCAATTGTCCATGTAATCCTTCTGTCGATCAATTAGCGACTTTTAACCTTCCCTCGATCTAGACAAATCCTGTCGCTAGTTTCCCAGATAAACTAGGGTCTGGTTAATCGTCTTTTGCCACATTATCTCAACAAAGTGGCGATCAACACTTCAATCCATACAAGGCTTCAAACTGAGCAACCTAGATACTAGCGTGATAACTATTATTGTAGGATAACTCTGCCAAGGGCATGTGAGTATCCTAACTTTCTTCGAAATCCATCGCACACGCTCTCAACATTTCCTCCAAAGGTTTGAAAAGTTTCCTCTTATTTTGTTGTCCAATCAATTCCTTTATTAGTGTCGAAGGCTGCACTAATTTAAATAAATTCTTATTAAATCTCCGGTAGTACCTGGCTCGTCTCATGCATTGTCGTACTCCTGACGGGGTCTTTGGTGCTTCTCATTATTTGATTGCTCCAATCTTAGACTGATCTACAAGCATATCTTCCTTATTCCTCGGCAAGTCCATGGTCAACTTCAAATGTTACTCATGTTGGACCCAGTATGGCCTTAACAACTTCTTTTCACGTAATATGGCAAGTAATTTCAGTATATGTGAAAAAGATGTGCGGAAATGGAAATCAGACTTTCAGAAACAAGACCTACAGAATTATCAAGTTTATATCACTTTGAAACAAAATGGTTTACAATGTGATTGTAAGATTATTATCTAGTACAAATGAATCTTGAATTTTGTGGGTGAGAGGGCAATGGAGTTTTGATGTATGTGTGAATGCTAAGCTTCAAACTCAATTGTCTTCTGCTGGTTGGGCCTTCTATTTATAGAAGGCTGGGTGCATGAATAAACAATAGTTTATTCATGCAATAAGTCCTGCAAAAAGTGGCCAATTTACATATTCATTGAATCCAACGTTCAAGTTGCCTTTTTCATCATCATATCCAATAATGTCAACTTGCTTCGGTAATTGTGGCAGGATAGAGCTGATCTCATACAAGTGGGGTATTTCATCAGAATTTCTGATAAACCACTTCATCAGAAATTCTGGTGAACAAATCATCAGAAAAATCCTGATGATCAGAATCGTCAAAAACTGATGATATTTCATCAGAAATATCATCAGATCCATCAGAAATGACCTTCTCTGATAATCCAATTCAGCTCTTGATCAACTTTTGTTTCTTTGAAGTAGATGCTGTGCATTTCAGTTGTCCTATCTGATCTTCTTTTTCTTGTTGTGATCTTCAGGACTGTGATATCTTCATAGATCCAGTTGATTGTGCTTTTCTTCAATACTTACAAATAAAGTTTCCTAACAGTTTCCCCCTAAGTATTGTAAGAAAATTAACTATCTTATGAACTGAAAATTTCCAAACAGTGGAAATATAATACTTGCAAATTTAAACCAGTTACTGATGTTTTTGAAAAAGACAAATTACATAAAAGATGAAAATTCAAATGAACAAGTTCTTCAATTCAGCTTCACTCTCTTGTGCGCGTCTCCTTTCTTTAACTGCTTTTTGTAGGAGATATACTTGTTGTAGCTGACATACATGTCTTTGTACCATTCTCTTGCTTGGATCCATTCTTCAATCATTTGCTCAATTTCTTTCCTGTGTCCCTCCAAGTTCTTTTCTATCTTCTGAAGATGTTCTTGTCTTTTGTTCATGGTTTTCATGATATACTTCAGAGTTTGATTTGAGTAATTACAGATGTCAACACTTCTGAATAGAGCTTTGTTATTATCATGATCTCTGAAGATTACACCATAGTTATGTTCTTCATTTTTACATGTCAGCATAATGATGTCTCCAGATCTTGCATCTTCCAATATTTCTGAGGGAACTTTTGTCTTTGGTGATCTGACATATACCTTTTTTGTTGTGCACATGTTCATAGTTGATGCATAGATCAAAGTCTGAAAAAGCCATTCTTTAAAATAGCAATATTCCAGCCTTTGATATGCCATTTAATGCCCTTTTGACTTCTTGGTTATTTTTCTTTTCCTTTTCATAGTGATCCTTCATAAACAGAATGTCTAAATGATGCAATTTGTCAGTTATTTCTTCATCAGTCACCTTTTGTTCTTCCCCATTTTCTCTTTGAAGTGTGTATGTGTTTTGCACATGAGTTCCTCTAACATCATCGGTTGTAACTTTCACTTCATCCACCTTTAAAATTCTCCTTACTGGATTCTCATTCTTGGAGTGAATGCTATTTGACCCTCTTTTTATCCTTTCTTCTCTTAAAGCCAGTCTGACAGGAGACAGTGATCTTGGTTGTTCATCTTCTTTTGTTAAATAATAACTCACCAGATTGTACTCAGGGAATATCATTACATCCCTGGCAATCTCTTTAACCATGACAGACTTAGTTTCAGAGATTTTTCTCTTAACAATCTTTGATTTTCTTGATGAATCACCTTCTTGTTCCCATTCATTCATTGTTTGCATATTCATATATTTACTTATGGCTGAGTCATCAGACAATGTTGGATTTGGGACAGATGCTAGCAATTTCAAATTTGTAATAACTTGAGGTTTTGCAGTTGCTAACCTTTTCAGCATTTCATCTCTTGGGACATTTGGAGGTGAGCCCATCATTGTGGTTCCAGCTTTGGTGATTGGTGTGGTTGATGATTGTTGAGGAGTTGACTTTGGAGCTTCTTGATGTAAGCTTTCAGCAGGAATTTCTTTCATGAGTTCTTGTGGATCCACTTTGGCCAATCTTGCAATGTTGAATTGCATCTTCTCCATCAGTTGTTGCACCTCTTTTACCTGTTTTGAGTTGTTGGTTATGTTTTTCCAAACTTTGGTGAATTCAGTTTGAGCTTTAGTCTGAATTACAGCCCATTCTTTTGACAGCTTCTCAAGGGCATCTGTGATACTGTTATTGCTTGCCCTTAGCATGGTAACTTCCTCCAAAACTCTGTTTGAACTGCTTGACTGCCTTGATTCCACCGCATTTGCAACTTGTGCCTTGGTCTTTTCTATTTCTGTGAGAATCTTCTGGATTTCTGATGCAGAGATGTTGGATTCTGGTGCCTTTTCTTTCATCTTTTGAAGAGACTTTAGTGCTTCAGTGTTTTCTTCAGTTTGTTTCTTTATTGTCTCCACTGATTCTGACAAAGTCTTCATATCAGCCCTTTGACCTTGTATTTCTGATAGCAACATATCAAGTTTTTCTTCAACTGGATTTCTTTTGCAGACTTTGTAAACATTTTCCAGCAGTGTTTCTAAATTTTCTTGGTTCATTGGTGTTTCAGGGATAGTGGGAACAACAGATGTTCCTTGTAACATTCCAGCTGCAAACACATTTGATGCTGTTTTGGAAATGATAGGGTCACTTTTGGCTTTACCAGATTTTGGTGCTGCTTTAAGTTTACCAGAACCATCTCCACCAGTGATGAAAAACTCATTTTCACCCTAGATTTCCTTATGTCCTTGAACCATATCAACATATGATTCTCCACAAGTTTTTGAGGTAAACGGATTACCTTTAGCCAGATTTCCTTGATCAGTTTCCTGATCACTATCGGTTGGGATCTCATCCTCTTCCTCAGTTTCTGATTCAGAGTTGAGATTAATGGAACTAGTAACCTCCTCATCAACCTTAGTTGTTCTGTATTCTAACTTGTAAGATACATTAACTGAACTTTCTGATTTTGTTTCTTCTGGGTGAGACTCAACTAAAACAGTGTTTAAAAGAGATGTACCAGCAATGTGAGATTCATCATAATGTATGACTTCAGTGGCTTCAATTGCAGCAGCATGACAGTGAGTTTCTTCATAATGTTGTTTTTCAGCATTTTCATGAGTTCCTCCAGCAATATGTGATTCTGCATAGTGTTCTTGATGAATTTCAAATTCATGATGTGTTCCTGCTTCATGAATCTGTTGTCTTTCAACATATTCTGTCTTGTTTTCTGGTGAGTTGGCTATTTCCAGAATTCTTTTTCCTCCTGCACCCTCTGTTTCTTATGGCGAGGACTTCTCATTATCTCCTTCTTCTGTTGATGAAGAACAGTTCACAACTTCTCTGCTGGGCTCTTCTGTTGGAGACTCTGATTTGGTCAGAAGTTCTTCATGTTGTATTCTGTATTGTGAGTCTGGTGCAATGAGGCATAACATGCTTTCTGGCAACACAAGGATATCTTTGTCTGATTCCCATCCATGATTGGAACTCCAGGCCTTCATCGTATTTGACCTCCAGACATCTTCCAAAATTGGAATTTCTATGTTCCTTGTAGCAAATGTTTCAGAGATAAAAATAGAGATTAACCTTGGATATGGCAGGTGTGAGGTTATTCATCCATTTCTCTTGATGATTGACCTTTTGAGTAGGTTGAAAATTTCTGACCCATAATCAATTTTGAACCCAGTTATGAGTCCATACATGATTGTCAGAATAGCTTGACTGATTTGATCAGTTCCTCCTATCTTTAAGGTGAGACATTTGTTTAGCACTTCCATCATCACTTGCCAGATGGCTGGCAATTCACTTCTTCTAATTGCTCCAATTTTGTTGATATCCTTTTTCTTGTAACCAAGCCCAATGATGAAGCTTATTAATTCTTCTCTGCTTGGAGCTTCAATGTAACTATCAAGAATAGGCAGTTCAAGCCACTCTCTTACTCTTGCAGGGGTCAATGTTACAAAAACACTTCTCCATACATGAGCAGAGACCTGATTTTCTTCAACTTCATTAAAAGTGTGAACAAATTGTTGTAGTAGCCTTTCTGGTACCTCTCTTCCTTTTGTTAGTGCTCATGAGATTGGACATTTTTGTGAGATATTCTACCAGAAGTTGACATCTTACATCATACTCTGAATGCTCTGTATTCATCAGCAGATTGTTTTCCTTCATTGGTAGAAATTCTGCTTCTTCAACAAAAGGTACTTCATGTTGAACAATTGGGATGTTGAGGTTTACTTCTGCCATTGTTGATCTCTGTGAATTAGGGTTTGAAATTTAGGGATTTTTTGAATTGTGAGTGAGAAACAGGGGATTTTCAGGGTTGAAGTTTTTGTGAGGGAGGTGAGTGATTTTTGAATTTCTGCAAAGGGTGTTATATAGGAGTGTTTCAGCAGAGTATTGTGGGTGTATGGAGTTGAAAGGGTATAAAACGTGGCATGTAATGGTGGTTAAGATCTCATTAAATGTCTTTATAACCATTAGATCGTGTGACGTGAGTTTGTGGTTCAGAATGTAATCGTTGGATCATGGGTATCAAGACATTAATGAGATGGTTTATCATGTAATTGTGGTTATGCCCTTTCAACTTGTTCCTTTAATTTGTAGTTTCTTCAATCATTCCTTCACGAAAGGGTTGCACTGATTTTTTTATTGGAGAAAACTATCGGTTCTATGACACCTTTTCATCTTTGTGGACCCCATTAGATAGGAGGTCCAATCACCTTCCTTCATATGCATCCTCTTTTCTTTGTAAGTCAAAGTCCCATTCTGATGATGTCATCAGAAATTCAACATAAATTCTGTTGAAAATATGTATTACCTTTTGTTCTGTCTTCTGTTGACCTTTTAGATGTGGTCAACAGAAGTCAATAAAATTTTCAACAGAATTTCTTGGTTGAGTTTTCCCCCTAAACTTATGATAGTCTTCAACAGATTTTGAAGTTTTCTTTTCTTTTTTTTTTTTTTTTTTGAGATGAAAGGGAATGAGATAGGATCAGAAGACTCACATTTGTTTTTCTGCTGGTATCCATGTCTCTTTGGCGTTTTCTGATATTTTCTAAAGCATTTTCTTAGTGAAGTTTTACCAGAAAAAAAATTTAGATCCATTTTTGAATTACCAGATTTTGTCTCCTGTCATCAGAAACTTAGAGTTTTGAGTCAAAATTTTGATTTCTGATGATCATTTTTCACATTTACCCATTTCCCAAAATATAAACCATAAACCAGATAACAGTGCAATAAAGCAAGCACATAATATTAACATATTAACACAAAAAAAATTTACACAAACAAAACAAAAAAAAAACCTAATCAATATATGTGCCTTCTCCGTGCTCCATCTCTAGGAGCAACAACAGGTCAGTTATCAACCCATAGTTCTGGTTGGTGGGTACAAGCATGCTGAGACCCATGTTTTCTTGAAGTCTCATATATGCTCTTGGATAACTTGCAGGGATGCCTGCAAAGTCTAGCTGGCTCGTGATTATCTTCGTCAGAAAATGAGGATACATCAAGAACGGCTTGCCAACCCATATGTTACTTGCAAAATCTCTCATTTGATAATAAGAGAAGTTGTAAGGTACTTTGAGTACAAGTGCACGTATAGGCTCCATCAATCTAACAGATATTTCATGATGATTGATGACCTTCTTTGAAAAGCATGCACCCATCTGTGTGACCAGATATTGCCACGGCTTGATAAAGCCATGTTTGTTGATTGCTCGTTGTTGGGTTTCCGTATGGTAACCCATTTGCCTCAGGAGATCATCCTTTTGAGGCCTTGAGAACATCTAGACATCATTATCATCATCGAGTTGAAGAGCCATCCTGATGGTGGCTTCATTTAACAGAATTTTTTGATTTAGCACCACACTCTCGATGGCCATTTGTTCTCTGTTCTCATACTCAGATAATGTTGCATTTTTTCAGAAGATTTGAAGAATCTCTGGATGAACAGTTATATGAGCAGTGAGGGCATAGTTCAAGTTACTACTCATGAGCATTTTAAGCACAACTTGACACCCTTCCCATTGAGGACCTTCCAGATTGGTCCTCAATCTTAGATTGTGATATGGATGAAGAACAAGTGGGAAGCATTCATCTTTGATGGTGTTCATTTTGTGTGTGTGGGAGACTATGAGGTGATGGTGAAGAAGAAGATTTAGAGTGCCCCTTTTTTTGTGTTTGAGGATGACAAATTTTCAACACAAAGTGGTGAACATTTATAGTAAACTTAATATTTTCCATAAATGGAATGTACCTACTTGTAGATTTTCTTCACCGCAATCTCTGTTATTTAATTGTTTTTCAGAGGACAGAAAGTGTAACAGAGATAAGCTTCTTCTCCACTTCACTTGCATTAAATGGTTTAGGCAGCCAATTTCTGGTAATATATCATGATAGCCTACCAATATGTCACTTCAACCTTCTTAACACATGATGGGGTGTAATTAATGAAGGAGAGAGAAAGTTCCATATTAACGAGTTCCCAGAAATTTTCTGTTAAATGACGTTACCAGCACTAGAAAAAAAAATTTATTATACAATTTTTTTAAAAGAAAGAAAGAAAAAAAATTTGCCAATGTGCAGTTTATGAATATGCTGTTAAGAGATATGAACAAGGATGATGACATGCAGGAATATTTTTTTAATGATCTATGATAATTCTGATTTTCCAAAAAAAAATTGATGATTCACCAGAATTTCCGATGATTTATCAGGTGTTCTGATGTATCAGATTTTCTGATGTTTACATCAGATTTTCTGATAACTTGTCAGATTTTCTGGTGATTTATCAGATATATGATGATTTTTTTTATTACCACTAAAGCAATTTATCAAGCATTTTTCTGGTGATAAGATTATCTGAGAGATTTTTATCACAGAACCGACCATATCTTAGCAGATTATACCTTAAGCCTTCAACATAGGCTACTTTCTCTATGGTCAAACATCCGTACCTTATGCATCCATATCCCCTGATCCTTCCATTCACTCCATTTCCAAAATTTACCATTCTACCCAGATTTGAAACAAAGTTGCTGAGTAAGCTCCTGTCCCCAGTCATGTGCTTGGAGCTTCCTGAATCGCAGTACCAGATCTGTTGCACATGATGGTCCTGAAATAGAATGATTAGAGGGTTTTTGGTACCCAGGCATGCTTGGGTACTGTTTCTGATGGGATTTTAATCAGTTTATTTTTTCTTCTTGGTTTTGCATCAGAAATTCTGTTATATGTTGAGCCATAAACAGATTTTACATTTTTCTTTTGATGATGGTGTTGTACAAGCTTCAGTATGTCAACACACATACAAGATTTATCAGAATTTTCTGATATTTTTTCTTGTGATGGAATGAGTGGATAATTTTGAAAAGATGAGTGAACTGCTTCTAGAGTCTTTAGAGATTCTTGACTGCATTCACTTATGTTTGTTTTGAAGTTTGGTTTTTCAAAAGAGTATTCAGAACAGGTTGTCTTGCAAGATTCAGATTCTAATGAAAATTTATCAGAAATCTGATGAGTTGCTTTTACAAAGACAGTGGGTTTACTTCCTCTTGAGTTTTTATATCCTAAACCCTCTCCTTTGTTCTTTGGTGTGGACTAAATGAAATTTATGAATTCTTTGGCTTGTTGAAAACCTCTTACATTGATTTCTTTATCATTGATTTTCTTGTAATGATCTTTTCTTTCATTTTCATAAAACTTATTTTTTGCTCTTTGATCTAAACTTTCCTCTATAAGTAGTTGGTTTTCAAGAATGATTTTATTCAAGGTCCTTTGCAACTCATCAAATTTTCTAATATTTGATTGATTTTTTTCTTGCAGAGTTAGAAAATCTGACATGAGCTTGTTTAGCTTGTGTTCAAGATCAAGATTGTCTAAATTTACCTTTTGTTCTGAAGTTTCTGGTAGTCCTTCAGAAAGAGCCATGAGGCAGAAATTTGCCAATTCTTCTTCTTCATCATCAGAAGAATCATCAGATAACCATGTATCTGTTCCTACAATTAAGCTGACTTGTTGCTGCTTCTTTGCTTCTTCAAGCTTTTTCTCATAGTAAGCAACATCTTTGAGCTTCTTGGTCTTGCATTCTGATGCATAATGACCTCTCTGCTTGCACTTGTAACACACAACTTCAGCCTTCCCTTTATCCTTAGATCTAACTTCCTCTTTAGATCTCCCATCCATCCTTCCTCTGTCACTTCTTTGGTATCTCTGGCTTCATCCCCTCAACCTCTGCTCAAATGTTTTGGTGAGCAGTGCTATTGCTTCAGCAAAAGCTGAAAAGTCTGATGATGTATCAGAAATTTCAAGATTTTGGCTGTTTGATGGTTGCGGATCATTGGTAGTTGTTGATCTTTGTGAGTTTGAGATAAGAGCTAAAGATCCCCCTCTTTGAATGGTTTCTTCAAATATTTCTTCCTCTCTGGGGACCAAGATGCTGTATAAGTCATGGAGACTCATGTTTCCTAGTTCTAAGGTCGAGGACAAAGTCATGGTTCGACTTCTCCATTCTCTAGGAAGGGCATCAAGAAATTTTATGTTTCTTTCATCATTTGACTTAGTTATTCCAAATTTCTTTAGCTCGTTTAAAAGTTTTGTAAATCTTTGATATGTGTCATTTAATCTTTCATTTGGAAAACTTTTAAACCTTTCATAAGAAGAGACATTGTTTGTTCTCTTGTTTCTTCTCATCCTTTCTCCTCCTTCACAAAGATTTTCCAACTGATCCCATATTTCCTTGGCTAATGCACATGCATCAACTTGTAAAAATATGTCATTGGGGATAGCCATTATTAAAAGTGACTTTGCCCTTTCATCCCCAGCCACCTTTTCCTTGTCTTCCTCACTCCAAAGTATTTCACTTTTCGGAGCTTGGGAGGCAGGGATAGCAGGTGATTGGTCAGTTGCTGGAATAGCTGGTATTACAGTCATTGGTATATGTGGACCCCTTTCAATGGATTGAAACAGAGCTCGGTCATGACCATTAAGAAAATTGACCATCCTGATTTTCCATTGGGGGTATTCCTCTCTGACCAGAGTCGGAGGTTTGGACATAGAACCAATGTTAAAAGCATTATTCCAGGATTGAAAGCTGGCCATATTTAGAGAAAAGAAGATGAGCGATTGATCATTTGAAAATAATTTATTCAATCTGCTCTGATACCAATTGTTGGACCTAGTATGGCCTTAACAACTTCTTTTCACGTAATATGGCAAGTGATTTCAGTAGATGTGAAAAAGATGTGCGGAAATGGAAATCAGACTTTCAGAAACAAGACCTACAGAATTATCAAGTTTATATCACTTTGAAACAAAATGGTTTACAAGGTGATTGTAAGATTATTATCTAGTACAAATGAATCTTGAATTCTGTGGGTGAGAGGGCAATGGAGTTTTGATGTATGTGTGAATGCTAAGCTTCAAACTCAATTGTCTTCTGCTGGTTGGGCCTTCTATTTATAGAAGGCTGGGTGCATGAATAAACAATAGTTTATTCATGCAATAAGTCCTGCAAAAAGTGGCCAATTGACATATTCATTGAATCCAACGTTCAAGTTGCCTTTTTCATCATGATATCCAATAATGTCAACTTGCTTCGGTAATTGTGGCAGGATAGAGCTGATCTCAGACAAGTGGGGTATTTCATCAGAATTTCTGATAAACCACTTCATCAGAAATTCTGGTGAACAAATCATCAGAAAAATCCTGATGATCAGAATCGTCAGAAACTAATGATATTTAGTCGATGAATATTATCACGAATTCATCAGATCCATCAGAAATGACCTTCTCTGATAATCCAATTCAGTTCTTGGTCAACTTGTGTTTCTTTTGATGATATCATGATTCTCTTTGGTTCGCGTATAAGCAAGTATATCGTCGATGAATATTATCACGAATTTATCCAATTAGGGTTTCCATACCCTGTTCATGAGATCCATGAATATAAATGACACATTAATTTAGTCAAAAGGCATGACTAATAACTTGTAATGGCCATATCGTGTTCGAAAAGAAGTCCTCAGAATATCTTCATCAGCAATCTTCAACTGATGATATCCTGATCGTAGGTCGGTCCTCATGTAGCAGTTGGATCCCTGTAGCTTGATCGAACAAATCGTTAATCCTTGGTAAAGGGTACCGATTCTTGATAATCAACTTGTTCAACTCTCTGAAATTAACACGCATCCTGAAGGATCCATCCTTCTTTCTCACAACAAACAAAGCCACCTTAAAGCGAGAAGCTTGATCAAAAGAAACCCTTGTCTAATAGCTCTTGAAGCTGATTTGACATTTCCTTCATTTCAAATGGTGCTTAATCTATAAAGAGATTTTGCAAATGGGTGCAGCACCGGGTACCAGATCGATTCGAAATTCGATATGTCTCACAAGGGAGCAATCCAGGTAAGTCTTTTTAGGAAAACTTCTGGATAATCACGAATCAATAGGAATCTCTTCAATATTCCTACATTTGGCCTTCATATCCACAACGTTAACAAGGAACGCAGGATAGCCTTTTCGCCACAACTCGAGCATCCTCATAACACTGACGTCACTCAACACTCGACACTCGACTCGGTCGGTCTCCGTGAACAACTACCATCTCACTACCATCAAAACGAGGTGTCCTTGCTTGCTTCTCCGAGCAAATAGTCCTAGCTTGTCCTTGGATAGCCAATCCATTCTCACAACTACGTCAAAGCTCCCCGGCTCTGCTGGAAATAACTCGATACTGAAACTATAATTATCTAACTGAATACTACAATTGCGGACAACCTTGCTAGTCTCTATCAGTTTACCACTTAGTAGTTCTATTGAGTACTTTTTACTTAGCTTACTTGTTGGAGAACTCAGAAATGGTTCAAAGTTTTTCGAAACAAAACTCAAGTCAGCCTTAGTATTAAATAGTACAAACGCTAAATGGATGACGACTAAGAACGTATCGGTAGCAAGTGTAGGATCGTTACACGCCTTCCCAGCATTCATCTCGAAAACTCTGCTCTTAGCATTTTGACCCTTCATTCTCAGACAATCTCTCTTTAAATGTCCTTGCTCACCACACTCGTAGCATCCTTCGAGTGTATCTCCCTCCGATGTACTCTTAGCATAGCACTCGCGAGTCATATGTCTAGTCCGACCACATCTGGCACACTTTCTCCGCTCATCCTCGTGAGTCTTCTTCTCAAAACTACTCATGCCATCCCTAGCATTATCCTTTCCTAAACCACTAGAGTTAACCACATACGCTTTCCCCGAACTGCGTTTATCATCACACTTCTCATCGGTATCCGTTCTCGAACTCCTAGACTTTCACTCTCGTAAATCCCCAGATCTAGGCTCGGAATGCTGAATTATTTGAATGGTCGATCCGCTGTGACGGCCCGACATCACGCATACCGATGTTACGTCATTGCATAGGGTACCAGTAAATGATCTTGGGTTACAACTCTGGATTATTTTATGTGTACATCTATGTACTGTTCACAAAGTTAATGAAAAATCAGAATTACGCTCCGATTATATCATAACACAGGAACTACTAAAACTTTCCGATCATTATATCACCTGAAGGGTTTCCGATATGTGACCCACCAAGACCATGCCCATGAGCATCACGTCCACACTCCTAGCCATTATTTTGGTTAGCATCGTGCTATTCCATGGCAGTATTAATGTGTTGGGCTATGAGTTATGCCAACTCTTATGGGGTAGTAGGTTGTCCAGAACCCTGTCTCACTTTTGGCGGCATTTCGTCGTTTCTATTATTACAACATAATATCAACATAAGACGATATCCAAAATAATTCAATCATTAAATGCTAGTGGACCAAACATTGCGCATGTATAATATCCACATATTAATGAGAACAATTTTTAAACCAAAAGGAACCCATTCGATATTTATACAAGAAATTTACAAAGCTTGTTTTTAGTACTAAGACTAATCAAAATTCGGCGTGTCTACAACAACACCCGCAACAAGTCTATATGAAATTTCCTCCTAAATATCTGAAAATTTGGCATGCAAGCCATAAATAGGGTTCATCAAATGAGATATACAAAACAAACAACAGAAACAACCAACAACTAACGCTTCAATCCCTGGAAGTCCAACATCTTCCTAACAAGCTCTTCTAGCTCATCATACCAGTCCATCTGTCCCTCTAAGTCTCTCATCTTGCCCTTCGTCGTCTCCAAGTCTCTGTGTAACATGACGAACTGACGATTGCAGTGAGAGCGATTGGCCCAAATCCCTTTCTGCTCCTTCAAAGCGGATGTTGTTTCAGCTCTCGAAGTCGTTGCGATCTCTCCAATGGGTCGAGTCCTCTTCCTACGACGAGTGCAGACTAAAAGAGGTGTAGAAAAATACGTGACTCGAATAGCAGAACAAATGACTCTGTAACGACGGACGAAAGAATCTCAAGTGTAGGCTCGACAGTATCAGTGAGCAGGACTACTAATGGCTCTATAGGCCGAGACGTGACATAACGTAACCGTACAAAGTAAGTGTGTGATCAATATGAAGAGTAACACATAAGGCCCAAATAAACAGAAAATCACGTATGCACATAAACACATAAGGGTTTTCATACATGATAAAATTTGCCATGTTTATTTAAAAATCTTGGCTTCGAGAATTTTGGACTTTTAAATCTCAAAATTCTTCGGTTGAAGTCTAGTGTTTTCTCCCAAAAACATCTAGTTCGCTAACAACCATTAGCTCTGATACCAACTTCTGTCACACCCCAAAAATGTCGCAACGGAATATAAAACATAGTGGTGATGGAAGCTGGTGCCCATTTGCATCTTGCTGAACGATGCATCATAATGTTGGACATTTCGACTTAATTAAAACATAGATTTTAAAACACAAAGTCTTAAGGTCCGTCATAGTCACACCATAGTTAATTTGTTTTGATCCTTATAGATCTTACTTATTACATTGGTCCCAAATAGTTTTAAAAGTTTGTCCAAAACATTATTAAATCAAACATGCATCAACAACCACAAGATACGCCATAATTCCCGAAACCGAACTCAAGTACCTGTAGAACACGTTAAAATCAAGTGTCAACACAAAGGAAGGTGAGTTCACATATTCAAATCTAAACAATCTGATCCAAAGGAAAACTTTCTGATTATGTGTTTATTTTAAAACATTCATATAATTTTTATAAAGTCCATTTACCTCCTTAATAAAATCCATGCGTCATCCGTCGTAGTTCAAAAACCCGACAATAAAGCTCTTACCCAGTTTTGTATATTAAATTCATAGCGTCAATTTTCAGACTCGTAATGTTAGCTAGACAATACGAACTATATATTTACCATGCAGGGATAATCAATGTTAGACAATAACCAGAATCTAAATTCGTCGTTTGACTTGACACGGGGCGACCGGTCACGACGGGGTTGTCAACCCGATAGATCTACCAACAATTCCTCGCGTACATTTACTTAATAGATTAAACGACATCATGGGCGCGGGGTCCACTTTGAGACCAATATGATGTCTTCCTCACGTACAATATATATATCCTACTAATATGACAAATTTAATACACGAAGTTGTACGAATCCCCTGAATCCCCTCCCTTGAGACCAGGCCGGCATTCGTCCCAACTTTACGATCTGTTTCTCCTCGGAAACACCGTATCATCCCAATTTCCTCCATACATTCATTCATCAAAAACGTTTTATCTCGAAACGTATAATTTATCAAACTCCATATATTTTCAACGAAAATATACATTTTATATTAAAAGGTATGTTTTAATCCAAAACATTATTAAACCCTTTTATTGGCGTGTTCTACCCCCAAAATATATACAAAGCAGTAAAAGAGGGGTTTAGTGACACTCACCTTTGGGTGCGTATTTTTAAATAGCACACTCCCACAGTTTGATTTCTACACATCCTATTATATGTAGGAACGAGTTTTAAATCAATACACATATATACATCACAAAAATCCTAAGTTTCTCTGTTTCTTAGAATCGCCACATAACTTTGAGATTTTCTCAAAAATTTATTATTTTTTATTATGTTGGCACGTTAATATATATGTGAGTTCATATATATATTTTTAAGATTTTGCGATTTGAACTATTTTATTGGTGACCGTTATTATGTAAATCCGTTAACACTCTTGTTTATACGCAATTTATCTACGATTTGCGCGTCGTAATATATATACATAAACGTTCACATAATTTATTATCGAAACACGCAAAACCTTGTTAACTTATCTATTTTGTCATTTTTAAAGCAAATACACATCAAATATCTCATATGTATCAAATTTCATGCTCGACAAACAAGTTACAAATTTAACGCGATTTTTACCATTTCTACTGCACAAAACGCACAAGTATACATGCATAATCTAATTTTCCAATATCATGTTAAAACTTAACATATTTTCACATTCACATGTTTAAATCACATAACACATCTTAACACATAAGGTTTACCCAAAATTTACCCATAATAGTGTTCATCGAAAAACGCGTATTTTAGCGATTCGGTAACGTTTTCGGGCGTCGAAAGTCACATATGACTAACCAAACACCAAGTAAACTTAAAATTAGTTAAAATAATTATTTTTAAACTAAAAATATCAGTTTACTTACTGATCTAAATCAGTTTTATAAAAATCATTCAAAAAGCCTATTTTTGACCGTTTTAACGCATAGTTTTGCGTTAAACGTTACTATAACCATCCCAACTCAAAATGACTTGATATTTTAACACAATACATGTTATTTACTGATTAAAATGATGTTATAATCAGATTATTGCAGTTTTTGTGTAAGTCACATAAATCATGCGATTTCACGTATTTTCCAACTTCTAATGCACCAAGTACAACATGCAAAGCTAGTAAACATTATGACAAAGTTATATGTCACTAAAAAATTTAAAATAAATTTATTTTAGTGTTTATAATCTGATTAAAACTGATTTTTAGTAAATCATACTCAAATCATCTTTTTAATGATCACATTTCATCATGCATGTTCTAGTAAATGCATCTAATGCATACATAACATGTTTGAATCATATTGTATGAACTTGAATGCATCTAAACCTTCATTTAACTCATGTTTCAAATATTCAAATATTTCATACTTCACATCATCATCATCTAAAGACATATGCATATATTCTTACACATCAACAATTATCAATATAAAAAATGTTCATGCATGCATATACACACACATCTATATATATAATAAACAAAACCATTGGGGGACACTTGTCACCCTATGGTTTAAGCCAAATAAGCAGACATGTCAGCACACATGTGGCATAGCTCTACACCAAGGATTGGGAAGCTTATTTTGTACGTTTCATTCATAGTCTCTCTCTCATTCAATCATTAACACAACCGATTACCCCCAAAACCCTAAACGGAGATTTGGCTTCTCACCTCTTCAATCGATCCTGTTAATCCATCTGATATCAATCTTCATTATTCATCATTTGATTGAATGTTGTTATAATCAAGAATCGTCACCGCCTATGACCCGCTTTATCTTCTGAGCAAGCCCCTAAGACGCTACTGATTCACCAGCCTCTTCCTCTTCCATAGCTTAATCTCTCTTCTCTTTGGATCTCAGTCAACAATCGAGGGTAAGTTCTTCTTTTTTTGGTCTTTATTGCTTGATTTTGCTCTTTGGGTATTGTTCTTGATCCAATATTACGGTTGTTGATTCGCGTTTCACAGGATTTAGGGTTTCGTGTTAACCAGGTAATTTCCTGGTCTGACTCATTTGTGTTTCATTCAGATCCAACAGGTGCTCTCTAACCCTAAAATTTATTGGCCTTTAATCAATACTAAGATTTTGATTTGTTTTTTTATGCAGGACTCAAGGCGCTTAATCTATCTGAACAAACGACTGAGGGAGAAAGCTCTTGAAAAGGTTACTTTTCTAGCCTAATACAACCAACAGGTGCTCTCTAACCCTAAAATTTATTGGCCTTTAATCAATATTAAGATTTTGATTTGTTTTTTTTTATGCAGGACTCAAGGCGCTTAATCTAACTGAACAAACGACTGAGGGAGAAAGCTCTTGAAAAGGTTACTTTTCTAGCCTAATACAATGCTATTTAGAAGATTTAATTATTGGGTTATTTAATTTTGTTGTGTAAATAACATATTGACTTGACTTTCGTAGTAGGTTAGAAGTCAGTTTGGATTTTAGTAGGGGAAATGTTCAGGTACACAGTGTTTTTAGGTGAGTCTTCAAGAACTGTTATTTCACCGCATATGAGTTTGTCTGTTATTTATATATTTTTTTTTTTTTTTTGCATATTTTTAATACTCGGCCCATTATAATATGATGATGGTGTATGGAAAGAAATGTTTTGTTTAGAAAATCATACAAAATTATTAGGATAAGGGAAGTAGGGAACAATTTACATCTGTTTAGGTTCAATGTTGAATTGTGACTTCGATTATAACATGGGATGGCTCTTGATGTTATTTTGTTGTTTTTATGTGTAAATTATTGTGTTGTACCCACCAGAAGCCATCATTATCTTTATTATTTTCAAGCGCGTTCGGGTATTCATGTTAATATTTACTTTCAGAAAGTCAAATTCAAGGGATACATTCAAAGTGGACCAAAATTCAGAGCCCGTTTTCATCTCAGATTATGGTAATAGTTCCTATACTAACTTTAATGAAACACAAAATCAAATCTATTATGGTTTCAAGTGAAGTAATGAAATAAATACATGTTTCAGGATTGTTCAGACAACTTCAAAGATCAAAAGAATTTTGGTATGTACCTAAAATGCAGACGAATCGACAGAAAGATGGTGGATACCTCGGGTAAAGGTTCCTCCAGGAGGACTTTCAGATGAATCAAGAAAATGGTATGAACATCAAAAGGATATTTGCAACCAAGTTCTTAAAGCTTCCATGAACATAAATGCGCAAGTTCATTGAGAAATGGAGGTCCCAGAGACCTACATTGATTCCATGCCAAAGGTAATTTTGTATATTTTAAAAAAATTGTTCTTTTTGTTAGATATGAATTTTGACGCAGTTTCATTTATTAGTAGCATTTTTTTTTTGTTTTTTTTTTAAAGAAATAGAATAAAATTGCATTTTGAAAATGTGGAACAGGGTATACCGTAAACATTGGTACTTTAGTTTAATTTGCCCTTGATGTGTTGCTTAATTGCCATACTGTACTAAGTTCCGAGTAAGTGTTTTTCTTCGGATTACTTTCAGTTTGTGCACATACAGGTCCCAATTTATATTACACACCATGCATCAATAATTTTATCTTTATATTTTTCCTTAAGAACTAAGCATCGTCGTTATATTTATCTTTATAATTTTATCTATAATGAATAAAATATAAAGTAATTTTTTTCTGTTTCAGGTAATCTAATTAGAAATAATCTAACTAGAAATATTTTTCTTTTAGAACTAAGCATCGTCGTTAAATCAAGTTCAAAGTAAAATAAGGTTGATGCATTGGAGTTCAGTCATCTTCTTCAACCATATTAATGGCAGAACACAAATAATCGACTTATTTAATCAAGACAAGTATATATGGGCTTTCAGTTATTTCTTACTATTTTGCATCCCAATTTTTATTTTTTTGACACTAATTTTTTTTACTAATGAAATGTCTCTATACTAATGAATTTGTGTGTTGCCATGCTGGGCGTATGGTAGGAACACAAGTTCAATTTGGTTATTGTTCTAAACCAGCTTTTACTTTAATTAATGGAGGAAGAGTTATTTTGAAGGAAGCGTCTTTTATGATTACTTTTAATTAGAATTTGATATTTTGAATAAAAGTAAAATATTAAGTTTTGTTATAGAAAGATCAAATATAAGTTTTGATTTTAAAGGGAGATCAAATATAGGCCAATCATCGTGTTTCCTCATCTCCGTTTCACATTTACAACTTTCGGCATGTGTAGAATGGGTGTCGATTGCTTTTTGTATAGTTATATAATTATACTATTAATTTTTTATGAAATGAAATGATTTAGGAGAGTTTATGAATTGTAAGAATTTAGTCATTTTGACCCATTACATGACCTCTGTAATTAGTTTGATACTCTTGATGCTCTAAAATAACTATTTTGTAGTAATGCATAGTACTTTTTCATAAATGCTTTTAGTATATTGGTTATTATGAACTTTAAAGAAATTGAATAATTTGTTTGTCAATCCAAACCGACCCATTTGTCACTTTTCCCCATTATATAAAAGTGTACGTTTGTCACTTTTCCCCATTATATTAGCTTATTATTGTTTGCTTAAATGTGCAGTTGATGTTAATATTGCTGATCCGCCAAGCTTTGCTGGTCACCAGAGACATGGGGATGCTTCCAGAATCATCAAAATTCTTTAATGTATGTTTAAAATTTTGGTTGACTTATAGTTTGCAATTGTTGACTTCTTATGGTTGACTTGATTCAATGCATTCTGCACATGAATTGTAGTACAGGTTTTCTGTTCTTCAACTGGTGGCTTACTTATTCCATGCTACGTGGTGGGTCGTTCATGGTTTTAATGATTTAAAAAAAACAAAATATTTTGTATATTTTTTTTATTTAAAGTTTTTATCAACCTAAGGACATGTAGCACACAGGGTTCTAACCTAATGATTATATTAGCTTATTATTGTTTGCTTGAATGTGCAATTGATGTTAATATTGCTAATCCGCCAAGCTTTGCTGGTCACGAGAGACATGGGGATGCTTCCAGAATCATCACAATTTTTTAACGTATGTTCATAATTTTGGTTGACTTATAGTTTGCAATTGTTGACTTCTTATGGTTGACTTGATTCAATGCATTCTGCACATGAATTGTAGTTCCAAGTTTTCTGTTCTTTTCAGTTCTTCAACTGGTGGGCTTACTTATTCCATGCTACGTGGTGGCACATTCATGGTTTTAATGATTTTAAGGAAAATAAGAAGGCAGGTTAGTGAGTCACTTCAATTCATACTCTGTTTTTTCCATATCTAACAAAAGTGTAACAAAGTAGAGCACATGTTTGAAATTATCTATTCTAATGTCACTGTCGTGGTTAATAGGCAAAGCAAGAACCGGGGCTAACTACAAACTTGCCTTGAAGTGGTGACACAATGGCTATCTCAACGCCATTCAGTTCCTGAAGTTCAGATGTGGAACATGATGCACATTCTATACCTCCTATTTTGAAGGTACGCAAGTTCTTTTACACCTCTGTGTGTGTGAAGTTTTGAAAATTTTTATGTTAGTGACAATTTATTGACTGTGGATTGTTTTTAGGGTCTCAACTTGCATATATCAGAAATCAAGGAGTTGTGTAGTGAATTTCCGAAAATAGTAGTACTGCTTGATCAGTTAGCCTTTTGCAAACCTCCTATGTGAGTAGCTTTGACTCATTTTACTTAAAAAATGGGTGTATGTGGATTGTGCTATATCTCTAACGGGTCATATGGATTAACTAAAAAGAAAATGGTTCAAATGGAAGCATAATGAAGTTACTAGCCAAAGGTAAATAAATGGTCTTATATTGATAAATAGCATTGCAACTATATCTTTGGGTGATTTTGGAGCTGACTATATTGTATAATCTTCTGGCATTTTTACAACGGTTAATTTGAAGTTAAAAAGTTCAGTTTGGTTTACGTTAAAACTTTTAAAGGACGTGTACCCCTAAGTTGATATTTTTCTTCGTCAATATGCAGGGTGGTGCCAAGAAGTTGGTGATCTCAGCTCCATAAGGCGATTCACCTATGTTTGTCATAGGAGTAAAGTAAAGATGAGTCTTGATCTCCTAAAGTGGAGATTGCAAAAAAGATGAGTCAGAGGTCCCTCTCCCTCTGACAAGTATCTTCTCTTAAGCCATTTAGCAATGGTAGCATATCTTTATTTTATAAGATTTAGTTTGATTTTTTTATATTTCGTCACCTAACTAGGTTTCTGGAAATGAAACCAATGATAAATTTGAGTATGAAGCTTCAAAAAAAAATTATTTACAAATGTTATTTTTTGCATGTTCCTGCTGTGAAAAAGGCACCAAGTGTAAGATATAGGTTAAATGGAAAGGATTTAGCACTGTTATAACTAGATATCCTCCCCAGGACTGACTTTTGTTATGCTTTATTGACGTAGACGGTTGTAATCGTACAATACAAGTTAGTTTATTATATGTTTAATGTTGTTAATGTTTTATCGGCATTTGTTTTTTTGTTTAGACATTCACGGTCTTTATGATCATGCGTACAGATTCTTTATGATCAAGAACGTATTTTGTTTTTAAAAGTAACAAACATATCATTTTTCAACACCGCGAAATTCGCGGGTATAAGCAAACATATCATTCCTGAAGATTTGTTAATCAAGTGCTCTGAGGATCCTATGTCAGATCTGATCGACTTTGTATATCCTTCACTTCTTCAACTGTACAAAGACAAAGATGGGAATGTAACGAGTAAAACAACAAATGTAGTCTACAAGGAAGTTTTTTCCGGCATTTGAATAGTTTTCTGTTTTTTTCTTCCAATGTATGTATTTGTACACTACATTTCATTTCAAAGTAAATAATATGGTTTTGGTTGAAGCCCGCGTATTACGCGGGCATTAACCTAGTAAATCATATAATCAAAATCAAATAACATCAAAACTCAATCTCTAATCCATAAACCTTCTCATTTTCGGCCATGTTAATACACACACAAGTTTCATTTTAAATTTTATATAAAACCCATTTGTTTTAGTTTTCAAGTTTATGTTTAAATACAAGAACAAGAGAAACTCTTTACTATCATCTTCTTCATTAAGAATCAAGAACATTTTTAAAAAGATTAGTTTTTATACCTTCAAGATTCAAGTGGGTTTTTGAATAAAAAGATGATATGATGCTTGGTTTTTGCTTGAAACTCCATGGAATCACCTTTAAACCTTGAAATATACTTGAAATCATCTTGAATCCCCAAGAACAAAGTTGGAAATTCAAAAATAAAGAAGGAAAGGGGGGTGTTCGGCTGAATTATTTAGAGAGAGAGAGTGTTTGTTTGTGTATGGTTAAATGTTCTTGATTTATGCAAGACATAAAGGATTCTTGCAAAAGCATCATCATCATACTTCATTTCCTAGGCCTACACATGTAAGAGAGAGGAGATAGTGTCTTTGCATGGCTGACAATTCATCCCCTCTCTCACATATATTCACGCATACACACATATATATACAAATATATATGTAATATAGAGTAAAAACTGGTATTTTACTGGATACCGGGTATTTTATCTAGCGTTTTAACTCATTTTAGCGCGTTTTAAATTATTTTTAACACTCTATAAAAATAAACTCACCAAAATATTACTAAACAATATTTTGTTTGCCTGGACTGGCGATATTGCCTGTATTTGGCAGTATGCGTGCTTCGCGGTACGCGTTTATAATCGCAAAAATAGGGATTTAAGCGTTTTTTATTTATTTTTATCATTCTATAGTGATAAACTCATCAAATTATTACTAAAATGATTATCAGTTGCCTTGACAGGCTGTGTTGACAGTATTTTGTCGGTATGCACGATGCATCGCGCGGTACGCGCTTAAAGTCGAAAAATAGAGTTTCTTAGCGTTTTAATTTATTTTTCCTCACGAATATGATTAAAATTATTATTCTAATCATAACAGACTATTTTTAGGATTTTAACACTGATCGGGTGGTCACCGACGTTCGTTTCGCATTAACCGTTACGCGATAAGCGTTTATCTTATCGTTGCCAACATAATTTTTACCAAAGTTTAAATTTACCAACTCATTAAATTACACACATAAACATCATAACCAGTCAAATACAGCCTTTTACCTATTCACAACATGTGTTACAATTGTACGGTACGGCCTGAAAAGCCGGGTGTCACAAGTGCTACTCGCTCTAAGTCCCACTCCAAGCCACATACATCTAAAAAGGAAGAATCTATTCACTCATCAACTGCAAAGAGTGAACCATCAAAAAAGATTGTTTTTGACCAAGAGCCCCAATCCTCCAAAGGATGCACTTATAAATACTTTGTCTCTTGTAAACTAAGAGACTTTAATGGCGAGAAAGGGGCCATCGACTGCATGAAGTGGTTGGATGAAATGGAAATTGTTGTCGACATCAGCGGTTGTGCTAAAGAAGACATTGTGAAATATGTGTCTCAGTCATTCAAGGGTGATGCCCTAACGTGGTGGAAAGCATTAGTTCAGTCCACGAGGAAGATTCCCCTCTATAATCTGTCATGGTCCAAGTTTGTGGACCTTGTAAAAGAAACTTACTACCCTCAACATGAGGTGGAAAAAGTAGAGACAAACTTCTTGACTCTGGTTATGTTTAGACTATAGAACTTACGTCACTGAATTCAATTCCATGTAAAGGCTAGTCCCATACCTGGTTACACCCGAGCCCAAGCGCATTGCGCGCTTTATTGGTGGCCTAGCACCAGAGGTTATAAGGAATGTGAAGGCTTCAAAGCCTGCTACCTATAGGTCTGATGTGGATCTATCTCTGTCCCTCACGTTAGACATAATCAGAAGCAGGTCTGGAAAGATCACTGATGAGGGAAAGAGAAAAAAAGGAGATGATAACTGCCACTGTCCTGACAAGATGAAAAGGGGAGATTTGGGTTCAAGAAGAATGAGGATAGATCAGGCGAGAAGCCCACCTGCAAAAACTGTAACCGTAGGCATTGGGGGCAGTGCACCATAGACTCACAGGCTAAACCCTGTGGAATTTGTAAGAAGAAGGGTCATAAAACCCTGGAGTGCAAGAATTTGAAAGATGAAGTCTTCTTGGCTGCAATGAAAAAGGGCACATCAAAACAAATTGCCTTAAGAATGCGAAGAAGCCTGATGAGGCTAAGAAAGGGAATGCGAGGGCATTCCAATTAAATACGAAGCTGGCGGTGAATGATGATAATGTTATAACAGGTACCTTCCTCATAAATGACATTTATACTAGAGTTTTATTTGATTCAGTTGCAGATAAATCTTTTGTGGACCTTAAGTTTAGTGAACTGTTAAATCTGCCCATTAGAACTCTAGACATTAAATATGATGTAGAGCTTGCTGATGGTACCTTAGAAACTGCTTCAACCATTCTTGATGGGTGTTCAATATCCATTAAAGAATCATTCTATTATGTTATCTCTTTTGCCAATGAAATTGGTGGGGATTGACGTAGTTTTGGGTATTGATTAGTTATCATACAACCAAGCCTGTATCGCCTGTGATAAGAAACTCGTCGACATTAAAACCCCTTCCGGTGAAACGATCACCATTCAGGAAGATACACAATATGGATTGCCTGATCAAGTGTTAATACTTAAGTCATCCAAGTGCATGAAGAACGGATGTGTCATCTACATGGCACAGGTAACAGTGGATGAGCCAAAGCCCAAAATAGATAACATTCCAGTCATCGCTGACTACCCCAATGTCTTTCCTGATGAGCTACCTGGATTACCTCTTGAGAGGCAAGTAGAGTTCAGAATCGACATCATGCTAGGAGCAGCACCTGTTGCTCGAGCTCCATACCGTTTTGCGCCGACTGAAATGAAAGAACTAAGAGCCCAATTAGATGAACTTTTAGAGAAAGGCTTTATACAGCCTAGCTCGTCTCCTTGGGGAGCACCGATTATGTTTGTTAAGAAGAAGGACGGTTCAATGCTTCTGGGTATTGACTACCGTGAGTTAAATAAGGTAACGATCAAGAATCGTTATCCTTTGCCCAGGATCGACGATATATTCGATCAACTGCAAGGGGCCAGTTTCTTCTCGAAGATTGATTTAAGGTCGGGGTATCATCAACTCAAGGTTATAAATGAAGACGTGTTGAAGACCGCGTTTAGAACCAGATACAACCATTATGAATTCTTAGTGATGCCTTTCGGGCTCACTAATGCACCTGCAGCATTCATGGATCTCATGAATAGAGTCTGCAAGCCGTACTTAGATAAGTTTGTCATTGTCTTCATAGACGACATACTTATCTACTCTCGTAATCAATCCGATCATGAGAAACATCTTCGGTGTATCTTAGAGCTTCTACAGCAGGAGAAACTACATGCAAAGTTCTCCAAGTGCGAATTCTGGCTTCGCGAAGTCCAATTCCTTGGACATGTTGTAAGTGAGTGTGGTATCGAAGTGGATCCCGCTAAAATAGAAGCCATCATGAACTGGGAAGCACCAAAAACACCTTCAGAAATTCGTAGCTTCTTAGGTCTGGCAGGATACTATAGGAGGTTCATTGAGAACTTTTCGAGGATAGCCACTCCTTTGACTACCTTGACCTGCAAGAATGTTAAATTTAATTGGGGTCCTAAACAACAAGAGTCTTTTGAGATTATTAAACACAAGTTGAGCAATGCTCCTGTACTGACTCTGCCAGAAGGCGTTAAAGAGTTTGTTGTATACTGTGATGCTTCGCACACTGGCATAGGCTGTGTGCTTATGCAAAGGGGCAAAGTAATTGCCTACACATCATGACAACTAAAGGTGCACGAAAGAAATTACACAACCCATGACTTGGAATTGGGTTCCGTTGTATTTGCACTAAAGTCATGGAGACACTATCTATATGGAACAAAGTGTGTTATATACACTGATCATAAAAGTCTCCAGCACCTGTTTAATCAAAAAGATTTGAACATGCGACAACGCCGATGGATGGAGACATTAAATGACTATGATTGTGAAATGAGATATCATCCTGGCAAAGCGAATGTAGTCGCTGATGCACTGAGCCGCAAAGAAAGAATTAAGCCTATTCGGATTAATGCCAAAAAGTATAGAGCTGAAGAACAACTTAAATGAAAAGCTGTTGAATGCGCAAAGAGAAGCTATGTTGGAAAGTAAATATGGACGAGATTGTGTCCCTTCATGGAGTGCTAGTATTTATTGTATCTGATAGAGATAATAGATATACTTCTCACTTCTGGAAAAGTTTTTAGCAATTTTTGGGCACTTGTTTGAATTTCAGTACAGCTTACCATCCTTAAACGGATGGACAAAGGGAGCGTACTATTCAAACATTGGAAGACATGCTTTGTGCATGTGTCATTGACTTGGGTGGTAGCTAGGATGACCATCTCCCTCTGATTGAATTCTCCTACAATAACAGTTATCACACTAGCATCCAGGTTGTTCCTTTTGAAGCATTGTATGGGAGAAAATGTAGAATGCTCGTCTATTGGGCAGAAGTTGGGGAGGCCCAACTATCAGGACCTGAGATAGTCCTAGAGACGACGGATAAGATTATACAATCCGTGACCGTCTGAAAGCTGCCAGAGATAGGCAGAAGAGCTACGCAGACAAGAGGTGAAAACCTCTAAAGTTCCAGGTAGGGGACAAGGTCTTGCTGAAAGTATCACCCTGGAAGGGTGTGATATGTTTTGGTAAGAAGGGCAAGTTAAGCCGAGATATATAGGACCATTCGAGATCATCGAATGTTTCGGGTCTGTAGCATATAAATTGAACTTGCCTGAAGAGCTCAATGGAATTCACAATGTGTTCCACATTTGCAATTTAAAGAAATGTCTAGCCGATGAGTCGCTAGCAATGTCTCATAAAGACGTGCAGATAGATGAAAACATGCGGTTTATTGAGAAACCAATATCGATCGAGGATCGGCAGGTTAAAAAGCTCCGAAGGAAACATGTGCCTATTGTAAAGGTCAAATGGGATGCCCGTAGAGGCCCCGAATATACGTGGGAGGTCGAGTCCACTATGCGACAGAAGTACTCCCACTTGTTTCGGTAAATCTTGAGGTCGAGATTGTGACACCCGGCTTTTCAGGCCGTACCGTACAACTGTAACGCGTGTTGTGAGTAGATAAAAGGTTGTATTTGACTGATTATGATGTTTATATATGAAATTTAATGAGTTGGAAAATTTAAACCTTGGTAAAAAAATTATGTTGGCAACGATAAGATAAACACTTATCGCGTAACGATTAAAATGCGAAACGAACGTCGGTGACCACCCGATCAGTGTTAAAATCCTAAATGTAACACCCCAACCTGGACAGGTTGGCGTGTCACTCATACATATATCAAAACTAAAGCAAATCCATAACGTTGAAAACAAAAGATTCTAATTACATTTTCATTACATTACCGAAATAAAAATAAATCTTTATCTTCACGACACTCTTCACTTATTCGCCACGTTTCCCAAATTACCTGTCAAACAAATAAGACAAACAAGAAAGAAACTACGGCTGAGCCAAAAAGTTGCCCAGTAACGGAGAAATCAACAATACAAGTAAGGCAGGCATACGGAAGCAAAACGGATCGGTACTGACATTAACAAATCCAAAAGATGGCACTGAAACAAATACTTTTATAACTTGAATCCCAAAACTTATACTGAACAGATAACAAATACTGAACATATTCAGATGCATATAATCATATCAAAATATCATAACAGAGACAAAACATACGTGACAACATATAACAGTAAAACAAGTCACGTAATATAGAAGCACCCACGAGCCTAAACAGAGGCATACATGGCTATAGTCCATGCGTCGAGATGGTGCGTGTAGGCGTACACACATTATTCCATCTCAACAGGAGTCAGGAGTCAGAGCTAAGATCGATCTATCCGCCTCTAGGGGCCAAGTGCTACATAAGCACACGCTAGAGACGCCGTGAACTTTAGTTACGCACCGTCATGATGAGTGCCATGTCGTTGACGCCCCAACGACAAGTCTAAACATATAATTGCTCGGGTGAAAGAGTACAAAGCCGTATTAGAAATAAATGTATCGTGACATAGGTCTAAAAGGTAACATGCAATAATGAGCACAAAAATCTAAGGTCTATTGCATGCTACAACAATACCAATCATATAACAATACGAACCAAAACATCTAACGAAAATATCCGTACTACAAAGTAACGGATTGAATAAAATACTATGATGACGAGGACAGGATTCCGTACAACGATTAACGAAAATAATAGTATACTATGATGAAAAGAAAACAGAATTCGTACCTACGAGTAACGAAAAATAAAAGTATACTACGATGAAAAGAAAACAGAATCCGTACCTACGTGTAACGAAAAATAAAAGTATACTACGCTGAGATAATGTTTACTCTGAAGAAGCAGAAAGGGATTTGGGTCAATCACTCTCGCTATGATCGTCAGTTCGCCACGTTACACGGAGACTTGGAGATGGCAAAGGGCTAGATGAAGGACTTAGAGGGACAGATGGACTGGTATGATGAGCTTAAGGACTTGGTTGACAGTGCTAGGGATTAGTTGTGCTGGAGGATAGCTGAGCTAGAAGAGCTTGTTAGGAAGATGTTGGACTTCCAGGGATTGAAGCGTTAGTTGTTGGTTGTTTCTATTGTTTGTTTTGTATATCTCATTTGATGAACCTTATTTATGGCTTGCATGCCAAATTTTTAAATATTTAGGAGGAAATTTCATATAGACTTGTTGCGGGTGTTGATGTAGACACGCCGAATTTCGATTAGTCTTAGTACTAAAAACAAGCTTTGTAAATATCTGGTATAAATATCGAATGGGTTCCTTTTTGGTTTAAAAGTTGATCTCATAATATGTGGATATTATATATGCGCAATGTTTGGTCCACTAACATTTAATGATTGAATTAATTTTGGTTATCGTCTTATGTGATTATTGTTGTTGTAAATAATAGAAACGACGAAAATGCCGCCAAAAGCGAGACAGGGTTCTGGACTACCTATTACCCCGGAAGAGTTGGCACAACTCACAGCCCAACACGTTAATACTGCCATGGAACAGCGCGATGCTAACCAAAATAGTGGCCAGAAACGTGGATGTGATGCTCATGGGCATGGTTTTGGTGGGATACAGATCGGAAACCCTTCAGGTGATATAATGATCGGAGAGTTTTAGTTGTTCCTGTGTTATGATATAATCGGAGCGTAATTCTGATTTTTCATTAACTTTGTGAACAATAGATAGATGTACACATAAAACAATCCAGGGTTGTAACCCAAGATCATCTACTGGTACCCTATGCAATGATGTAGCAACGGTATGCGTGATGTCGGGCCGTCACAGCGGATCGACCATTCAAATAATTCCACATTCCGAGCCTAGATCTGTGGATTCGCGAAAGCAAAAGTCTGAGAGTTTGAGAAAAGATACCAATAAGAAGCGTGAGAAGAAACGCAGTTTGGAGAAGGCGTGTGTAGTTAACCCTAGAGAGTCTGGAAAGGATAATGTCAGAGATGACTAGAGTGGTCCAGAAAAGAAGACTCACGGTGATGGACAAGAGAAGTGCGCCAGATGCGGCCGAACCGGACATGTGACTCCCAAGTGTTATGCTAAGATTACATTAGATGTTGTTACACTCGAGGGATGCTTCGTGTATGGTGAGCAAGGATACTACAAAAGAGATTACCCGAAACTGAAAGGACAGGATGCTATGGGCAAAGCCATCGAGGCGAGTGCTGGGAAGGCACGTGAGAATCCTGCTGCTGTTACTAGTATGTTTTGAATCAAAAACCAATCTATGTTCATACTTTTAATACCAAAGCTGACTTGAGTTTTGTTTTGAAAAACTTTGAACCATTTTTGAGTTCACCAACAAGTAAGCTGAGTATAAAGTGCTCGATAGAACTAGTAATTGGTAAGTTGATAGAAACTAGCGAGGTCGTTCGTGATTGTAGTATTTAGTTAGGTGATTATAGTTCTAGTGTCGATTTATTTCCAGTAGAGCCGGGGAGCTTTGATGTAGTTGTGAGGATGGATTGACTATCCAAGAATGAAGTGGGGATTATTTCTCGGAGAAGCTATCTAAGATACCTCGTTCTGATGGTGGAGAGGTGGTAGTTGTTCACGGAGACCGACCAAGTCGAGTGTCGAGTGTTGAGTGACGTCAGTGTTATGAAGATGTTCAAGCTGTTACGAAAAGGCTATCCAGCGTTCTTTGATAACGTGGTGGATATAAAGGCCAAATGCAGGAATATCAGAGAGGTTCCTATTGTATACAATTGTCCAGAAGTTTACCTAAAAAGACTTACCTGGATTACCCCCTATGAGACAGATCGAATTCCGAATCGATCTGGTACCCGGTGCTGCACCAATTGCAGAATCTCCTTATAGATTAAGTACCGTCTGAAATGATAGAAATGTCGAATCAGCTTCAAGAGCTACTAGACAAGGGTTTCGTTCGATCAAGCTTTTCACTATGGGGTTGTCACACCCCGAAATTATCAGAGCTGGCGTGACTAGGCTGGTATCTTCATTGCACAGCGGAAGCAAATAAAGCTAAGACTTCTAGAAAATGAACGCCCACTAAGTACTAGAGTCTCCAATGGTTCTCCTATTCCAACCGTGCCATAACTTTGAAAAGTAACCTGAGAAAGAAACATGCGAAAAATCAACATAAAGTTGAGCGAGTTCATAGTTTGTTCTGGAAAAGATTTGAAATAAATGTTTTTGAATAACCGGTTTGTGATATAATATTGAGAAAACGAATTTAGAAATCATTTTCTTGTCAAGTTATATGGAAACTTTGTATTTGTAACGCATTATGTTCGTAGAACCATGTATTTGTAAACTCTTGTATTTGTAAAGTTTGTATAACCGTCAATGCCCACCCTGACTTTGACTTCATGCCCGCATAATCCTATGCTTTGAATTTGTATAAAACATGGTATGTAATTTGTAAAACCCCGGTATGAAAGCAACAAGGAAAAGATCACCAATGGTTTGCAAGGCCACTGATATGTGTGACGGTGTAGGAAGACTCAAACCTAGCAAAGTTGTACCGGGCTTCCAGCTGGAAGACAAAGTCACCCTATGGGCCACCCTAGTCCTCATGGGTGTGGGCTCGCTACACCCAAATAGATCTATCACTCATGCCCCTCGGTCCTTATACGAGGATTAATGGTCCCAAGTATCCGCCTACCCATTCACATGATCTATGGTTCTTTCCTAGGCTAACCATATCAATTGTATTTGTATGTAATCCTTTTGTAACATTTACTCACCGGGTGTCCCGTTTCTCAAACGCGGACCCACCCAACCCCCTTATTATAACTAGACGATCCCATCCCTAGTCATGAAAATCATTCACTTTTTGATAATACGCATTTGTTTGAAAAACCGGTATATTTAATATGATTCATTCGTAAACCATTTGAGTTCCTTGAAATCCGTTCGTAACATGTCTTAAAAATATGAGTTTTCGTTCATTCAAAAACCTCGTATGTTCCTGCAAAACGTGCCTTGTCTAAAATATGGAATCTTTGTTCACCGAAAATTTTGTATATTTCTGCAAAACGTGCATGTCTTTCCACCCCGAAAACATTTACAAAAATGTAAAACCGTAAAAAGGTGGGGTTATGAACTCACCTGAATTGCCGTGTGCAAGGTTAGCTAATTACGACTTCGTGATGTCGTTTCCAAGATGAGGCTCGCTAGCGTGCATTCTACAATATTCCTAACACGGAATATCTTATAAGTTTCTAAATAAAAGTGGTAACTACTCTGCGTGTCACCGAGCTCTACCGAATCGTTAACCGAACGATTCGTCGGTAAGTTGTTAACTTAATGGAAACAACTAAATTTAATTTGTTAAGTTTCGTTTAATGTCGCTGAGATTACTAAGTCTTGGAATTCTTAGTTCTCGAAAGATTTTATAATATATATAAATATAGCGGTAAGATCGCTTCGTCGTCCCGAGAAGTCGTAGGTGTACGTAAAGAATATTATATAACAACTCGTATTATATATCGCGTCTTGTATGAAAATTATCAAAATATATTTATATGTCGTTTAGGCATTTGAAATAAATATAAAAGTTATATTTATTTTATAAAAATTTCATCGAGTCGTTGAATGTTTAAAATAAATATATACTATATTTATTTTTATAAAAGCGAATCCGTGTTGTTTGATATTTAAAATGAATACATAACTATATGTATTGTATAAACGATTTCGTGTTGTTTGTTATTTGAAATAAATATATAAAATAGTTTTATTTCTAAAAAGATTCGAGTTAAAATAATAACTATATTTATTTTGTATAATAGTTTGCGTCATCGTCGTTTTTGTAAGTTGTAAAGTGTTAGCGGAAGTAATATACACTTGTTTGCATTTGTTTTTCCAAAAATATATTTGAATCCGAAAGTTGTTTTATAATAACATGCGTCTTAGTTTACGGATTTTCTCGAAAAACGGGCAGAGTTTCCTCTGTTTTTGGACGGCCCCGACAACACAAGTTGTCGTTATTTTAACAAAATTAAATCAAGATTCAATAGTCAATATAAATAATTTTGTTAAATATATCAAACGTAAAATATAATCAACCGGTTCGAGCTCGTTATCACGTAATAAAAATAGGGAATAACTATCGTAAATAATATTCGTGCTAAATCCTTTACCGAATCTTCATGTTGAAACGCCAAAAAAAGTTAGCGGAGTTGACCGGGTCAACTGAGTTGACCGAGTCGACTCGCCTCATAAGCTGACCCGAACCGTCTGACCCGTTGACTGAGTTAAACCCGAACACTGAGTTGACTCGGTTTGACTCGCTGAGTTGACCGAGTCAACCTAAACTGCTTCAGCAGTTAACTAATCTGCCCGAACCGAACCCGATCTGAGCCGAGACCCGAAACAAACCATAACTCGAACCCGCTGCACCAAATCTGAACCAAACACAACCTGAACCCGACCGTGAACCCAAGCCGTGAACTGTTTGACTAACGTCGACCCATGTTAAATCTGACCCGAGAAGACCCAAACCAAAGCTGAACCCGAACTGAATCTTACAAAGATTCCTGAATCTGAACCAGATCCGAACCAAACCATGACACCCAAAATAAGACCTGGAACAAACCTGCTCCAGTAACCAAATCTGAGCCAATCTCGGACTTCCCAGCATCATAAATCGTAAAACGAGAGAGGGGGGTGGATGGTTGTGAGGTGGAGTTAAAGTGAAAGGAGGAGGTTAGGGGGGTTTATCGGCGCCGAAGATGGAGTTCCGGTGGCCTGGTTTTAGCGAGAGGGAGAGACAAGGAAGATGATGACTCTGAGTTTGTGTTTTGAAGTAGAATTTATATTTTCATTAGTGTGCGTATGTCTTGAAAAATTGCTGAGACAGGGAATTTGATAGTTAGGGTTTTAACTTGTAGAAGATAGAGAATGAATCTCTGTGTTTGTTTCCTGTATGTATAATCGAGAGAGAGATGGTAGAGAGGGTAAGGTCTTTTACAGAGATGTTGAGATCTCTTAAGAGATCTTGTGTGTTATCTTTTTGCGACAAAATCTTTTGTAAAGAATTAGTAGAGATTTTATAAGATCTTGAAGAGATTTTGGAAAGATTTACAAGAAAAATCTTGTAGTAAAGATCTAATATATTATGTGCAGGTTTAGGCTTGCGGGTTTTGGGCTTGGGCCTAGGGCCCACAAGCCCATCTCGTGTGTAAGTGGCCCGTAATTCCTACGAGACCCGTTGTCAAAACCTGAACTCCGTTTAACGTCAAAAGATAAAATTTTAATATTAAAATACATAAAATACGGTCGGTAGTCGTTGTTTGCAGGCCCGTTCGTCGATTACGGTAATAATCGCGAACAATTGTATCGTTGTCGTCTTTAATCCGTTTTTCGATCCGGTTTCGACTGTAGTTACTAAAATTTTAAAACGGAGCTAAATATAGCGTAAAATGTAAGTTTCAAAGGTGACAGGCGTCTCCGTCGCTTCCGTTTCGTTGCCGATGCGTTTCCTACCATCGCGTTTTTAGTCCACGTTTGCATTTGTGTCGCACGGAAGCCCCATAAATTCACAAAATTAATTTCATAAGCATAAAATTTTCCTGTAACATTCATACTTGTCGGCGTTGTCAGTATTTTGTACGGTATCAGTTCGTTGTCGTTTGATGTTCTGCAGATTCCACGCGAATCTTCATACGCGTACTGTAAAGTCGGATAAACGTTCCAAGGCACTCCAAAGGCCTAATTAAGTTAATTTGTGCTGTAAACACTATTTATTATCGCTTAATCACCTGTTAATCACGTAATTAAGATCCTTAAATCACCGGTTGTCACATTCTCCCCCTGTTAATGAAATTTCGTCCTCGAAATTTAGACTACGTTAACTCCTTGGAGTTATGTTATGTGTAGGTAAATATGAATAGTATCAAAGTGGATGACCACGAAATCAAATCAAGACTCATTTGAGTTATGTGAATTCAAGGACATACCTCAACAATAAGAACTCAACGGTTAACAGGAATATGTTTCAGTAGTTGGTGTCAAAGGAAACAAGACGTATAGATACAGTCACTAGTGTGACTAAGTTAACAGGAGTCTAACAAAGAACAGGAACTTCGACCAATTGAATTCCGTATGAACGTTCACAATATGTAAATGAGTTCCAGAAGCAATAACATCCACTAGATGAACTTAGAATCAACGATCTCAAATGTAATAGTTTGCATGAAACGCTCGATCGTGATCAGCACAAGCTGCGAGTTATACCGACGCCACAAGGAGTCACAGTGAATGAAACAATTCAAACAAAGCGGTGATCGAACAAGTATCACCTGTATTTTGCATGAAATGCTCAATCATGATTAGCCCAAGCTACAAGTTTATACCGACACCACAAGGTGTCGTAGTGATAGAGGTAATCCAATAATAACGGTGATCAAACAACTTCACCGTGTTTGAATTCAAATAAAGGTCCAACGAAGCAAATTTGAATGTTTGTTCCAACCAAACATCAAAGGATTTTCAATTGAAGATGGAACACCAAGGAAATACTGTTTTCGATCGAAGATGAAGAAGCAATGAATATCGCAAAACATTTGATTGATAATGAAAGAACCATTAGTAGGTACATCAGAATATGAAATGAATTGGTGTACCATTGTCTTATCACACGATTGTGTTAAGACGGCTTTAATTATGATAAATCAAAGCGGATTTAAAACAAATAAATAGATAGTTAAATAAATAAATCCGCGCATGAGAGGTGTAAACGAGATTAGCGCAAGCTTCAAATTAGTGTAAGCACCACCACAAGGTGTCGAAATCAACAAACAATTTAATGGAGTTGAATGCCAAACAAGTTTACTTCGACTCGGAACAAATGAAACACTTGTTAAAGAGAATTTTGAATATGATGCTCCCAATACATCATATGATGCTTTGAATTGAATATGTGTAACGGACAAGTTCAAACAATTGAACTTGGTTTTAGCGCAATCCGACAATAAATATATATGTTTCAAAAAGGAAATTTCGACATGGTTACGACGAAAAACCATGTATGTAACTTGAAAAGAAAAGAACTTTCAAGAAAATGTGTTGATTTGATAACAAAGGAGCCAACAATTACAATAATGTAGGTCATTCGAATCACAAATCAATAATTAGATTTAGCGAAATAATATTTGAACTCCAATGAAGCGCTTGTTTGAAACGAAACCACATGCGTAACAAACCGATGCATGTGTAACATATGAATTTTTCAAGAAATGAAGCAAATGAATATTCGCTATACTGAAAGAAATGATCATGATACAATGACCATTAAGAGGAGTAGAGATACGAAAATCTACTCAGTAAATGTGAAAGTCGAAATTTCAATAAAAGAAATTTGAGGACTCTACCTGGGGTTGCGTGTGATGACCGGCTGTTAGGTGGCATTACCATGGAATGTCTAACATAGCGTATTCGTCATTAATGAGAAAGGGGGAATGCGAAGACATGCGTCTTCTCCTTGGCGTGATTCGTGTCGTTGCAGGACCGCGTGCCAAACCGCCGCTTCCTGATCGATAGTTTTCGTGCTGACAGGATTAGCATCATCGCTGAAATTCTCCATAGTGTCTTCTCGGTGACTTTCACCTCGAAAGTCGTATGTGACGTACTTCATCCTCCGTTGATGAATAGCTTAAGTTTCACGTATACCTGTGCATTAGCGTTTCGTTCTGCGTAGAATGTGATGTACTCCAACATCCGTTGACGTAAAATTTGAGTTCCATGTATTCTCATGCACTAGCATTTTGTTATGCGTAGGCTGCCTGCTCGGGAAGTTAAAATATCATAGACAACATGGATAATAGTGTGTGCCCGAGTTTATATTCGCGGTTCCAACGTGATGACCTTTAATGAACTTCAACATAAGTTTTCAAAGGTCTTAAATGCATGTTTCCTAAACTCTCAGAGCTTTGTTTACTGTGTGCAACTGTTTTGTGTATCGTGTGTAAAACACAACTTTAGAGTATGTTTGAAAACATCATTTTTGACTGTTTGTTTTTCGGCAACGGTTGGAGACCATATTCGAGTTTTAGGCGTTCAGTATACTTTCAAAGTCTCAATAGTCTAAGTCCCAGAGAAAGGTAAGGTTAGAGCCTAGGTAACTCTATAGAAACCTAATTTGCTATAACCTATAGCTCTGATACCAATCTGTCACATCCTGAAATTATCAGAGCTGGCGTGACTGGACTAGTATCTTCATTGCATAGCGGAAGCAAATAAAGCTAAGACTTCTAGAAAATGAACACCCACTAAGTACTCGACTCTCCAATGGTTCTCCTATTCCAATCGTGCCATAACTTTTAAAAGTAACTTGAGAAAGAAACATGCGAAAAATCAACATAAAGTTGAGCGAGTTCATAGTTTGTTCTAGAAAAGATTTGAAATAAATCTTTTTGAATAACCTGTTCGTGATGTAATATTGAGAAAACGAATTTAGAAATCATTTTCTTGTCAAGTTATATGGAAACTTTGTATTTGTAACGCATTATGTTCATAGAACCATGTATTTGTAAACTCTTGTATTTGTAAAGTTTGTATAACTGTCAATGCCCACCCTGACTTTGACTTCATGCCCGCATAATCCTATGCTTTGAATTTGTATAAAACATGGTATGTAATTTGTAAAACCCCGGTATGAAAGCAACAAGGAAAAGATCACCAATGGTTTGCAAGGCCACTGATATGTATGATGGTGTAGGAAGACTAAAACCTAGCAAAGTTGTACCGGGCTTCCAGCTGGAAGACATAGTCACCCTATGGGCCACCCTAGTCCTCATGGGTGTGGGCTCGCTACACCCAAATAGATCTATCACTCATGCCCCTCGGTCCTTATACGAGGATTAATGGTCCCAAGTATCCGCCTACCCATTCACATGATCTATGGTTCTTTCCTAGGCTAACCATACCAATTGTATTTGTGTGTAATCCTTTTGTAACATTTACTCACCGGGTGTCCCATTTCTCAAACGCGGACCCACCCAACCCCCTTATTATAACTAGACGATCCCATCCCTAGTCATGAAAATCATTCACTTTTCGATAATACGCATTTGTTTGAAAAACCGGTATATTTAATATGATTCATTCGTAAACCATTTGAGTTCCTTGAAATCCGTTCGTAACATGTCTTAAAAATATGAGTTTTCGTTCATTCAAAAACCTCATATGTTCCTGCAAAACGTGCCTTGTGTAAAATATGGAATCTTTGTTCACCGAAAATTTTGTATATTTCTGCAAAACGTGCATGTCTTTCCACCCCGAAAACATTTACAAAAATGTAAAAACGTAAAAAGGTGGGGTTATGAACTCACCTGAATTGCCTTGTGCAAGTTTAGCTAATTACGACTTCGTGATGTCGTTTCCATGATGAGGCTCGCTAGCGTGCATTCTACAATATTCCTAACACGGAATATCTTATAAGTTTCTAAATAAAAGTGGTAACTACTATGCGTGTCACCGAGCTCTACCGAATCGTTAACCGAACGATTCGTCGGTAAGTTGTTAACTTAATGGAAACAACTAAATTATATTTGTTAAGTTTCGTTTAATGTCGTTGAGATTACTAAGTCTTGGAATACTTAGTTCTCGAAAGATTTTATAATATATATAAATATTTATATAAAAATATAAATATAGCGATAAGATCACTTTGTCGTTCCGAGAAGTCGTAGGTGTACGTAAAGAATATTATATAACAACTCGTATTATATATCGCGTCTTGTATGAAAATTATCAAAATATATGTATATGCCGTTTAGGTGTTTGAAATAAATATAAAAGTTATATTTATTTTATAAAAATTTCATCGAGTCGTTGCATGTTTAAAATAAATATATACTATATCTATTTTTATAAAAGCGAATCTGTGTTGTTTGATATTTAAAATGAATACATAACTATATGTATTGTATAAACGATTTCGTGTTGTTTGTTATTTGAAATAAATATATAAAATACTCTTATTTCTAAAAAGATTCGAGTTTAAATATAATAACTATATTTATTTTGTATAATAGTTTGCGTCATCGTCGTTTTTGTAAGTTGTAAAGTGTCAGCGGAAGTAATATACACTTGTTTGCATTTGTTTTTCCAAAAATATATTTGAATCCGAAAGTTGTTTTATAATAACACGCTTCTTATTTTACGGATTTTCTCGAAAAACGGGCAGAGTTTCCTCTGCTTTTGGACGGCCCCGACAACACAAGTTGTCGTTATTTTAACATAATTCAATCAAGATTCAATAGTCAATATAAATAATTTTGTTAAATATATCAAACGTAAAATATAATCAACCGGTTCGAGCTCGTTATCACGTAATAAAAATAGGGAATAACTATCGTAAATAATATTCGTGCTAAATCCTTTACCAAATCTTCGTGTTGAAACGCCAAAAAATGTTAGCTGAGTTGACCGGGTCAACTGAGTCGACCGAGTCGACTCGCTTCATAAGCTGACCCGAACCGTCTGACCCGTTGACTGAGTTAAACCCGAACACTGAGTTGACTCGGTTTGACTAACTGAGTTGACCGAGTCAACTCGCTGAGTTGACCGAGTCAACTCGCTGAGTTGACCGAGTCAACTCGCTGAGTTGACCGAGTCAACTCGCTGAGTTGACCGAGTCAACCCGAACTGCTTCAGAAGTTGACTAATCTGCCCGAACTGAACCCGATCTGAGCGAGACCCGAAACAAACCATAACTCGAACCCGCTGCACCAAATCTGAACCAAACACAACCTGAACCCGACCATGAACCCAAGCCGTGAACTGTTTGACTAACGTCGACCCATGTTAAATCTGACCCGTGAAGACCCAAACCAAAGCTGAACCCGAACTGAATCTTCCAAAGATTCCCGAATCTGAACCAGATCCGAACCAAACCATGACACCCAAAATAAGACCTGGAACAAACCTGCTCCCGTAACCAAATCTGAGCCAATCTCGGACTTCCCAGAATTGTAAATCGTAAAACGAGAGAGGGGGGTTGGATGGTTGTGAGGTGGAGTTAAAGTGAAAGGAGGAGGTTAGGGGGGTTTATCGGCGCCAGAGATGGAGTTCCGGTGGCCTGGTTTTAGCGAGACGGAGAGACAAAGAAGATGATGACTCTGAGTTTGTGTTTTGAAGTAGAATTTATATTTTCATTAGTATGTGTATGTCTTGACAAATTGCAGAGACAGGGAATATGATAGTTAAGGTTTTAACTTGAAGAAGATAGAGAATGAATCTATGTGTTTGTTTCCTGTATGTATAATCGAGAGAGAGATGGTAGAGAGGGTAAGGTCTTTTACAGAGATGTTGAGATCTCTCAAGAGATCTTGTGTGTTATCTTTTTGAGACAAAATCTTTTGTAAAGATTTAGTAGAGATTTTATAAGATCTTGAAGAGATTTTTACAAGATTTACAAGAAAAATCTTGTAGTAAAGATCTAATATATTATGTGCAGGTTTAGGCTTGCGGGTTTTGGGCTTGGGCCCAGGGCCCACAAGCCCATCTCGTGTGTAAGTGGCCCGTAAATCATACGATACCCGTTGTCAAAACTCGAACTCCGTTTAACGTCAAAAGATAAAATTTTAGTATTAAAATACATAAAATACGATCTGTAGTCGTTGTTTGCACGCCCGTTCGTCGATTACGATAATAATCGCAAAAAATTTTATCGTTGTCGTCTTTAATCCGTTTTTCGATCCGGTTTTGACTGTAGTTACTAAAATTTTATTACGGAGCTAAACATAGCGTAAAATTTAAGTTTCGAAGGTGACAGGTGTCTCCGTCGCTTTCATTTCGTTGCCGATACGTTTCCTACCATCGCGTTTTTAGTCCACGTTTGCATTTGTTTCGCACGGAAGCCCCATAAATCCCAAAATTAATTTCATAAGCATAAAATTTTCCTGTAATACTCATACTTGTCGGTGTTGTCAGTATTTTGTACGGTATCAGTTCGTTGTCGTTTGATGTTCCGCAGATTCCACGCGAATCTTCATACGCGTACTGTAAAGTCGGATAAACGTTCCAAGGCACTCCAAAGGCCTAATTAAGTTAATTTGTGCTGTAAACACTATTTATTATCGCTTAATCACCTGTTAATCACGTAATTAAGAGCCGTAAATCACCGGTTGTCACAGGGGTGCACCTGTTTTGTTGTGAGGAAGAAGGATGGATCCTTCAGGGTGTGTATTGACTTCAGAAAGCTGAACAAGTTGACTATCAAGAATTGGTACTCTTTTTCCGAGGACTGACGATTTGTTCGATCCAGCTACAGGAATCCAGCTACTACTCGAAGATTTAACTGCGTTCAGGATATCATCAGCTGAAGGTTGCTGACGAAGATATTCCAAAGGCTACTTTATGAACACAATATGGCCATTACGAGTTATTAGTCATGCCTTTTGACTAAATTAATGCGCCATTTATATTCATGAATCTCATGAACAGGGTATGGAAACCCTAACTGGATAAATTCGAGATAATATTCATCGACGATATACTTGTCTATTCGCGAACCAAAGAGAATCACGAGTAACATTGGAAGTCGACTATGGAGTTGTTGAGGAATAAGGAAGGTATGCATGTAGATCCGTCTAATATTGGAGCAATCGAATGATGAGAAGCGCCAAAGACCCTGTCGGGAGTACGACAATTCATATGCTTGCTGGGTGCTACCGGAGATTTATTAAGAATTTCTCTAAATTAGTGCAGCCTTCGACACTAATAACCCCAAAAGGAAAAAGGGGATTGGTTGGATAGAAAATTAGGAGGAAGCTTTTCAATCCTTTGGAGGAAATGTTGAGAGCGTGTGTGATTCATTTCGAAGGAAGTTAGGATACTCACATGCCCTTGGCAGAGTTACCCTATAATAATAGTTATCACGCTAGTATTTAGGTTGCTCCGTTTGAAGCCTTATAAGGATGGAAGTGCCAATCACCACTTTGTTAAGCTAACGTGGCAAAAGACAATTAACCAAACCCTAGTTTATCCAGGAAACCAGCGACAGGATTTGCCTAGATCAAGGGAAGGTTAAAAGTCGCCAATTGATCAACAGAAGGATTACATGGACAATTGAAGGAAATTATTGCGATTTCAGATCGAAGATTTGATTCTATTGAAGGAGTTATCTTAAAAGGGTGTTATTAAGTTAGCAGAGAAATAAAAGCCGAGCCACATCAATTAGGTCCTTTTGAGAGCCCATCTAGAGTTGGATCAGTCGCTTATAGGCTCAAGCTACCATAGGGATTGAGTGGTGTACATGAGGTGTTGCATGTGTCCAGTTTGAGAAAGTGTATAATGGATAATACAATGATTTTATCCTTTGCGGAGATTTATTTAGGCGATAAACGGAAGTTTATCGAAGTACCGTAGAAGTAGTACGGATGATTAGAAGAGTTATGTCGATAACCGGAGAGGCGATTACAGAATTCTAGTAGTATATGTGATTTATTGATTGTGCAATTAGTGGATATCTGAAATTAATGCAAGAAGGAGAGAGAACGAGTTCATGAGATTAGATACTTTCGAGAGCCCATCTCGAGTTGGATCAATCGTGTGTAAACTTAGACTACCTCAGGTATAGGGCAATGTATATGTAAATATACGTATGTTAAACCCGAAATTGTGGAACATTGATTTAACCTTTCCTGATTAAGTGCTTGTAAATGTTGAACCTTGGAAAAGGTAGAGAGCGTTGAGACGTGAGATTAGGAAATGAGAATATATATAATATAGGTCTACGAGGATCCTTCGTAAGAATCAAAGTTTCTCACAGAAACTACAAGACCATATTCATCAAGCCTGTTTTTACTGTTTCCACCTAGTGCGAAAACAAAACCTGTAGAGTAAAAATTTCGGGGACGAAATTTCCTAAACAGGGGAAGACTGTGACACCCGGCTTTTCAGGCTGTACCATACAACTGTAACACGTGTTGTGAGTAGATAAAAGGTTATATTTGACTGATTATGATGTTTATATATGAAATTTAATGAGTTGGTAAATTTAAACCTTGGTAAAAATTATGTTGGCAACGATAAGATAAACGCTTATCGAGTAACGGTTAAAATGCGAAACGAACGTCGGTGACCACCCGATCAGTGTTAAAATCCAAAAAATAGTCTGTTATGATTAGAATAATAATTTAATCATATTCGTGAGGAAAAATAAATTAAAACGCTAAGAAACTCTATTTTTCGAGTTTGAGCGCGTACCGTGCGATACTGCGCGTATTAGACAAAATACTGTCAACGCAGCCAGTCAAGACAACTGGTAATTATTTCAGTAATAATTTTGTGTGATTATTTTCATATAATGATAAAAATAATTTAAAACGCACTAAAACAGGATTAAAACGCTAGATAAAATACACGGTATCCAGTAAAATACCAGCTTTTGGCCAATAAATCATATATATATGTATATATGCGTATGAGTATGTGTGTAATTTGAAAAATGACAGCCATATATTACACTCTCTCTCCTCTCTCCTACACTTGGAGGCCTAGGAAATGATGTGTGATGATGATGCTTTTGCAAGAATCTTCCATGTCTTGCATAAATCAAGAACATGCAACCAAACACAAACAAACACTCTCTCTCTCTAAATAATTCAGCCGAACACCCCCCTTTCCTTCTTTATTTTTGAATTTACAACTTTGTTCTTGGGGATTCAAGATCATTTCAAGATGATTTCAAGTGTATTTGAATGTTTAAAGGTGATTCCATGGAGTTTCAAGCAAAAACCAAGCATCATATCATCTTTTTATTCAAAAACCCACTTGAATCTTGAAGGTATAAAAACTAATCTTTTTAAAAATGTTCTTGATTCTTGATGAAGAAGATGATAGTAAAAAAAAGGTTTCTCTTATTCTTGGATTTAAACATAAACTTGAAAACTAAAACAAATGGGTTTTATATAAAATTTAAAATGGAACTTGTGTGTGTATTAACATGGCCGAAAATGAGAAGGTGTATGGAATATAGATTGAGTTTTGATGTTATTTGATTTTGATTATATGATTTATTTGTGTGTATATGCATGCATTTTACTGTTTTCAAATACTTTGGGGTGAAACACATGTGCCTACTTGTTACTTTCGTGTTTTTCGTGTTTTTCGTGCTTTCATAACATATACTTGCTATGTTCATTAGTACGCATATAGTAAATGATTTCCATTATGTTTTGCTATGTATGTTCACTTAGCATGCTAGCACATTGATTTTCATATATTATATTTTGTTGCATATGTTCACTCAGCATATGGACACATTGTTTTACACTTCTACTTTGTATGTTCATTTAGCATATTTAGTACATTATTTTCTCATAACATGCTTACATTTGGTATAACATTTGGTTTGTTTAAACGACTCAAAAATACGTTCATTAACATCGATCATGTCGCTCGGTAGTAGGTAGTGTTACCATAGGAATTGACAACTCCCATTCTTGAAATCCTAGGTTTGTTTGGGTGGAAGGTATGATCGAATCCGAATTCAGAATTTAGATGAACTTTTAACTTGTTAAGGGTTTATCGTCACAGTCGCAAGGCTTGAATGTATAAGTTTAACATTACCGCATAGATGTTTGTATCGGTAAAGCATTAATTTTACAAAACATAACTTTTGATTTAAATTATGATTTATTCAAATATATTGTTTTGTACATTTCTTTCGTATAGGGTTGAGTAAATGCTTTTATTCACTATACACTTCATTTGATTATACATGAACATTTTTACATTGATGGTTTGTTTGGGTAAGTGATTTAAATAACGAGGCGTGTGTAATATGATAAAAGCATGGTGGATACGCCGCTCGCACTTCCTATATATAAGTGCTTTTATGATATTACATATCGTAGCGTTATTTAAACCATTTCAATTAGACATATTACATTTTACACAAATAACATATCTTCATAAAACATTGTTTTACAAATAACATATTTATACAAACTCATTTTACTTGGTTTTCATTTAACCATGCATTTTTCTTTTACATTATCTGATTTTTTATTGATTTTCGTATAGTTCATAAAAGAAAACATTTTTAAGGATCATGACTAACTTTTGTTAAACATTTTCTTTAAACTTACAAGTCATGAATCCTATTTTAATTAAACCTATGTATCTCACGGGCATTTTTATGCTGACGTACCTATTTTCACATGTGTTTTCAGGTGCTGTTGTTAGATGATTTGATGCAAACATAGGATTGGACGAGGGCCTTGGTGACAATAAAAGATGAAAGACTAGTTAAATATGTTATGTTTCTTTGATTTTAAGACGATGTAACCTCTTGAAATATAATAAAACAAAATTTCAATTACCATGTGTTGTGAAACAATGATTCTGTTACGACACTCCCTGACGATTCCGCCGCGTTTTGTTGTTTTACGCGGTCGGGGTGTGACAGTTTGACATATTCGTGTGAAATCCATCACTTATGACAGTCAAACTTTATTCTTTATTTAACTTGTTCAACCTCGAAATAGTTAAACATCACTATCAAAATTATGTTTGCGGGGTTTTATTATTCTTTTAGTCATAACTCATAATCTGAGTCTTTTGACTTTCAAATTGTAGGATCGTTCTATGACCCAAACGAGTCTATCAGAAGAGTTCTCGGTCTAATCAGAGGCGGAATTCATTGATTATACTTTGTAACAGCTTGTTTCACACTTAATTGTCTTGTATTATTGATTTAACACGTTTACAGATCAGTAGACACGTCGGCAGCACTTCGGTACCAGAAACATGAATATTCCAAATGATTTCGCATCTAGCCTATTTATAGTGGTTGTAATTTCGCATGGAATTGGCAATGTCTATTTCGTGCGAAATAGAAAATTGCTATTTCGTACGAAATTAGCTTGATGTAATTTCGTGCGAAATTAACTAATCACACACAAACCCTAGATTTCTCGTACAACGTGCCCTGATCTAACAATTCTAATACAAGACTCGATACAAGATGAAGTCGACAGACGTATGTACCAACAGACTCCCCCTCGGATGTTGACGAGTCTTCAGTGTCGAGTCTTCACAATCTTCAGTCTTTATCAGTCTTTGGGCTCTTTCAAAGTATCTGACTGATTAAGCATCCTCTATCCTCTCTTCTATTCGACTCCAGGATCTCCACCTGGTTTTTATCTCTCTCTAATTCTCTTCACATTCTCTTGATCAGATTCAGGATCAACCTCTGGTTCATAGCATTTACAGACTCCCCCTTAAAGAATGCTTGGGATCGTAGTTTGGCTTTTATGTTCAAAGATCGTGACCTGGTTCACACTCTGCTCATGTATAAACATCACTATCCTGCACAAATTTCTAATCACACAATAAATTTCACAAATTTAAAGTTTTGACAAATTTATACTCTGTTTACCACTTGATGAAACCAGCTCAAAATGTCAAATATTGATATAACAATTTTAATTTCTGATGACCACATGTAGGAAAAACTTTTCAAACACACTCTCCCAAACTTGTTCATCATGTCTAGCACTCGGAATTTTGAAAATCAGCTTTTCAACATCAGTTGTCTAAAATCTTTTTGGATTTTTCAAATTTATGCTAAAACACTCCGAAAATCTTTTTTTTTTATATAATGAAATGCAGTAAAGAAATATATACAAACAATATTTTTGTGAGCTTGTGTAAGAGGATCATATCAGTTTATGAGACAAATCACCAACACCGTTAAGCTTTAAACATTTTAAGTTCTAAACGATTCACTTAGATTGTCAGTATACTGATCCACTTAAATTTTCACACAAAGTTCAACGGTTTCGAGATACGATTTAGTGTTTTAAGTACTTAAACTTATTCACGTGTCCCACCTCAGAATATACTCCCGTATCCAGATCCCAATATTCAGTCTTACAGGTGAGTATACCACAGATGATATCTGTAAAGGGTTAAATGCGAGGGCCATGAGAGCTCAGGCTATTGCTTCCGCAAAATCAGAGAGTTGATGGCTTTGACTTTTGGTGTGTTCCCTTTAGAGAATCTTTTCTTCAACATCACATGATTAGCATTTTTCAATGTTTCATCATTTTTTGTACTGAGGGTGATGCTATATTTCAAGCAAGCGTAAAGTATTATACGGGGACTAGGCCATTGCTTCTGCAAAATCAGAAGTCCCGGGATAATAACCCAGATATCACTGAGTATAAAGACCTAGTATCTCAGAAAGAGGGACCTTTCAAACAAGATTTCGGGGGTTACCCATATATCCGAGAGATGTTCCCCACGATATAAGCAAGTTTGAAATTTAGGTTTATATCTCGTCACAATCTACTAAATGTGCAAAAACCTACTGGCACATCATCAGTGAGACCGTTTATCACATTTTGACTTTCCAATTCTTTAGCATGCTGTGATAGTCCACTGATGTACTATCATTTCCTCTTTTCTCAACAAAACTCAAATTTTCATTTTATCATGTTTTTGGCTTTTTCAAATTTTCAAATGTTTTTGGATTTTCTGAAAATTTCTTACTCCCCCTAAAATTCAAAAGCATTTAAAGGAAATTTGAAAACAAACTATACAAACAAAGTAACAACTGATATCGAATCGCTTCAAATCGCAATCCACTTGGCATAAACAATCAGAACTCCCCCTGACAACAAACTATTTTCCCATTATGATTTCAAAACACTTAAGTTTGTTTTAATCAAAAAATGGTTTTTCTGGAAAATAAGTTTTATTGATTTTACCACTTGTAAGTTTGGGGATTCATTCATCGCTTTGTTTTCCAACCCTTAATATGATAGTTACCTCAAGTTCAACTTAATGACCTTGATTAACCACTTGTAAGTGAAAACCTTCTTCAACCACATGTAGGTTCACTTATCAACCAAAACCACTTGTAAGATTCGAAATATAACAATTTCAAGAAAAGCTACCACTTGTAAGTTTACCAATCGATCATTTTCAAGAATAATGCTGATTACGGCTCCACGATTACCAACTTGGGAGCTCCGGCAAGTCAGAATTTTAAGTAGAAAATGCAGTCACCCAAGCCTGACCAGCCTTGGGTGATTTTGATTCAACTCTATCCCATCCTCCTTTTGATCTGTAAAATTCTTTAGCACCTTTTACCTTCCCATCTATTATCTTTCCAAAAATATGTTTGACTTTTCCATTGAACACTTTTTCAGCATCAAATTCTTCTTTACCAGAGAAGAATTGACCTGAAATCTCAAACCTACCTTTTGATTTCAGATTCTCTGCCCGCAATGGTGGAAAATTTTCATCGTTCAACTCAGGAACGGAATTCTTCTCACTTTTCTCAATAGATGACTCCTCTGATTTTATGGAATTAGATTCATTGTCAGAACTACTCTCTGATTTTACAACCCATCTCTGTTTGTTCAAATCACCTTTTCTTTTGTAAAAATGTTTTGAAACATCACCAGTTTCAAAAGTTGAATTTTCAAACATATTAGTTTTCTCAATTTGTTGTTTCTTTTCATTAACACATTTTTCTTTCAATTTTGAGTTAACAGAAACTCCCTGTTGTGTGTTGTTGTATTGTTGACAGTTCCAATAAATATGTCCAATTTGGTGACATTTGAAACATTTTCTTCTGTCAACTATTGGAACAAATTCCTTTATATTCTGCTTCCTTTCAGCAAGAAACTCCTGATTTGATTGTCTCCAGAAAGGTTTCTTCTACTCTTCTTCAGAACTTCCTCCTGCAACAAATTTTGTTTTTGGTTTATAATTTTTCTCATTTTTATAATTTTCTGAAGAATTAAAACCAAGACCTTTCTTTTTGAAATTACCGTTATGGTTTGGTTTCTTTTGAAAACCTGAACCAGAACAGTAACCTTTCTTTTTGTTCAATTTCTGTTGAACTCTTGAAGTGTACTTTTTAGGTTTTTCAGAAAGATTTACATCTTTTATTTCAGAAATATTAATTTCTGTTAGTTTGAAAACCTGTTTGATCATTTCAGTTTTGACACTTCTTATTGGAAATTCCTCATCAGAATATAATTTTTCTGAATCATTCAAAGTATATGCCACTTTGATTGATCCATCATTCAAATTAGATTTTGATAACAGGAATTCTTTATTGTAAACCCGTTTAACCGGTGAACTCGGACTCTTTTCTGATGAACTTGAACTTTCAAATTTAGACTCTGACTTTGACTCTTCATCCATATCTGTAACACCTCGTAAAATCACGTCCAATGATGTATTGACACGTGTAATAAACCCTAATGAAGTCAAATAGTAAATTTAAGGGACTAATTTTTTCGAAAAATCAAAAACCTTGATTATGAAAGGACTGGAAGTGTTAGTATACCTAAAATAAGTTTCTAAATAACCTCTTATGATGATTATATTCACAAATGAGCCGCTTATTGATCGAGTGTAGCCGTTTGCATAATTAATTGAAAGTTTGCGCAATGAAGGGTTAAAAGTGTCAACATGTTAATTCTTACCTCTGAGTGACCTTTTAACAAGCCGGGAGCTTCATGATATTTAATTATACTCTCGGGAATGCCAAAGATTGGCCGTCTAAGGTTTTATGCCTATAAGCAAAGTTACGCGCAACTTTGCAAGTTAGAGGGGCTAAAAGTGTCAATATGTTTAATTATACCTCTGAATTACCTTTTAGCAAAACCCGAAGCATCGTAATGTTCAATATACTTTCAAGAATGCCTAATATGGATTAGATGAGGCTTCGATGCTATTAAATGATGAGATACGCAAGTTTGCGCAATAGGGGGACCTAAAGCGTCAACTTTTGAATCTACGCCTTTCGGTGACCATTTAAGCGAACGAGAGAATAGTAATATTTAAGTATAAGCTTAGGAATTATCAATATGGGCCATGGAAGGCTTGGATATTATTAAACGGCATTCCACCCTTCTTTGCGTAATTAAAGGACTAATTGCGTCAAACTGCAAAAGTATACCTATTCATAGGGTATCGAACCTTCTGGAATATGATCCTGAGTTAAACATACCCTAATTATCCTTTATATAGCTTAGATATAGACTAAGAGGTGTTTGGTGCGTAAAAATAAACTTTTAAGTCATTCAGGGACTAAAAGTGTCAAAAAGTGCATAAGTTTGCATTTTCGCGCATATCTTACGTTCTGGATATATCCGGACATCCAAAAATTTATGTAAGCATTAAAATATTTTATTTTAGTCTTCGGCAAGATAAAATTCCATTCGTCGCGTAGTTTGGATCATTTTTCGCGTCCGTTCGTATTTCGTCGTAATTAGACGAACAACGTGACCGTACGGCCAAACGAACCGACATCTGACATGTTTTTTAGCATGTTTTATGTCCCTTATGTTTAGGAATTATTGTAGAGCCTAGAAAATGGCTTAACAGGCCTTTAATGTGCCAAAAATGACCTTATATGCAAGCAGGGACCAAAACTGTAATTTTTAAAACTTGATTGCTGAACCAGGGACCTCAGGCGGCCCGCGTAAGCCTCCCTGGAACCTTACGTGGCCCGTGTGAGTATGTCAGAAGCTGTAAAACTGATTTCCCAGCGGTTCCAGCTGTTTCCAGGTGTTATAAGTGGTTTTTAAGCTTTCTAGGGGCTATTTTGGGCACCCATAGTTTTAAAAATCAGTGGGTATGGAGTGTACGGTCCAGATCAAGGCTCGGTTATCGAGGAACGATCTTAACGGTTCTCAAAAACCTATAAATACCCCACTTCATTCTTTCCAAACCCACACTTGATTTCTGAATTCTCTAAGTTAGAGACCTTGCTCTTCATACCTGAGAATTTAGGATCAAAACCTCCTTGCTTGGACCCTTTGTAAGTGTTCTTTCGTGCTTAGTTTAAATTTCTAGCGTTTATAGCAGAAAAGTCAAGCGCTTCGATAAACGCTTTGACTTTTAAACGGTTGAGCCATTGTTCGTAATGAACTTGGCTACGTGATCGTAATTAGGTTGGTGTTAAACCCTCAAAAGGGCACCTCCTAATTACCACGTTTGCTTAGTTGATTGTCGGGTCAATATAATTAAAATAAAAGTCAATCAAGTCGTTTTTAAATAAAATTCATAACTTATGTTATAAGGGCAATGAAGTCATTTTTGTCACCTTAATAACTTGGTAAATATTAGTTGAACATGCCTAAGCATGATTCAACCCGACAATTCTAAGTATAGGCTCGGTTCGGAACCGAAAGTCGCAAAAGTTGACTTTTTCTTTGACTTTCAGTTCTGACCCGATTTAGCTTTGTTTAGATATGCCTTAGGATTTATTTAGGGCCATGTTATAGGTTGGTGTAACCCTCTGAGGTTATACAACTTGGATCCTTAGTAAACCTATTCATTTACATGTTTCCGTTATATGCTTAAATGTTGACCATCATGCCCTTTTGACCCTAAAACGAGAATTTTGAAAATGTGAGAGGACAATAATCTTTATTACTGATTTATAAACTTGTCCCTAAAATTTGACATCAGTTTGAGGTCTAGATTAGGAGTTATGCTCAATAGCGTAATTAGAAAGCTTTTTATTAATTAAACGACGTAATTAGCATAAAGCCTATTTAAACCCAAATTTTTATACCAAACTTTTTACCTACTGATATAAAATAATATTTTGGGATTTTTGAAGATTTTTATTTATTTTTAGGCTGAGCATAACATAGGGTTCTAGGCTTGATTCGGTAATTGCCGGTTTTGCCCTTTTGGCTTATAAATTGAGTTTTACAAAACATTTTGACCTCAAACCTTTTGCTACTGATTTTATAAGATAAATAAAACATTTTAAGATTTCTAGAATGATAAAAATATCAGCTTTTCCTTAAAAACCCAGAAATCGCTTAAAACCGCCTTTTTACGCGTTTTAAGCGCATAGTATCTATTAAAACTATTTTAAATATATATGACTTGATACCTTCTGATATTTTAAGTAAAATTTTATACTTTAACAGTAAGCAAAAGTTTTAAATTCAGATTTCCAAATTTGACTTTTAAACCTTATGTGAAATTACCAAAATGCCCATTCGGTGCATAGTTTGGTTATAAATGATAAAATTCACATATGTGTCATACCCTACCGATATAACTTATTAAATTAAGTATTTTTACTGATTAAATCAGACCTGAAACTCATATTTATATTAAACCTCTTTTATAACCTTTTAAATGACCAAAATACCCCTACGGGGCATAATTTGAGTTTAAATTCGTTTTGGGCATAATGGAAGGTATCCTACTGATATCACAACATATTTAAGGCATATTAACTTAGGAAACCTGTTCATGACTATTGTGGTTACCCGTTACGCACTTTTCGCGTTCGGGTCGGCTTATGTAACTAGTTTGCATAAATTAGCCGAAACGGGTCAAACCTTATCATTTCTATCTCAAAATCCAGAATGTGTTTAGTTTACCCATACTAAACAAGTATACAAGCTTGTCGGGTCTAAACCACATTCCATTCCGGTCTTCGCATAATCATGCTTTTTGAACCGTATCTTTTTAAAACTATCCGGTCTAAGCATAGGCTTAATTAAGACACGTTAGGAATCTAATAGGTTATTAAAAACCTTCGTTCCAGATTTAGGAGCCCAGTAAAAGCTATCTGTACTTGTTGATTTGATATACGGCTGGGATTGAATTTATATTTAGCTCAGGTTAATACTTTTAACTTATTTTCCCTATACGGGCTTGGGGTACGGTATATAAAATACCGTTTGGTCGGGCATTGAATTTTTAATTGTATGAAGATTAATTTATTGAAATGTCCCGTTTAAATTGTTTTGTTTGATTAAAGCCTTTGGGGGGTTAATGACCATGTCCCAGATATCCTTGGCATCATTTTACGAAATGGCCTAAGCACAGGGTGTAGGCGTACACCCGACAATGCATAAATAAATAATAAGGTATAACCGCCGGTTTCGGGAATAACCCGCCGCGGGACTATATCATGTGGTGTGTCAATTAATCTTTAACCCGGTGTCAATCCGGGCTACTGAACGTATAACGAACATGTAATTCTCTTACAAGTTTATATACAAATAGTTATCCCAAGTTATAAAATGTTTTGTGCCTTGTGCATTCAAATCAATTTTTCTAAACCTTTTCAAAATGAGTCAGTTAATTGTATTTACCAGTGTAAACTGACGTATTTTCCCAAAAAGGTTAAGTGCACGTACTAAGCGTAATAGGCTGGCCTCTCCTTAGCATCATTAAGAGTCTCGCAAGCTTGGATGCATTTTAAGTCTGATGAACTATGTTTCCTTTCTATTTGATCCGCCTGTGGATCCATCTCACATTCCGTTGTAATATTTAATATTACTTTTGATTCGGATTGTAATATATTTATCCTTTGCTTCTGCTGTGCATTTAAATTGTATTGTTTGACTATGATGATATCAACTACGTCACGATACTCCCGACCGGGTCCACCGGCAATACGTGGAAATATCGGGGTGTGACAGGTTGGTATCCGAGCCAACATTGAGTGAATTAAGCACTAGTCATTTGTGTTTAATCTCAATGACACAGTAGCACATTCCTTGACCTTCTGAGTCTAGACTTAACATAGGAATACTCTCATCTCTATTAGGAGAATTATTGCTTTCAATTCTATATATTTTTAATATGTCGCCAAGAAAAGAAGCCATAATGGAAATTCTCCCCGTTTGAAGCCTAGGGAAGGCCGAGCTTCATACTGCAACTAGGATTAATGTGCAACCAAGGAGAAAGCATTCAGAAAGAAAATGAAGAAGAAACTCCTTTTGCTGAAGATCGTCTCCTTAATAGTCCTTATAAGGACATAATTATCTTTCAGTCCCTTCGAGGACAACATTATTCCTTTCAAGTCCCATTCAGGGCAATTCTGTACCTCCTTTGGAATCATTGGAATGTTTTATCTAAATTTTACTTATATCATTTTATATGAACATAATAATAACATTCCTTTTATGAGATCTATCATTATAATAAAATGGCGAAATCTAAAAAGGGCAAGACCTAGCCCATGTGTCAATATAAGACAGGGCCAAGATGGTAGTTCCTCAATTAGATTCAGATCCTTATTAACATCTTAATTTATGATTGCTCTACGTTAAATATTAAAAGAATCTTAAAGGTAAACCTAGCCTATAAGTCATTTCAGACAAGGCCAAGATGGTAGAACCTATTCAAAAGATTCAAATCCCTGTTAACATCTGTAAACATGTTAACATTCCTGGCAGATATGATTAGACAGAATCGCATAAATCATCCTTATACTGGATTCTCCCGAAATCCTTTCTTATTTTTGAGAATTAAGCATCCATCAAGGATATAATGCTTACGGGCCATATTCAATGTCATATAAGACAAAAGACAGTCGTAGCCTACAACTCCCTGTCAAGAAAAGGCATGAACAATGTTCAAGCCTAAATACCTTGATTCTACAAAATCATGGTTTATAATTTAAAGTTGCCCTTGTGTTTTGGCCTTTTTGTGCCATAGTTATATTTTAATTAAATCTAGGATAATTATAATGAAAATCCTAAATAAAATAAATATCATTCCTTTCCTGCCAGTATACATGTTAAAAGAAAAATCTTAAAAGGTATAACCTAGCTTGAATGTCATTAAAGACCTAGCTATGATGGTAAGACCTGTTTAAAAGAGATTCAGATCCTTGTTAACATCTGAAAACATGTTAACACTCCCGACAACAGTGGTGCGATAAAATCACACTTGTCATCTTTATATTAGGAAGTTTCCAAACCCCTTATTTAGCGTAAATGATCAAGAGGAATCATGGCTAATAAACGTCGAACGTGATGAACACATCAAAACATCCATTGGGATGAATACCTTCGGGCAAAGATGTATACATGAAAAAGATAGTTTTATTTCATAACTTCTTGTCAAGACAATGAACTATGAAATTTTCCGATCCAAAGGAATCATCGATTATGTTTTAAAAATTTCCCTAGTGACAAGGCATCAGTGCCATCAAAAGTCCTTTGGAACAAGCCCTTGTGCTATATATAAAATGTCGGTACGACATTGACAGTCGTGACTTATGTCCCCTGTCTAATAGATATGAAGGATTATATTCCGTTAAAACGCCAAATACGGTTTATTTAAAAACCTAGGCAAAACATAATCAAATGAATTTAATACTATCTATTGGCCTATATGGTTTATTTGCACCATCGCTATTTAATCATCAAATTCGACAATTCACTATATAATTAAACCCATTATTACTACTTGGTCTGTAGCCTTCAAAGATTCACCATGGCCGACTCATCTGAAGCTCACAATCATCCAGCGGATCAGAATGATAATGCAAGACTGAACTTAACGGGCACCAAGTTACAGGCTATGTTGGATACAACCGTAAACAAAGCCGTGGACCGTGTATTAAAGGATCATAAGCGAAAGTGCGATAATACCCCAAGTAAGGGTTACAAAAAGGGTAAGGCCGGTTTAACCCAGTCCAAGCCAAGGGAGGCAAAACCCGAATGTAAAACCTGCGGGAAGAAGCACTTCAGAAAATGTTTCTATGATCAGACCAGGGGATGTGTCATCTATAAAGAGATGGATCACAAGACCCATGAATGCAAGGACTTGAAGAACAACCAGCAGTCAGGTGAAAAGACCAGATGCAAAACCTGTAGGAAATACCACCTCGGGAAATGTAGATTTGAATCTCAACCTCTACCCTGTGGAATCTGCAAGTCCAAGGAGCATAAGACCTTGGATTGCAAGAAGTTGGAAGATGCAACCTGCTATGGTTGCAATGAAAAAGGGCACATCAAAACTAATAGCCCAAATAAAACCAAGAAGCCTGGGGAGGCTAAGAAGATCAAAGCTGGAGTATTTCAAATGAATGCTCAAGAGGCCGTTCAGGATGACAATGTCACAACAGGTACTTTCCATATCAATGACGCTCATGCTAGAGTATTATTTGATTCAGGTTCAGATAAGTCTCTCGTAGACAATAAATTCCGTGAATTATTAAATCTGCTTGTTAAAACTCTAAGCATTAAGTATGAAGTAGAATTGGCCGATGGTATCTCAGAAACGGCTTCAGCAATATTAGATGGATGTTCATACCCATTAGGAATCATTCTTCTCCGCTGTCCTTGTTTCCGTTAAAAGTAAAGGGACTCGATACAGTGATAGGAATGGATGGTCGTCTTATAACCAAGACCATATTGTGTGTGATAAGAAACAAGTAGTTATCAAGACTCCTTATGGTGAGCCTTTGACAATTCAAGGAGACTTCAATAGTAAAAAGGAGCCATCAATTGCAGGAAATTGTTGGATGAAGTAGAAACCATTAGGTGTATCAGCGGTTATGCTGGAAAGGACACGGTGAGGTATGCATCTTAGTCATTCGATGGCAATACCCTTGATTTGAGAGGACATTAATGAAGTCCACAAGAAAGATCCTCTTATACATTATAGGATGGTTCAAGTTTTAAGGATCTTATTAGAAAAACCTATTGTCCACTTCGGGAAATGGAAAAGATGGAATAAGAATTTTATGACTCTCGCCATAAAAGTCCTGGACTATCGACAATATGTTACAAATTTTAATTCATTGGCTGAGATAGTGCTCTATTAAAATTACCCAGAATCTAAGTGTAATGCAAATAATTATTGGTGGCTAGCATCGGCAATTAGAGGGCGCATTAAGATTTCAAAGTCTGTTTATTATAAATCCATAATGGATCTACCTCAGCTACTCGCGTTTTATAGAGTAAGAAATAACCAGTCAAAGCTAAGACTGCCCTAAAAAATTGTCAGAGATTTTGCAGCTAAGTTTAAAAGGATTAAGAATGGAGGCGGTTAACCCTCCTGATGAATGATTAGAGGCAGTTCACATTAATAATGACACCAGATAAATCCCTTATTGTGATTTTATTACTAGGAGTTACGTTTGGTCTCTCATAAGACCATAAGTTTAGCAAACTTTTAGAAATTTTCCGTAAGAACCCCAGATGTTAAGTGTAAGGTAAAACTTACAGGCGAAATCATAAGAACCATTTCTTCTGTTCCTGTCAGAAATCTCTAATCGTGGAATTCTAGAAGTAACCTCTCTCTAGAAGAAGTGCGTCAGCATATATAGTTGATATCTCTTTGATCTCTATCAATTACGAATACCAGACGGTATGATAAAAAGCGCCATATGAGGATTGGTGTATCTTAATATGTTCCATATATTGCTTCCATGCCTGATCAGTATGGAGGTTTAATGCATGGGACCACAAAAACATTCCGATGGTCATATAGTACTAAAGTCAGCTAATGGTATTCAAATAAGATATCCAGAATGGAATTGTCCAAGTAAATATCCCCGATTAAGGAATTCGTGGACTTGTAACATAAATGTGTCGCTCATTTGACACAAGCAATGATGGATGAACTGGAGCCTGAGATTTGGAAAATCTCTGTAACCTCCTTGTATCTTGATTTTCTTCTCCTAGGACTACCCTGCTTACCTCCTGAAAGGCAAGTAGAGTTAAGATTTATATCCCATTTAGGGCTGTATTATTATGAAATCTTCAAGACAGCTAGTACCATCATTGGAGGAATCGAAACCCTGATTAAGTAAGTTGTAAAATAGAGGATTCATATAGCCTAACTCAGTATTCTGAGAATTCGGTATAGTTAATTAAGAAAGACGGTTCATTTTGCTTATGCATTGATTACCGCAACCAATTAGGCAACAATTAAGAATTGCCATCAGCTACCCAGGATCGTCGATTTGTTCGACTAACGGCAAGGATTAGCTATTCCTTAAGATTAGTTTTAAGCAGTGGTTGGAATAACCATCTCACCTTAAATTAAGCTTTTCTATAATAGTTGTCATATAAGTATCAAGGTTGCTCCTTTGGAGACCTTGTATAGATGGAATGTTAAACAATTATTGATTAGACAAAAGTTGGTAAGTCCAATTATCAGGATCTGAAAGTTGCCTTGGAAACAACGAATAAGATCATAAAAATCCATAATCATCTATAAGTTGCCAGTATTCGACAGAAAATCGAGAATTAGTTAAAGTAGCAACCCTCCTAAGTTCTTGTTAAGGAATAAGGTTCAACAAAAGATATCACCCTGGAAGGGTGTGCCAATTTGTTAGTTATCAGGCTAGTTAAGCTCTGAATATATATAGAATCATTCGAGGGAATCGAATGTATCAAGATCAGATAGCTCATAGACTAAAACCTATCTAAGGATCTTGGCGGAGCTCGCAATACATTACACACTAACGATTTAAGGATGTGTTTCACCAATAAGTCGAGAAGCACTATCACATAATGACATGCAGATTTATGATATGATGAGCAACCTGTATCCATTAATGATCGACAGGTTAAGAAGCTCTAAAAGGATACATATACCTAGTATAAAGGTCACTTTGGGAGCTTGGAGAGACTCCAGATATGCTATAGAAGTTAAGTCCATTATGCGACAAAAAGTACTTCCATCATTTTAGCAAATCTCGAGGTCGAGATTTCTTTTAAGGGGGTGAGGATGTAACACCTCGTAAAATCACGTCCAATGATGTATTGACACGTGTAATATACCCTAATGAAGTCAAATAGTAAATTTAAGGGACTAATTTTTTCGAAAAATCAAAAACCTTGATTATGAAAGGACTGGAAGTGTTAGTATACCTAAAATAAGTTTCTAAATAACCTATTACGATGATTATATTCACAAATGAGCCGCTTATTGATCGAGTGTAGCCGTTTGCATAATTAATTGAAAGTTTGCGTAATGAAAGGTTAAAAGCGTCAACATGTTAATTCTTACCTCTGAGTGACCTTTTAACAAGCCAGGAGCTTCATGATATTTAATTATACTCTTGGGAATGCCAAAGATTGGCCGTCTAAGGTTTTATGCCTATAAGCAAAGTTACGCGCAACTTTGCAAGTTAGAGGGGCTAAAAGTGTCAATATGTTTAATTATACCTCTGAATGACCTTTTAGCAAAACCCGAAGCATCGTAATGTTTAATAATACTTTCAAGAATGCCTAATATGGATTAGATGAGGCTTCGATGCTATTAAATGATAAGATACGCAAGTTTGCGCAATAGGGGGACCTAAAGCGTCAACTTTTGAATCTACGCCTTTCGGTGACCATTTAAGTGAACGGGAGCGTAGCAATATTTAAGTATAAGCTTAGTAATGATCAATATGGGCCATGGAAGGCTTGGATATTATTATACGGCATTCCACCCTACTTTGCGCAATTAAAGGACTAATTGCGTCAAACTTCAAAAGTATACCTATTCGTAGGGTATCGAACCTTCCGGAATATGATCCTGAGTTAAACATACCCTAATTATCCTTTATATAGCTTAGATATAGGCTTAGAGGTGTTTGGTGCGCAAAAATAAACTTTTAAGTCATGCAGGGACTAAAAGTGTCGAAATGTGCATAAGTTTGCATTTTCGCGCATATCTTACGTTCTGGATATATCCGGACATCCAAAAATTTATGTAAGCATTAAAATATTTTATTTTAGTCGTTGGCATGATAAAATTCCATTCGTCGCGTAGTTTGGATCGTTTTTCGTGTCCGTTCGTATTTCGTCGTAATTAGACGAACAACGTGACCGTACAGCCAAACAAACCGACATCTGACATGTTTTTGAGCATGTTTCATGTCCCTTATGTTGAGGCATTATTGTAGAGCCTAGAAAATGGCTTAACGGGCCTTTAATGTGCCAAAAATGACCTGATATGCAAGTAGGGACCAAAACTATCATTTTTAAAACTTGATTGCTGAACCAGGGACCTCAGGCGGCCCGCGTATGCCTCCCTGGAACCTTACGCGGCCCGTGTTAGTATGTCAGAAGCTGTAAAACTGATTTCCCAGCTGTTCCAGCTGTTTCCAGGTGCTGTAAGTGGTTTTTAAGCTTTCTAGGGGCTATTTTGGGCACCCATAGTTTTAAAAATCAGTGGGTATGAAGTGTACGGTCCAGATCAAGGCTCGGTTATCGAGGAACGATCTTAACGGTTCTCAAAAACCTATAAATACCCCACTTCATTCTTTCCAAACCCACACTTGATTTATGAATTCTCTAAGTTGGAGACCTTGTTGTCACACCCTGATATTTCCACGTATTACCGGTGGGGGGTATCGTGACGTAGTTGATATCATCATAGTCAAACAACACAATTTAAATGCACAGCGGAAGTCATGAAATATAAAATATTATTACAAACACAAATGTCTGATAATATAAAAGTATTCCGTACAGACTAGCTTGTAATAATCCACATGCGGATCAAAACAACAAAAGAAGTTATCAGACTAATGGCTTATGTGAAGGAGTTGCAAAGTCCTCAACTAACAAGTCCTGAGCAGCTTCCAGCCTATTACGTACTTGTACCTGTCACTTAGACTTTGGAAAATACGTAAGTTTTCACAGGTAAATACACTCAACCGACTCATTTGAAAATGTTTATGAAAATTGGTTTAGCTGCACAAGGCAAGAAAATATTTTGACACTTTGATTAAAATGCACAAGGCAAAATTAATCTTTTATACTTGGGACAAACTATATCTCATGTTATCAGTTTTACATAACTTGCTCTACATACGGGGCCCGGTTCTATGACGGTTAAAGATTAACCGACACACCACTTATTCCCTTATTGGGAATCCCATATTGGGTATAATTAATTAATAAGCATATTGCATCTGTCAGGTGTATGCCTACACCACGTGCTTAGGTCGTGGCGATTGCAATTAATGAGTCAAGGGTATCCAGGACACGGTCGCATTAATCCCTAATGTTTCAGTCAAGTAATACGAATTAAAACAGGTTATTTGGATTTCCCGACTTATTGGTCTCTGAATCCCATACCTGACCATGCGGTATTTATATTACCGTATCCCAAGCCCGTAATAGGGAAAATAAGTTAAGAGTATTTACCTGAGCTAGCTCCTGTCTTAAATAGCAAGAATTATAATAACTCAGCCGTATTCACTTAAGTAGGCGTAGGTACAATTTACCGGAAGGCTCTAGTCTGGAATGATGGTATAAATAACCAATTAGAATCCTAACGGGTCTTTAATTAAGCCTAAACTTAGACCGGTTAGTTTTAAGGAAATATACAGTTCAAACGCACGATTAAGCGAAGACCGGAATAGAATGTGATTTAGACCCGACAAGTTTGAAGACTTGTATAATATGGGTAATCTAACCACATTCTAGATTTTGAGATAAAAACGAGAAGGTTTGACCCGTTTCGGCTAATTTATGCAAACTAGTTACATAAACCGAACCGAACGCGCAAGAAGCGTAACGGGTAATCATAAGAGTCATATACAGGTTTCCTAAGTTAATATGCCTTAAATATGTTGTGATATCAGTATGATACCTTCCATTATGCCCAAAACGAGTTTAATCTCAATTTAAGCCCCGTAGGGGTATTTTGGTCATTTTAAAGATTATAAAAGAGATTAATTAAAATTTTGAGATTCGGGTCTGAAATAATCAGTAAAACAACTTAATTTAATAGGTCATATCAGTTGGTGATAAGTCTTATATGACAAAATGGTTTTAAACCCATACTAGGTGTTTAATACGCGTAAAAAGCCATTTTAAGCGATTTCCGGGTTATACAGGAAATCCAAGTTTTCTGATCAGTTTATAAAGTCCCACATACTTCATTTATTATATAAAATCAGTAGCAATTGGATTGGTGTCAAAATACTATGTAGAACTCATTTTATAAACAAAAAGGGTATAATCGGTATTTACCGAATCAAGGCCATAACCTTAGGTTATAAGCAGGTTAAAAATAATTAAAAATCTTCAAAAATCCCAAAATATTATATTACATCAGTGGGTAAAAGGTTTGGTGTCAAAAATTGGGTTTAGACAGGCTTTACGCTAATTATGCCTTTTAATTAACAAAAAGCTTTCAAATTACGCAATTGAGCATAACTCCTAATCTAGACCTCCAACTGATGTGAAATTTTAGGGACATGTTTATAAATCATTAATAAATATTATTGTCCTTTCACATTTCCGAAATTCTCGTTTTATGGTCAAAAGGGCATTATGGTCAACGTTAAGCAATTAACGGAAACGTGTAAACGAATCGGACAATCAACGATCCAACCACAGAGGGTTATACTATCATGCAACCTGGTCCAAAGGAAGCTCTAAGGCATTTCCAAACCCATCTAAATCGGGTCAGAACTTAAGTCAAAGCAAAAGTCAAAGTTTTGCGACTTTCGGTTCCGAACCGAGCCTAAACAGAAAATTGTCGGATCAAACAAGCTTAGACTAGTTCTTATACTTATTACCAAGTTATATGAGTGATAAAATAGGTTACACGCCTTCTACATTGCTAATTATGCGTTAATTCAAAAATTAGGATCTTGTTGACTTTTTATAATAAACTTTGACCCGACAATTGATCTAGTTAGAGTGGGAATCAGAGGGTGCCCTTTTAAGGGTGTAATGCCCACATAATTACCAACTTATAACTACTTTCAATTTGACTAATCACTGGACCATTAGTGATTAATCGATAAGTCAAACCTTAATTACGACGGTTTGAGTTTTAAGCTAATAACTAAGCAAAACTCAATTAAGGAAGGTTAAGGACACTTACCAAGGTCTAATGCACGACCAGAGATGCTTAGGGAAAGTCCTTGTGCTCCAGAAATGATCAGAAGTTGAGTGTGAATGATTGATCAAAACATGAGACAATGTGGGTTCTTATATAGTGTTCGTGATGGCTCAAGATCATGCCAAACAATGCTATACATGTTCCCTGATGTTAAACATGTGTCCCTAATGCCTAAGAATTAGTTTAGGCAGCCTTTGGTGGTGAAAAAGGGCAATATAAGTCGGTTACATGGGCTGAACTGCCAACTTACGAGTTTCTGCATCTGGGAGTCGCTTACGGACCATAAGGGTCCTAGCATACAGTCCGTAAGGACCAGGCCAGCATGACAGAACTTTCAAAAGTTGACAGTTTGGCCCCTGAACTTCCACATCTTGATTTTAAGGTGCTTTCTTGCACTTGTACCCCCCAAACTTGACTTTTAAGGACTCCAAGTCATAAACCAACTTTGTTAGGTCCCCGGTTATTCATACGATCACCAAAAAGTCTTAAATTTCGACGTTGACGCTTTTAACCCCTCGTATACGAATTTTATCATAACTTTCTCATACGATAACGAAACTTGGTGAAATTTTTATCATACATTCTAATAAGCATAATTAATCGTTACAAAGCTTTGGGTTTGCTAAAAGGTCACTCAGAGGTATACTTTAAACATGTCGACATATTTAACCCCTGTAGTTTGTAATCTCTCACTTTCTTTCACAATTAGCTTCGTATGATCCACGATTCATTCGTTTAAGGGTATAAACATCATGTAGGGTTATTGTAAAGTATATTTATCCATTGTTGACATTTTGAACCCTTATATTCACATACTTTCCTTGTTTGTCAACTTTAGTCCTTCTAAGGAAATCCTTTACACGTTTTAAGCTCATGACACGTGTCGATAAATTTTGGACATGAAATTTTTTGAAGTGTTACATCCTCACCCCCTTAAAAGAAATCTCGACCTCGAGATTTGTTAAAATGCTGGAAGTACTTTTTGTCGCATAATGGACTTAACTTCTATAACATATCTGGAGTCTTTCCAAGCTCCCAAAGTGACCCCTATATTTGGTACATGTATCCTTATGGAGCTTCTTAACCTGTCGATCCTCAATCGATACAGGATGCTCATCACATCATAACTCTACATATCATTATGTGATAGTGCTTCTTGACTTATTGGCGAAACACATCCTTCAGTCACTAGTGTGCAATGTATTGCGAGCTCCGCCAAGCTCCTTAAATAGGTTTTAGCTTATAAGCTACTTGCTCTTGATACATTCGATTTCCTTCGAATGATTCTATATATTCAGAGCTTAACTAGCCTGATAATTTAACAAATTTGGCACACCCTTCCTGGGTGATATCTTTTGTTGAACCTTATTTCTTAACAAGAATTTAGGAGGGTTGCTACTTTCATAAATTCTTGATTTTCTGCCGAATACTGGCAACTTACAGATGATTAGGGATTTGTATGATCTTATTCGTTGTTTCCAATGCAACTTTCAGATCCTGATAAGTAGACCTCCCAAAGTCTCGTCCATCCAACGGATGTTTTGATATTTCATCTATACAAGGTCTCCAAAGGAGCAGCCTTGATACTTATGTGGCAGCTATAATAGAAAAGCTTAATTTAAGGTGTGATGGTTATTCCAACTACTGTTTAAAACTAATCTTTAGGAATAGCTAATCCTTGTCATTAATCGAACAAATCGACGATCCTGGGCAGCTGATGGCAATTCTTAATTGTTGCCTAATTAGGGTTGCGGTAATCAATGCATAAACAAAATGAACCGTCTTTCTAAATTAACTATACTAAAAATCGGAGTTCTTAGAACTTTGAATTTTGGCTTTATGAAACCTTCTCTAAAAACTTATCGATTTGGCTCTTAGTTCTTCCTATTTGTTGGTACTAACAGATATAAGGCTTTTACAATAACTGCAGTCCTAAGAGGAATGTTTGTCCTAACATCCACTTGCCTCTCAGGAGGTAAACATGGTAATTCTTATAAAGAAGATAATTATGACACACAGAGATGTCAGAGATGTCCGTATTCTTAGGCTTTGGTTCATCTATCGATGTCGGTGTCAGATAAATGACACATTCTCTTTACAAATGCAAGGATGCCCTAAGTAGAGATACTTATAAGGACATTTTTATATTGGATATCTTCTTTGAATACTACTAGTCGACTTTAGTACAATATGACCATTGGGATATCTCAGGGGTTCCATGCATTAAACCTCCATACTGATCAGGCATGGAAGCAATCTATGGGACACACTAGGATATGCCACTCCTCATATGGCACTTTTATCAACATAGTTTGGCATTCGCAGGCGATAGAAAACAATGAGAAAATAATAAAATAAAATAAAGTAATATATATTGTCGTACTCTCTTTGGGGAAGAGTACTCCAGATTCTTATGAAAGGATTATCTTCGAGGATGGGAGAGATGGTCATTATAGATTCCATTGGTAAGTTACACCTTATATTTAATATCTGGAGTTCTTATGAATGTAATCAAAAGTTTGCTAAGCTTATGGTTTACTAAAGGTTTATTATCCCTTGCATTAATGTAAGATACTTAGCAGACACTATCAATGCTAAATGGTAAGGACGTACCTAATGCTATTATTGATATGCACTATCTCTGGCATTCTACCAGTAGTTCAGGCGTTTCCTTTCTTATCCTTCCCAGACTTAGCTGCTCCTTCCTTGGCAACCTTAGGGCAATTAGTACTGATGTGGCCCTTTTCGCCACAGCTGAAACAGTTTGCATTCTTTATATCTCTACATTCGTGGGACTGGTGGCCAGTTCTCTTACAGATGCTACATTGCTTTATCTTTTGGTTTGATCGACACTGTCCCAGTGTCTTCTTTTGCAGGTTTTGCATGTAGGCTTTTTGTTGGAATCCTGTTGGTTATTGTTGAACTCGGATTTGCTCTTCCTAGGATTCTGGGAGTTATCCTCCTCCCTTTGCCTTTTCTCATTAGTTTCATTCTTGATTGACTTTTGTCTCACTATATCTAGAGTGAGAGACAAGGATAGATCTACAGCTGATCTGAAGGTGATTGGCCTTGAAGCCTTAACATTCCCTTTTATTTAGGGTGCCAAACCACCGATGAAACGTGCAGTGCGTTTTGGTTCAGGGGTAATTAGGTAGGGTACCAATCTAGATAGGGAGTTGAAGTCGGTAACATATTGCTGACAATTTAGGTTCTTCATTGTGAGAGTCAGAAAATCTGTCTCCATATTTTCCACTTCGTGTTGTGGACAGTAGTTCTCTTTGATAAGGTCCACAAACTTGGACCATCCCATATTGTATAGGGGAATTTTCCCCATGGACTGTATCATGGCCCTCCACCATGCAAGAGCCTCGCCCTTGAAAGATTGTGAAACAAATTTTACTACGTCCTTATCAGCACAATTGCTGATGTCCACAACAGTTTCCATTTCCTCAAGCCATTCCATGGCATCAATTGCTCCTTTTTCGCCATTGAAATCTCTAGGTTTGCATGAGACGAAGTATTTGTAGGTGCACCCGTCTTCAGTTGAACAGGGCGTATCATAGAGTACTAACTTCTGAGGTTCACTCTTGTGAACGGAGCTCTCCTTACGAGCTGATGTATGTGTTTCCGTATGGACCTTTGAGTGAGTGTCACTCAGTTCCTTTTTGTTCTCAAGGATCTTATCCACAGCTTCACTAATTGCTGCGTCAATCAAGGCCTGAAGAGCAGTGCCATTAACATTTATATTTATATTTGCATCCTTGTTTCTAGCCGCAGTACTGTTATGTGCTTCGTCGGAATCCACCATTCTGGAGTTTTGGTACTAAACACCAAAAATAACATATGCTTAGCCACAAACTATTATGGAATCATCGTAATGGATGATTTATAAGCCATGGTATTATTAAACCATAATGGCTGTTAGGTTTTTAACTTCATTATAATATGCTACTAGAAAGTACGTCAATTATATTTAGCCTAGGTCAAAAAGGACCATCAATTGTGTTTAAGGTTTGGACCAAGTCCATTACCTGTTGACAGGGATTCACAATGTCGCAACTGTCCTTGTCGTAACGACAAACTTTAGATAGTCGGAAGGCTTGTCACAAAGGACATTAATAGTCATAGGCACGAAGGCCTTGTCACAAAGGACATATTGGATATTGCACTTAAGGCATTAATATATAAGCCACAATCTTATTGGATCAGAGATCTTAAGGTTTGAACATAGTTCTTCACCTTTGGACAGAGAGTCAAAGACTACAGTCGTCATCTCTTTGGAAGATAATTTATTTTGCCACCAAGGTTAGTCAATGGACATCATTCTGACTAACTGGATGATTGTGAGCTTCAGAGGAGTCAGCCGTGGTGAAGCTTTGAAGGCTACTAACCAAGTAGTAATAATTTGTTAATTATATAGCGAATTGTTGAACTTGACGATTAAATAGCCATGGTGTAACTCAACCATATAGACCAATAGATAGTATTAAATTTATTTGATTATGCTTGGCCTAGGTTTTTAAATAAACCGTCTTTGGCGTTTAAACGAAATATAATCCTTCATATTTATTAGACAGGGGACATAAGTCACGACTGTCAATGTCGTACCGACATTTTATATAGCATAAGGGCTTGTCCCAAGGACTTTTTGATGGCACAGAGGGCTTGTCACTAGGGAAATTTGATGCGTGCGAAGTGTTATATATATTAGGTGTATATTTTAAGCCCTTTTTAACACTTATTTTAGCCAAGTTTTAAATTTATAAAACACGATATTTCACTAACACTAAACACACATATGGGCAAGTGCACCCATCGTTGAGTGTAGTATAGCGTTGGTAAGATACCGAGGTCGTCCAAGGACACAAGAGCTTTTAGTACCGGTTTATCCTCAACGTCTAACCAAAATAAAAGTTTAGAAAAATGTTTTAAACTAAGAAAATTAAAAACTAACTAAAATGCTGAAAAATAAAAATAAAAGAAAAAAAACAGATAGACAAGATGAATCACTTGGTTCCGACTCGTATCTAGTATAACCTTTGATTATTTCCGCACTTTTGCACATAATTAAGAGATTATCTTAGTTATTGTAGTAGGCCCCTCTTTTGAAGGCGACGTTACCCTCACCCCAGTAGTTTGAGTCAGCAGGGATACAATCCTAAAAGGGTGGATTATTGGAAGATAATGAATTAAGTTATTAATGCAGTATTGTGGTAGGCCCCGCTTTTGGTGGTGACGTTACCCTCGGCTAAGTAGTCTGAGTCAGCAGGGATACAGTCCTAAATAGCCGGGTTATAGTATTAATAGTAGTTAACTTATGAGGGGATCAAAGAGTTTGGACCCCCGCCATCCAATACCGTGAAGTATTGAAGGAGGTCCTACTAAATTTGACCCAGGTCCATTGCAGGACCTCTAAACGCTGAACAATGGCAAGACCTTTACCAAACCGTTCCCTTAACCCCCTACCAGGTAGCCAACATACCTCCATATAGACCGTGGAGATATGAATGGTGAAAATCCTTTATTTTATATAGACAGTAAAATAATGCCAAGACACCACGGACAAACGATAAGGAAAGATCACCTTCAACATAAGTAACTAGTTATTAAAGTCATTAATACAAAACCAAATAAAAAGTGCAAAAGATTAGAAATAAAAAGTATTATACTAGACACTTTGTCTTCACCAAGTGATGTAAGAGACTTAGGCAAACATGGCCTTGATTGTCAAGAACTCTTACGATCAATCTTGGATCCCGAGACGACTCACACACTCTACGATGGACAATGGATGATGGTGGTGGATGATGGTGTTGTGATGGTGGTGGGTGGTGGGTGGTGGATGAAGTGTGAGAGAGGTGGTGTGCCAAGGGATGAGATGAAATGAATCCAAGCACTCCTATTTATAGGCTGAACAGAGTGCTGGACACGGCCCCGTGTCCGCTGGGCACGGCCCCGTGTCCGCTGGGCACGGCCCCGTGTCCGCTGGGCACGACCCCGTGTCCGTCTGACAATCTCTCTCCTCATTAATTGTAATTCGCAATTACAATAAATGCGCCTGCTGTACTTTCGACACGCCCCCGTGTCCGCTGAGCACGGCCCCGTGATGGGCAATAGAAGCTTCTATGGATTTGTCTTTTCTGCTGCTTCTTGGGCACGTCCCCGTGCTGGCTGAGCACGGGGCGTGTTCTGCCTTCTGTCTTCTCCTTTTTGCTTTGGAAGGTGCCGTTGAGGGGTCGGGCAGTCCACTAATGTTCCTTTCCTTGTATTTATGTTGGATTTAGCTGTCTTTTTGCTTCTTTTGCGTTTTTGAGCTCATTTAATCCTGAAAATACAAAAGGAAGACAAAAACACTCTTTTTCCAATATTAGTACTTAAAAATGGTTAGTTTTTTGCCTCATTTGATGTAATTTATATGTTGCATTTTACACACATCAAATACCCCCACACTTGAACTTTTGCTTGTCCTCAAGCAAAACTCTTTAATATGTGGCTTACACTCCCAAATGGAATAGGTAGAAGAGAAGGTTTTGGGCTTGTCGTAGAGTGTCGGGATTTCCAAGATCTCTTTGGGTTTTATTTTTATTTATTTACACTCCTATTCGTAATGATTTATTTAGAACTTTTCATAAAAGAAATTACTTATTTGGGCATAGCATGCCTTTTTAAAATTCTATTTATATACAAGTTCACATACCTCACGGGGGAAATCACTCACACTCGGCCGAAGGTGTATTTTTAGTGAATCACTCGAGAGCGGCATGGAACTTATTCCTACCATAGGCTTGCCAAGAAATCAATCCTCCTCCTTTTTAACTTTTATACCTTTGTAGATATCAAGAGGACTTTGCGGGTTAAGGGTTAGGCTAGGGTTAAAGGTAGGTGGTTGGGTTAGTGGTTAGTAGAAAAAGGGCTAAAAGCGTAACAAGTGTCGGTTTTCGTATTTTTGCAACTTTTTATTTTGATGAAGCTTTTATTCAAACTAAGTTATTTTTTATTAACTTGTTTGTTTATTTTCTTTTTGCTTCATCAATTTTTTTTTTTATTTTTTTTATTTTTATTTTTTTTTTTTGCGAAGAACCGAACTTGTTACTAAAATAAAAGGTTAAAAATGAAAAAGGTTTTGGTGGGTAAAAAGGGTTTTTGTTTGGGTGATGAAACGAAAAGGTTTAGGCTCAAAGGGGCTAACTAGGGGGATTTTTGGGTAGGTGGTAAAAGAAAAAGAAAAATAATGGTGTAGAAGATAAAAAAAGGTTAGTCCTAATGCCTCCATCATTTACTTACTCGGGTTTAAGTTGATAAGGACCGGGAATGTATTGTCATGGCAAGTTCTAGAGTCGTAAGAACCAAGCAGCTATTCACACAAGAAACGAAAAATGAGCATTTAGTCAAAAGATATGTAATTGTGTGCTCAATAAAGGCTCAAAACTCACTTTTGTGGGAATGGGTTTTTATGTGATCAAGTATATATAATCAAATTTTAAATAAGTTTGTCATGCCTTTTCATAATTTTCTTATGTTGGTTCTTTTTATCACTACGCTATCGGTTGTAAATTTGTAAAAATATAACCTTTTTGAGAACTTGAATTTCCCGAGTTAAACCTAGACAAGTAAAAAAAATGAAATTTTTGAAAAAAATTTTGGGGTGATTAGCGGTTCCAATAGAGTTTTGTGTAAGGCTTGTATTTAGGACTTGCAAAATTCAAGGTTTTAGCATCCCCCCCACACTTAAATTACACATTGTCCTCAATGTGTCCCAAAAATAAATTTTTAGGTTGATTAGATGTGTAAAATAGTGTTTAAAAAGCAAAAAATTGTGTTACTGGGCACTGAACACGGCCCCGTGTTGAATGGGCACGACCCCGTGTTCAGGTGCCAGTAACAAGTACTTACAGAAGGTGGATACGGCCCCGTGTCCACTGGACACGGCCACGTGTCTGGTAAAATTCTGCAGAACAGAAGCCAAACAGCAGGTCTGGGAGGTGAGCACGGGGGCGTGTTGGCTGGACACGTCCCCGTGTGGACAGTCTGAAAGTCTGAAAAACAGGTTTCTTCCTCCGGTTTTTCCATCCTGGCCCTATAAGTGCTGAGGCTTAGCACCCCAAGCCTTGGTTTGTACCTGTTTCATCACTTAATACCACACCAAGCAATACAAACATCCTACATTACCACAGTTAATTGTTCCAAGCATAAAGTAAAAGAAAAAAAAAATAAAACGGAAAATAAAAGTGTTTAAGGAAAGTAAATTGTTCAACTTCTGGCACGCAGGCCACCAATCGTTCGATAGATAAAGGGACTTAAACCTGTGGGCTCGCCATCAACCCGCTCCTGCTCCTCCAAACCCTCTAATCCATATCTTCATCGCTATCATCACCTCCATCCCCATGCCCTGCCATGTACTCCCGGATGCTGCCGATATCGTCTTGTATATCGTTGATGTTGCGTTCAATAGCTCCGACCCGGTGGTATGTGTTGTTGGCGAGGTTGTAGGCGTTCCTGGTACACATGAGGTTTTCCTGCATAAGATCATGTAAGCTTTGAAAATTAGGAAAACCGCCTCCTTGTGAGGAGGATTGACCCGGATCACCATGGGGTGGATACTGGTGGTGGGGAGGTGGTGTGTGAAGAACTAGGGCCTCCTGTGGGTTCCATGCATAACCTTGCGTTCTTTGGAAACTCACTGTTCCGTCTTCCGCCTCATAGAGTAAGTTCATGGCTCGGCAAATGTGGTAATCAACTCGTCCCGACCATGGGCTTCTTTCAAAGGCTCTTGGAATTCGCGTGTAATGCTTAAAAAGACGGTACACCCATCCTCCGTAGAAGATAGGCGTTGGAGCTCTAGCAAGGCGGTTGAGATGCATGTTTTTCAACAGGAGATACGGAACATCAAGGGGCTTTTGGTTGTGGATGCAGTGGAGGACAACTAAATCTTTCAACCCTACAACACCACTACTGTCGTGACGTTGGTTTAGAGAGTAGGTGAGGATCCTGTGAATGTAGCGATAAAGCGGATCCCTCAGCTTTGTACTCTTGGTGCTACGAGGGTCGTAGATTCCTTCACCGATTTGAGCCCATGCGGCTTGTCTTTCATTTACCTCCAAGTCTCGTAATCCCCCGGTATTTTCTTCGTTTCCCGATTCCTCTTCTTGGTATAGACCTATTAGGGCTCCAACCTGTGCCATGGAGATCGAGTACATTGTTCCTCCACACCGAAATACAACCCCAGTTTCGTCAAATGGGTCACACCTTGAATCGAAGTTGAAGGTACTGTAGAACTCCATGGTACATTGATGCACCGACTGAAGCCTAGTGTTTAATGCAACAGCTAGTGGTCCCGTAACGATGTTGTTGAATCGGTTCAGCTGGTTTACCAAGGTTAACAGCTCCGTGCAAGCTCTCCTGGGGTACTCTTCGGGTCTTGTTTGAAGAACCTCATACCTTGCCCTTGCATCAAGCTCACTTGCATTGAACCTTGTGAACTTTTCCATCTGAAAAAAAAAATACCAAAGATTAGCACGAAACAGAAATGTTTTCGGACAAAACTGCAAACAGCGGGCTGGACACGACCCCGTGTCCAGCGGACACGGCCCCGTGTCCAGAGGTCTGTTACTCAAAAACTTCATTTTTCGACCCGGTTTCGAAAACTTGAAAATTTTTGGTCCAATAGGTGCGGTTTCCCCCGAAAATGAAACCCTAAACACCGTTTTTCCCAAAATATCCCGTTTACCCTATCAATTTTGTCTTTTTCGGTTCAAGAACAAGGGTTTGGGGTTTTTGTAAGAAATCGGGTGAATCTATGAACAATCTAAGTGTATTTACTTACCTTAACACTAATCTAACTAAATGCAAACAGATTTAGGCAAAAATTTTAGGTTCGATCCGGATGAACATCAAGAACCCTAGATTTTTCCCCAAATTTGTGGTGTTTTAACTACATGCAAGTAACTAATCTAACTACTAAGAGTGATAGAATCATACCTTGACGTTGTTAGATCGGTAAGAGACGTCGAAATTTTGCGGAAAATCGCCTGGAACCAGAGCTTTTGTGGGGAAACGGGGCGTGTGGAATGAAGAAACTGTTGTGAAAAAAGGGGTTTTATCCCGTCTGCAGCGCGAACACGGCCCCGTGTCCAGCGGACACGGCCTCGTGCCGAGCTTTTTTTTTTTTTTTTTTTTTTGTGCGCGTGTGAGTGCCCCTTTTTCCCATAAGCTATGGTTTAGAAAACTTACCGCTTTATTTTGTCGTCTCAATCGTTCGTAACTTACCAGGCATGATGTTTTTATTCTTCCACGGTTTGAAGCGAGATCTCTTCTTCCTCATCCTCAATAAATCCTTGATAGAGTTTCAGCCGTTGGCCATTGACTTTAAATGGTGGCCCATTTCGAGGTTTAATTTCTACTGCACCGTGTGGAAAAATATGGGTGACGGAAAAAGGTCCTGACCACCTAGACCTTAATTTACCAGGAAACAATCGAAGTCGTGAATTAAACAAAAGAACTAAATCTCCTACCCGAAATTCATTAGGTTTAATATGTTTGTCATGCCAATTTTTCATTCTTTCCTTATAAATCTCGGAGTTTGAGTATGCATAATTCCTAAGCTCGTCTAATTCATTTATTTGCCAAAATCGATTTTTACCCGCAAATTCTAGATCTAAGTTTACATTTTTGATTGCCCAGTAGGCTTTGTGTGCAATTTCTACTGGCAAATGACAACTTTTTCCATAGACTAGCTTATATGGGGTTGTACCTATCGTTGTTTTATAAGCAGTTCGAAAAGCCCATAAAGCATCATCTAATTTATCAGCCCATTCCTTTCTATTTAACCCTACGGTTTTTTCGAGTATTCGTTTTAACCCTCTATTAGTCACTTCGGCTTGTCCGTTTGTTTGAGGGTGATAAGCTGTCGAAACCCGGTGATAGACCCCATATCTTGTTAAAAAAATTTCAAGTTGATGGTTGCAAAAATGGGTACCTCTATCACTTATTAAAGCTTTAGGTGTGCCAAAACGAGAGAATAATTTTTTCAGAAATCTTACCACTACTCTTCCATCATTTGTTGGAAGTGCCTCGGCCTCGGCCCATTTAGACAAGTAATCTACTGCCACAAGTATGTATTTGTTTCCTTTTGATGGTGGGAAAGGTCCCATAAAGTCGAGTCCCCATACATCAAAAATTTCACAAACAAGAATGCCATTTTGTGGCATTTCGTTTTTGGAAGAAATATTACCTGTTCTTTGGCAAGCATCACATGTCTTTACAAGATTTTGAGCATCTTTGTAAATGGTTGGCCAATAAAATCCTGAATCGAATACCTTTCGTGCGGTACTGGCAGCACCATGATGTCCTCCGTATGGACCTTCATGACAATGGCGGAGAATTCTTCGTGCTTCACTACCATGTACGCATCGTCTGACGAGTTGGTCGGCACACATTTTGAAAAGATATGGATCTTCCCAAAAATAGTGTTTCACATTGGCAAAGAAATTTTTTCTTTGATGATGTGGCCATCCTTTTGCGACTATACCGCTAGCTAGGTAGTTAGCAAAGTCGGCGTACCATGGTTCTTCCTTATATTCCACCATTTCCAGGGACTCAGTTGGAAATTTTTCGTTGATTTGCTCGTCCCTGGTTGCCTCCAAAGCTGGGTCTTCTAAGCGTGAAAGATGATCTGCCGCGGTATTTTCTGCTCCTCTTTTGTCTTTGATTTCAATGTCAAATTCTTGGAGGAGTAGAATCCACCTAATCAAACGTGGTTTTGCGTCTTGCTTCTTAAAGAGATATCGAATGGCTGCATGGTCTGTATAGACTATAGTTTTAGAAAGAACAAGATAAGAACGAAATTTATCAAAAGCAAATACCACAGCTAGTAACTCTTTTTCAGTTGTTGTGTAATTTTCTTGTGCATCGTTAAGTGTTTTACTAGCATAATATATTGGGTGGAAATGCTTTTCTTTTCTCTGTCCCAAGACAGCTCCAACTGCAAAGTCACTAGCATCACACATGATTTCGAAAGGAAATTTCCAATCAGGCGCTATCATGATAGGTGCATTGACTAGCATTTCCTTTAGGGTTAGAAATGCTTGATTGCAATCCTTGTCAAAGATGAAAGGAGCATCTTTTTCAAGTAATTTTGTTAGAGGCCTTGAGATTTTTGAAAAGTCTTTGATAAACCGCCTATAAAATCCGGCATGCCCTAGGAAACTTCTAATAGCTCTCACGGAGGATGGAGGAGGTAATCTAGAAATGGTATCTATTTTGGCTCGATCCACCTCCATTCCTTCGCTTGAGATTTTGTGACCGAGTACTATTCCCTCCGTTACCATGAAATGGCATTTTTCCCAATTAAGGGCGAGGTTAGTTTCCTCACATCGGGATAGCATTCGTTCAAGGTTATCGAGGCATTGGTCGTATGAATCCCCAAAGATAGAAAAGTCGTCCATGAAGACTTCCATTGTCTTTTCTATCATGTCATGGAAAATGGCTACCATGCAACGTTGGAATGTTGCGGGGGCATTACATAGACCGAACGGCATGCGTCGATAAGCAAAAGTTCCATAGGGACATGTGAAAGTTGTCTTTTCTTGGTCTTCGGGTGCTATCGGGATTTGAAAGTATCCTGAAAAACCATCCAAGAAACAGTAAAATTTATGACCGGATAATCTTTCTAACATTTGATCAATGAAGGGTAAAGGAAAATGATCCTTTCTTGTTGCTTCATTTAATCGTCTATAATCTATACATACTCTCCATCCTGTGACGGTTCTCGTTGGTATTAATTCATTCTTTTCGTTAGTAATTACCGTCATACCTCCTTTCTTTGGAACTACTTGGACGGGACTTACCCAAGGACTATCGGAAATAGGATAGATAAGTCCGGCGTCAAGTAATTTGATGACTTCATTTTTAACCACTTCTTGAACATTTGGATTTACACGACGTTGTGGTTGTATGACCGATTTGTAGTCACCATTCATCAAAATTTTGTGTGTGCACATAGAAGGACTAATTCCTTTTATGTCAACAAGTTTCCAAGCTATTGCATTTTTGTGTTTTTTCAAAAGATTAATTAGTTTTTCTTTTTCTAAGCTATCTAATTTAGACGAAATAATTACAGGTAACTTACCATCTTTGTCTAGAAAAGCATATTCCAAACCTTTTGGAAGTTCTTTGAGCTCAAGTGGTGGGTCTTTAGGAGACTCCTTATTTGGTTGCTCGTTTCGATCAAGAACTTTAAAAGTTTGTTCTATGGCGACCTCTTCTTCAACAAAGTGGTCAATCTCTTCACTTGTATCGGGTGGTTCATCTTCATCTTCAATTAGGGGGTCATTATTGCCGAATGGATATTTCATTGATCGTTCGAGATCGACACTTCTTTTAACTGCCCCTAATTGAAGAGGTAAATTGTTGAACTTCCGGTTTTTCAAAGCTTCGTGAGTTTTTACAAATGGTCGTCCCAACACTAGAAGAGCGTCATCGAGGATGACAAAGTCGGTTGGGATTACCAATTGATTTGTTTGAACCAAGACATCTTCAACTATACCGATTGATTTTATTACTTTTCGATTGGATAGAAAAATGGGTATTTGAAGTGGAGAAAAATCACTAATACTTAATTTTTCGAAAATATAGTTAGGCATTATGTTAACACAAAGATCTTTATCGATTGTGACATTACTAATAAACGAATTTTGAAAGAAACATGGAACCGGTGTGATGTTAATTTCAAATGGGTCTTCTTTTATTAGTGAAGTTTGATCATTAATTAACTTAACACTTACCGTTTCATCAATTTTAGTGTTAGTGTTTAACTCTTTTAAAAACTTAGCATGAGTGGGTACTAAACAATGATTTTCGAAAGAAGGTGTCAAGAGATTAATTTCTTCAAAATTAGACTCTTCTTGGATTTTAACGTTATCGGACTCACCTTTTTCGTTGTTTAACTCATGTGTCGGTTTTTCACTTATTTGTTCTTCCATTTTTTCATTTTTAGTTATCTCTTCCTTTTTTAATTCTTCTCTTGCGCGGGACTCCTCTTCCCTTGCGCGAGCTTCTTTTATACATCGATCGATAACTCTAATGTGTTCTAATATCCTATCGGTCACTTCGGTAATAGAAAAAGAATCATTATTTTCTAAGCTTGAATCCGGTTGTTCGACCCTTTGTTCCTCATAATACCCATATGAAGTTGATGGTTCACACCATTGTTCTTCATTGTAAGCATATGATGGATAAGGTTCGTAATTTTGTTCTTCATAATACTCATATGAGGTGGGTTGTTCACGCCAAGGTTCCTCATAATAAGCATATGAAGGTGGTGGCTCATATCTTGGTTCCTCAAAGTATGAGTAAGAGGGCTCATACCTTGGTTCATCAAAATATGAGTATGAGGGAGGAGGTTCATACCTTTGGTCTTCATAGGATGTGTATGAAGTTGATGGCTCGTACCTGGGCTCCTCACAGTAGGTGTATGAATTGGATGGTTGATATGAGCGATTATTTTGAATCGAACGTGTATTACGACAATTAGTGCAATAATTACCCCTATAATCATCCTCATCATAGGTGTAGTTGTAACCTCCTGAGTATTGATCCATAAGAATCACTCAGCAGACCACAACTGAGTCTCGGGACCAGAAAACGAAAACAAAGACTGAAACAGAAGGCTGGACACGGCCCCGTGTCTGGTGAACACGGCCCCGTGTACAGGATCTGTATCTGGGCGTTTTAATTAAAGTTACTGGTCACGTTGAGCACGGGGGCGTGTTCAGCGAGCACGGCCCCGTGTTCAGACTCTGTATCTGGGTATCTAGCAAAAAATATGCAGCACGGGGGCGTGTTCAATGAGCACGGCCCCGTGTTCAGGCTACTGTAAATGCAAACTAAACTAAAATGCAGAAAAATGTGCGCGCGTTTTGAAAAGGTTTTGAAAAACTGATTAGGCCGTCGATTTTAAACTTTCTCAAAATCCTTGTGTCCCCGGCAGCGGCGCCAAAAACTTGATGCGTGCGAAGTGTTATATATATTAGGTGTATATTTTAAGCCCTTTTTAACACTTATTTTAGCCAAGTTTTAAATTTATAAAACACGATATTTCACTAACACTAAACACACATATGGGCAAGTGCACCCATCGTTGAGTGTAGTATAGCGTTGGTAAGATACCGAGGTCGTCCAAGGACACAAGAGCTTTTAGTACCGGTTTATCCTCAACGTCTAACCAAAATAAAAGTTTAGAAAAATGTTTTAAACTAAGAAAATTAAAAACTAACTAAAATGCTGAAAAATAAAAATAAAAGAAAAAAAACAGATAGACAAGATGAATCACTTGGTTCCGACTCGTATCTAGTATAACCTTTGATTATTTCCGCACTTTTGCACATAATTAAGAGATTATCTTAGTTATTGTAGTAGGCCCCTCTTTTGAAGGCGACGTTACCCTCACCCCAGTAGTTTGAGTCAGCAGGGATACAATCCTAAAAGGGTGGATTATTGGAAGATAATGAATTAAGTTATTAATGCAGTATTGTGGTAGGCCCCGCTTTTGGCGGTGACGTTACCCTCGGCTAAGTAGTCTGAGTCAGCAGGGATACAGTCCTAAATAGCCGGGTTATAGTATTAATAGTAGTTAACTTATGAGGGGATCAAAGAGTTTGGACCCCCGCCATCCAATACCGTGAATTATTGAAGGAGGTCCTACTAAATTTGACCCAGGTCCATTGCAGGACCTCTAAACGCTGAACAATGGCAAGACCTTTACCAAACCGTTCCCTTAACCCCCTACCAGGTAGCCAACATACCTCCATATAGACCGTGGAGATATGAATGGTGAAAATCCTTTATTTTATATAGACAGTAAAATAATGCCAAGACACCACGGACAAACGATAAGGAAAGATCACCTTCAACATAAGTAACTAGTTATTAAAGTCATTAATACAAAACCAAATAAAAAGTGCAAAAGATTAGAAATAAAAAGTATTATACTAGACACTTTGTCTTCACCAAGTGATGTAAGAGACTTAGGCAAACATGGCCTTGATTGTCAAGAACTCTTACGATCAATCTTGGATCCCGAGACGACTCACACACTCTACGATGGACAATGGATGATGGTGGTGGATGATGGTGTTGTGATGGTGGTGGGTGGTGGATGAAGTGTGAGAGAGGTGGTTTGCCAAGGGATGAGATGAAATGAATCCAAGCACTCCTATTTATAGGCTGAACAGAGTGCTGGACACGGCCCCGTATCCGCTGGGCACGGCCCCGTGTCCGTCTGACAATCTCTCTCCTCATTAATTGTAATTCGCAATTACAATAAATGCGCCTGCTGTACTTTCGACACGCCCCCGTGTCCGCTGAGCACGGCCCCGTGATGGGCAATAGAAGCTTCTATGGATTTGTCTTTTCTGCTGCTTCTTGGGCACGTCCCCGTGCTGGCTGAGCACGGGACGTGTTCAGCCTTCTGTCTTCTCCTTTTTGCTTTGGAAGGTGCCGTTGAGGGGTCGGGCAGTCCACTAATGTTCCTTTCCTTGTATTTATGTTGGATTTAGCTGTCTTTTTGCTTCTTTTGCGTTTTTGAGCTCATTTAATCCTGAAAATACAAAAGGAAGACAAAAACACTCTTTTTCCAATATTAGTACTTAAAAAGGGTTAGTTTTATGCCTCATTTGATGTAATTTATATGTTGCATTTTACACACATCAAAATTTTAAAACATAATCAATGATTCCTTTGGATCGGAAAATTTCATAATTCATTGTCTTGACAAGAAGTTATGAAATAAAACTATCTTTTCATGTGTACATCTTTGCTCATAGGTATACATCCCAATGGATGTTTTGATGTGTTCATCATGTTCGACGTTTATTAGCTAAGATTCATATTGATTGCTTATGCTAAATAAGGGGTTTGGAAGTTCCTAATATAAAGATGACAAGTGTGATTTTATTGCATCACCTTTGTCAGGAGTGTTAACATGTTTTCAGATGTTAACAAAGATCTGAATCTCTTTTAAACAGGTTTTACCATCGTAGCCAGGTCTTTAATGACATTCAAGCTAGGTTATACCTTTTAAGATTCTCTTTTAACATGTATACTGGCAGGAAAGGAATGATACTTATTTTATTCAGGATTTTTATCTTAATTCCTAATTTATAAGTTAATAATAGCACAAATGGCCTAGTCACGTAGACAAGTTTAATTTATAAGCCCATATTTTATGGAATCGAGGCATTAAGGTTTGAATCAAAGTTCAATACCTTTTCTTGACAGGGAGTTGTAGGCTACGACTGTCTTTAGTCTCAGAGGACGTTAATTATAGCCCGTAGGCACTTTATCCTTAAGGGATGATTATATAAATGAGGGAAATTAGAATAACCCATTTTAAGAATGACTTATGTGATTTTATCGAACCACGTCTGCCAGGAATGTTAACATGTTACAGATGTTAACAAGGATTTGAATCTTTTGAATAGGTTCTACCATCTTGGCCTTGTCATACAGGCTAGGTTTGCCTTTAAGATTCTTTTAATATTTAACGCAGAACAATCCTGAATTGAGATGTTAATAAGGATCTGAATCTAATTGAGGAACTGTCATCTTGGCCCTGTCTTAGAATGACACATAGGCTAGGTCTTGTCCTTTTAAGAATTTGCCATCTTATTATAATGGTAGATCTTATAAAAAGGAATGTTACTATTCATATTTTATGTTCATATATAATGATGTAAATAACCTTTGGATAAAACATTCCAAGGATTTTTAAAAGAGGTACAGAATTGCCCTGGACGGGACTTGAAATGATGATGTTGTCCATGAAGGGGCTGAAAGATAAGCATGCCCTTATAAGGACTTACTAAGGAAACGAACTTTAGTAAAAGGAGTTTCTTCTTCATATTATTTCTGAATGTTTTCTCCTTGGTTTAACGTTTATCCTAGTCGCAGCACGAAGCTCGGCCTTCCCTAGGCCCCAATTGGGGAGAATTTCCATTATGGCTTCTTTGCTTGGCGATATATTAAAATATATAAAGTTGTAAGCAATAATCCTCCGAATAGAGATGAGGGTATTCCTATGTTAAGTCTAGACTCAGAAAGTCAAGGAATGTGCTACTGTGTCACTGAGATTAAACACCAAAGACTAGTGTTTAATTCACTCAGTGTTGGCTCTGATACCAACCTGTCACACCCCGATATTTCCACGTATTACCGGTGGGCCCGGTAGGGAGTATCGTGACGTAGTTGATATCATCATAGTCAAACAACACAATTTAAATGCACAGAGGAAGTCATGAAATATAAAATATTATTACAAACACAAATGTCTGATAATATAAAAGTATTACGTACAGACTAACTTGTAATAATCCACAGGCGGATCAAAACAACAAAAGAAGTTATCAGACTAATGGCTTATGTGAAGGAGTTGCAAAGTCCTCAACTAACAAGTCCTGAGCAGCTTCCAGCATATTACGTACTTGTACCTGTCACTTAGACTTTGGAAAATACGTCAGTTTTCACTGGTAAATACACTCAACCGACTCATTTGAAAATGTTTATGAAAATTGGTTTAGGTGCACAAGGCAAGAAAATATATTGACACTTTGATTAAAATGCACAAGGCAAAATTAATCTTTTATACTTGGGACAAACTATATCTCATGTTATCAGTTTTACATAACTTGCTCTACATACGGGGCCCGGTTCTATGCCGGTTCAAGATTAACCGACACACCACTTATTCCCTTATTGGGAATCCCATATTGGGTATAATTAATTAATAAGCATATTGCATCTGTCAGGTGTATGCCTACACCCCGTGCTTAGGTCGTGGCCATTGCAATTAATGAGTCAACGATATCCAGGACACGGTCGCATTAATCCCCAATGTTTCAGTCAAGCAATACGAATTAAAACAGGTTATTTGGATTTCCCGACTTATTGGTCTCTGAATCCCATACCTGACCATGCGGTATTTATATTACCGTATCCTAAGCCCGTAATAGGGAAAATAAGTTAAGAGTATTTACCTGAGCTAGCTCCTGTCTTAAATAGCAAGAATTATAATAACTCAGCCGTATTCACTTAAGTAGGCGTAGGTACAATTTACCGGAAGACTCTAGTCTGGAATGATGGTATAAATAACCAATTAGAATCCTAACGGGTCTTTAATTAAGCCTAAACTTAGACCGGTTAGTTTTAAGGAAAGATACAGGTCAAACGCACGATTAAGCGAAGACCGGAATAGAATGTGATTTAGACCCGACAAGTTTAAAGACTTGTATAATATGGGTAATCTAACCACATTCTGGATTTTGAGATAAAAACGATAAGGTTTGACCCGTTTCGGCTAATTTATGCAAACTAGTTACATAAACCGAACCGAACGCGCAAGAAGCGTAACGGGTAACCATAAGAGTCATATATAGGATTCCTAAGTTAATATGCCTTAAATATGTTGTGATATCAGTAGGATACCTTCCATTATGCCCAAAACGAGTTTAATCTCAATTTAAGCCCCGTAGGGGTATTTTGGTCATTTTAAAGATTATAAAAGAGATTAATTAAAATTCTGAGATTCGGGTCTGAAATAATCAGTAAAACAACTTAAGTTAATAGGTCATATCAGTTGGTGATAAGTCTTATATGACAAAATGGTTTTAAACCCATACTAGGTGTTTAATACGCGTAAAAAGCCGTTTTAAGCGATTTCTGGGTTATACAGGAAATCTAAGTTTTCTGATCAGTTTATAAAGTCCCACATACTTCATTTATTATATAAAATCAGTAGCAATTGGATTGGTGTCAAAATACTATGTAGAACTCATTTTATAAACAAAAAGGGTATAATCGGTATTTACCGAATCAAGGCCTTAACCTTAGGTTATGAGCAGGTTAAAAATAATTAAAAAATCTTCAAAAATCCCAAAATATTATATTACATCAGTGGGTAAAAGGTTTGGTGTCAAAAATTGGGTTTAGATAGGCTTTACGCTAATTATGCCTTTTAATTAACAAAAAGCTTTCAAATTACGCTATTGAGCATAACTCCTAATCTAGACCTCCAACTGATGTGAAATTTTAGGGACATGTTTATAAATCAGTAATAAAGATTATTATCCTTTCATATTTCCAAAATTCTCGTTTTATGGCCAAAAGGGCATTATGGTCAACGTTAAGCAATTAACGGAAACGTGTAAACGAATCGGACAATCAACGATCCAACCACAGAGGGTTATACTATCATGTAACCTGGTCCTAAGGAATCTCTAAGGCATTTCCAAACCCATCTAAATTGGGTCAGAACTGAAGTCAAAGCAAAAGTCAAAGTTTTGCGACTTTCGGTTCCGAACCGAGCCTAAACAGAAAATTGTCGGATCAAACAAGCTTAGACTAGTTCTTATACTTATTACCAAGTTATATGAGTGATAAAATAGGTTACACGCCTTCTACATTGCTAATTATGGGTTAATTCAAAAATTAGGATCATGTTGACTTTTTATAATAAACTTTGACCCGACAATTGATCTAGTTAGAGTGGGAATCAGAGGGTGCCCTTTTAAGGGTGTAATGCCCACATAATTACCAACTTATAACTACTTTCAATTTGACTAATCACTGGACAATTAGTGATTAATCGATAAGTCAAACCTTAATTACGACGGTTTGACTTTTAAGCTAATAACTAAGCAAAACTCAATTAAGGAAGGTTAAGGACACTTACCAAGGTCTAATGCAAGACCAGAGATGCTTAGGGAAAGTCCTTGTGCTCCAGAAATGATCAGAAGTTGAGTGTGAATGAATGATCAAAACTTTAGACAATGTGGGTTCTTATATAGTGTTCTTGATGGCTCAAGATCATGCCAAACAATGCTATACATGTTCCCTGATGTTAAACATGTGCCCCTAATGCCTAAGAATTAGTTTAGGCAGCCTTTGGTGGTGAAAAAGGGCAATATAAGTCGGTTACATGGGCTGAACAACCAACTTATGAGTTTCTGCATCTGGGAGTCGCTTACGGACCGTAAGGGTCCTAGCATACGGTCCGTAAGGACCAAGCCAACATGACAGAACTTTCAAAAGTTGACAGTTTGGCCCCTGAACTTCCACATCTTGATTTTAAGGTGCTTTCTTGCACTTGTAACCCCCAAACTTGACTTTTAAGGACTCCAAGTCATAAACCAACTTTGTTAGGTCCCCGGTTATTCATACGATCACCAAAAAGTCTTAAATTTCAACGTTGACGCTTTTAACCCCTCGTATACGAATTTTATCATAACTTTCTCATACGATAACGAAACTTTGTGAAATTTTTATCATACATTCTAATGAGCATAATTAATCGTTACAAAGCTTTGGGTTTGCTAAAAGGTCACTCAGAGGTATACTTTAAACATGTCGACACATTTAACCCCTATAGTTTGTAATCTCTCACTTTCTTTCACAATTAGCTTCGTATGATCCACGATTCATTCGTTTAAGGGTATAAACATCATGTAGGGTTATTGTAAAGTATATTTATCCATTGTTGACATTTTGAACCCTTGTATTCACATACTTTCCTTGTTTGTCAACTTTAGTCCTTCTAAGGAAATCCTTTACACGTTTTAAGCTCATGACACGTGTCGATAAATTTTGGACATGAAATTTTTCGAGGTGTTACTTTTGCTCTTCATACCTGAGAATTTAGGATCAAAACCTCCTTGCTTTGACCCTTTGTAAGTGTCCTTTCGTGCTTAGTTTAAATTTCTAGCGTTTATAGCCGAAAAGTCAAGCGCTTCGATAAACGCTTTGACTTTTAAACGGTTGAGCCATTGTTCATAACGAACATAGATACGTGATCGTAATTAGGTAGGTTTTAAACCCTCAAAAGGGCACCTCCTAATTACCACGTTTGCTTAGTTGATTGTCGGGTCAATATAATTAAAATAAAAGTCAATCAAGTCGTTTTTAAATAAAATTCATAACTTATGTTATAAGGGCAATGAAGTCAGTTTTGTCACCTGAATAACTTGGTAAATATTAGTTGAACATGCCTAAGCATGATTCAACCCGACAATTCAAAGTATAGGCTCGGTTCGGAACCGAAAGTCGCAAAAGTTGACTTTTGATTTGACTTTCAGTTCTGACCCGATTTAGCTTAGTTTAGATATGCCTTAGGATTCCTTTAGAACCATGTTATAGGTTGGTGTAACCCTCTGAGGTTATACAACTTGGATCCTTAGTTATCCTATTCATTTACATGTTTCCGTTATATGCTTAAATGTTGACCATTATGCCGTTTTGACCCTAAAACGAGAATTTTGAAAATGTGAGAGGGTAATAATCTTTATTACTGATTTATAAACTTGTCCCTAAAATTTGACATCAGTTTGAGGTCTAGATTAGGAGTTATGCTCAATAGCGTAATTAGAAAGCTTTTTATTAATTAAACGGCGTAATTAGCATAAAGCCTATTTAAACCCAAATTTTTATACCAAACTTTTTACCTACTGATATAAAATAATATTTTGGGATTTTTGAAGATTTTTATTTATTTTTAGGCTGAGCATAACATAGGGTTCTTGGCTTGATTCGGTAATTTTGTCGGTTTTGCCCTTTTGGCTTATAAATTGAGTTTTACAAAACATTTTGACCTCAAACCTTTTGCTACTGATTTTATAAGATAAATAAAACATTTTAAGATTTCTAGAATGATAAAAATATCAGCTTTTCCTTAAAAACTTGGAAATCGCTTAAAACCGCCTTTTTACGCGTTTTAAGCGCATAGTATGTATTAAAACTATTTTAAATATATATGACTTAATACCTACTGATATTTTAAGTAAAATTTTATAATTTAAGAGTAAGCAAAATTTTTAAACTCAGATTTCCAAATTTGACCTTTAAACCTTATGTGAAATTACCAAAATGCCCCTTCGGTGCATAGTTTGGTTATAAATGATAAAATTCACATATGTGTAATACCCTACCGATATAACTTATTAAATTAAGTATTTTTACTGATTAAATCAGACCTGAAACTCAGATTTATATTAAACCTCTTTTATAACCTTTTAAATGACCAAAATACCCCTACGGGGCATAATTTGAGTTTAAATTCGTTTTGGGCATAATGGAAGGTATCCTACTGATATCACAACATATTTAAGGCATATTAACTTAGAAAACCTGTTCATGACTATTGTGGTTACCCGTTACGCACTTTTCGCGTTCGGATCGGCTTATGTAACTAGTTTGCATAAATTAGCCGAAACGGGTCAAACCTTATCATTTCTATCTCAAAATCCAGAATGTGTTTAGTTTACCCATACTAAACAAGTATACAAGCTTGTCGGGTCTAAACCACATTCTATTCCGGTCTTCGCATAATCATGCGTTTTGAACCGTATCTTTTTAAAACTAACCGGTCTAAGCATAGGCTTAATTAAGACCCGTTAGGAATCTAATAGGTTATTAAAAACCTTCGTTCCAGATTTAGGAGCCCAGTAAAAGCTATCTGTACTTGCTGATTTGATATACGGCTGGGATTGAATTTATATTTAGCTCAGGTAAATACTTTTAACTTATTTTCCCCATACAGGCTTGGGGTACGGTATATAAAATACCGCTTGGTCGGGCATTGAATTTTTAATTGTATGAAGATTAATTTATTGAAATATCCCGTTTAAATTGTTTTGTTTGATTAAAGCCTTTGGGGGGTTAATGACCATGTCCCGGATATCCTTGGCATCATTTTAGGAAATGGCCACGACCTAAGCACGAGGTGTAGGCGTACACCTGACAGTGCATAAATAAATAATAAGGTATAACCGCCGGTTTCGGGAATAACCCGCCGCGGGACTATATCATGTGGTGTGTCAATTAATCTTTAAACCGGTGTCAATCCAGGCTGCTGAACGTATAACGAACATGTAATTCACTTACAAGTTTATATACAAATAATTATCCCAAGTTATAAAATGTTTTGTGCCTTGTGCATTCAAATCAATTTTTCTAAACCTTTTCAAAATGAGTCAGTTAATTGTATTTACCAGTGTAAACTGACGTATTTTCCCAAAAAGGTTAAGTGCAGGTACTAAGCGTAATAGGCTGGCCTCTCCTTAGCATCATTAAGAGTCTCGCAAGCTTGGATCATTTTAAGTCTGATGAACTATGTTTCCTTTCTATTTGATCCGCCTGTGGATCCATCTCACATTCCGTTGTAATATTTAATATTACTTTTGATTCGGATTGTAATATATTTATCCTTTGCTTCCACTGTGCATTTAAATTGTGTTGTTTGACTATGATGATATCAACTACGTCACGATACTCCCCACCGGGTCCACCGGCAATACGTGGAAATATCGGGGTGTGACAATATCCAACACCTGATCGACCACTTTCTTTAACAACTCAGACTCATGATCAGTGTCAGTCGCTGTGAATGTGACATCAATATTGTCTGGTAACACATCAATGATTTCAGACTTTAACTTTATGTTGAGCGCATTTTTTAATTGTTCCTCATTTGGCTTTCTGGGAGAATAACTTTCAAAGATCGGGGGAATACACTTATTATATTTAGCACTTTGTTTCTTAACAGCATCCATTTCTTCTTTCTTTTGTTCTTGAAAAGCTTCAAGACCTGCAACAGTAGGATAAACTCGATCAATCAAATAATCACAAGTTATATAACTCAACAACAAACGTTTGATTCTTTCACTTTCTATCTTTTCGAGTTCCAAATCCTGCTTCAATTTTGCACAGTCTTCAATATACTCATTGATGACCTTTTGCTTTGACATTAATGTAGAACTCATCTTTGTCATAGCAACCTCAATTTCTGAATTTGTCTTTTTCAGACCATTTACTATTCTGTTCAGCACATCATATGATTCCTTCACATACTTCACATCAGACAACAAATTCTCTTTCAACTTTTCTAATTCAACGATCTTCTTATCCTTCTCCTCACAATCTTTGCAAGATTCCAAACATTTCTGACAAGGTTTAATGACCTCAACTATCTTTTCAACCTCGACAATCTTCTCAACTTCAACAATTTTTTCAACTTCGACTATTTTTTTGACCTCAACAATTTTCTCTATCACTTTCTCAACTATCTTTTCAACCACATCTATTTCTTCATCACATTCTATTTTTACCTCACATTCTTCATCTTCGACTTTTTCTGTTGAATTTTCTTCAGCTTTTGCTTTTTCAGCTTCTAACTTTGCCTTTTCTTCAGCAATCCTTCTTTTCTCTAACTCTCTTTTCAATCTAGCAGCCCCCATCTTCTCATTCAACATCTCGATCTTATCTGCAAAAAACAAATAAAAACTAAATGAGTCTAAACTTTTTCTTGCATTATTAATATACTCTTCCTCGTCATCAGTATCATCATCACTTTCTGATAATCTAAAGATCTTTGTTCTTTTGACTCCTTGTTCTTCTAAGATTCTAACAGCAAGTCCTGAACCCGGTGGAATGTATTTATCCCAGCTAAATCCCTCTGCAACCTTTTCATCATCTTGGTCAATTATACCATAACAAGCTCTTTTCTCTTCAATGGTACGTGCATGTGCAGTTTGTGGTTGTTGAGTAATCTGATGAAAAATTGATTTTTGATAATAATTGTTTTTTCCAGACTGATCTTGTCTTCCATTTGCTTCTTTGTTTTTGCACTCACGCTTAAAATGACCTTTTTCTTTGCAACGAAAACAAGTGACCTTTGATTTGTCAAACCCTATTGGAGATGCACTCATTTCTCGAAAATCATCTCTTCCGTTGACTTGTGTAAATTTTTCTGCTCTTCTAACTGCACTAGCTAGACACCACTTGATATCCATCAATTCAAGTTCTTCAGCATCAATCTGATCATAATCCTCTTTTGTAAGCATCGGATTTCCAATTCTGCCAGCAATCAAACTTTCATATGATTCTAGCATAGCAACGAGTGATGCCATATGTTTCTTAGCTATTTCCAGAGAGAGATGTTGACCATTTTGAATGTTCAAGGTGACATTACATTGGAAATTCGTTGAATTCTGTCGTTGAGGACTTGATGTTGTATAATTTGGATTAAAACTTGAATACGAAGATGAATGTCCACCACTTTGAGTCACAGTACTTCCCTTCGTTCCAGAAGAACTATCAGCACTAAAACCAGTCTGAATCTTTGGACTTGGAGTAACTTCAAATTTGTTTCCTCTGTAGTATAAACTCACATCTTTTTGAGCATTTGGATTAGACATGATAGCAGTTTTATGGATATCCAACTCATGCTCTTCAATCTTCTGAATAAACTGTGCCAGATTCATATTTTCAGATTTTCTCATGTGTTTTAGGATCAACAAATAAGTTCCCCATTTCTGCTGTGGTAATGCATCAGCTAGTTTATCAACCCATTCATCGTCTTCTTTCTTTATTTCTAATCTTCCCATTTCCAAAACCAAATGACAATATCTATCAATGGTCTTTTTTGTTGTTTCACCTTCTAAGGCTACAAACATATCAAATGATTTCTTTAGTAAAGCCCTTTTGTTCTTGATTATATCTGCACTTCCTTTAAACTTTTGAATCAATGCAGTCCAAATTGATCTTGCAGTACCCTCATGTTGAAGTAAAACAAAGATATCTTCTTTAACTGCTTATTGAAGAATACTGATCATCATTTTTTCACTTGTATATTTCAATTTTTCAACATCTGAATAATCTCAGAAAGCCTTTTCAATCCCACGTTCATTTTTCGGTTTTTCGTAATTTTTCTCTAATGAACACCATGCGTCAAACTTATAAGCTTGCACCCAGTTCTCAAATCGATTTTGCCATCCTCTAAAATCTTCAATGTACATAAGCTTCGGCGGTTTTTGATAAGTTCCTGTTTCATTCTCAGTGTAAAGAGTTTTAGCAGCTGTAACAGGAGCAACGGGTGTAGCAAACGCATTATAGAATTCCTCTTCCATGATTCAGAAATCTAAAACGAAATCACAACAACTCAAACGAAATATCACTTTGGTGCGAAATACTATTCAAACGAAATACAACTTCCAAACGAAATTACTAATTTCGTGCGAAATCAGTCAAGCGAAATAACACCTTGGAGCGAAATAACCTATTTCAAGCGAAATAAGGTAATTTCGTGCGAAATCAAGTGTATCTTTCAAGCGAAATAGCAATTTCAAGCGAAATCAATTGCCTATTTCGTGCGAAATACTGCTGACGTCATCATGAACGATCTGATTTTCAAGCGAAATTACAAATTTTACCAGTTTTAGATCGAATTAAGGTCCAATTCTTTCAAGGATTTCTTAAAACACAGTTTCGCTTATAATGTGTGAAATTCAGACCATTTTGACCGTAAAATTTTGTTCAATTTTGAAAAGAAGGTGTAGAAAACAGATTTTTAAGCTGAATTGGTAAGAACTCTTCCTCCTGAGCTCTGATACCACATGTAGGATCGTTCTATGACCCAAACGAGTCTATCAGAAGAGTTCTCAGTCTAATCAGAGGCGGAATTCATTGATTAGACTTTGTAACAGCTTGTTTCACACTTAATTGTCTTGTATTATTGATTTAACACGTTTACAGATCAGTAGACACGTCGGCAGCACTTCGGTACCGGAAACATGAATATTCCAAATGATTTCGCATCTAGCCTATTTATAGTGGTTGTAATTTCGCATGGAATTGGCAATGGCTATTTCGTGCGAAATAGGAGATTGCTATTTCATACGAAATTAGCTTGATGTAATTTCGTGCGAAATTAATTAATCACACACAAACCCTAGATTTCTCGTACAACGTGCCCTGATCTAATAATTCTAATACAAGACTCGATACAAGATGAAGTCGACAGACGTATGCACCAACACAAATCCGCGTTCCCGTCTCTTGGTTTATGCATATTCTCAAAATCCTACCCATCTATCAGGTATTTTTACTGAAGTTATCGCCAAAGCAACCATTTGGTATGCATTTAGACTTCATTTCAATTTATTTGGTCATCTTAGCGAAATCCATCGCTTTTATTCAACCAAGTCCTTTATTCTTTATTCAATCCGTTTGACTTATCCGTGCGAATTTCATCACTTATGACAGTCAAACTTTATCCCCTATGCCTTAGCATTCTCATTAGTCGGTTTGTATTTTTTATTTACTTTGATTCTTGTCCCTTCCCTAAGGCTCGTTATTCTAATGTAATACGCTTCTGTTACCCGGCTTGCGTTTACATTTATTATCAAATATTTTACTTATTTGATCCGTTTTGGGTACCTTTTAATTAGTCCCATTCACCCCATCCTTACCACATCGGACGTAAATGTGTCTATTATAAGAAGTTCACGGTATCATGTTTTCACTACTTACTTGTCCAGAGTAAGCGATCAACACATGGTACACATGACCTTTTTTATAATTATAACATCACGCCCTATGTAAGTAACACCTCTATCTATTTCTGTACCTTTGATTTCATTCAGTAAAACTTTATTTAATTGCTAAACAACAATCATTAGTTTTACTCGTTTTGCACTTGAACATACAAAATGTTTTTTTATCAAATTATTTACAATCACATTTGTTAATGTGATCGTTACTCTTCTCAATAGTATTCGTATTAAGAATACATACTTGGATAATTACTTCCGTCCAAGTTTCCACATAAACCAATTCCGTTATTATTTTGTTATTCACTATCGTGAATAACACATATTTCTACTTAATTTCCCTTGGAAACATTATCCTGGATAGGTATCTTATTTAGGTTTTTCCAAGTTTTATCCTACATATGCAACAGTCAGTCTCTATGCATTTGTAGCATATTATTATTCGTGCAATAAATTTAAAACGTGCACCTGGTAAATGCTTTCCCTAACGGGCTTTCCTTGCCAATTGCCCTTACTCTCTACCGTTACGCGATTTAGGTCCTTGGTGAGCATGCTCTACTTGTCATACTTCGGACCGTTCCTCTGTCAAATCCACAATTTGTTAAACTCTCGTCATCTTCAGATGCGAGTGTCCTTCAACTAAAACATTTACAAAGATTAGTAATGTCAACATCAATAAACTCTTGCACTATAATAAAAGGCTTTTTACTATACGTGTCAACACACGTAATTTCGTTATCTATATTGATCCTTTATCAATTTAATTGGGGTAACGTGTATCACACGATAACCCCATGTGTTATTTACAACACTTTAACATGCTAAACCATCAATAAAAATATACTTACCGGATTTTGCGATCAAGTCTCAAACTGAACACCTTTACTCATTAACCTTGAGCTCTGATTACTGTGACAACTGTCAAATTTGCATGCATCCGTACAATTATTAAATAATGATTAGTGTTTAATGATTGTGCTAAATTGCAATTAATTACTTGAATTGCTTTCTGATTAGTACCATATACATACATGTGCATCATATATTGCAAATGACATATCATTACTGCATACAAACTTTGTTGATTCGAATGATGCACAAAGCACCGGCAGCACAGTTATCAGAAAAAAAAAATTGCTGACGAAGTTCAGTAAATAGACAGACAATGTATTGAGACACAGAATGAGCCAGAAATCAAAAGTTACACTAGTATAGTGTGTAGGAAAGTAAGGATCATAAAACTGTCTTCCTAGTGATAGTTTAAGTGCCGGATAGTGCCTAAAACTCACATAAACTGCAAAATTCTGCAGAAAATAAGCAAATTCAGCATTTAAACAATCTAATATCATGCAGAAATATGGTTAAATGGTCCTGAATGCTTCCCTAAGTGTCGGGAATCAAAACTGTCACAAAAGGTAACATAAAGCACACTAAACTGCATAGTTTAGCACTTTAACGAACCGGTAACTAACCGAACAACCGGACACTACCCGAAACACCAAATTTTCACTAGAAGCATTGTTTTAACATTACCAAGCTAGTTATGGTCCCCGAATATCATAACACACTATATATCATACAAGTAACTAAACACCTAACTATATACTTGAAATCTAACTATTAACTAACTATTTAGTTTAAACCTATGCCTAGAAACCCCCCCCCCCCACACCTATAATCGGATTTCATGTGGCCCCCACCTTGATTTTATTTAGTTATTTTACTTGATCTTGTTCCCACTTTTTGAACATATTACACATTAGACTAATAGGTGCTAGAAGATTATAAGAAAGACTTTAAGTTCATAACCATTCATAATTCTCATTCATCACCAACTCACTCTTCTTCTTCCCTTCCCTTCACCTCATGGCCAAGAACACCCACACCACCATCACCTTCATCTTTCAACATTGATCCATTCTACATATATACAAAGGTGTTAGAAGCATAGTAAGGAAGCTTAGAGCTTTTGGAAGTTAAAGGACCTTCACCATTTGCTTTTATCCACCTCATTTCTTCTCTTGATCATCCCTAGCCTTGAGCTAGTAGTAAGAACACTAATCTCTTCATTTTACATCTTGTTTAAGTGGTTAAAGAATGATACATAATGTTAACCTTGAAGAACACTAAGAATCAAGAGAATGAAACATGAACATAAGCTTAAAATTATAAGAAATCTTAAAGAAATCATGTTGTTCATGTGTTGTTATACTTGTTGATTGTTGTTTACTTATGAAAATGATGTAGATCATCATATGATCTTGCTAGATTATGATTAAAAACATAATCTAGCAAGATGAGAGGATGAAAGGTGTTAAAGATTAATAGATCATCCTCATGAAGGACATGAACTTGAAAGAATATATTGTTTTCTTGTAAAATGATGATTTAAGTGAGATGTAAGTCTTGTAAATCTAAGATTTCAAGAATGATTTTTCAAGAAACCAAGTTAAAAATACAAAGTTTATTAAATATTGGTTCTTAAATAAATAAACCACATTTTTAAAGGTTAAATAAGTGTAGAAACACTTATGTAACAAGAAAAATCCAAGAAGAAGCATTTTTAGAAAATGTGATTGTAAGTTGTAAAGAACTAACTTCTTTAAAAATGATGTTTTAAGGAATCAACCACACTTTAAGGGGTAACTAAGCTTACTAAACACACTAGTAAGTTACTACACATTTTTATAAATATTCAAGTTCATAAAGTGGTAGTTTATGCTTGTTTTTGGCAAAATTGGTAAGTAAAGATTGTTTATTGTTGATTGTTGATTGGTTGTGTTGATTTACAAAAGAAAATGATATGCCTTCAAGGCATGGAAACCTCCATTTTTAGGGGAAACTTTGGCAAAATTTTTCTAAAAATCTAACACTTAGAAAAATATTTTTGAACAAATAATTACAAGTATATTTCAAACCATGGATTTTCGCATAAAGTTTGCCATAATTTTTGTTACAAAAAAATTACAAATATTGGAGGTTGGTTTTTATAAATAAAAGTGACTAAATATGTATTTAGGGTAACATATATTTAGATGTCACCATGTGTGTGATTATTTGTATATTATGTGTATTAGTTATATTATTTTAGGACTTGAAAAAATATAACTCATCAAAATACCAGAAATTTACAATCCAAAATATTACCAAAATTCAAAGGAATAAATATACAAAGAATACCCACATTATTGATGAAACCGAACAAAGGAATATAACTTACAAAATATTCCGGAAAAATTTTATTCATAAGTATATTTTTGGTAAATAATATTTTGGACACCAAGAGAACAAAAATATGATTTTTACAATTAGTACAAACTATATCATATTTTTGACAAGGAGAAAATATATTATTTTTGGTAAGTAAAAATATATACTTTTCTTGGAAATATTAGAAGATATATTATTTTGGGAAGAAAATATATATTTTCTTGAATAAGCATGAGATACATTATTTTTGGATGAACAATAAGTTTATATATTTTCCAAGCTAAACTTGAAAATATATTATTTTTGAGACTTATACGAAAGTTATAAATATTTTTGCCAAGGAAAAATTATAAGTAATTTTTCTAAGTAATATTTCTTAGAATATATATTTTGGAAATATATATTGATAGATTTTTATTAAAGATATTATTCCGGTAAAGTTAATACAAAATTTAGTATAAGAATGCTTAACAATCACAAGAAAATACGTATTTTCGAACGTATAAATACACACCGGAATGCGACACCAATACATGGCAAAAATATACAAGTATAAGAATACAAATACAAATACACCCATCCTTGGGAAGAAATACATTTATAAATACTTGAAAAGTATCAAGTTAAAATATATTGTTTTAACTATTATTCCAAAAATTTAATAAATATAATTCAAGTTAAAATATTTAATACTTTGACAAATAATTGTATAACTTGGAATAATATTGAAGACACAAAGAACGTAACTCAAAGACACTAAGTAATACGAAGTCAAGGCACGACCCGCTCGTCTAACAGACCATAGTACGTTGTAGGTAGTCGTGTACACCAGAGGAAACTTTGAGTTACAGGCGGATTCGAAGAACGCAAACCTGTGAGTTCATGTCCCCCTTTTCTTTAACTGTTTTCGGTTTTATAACTTCGGGGGTGAAGTACATGTTACAAACTGTTTACAAACGTTTATATGTGGTATGGTTAGCTAAGGAAGGGTACTACTAGAACATGTGAGTGGTGGGTACAACGCTTAAGACCATTAATCCTCATTGTAAGACCGAGGGACAAGAGTGATAGATCTATTTGGGTGTAGCGAGCCCACACCCATGTGGATCAGGGTGGCCCATGAGGTGACTATGTCTAATTGCCGGAGACAAATTTGCTAGGTTTGAGCCTTCCTGCATCACGTCACATATATTAATGTATTATCTACACATTAATGATCTGTTTTCCTTGTTGCTTTCATACCGGAATTTACAAACATAGATACATACTTACTTACAATGACTACAAAGTTTATTCGATCTCACACACTAAACACATGAACTCGCTCAACTTTTGTTGATGTTTTCAAACTACATGTATTTCAGGAAACTAAGTATGGATCTGGCGGGCGTTGGAAGTTTTCAAGTGTTTTCTGAAATAAAAGATGTCATCCGGTGTCTAAGGGTTTGGATTGTGTATCTTATCCTGGATGAGATGCATAGTTCAAAGCCTAGTTTTCATTAGTGACTTTTGAAAAAGTCCAAATGGAACTCCAAAACAAATTGCCTGGTTTGTAATTCAGATTCGAAGTCTGTGTTTAAATTCTAAAACAATGTTATTGTAATGTTCTAAAACTTAATCTATGGATGAACATCTTCGGTTTTATCATATAGTTGTTTGTTATGGTTGAATGCAATGATATTATGCAAGTCACACATAATCACGCTTCCGCAAAAGTCAGGATGTGATAATTACCAACTTGTAAGACCGTTACTTCTATTTACTATTATTATATTGGTTTCGGGTATAAATGTATAATACGATTACACATACATTAGAAAATACGGGTTTATTAAAACTTTTCTCAGATTAAAAACAATACAACATAATTTGTATGATTTCGTCGTTTAAAAATGACGACGAAACAACTTGCGGAAGCTTGTATCTTGATCGTGTTCGGTTCTTCGTTGAGCTTGATCGTCATCTGGCATCCCAAGTTATACCTACATTTCATAAACCATGAAATGATTAGTTATACGAGCTTATAACGTATTTAAATCAAGTCCGAAAATCAAAACGGACATGAAAGAACTTTTTACCAGCTATTGCATAGCGCAACAACCTGATTTCAACAGAAAGGTCCTTTCAGAAAGGTCCTTTCAGAAAGGTCCTTTCTTTCAGCTACAAAATGCCCAACTATGTTTTCATCCAAAATTTTAACTTAAAAGTTTCATAACTTTTAATCTACTTATCCGTTTAATGTGATTCTTGTTTCTACGGGTCCGCAATGAAATTACAGATACACTTATCACCTCGGTTGACATTAAAATCTGATTTATAAGCAAACGACTTATAAATCCTTTATGCAATTATTTGACCCATTTCATGTTAGCATCATACTACAAGTTTATTAACAACGTTCATTGCTTATCATTTTTACCCATTCCAGGCTTGCCAAAAATTAGCGTTTTCGCTTCCATTACATGGTTTGCACACGTGTTTACATTCACTGGTTTATTTTGAAATTTTCCAAACACTTAGCCAACCTTAACCACTTGCTTTATTTGACCCGTTTAGCAGTTTTTAAGCATCAATCTCACTCTTCCCTTTTTACGCTTCACTTTTCCACATTATAATGTCTACTTATATTCCACCACATCTAATGTGTGGTGGATTTGATACAATACACCAATTATCCCGAATATTACTATTTGGTTAGTCATTTTACGGAAAAAGACTCATTCTAGGCATTTGACCCGAGAAAGCTTATGCCTATAACTTTTATGCCTATCTATGGTTTACATTACCATAATACATATTTCTAAACAACCCATATGGGTCGTTTGCCCGATTTACCCATCAAGGGCGTTTTGGTCAACTTTAGTCCCTCCTTTTACGACGAAGGACTTTCAATAATTTATTTGACCCAAAATCTCACATTTAGCTATAGTTTTACTTACACGTACCTGGATCGAGTCCTAGTATTGACCCGTCAAAAATACCTTTCACTATTAATTACCAATTAATAGCAAGGTGAACCATATATTACTCCCCTGTGATCACAAAACTCAACAAGCGACAATCAGTTATTATGGTCAAATGGCGTTAACAACACCATTTGACCCGTTTAGTCTAAATGACCATTTAATTATCATTATAAGATGGTATTTAGATACCATCTCGCCCCTTGAACCTATTCCGGTTTACACCGTGAGTTCTTATCACTTAAAAGATGTTTCTTAAATTTTTTGACCCGTTATGACTTACGCCATGTGGTGTCTTTTCAAATCTTTTTTTATTTATTCGTCAACTCGTGTCCGGATTACTATTTAACCATTTTACCCGTCATGGTTCACACCATAACGTAATGTTTTAAAATTCCCTTATTTGTTCGTCATCACACGACTAGTTTACTGTTTTTACCCTTTTTACTATAATCTATGGTTTCATACCATTCTTATTTGTTCCGACTCGCATTATATCGTGCCGGAACATCATATTTCAATTACTTATTATAACTCATATTTAATACCCACAAGTAGTATTTTTGTAAATAAAAAGGGGCATAAGTTTTACTTAACTTGCATCCTAATACGCTTTTCCTTCATGGTTGATTCGTTTGACCTGCTTCCTTCCCAAGCTTCACCTAGCTTGTCAAGCGTCAAACTATCATAATAATTCGTAAGGAGGTTAGATTAGTCGTCATTACTTATGACTATTCCATCTTACTGGTTTTATGTCGAAACTACTATTCGACTTCATCCTTGGTTAGTTAGACTTTTAAAAGTCAACTACCTTTAATCATCTAATATGCACAATTAAGTTAAATCAACATCACGATTAGAACCCATATTATCCCACATCACGCACAATTAATCAAGTTAGGCAATTACGCGTTTCTTTCATAATTTCATCTTATCTACAATCATTCGGGCATTTTAACAAACACCTTGCGGGCATGATTTGTTTACTTCTTTTATCAAGTTTATGATTAACTTTTTAATCAAATTTTAACATCAATATCACGCACTTATGTCTAGTGTTCATGAACTACATCTAGAACTTGCATCACAACATCAATGTTCATCCATTTAACACTCTAATTCCAAGTGTTCATCACATTGTCATAAAACCCACTTAGCTAGGTGTGGTAATCCATCCAAACACCTAATCATAGAGATTTTACTTTAAATTTCTACTTAGGGCTTGTTCCTAAGCAATCATACTTCACTAATTCAGCCATAGCCTCTACGATTCATACATAAATCGAAATATGGCAATGTAAATCAAATTTCACAACTTCATGAATGTCTAAAATTCGACATACCCTACGATCCCCTAGCTTGGGTGATCATTAATTCGTGTTCATTTGTGTGTTTGAGCTCCAAATTGCCCTTCGATTTGATGTTGTTGATGAACTAGGGTTTTGGCTCTTTGGAGCCTTCTCCTGATCGAACAGAACACACACTTTATGTGTGTGTTTTGTTTCTGATTTTTCCTTTTTAATAAGTACTTCCAATTTTCCAACTTTAGCCCCTTTACTTCCAACCTTATATTAAAAAGTTCACTAGTTCTTGTTTATCTTTATTGTTTTTACTTAATTACACATTACTAACTAGGTTAATTATTCCTAGTTAACTTAGTGGGTTCCGGGAGTTATAATGTGACAACCCTCACCAAACCAGGTATCCGTACGAATTAATTAATATTTAATTACTGCTTAATTACTGTGCTTGCTTACAACTGTGATTAAACTGCTTACTGATTTCTGATACATACATACTCATGCATCACATTTTATACTGTCACTCTATTATTTTTACACAAACATCAGTGACAACCTTGATGCACAAAAAGCACAGTGAGCACACTATACGGATAACCCAGTAAACATACTGACATAGCCAGCATCAAACAGTTACTGTCTCTAAGGCCATTATGAGCCGGGATTAGATTACTACACTAGTAGGGAGTGTAGGGAGGTGAGGATTGTAGAACTGCGTCACTAGGTGATTGTTATAGTGACCGGATGTGCCTAAAACGTATTTTGAATATAAAATTTTGCACTTTAACACAAAATTCAGCATTTATCTAAACTAGTAAAGTGCAAAAAGTTGGAAAAATATTACTAGACACTTTCCAAAGTGTCGGGAATTCTTTGTGTCACTAAAAATAATATTAACGACACTTTAAATATTTATTTAGCACTTTAACGGAGTAATATCCAACCGTACAACCGGACTTAACCCGGAACCTAAAAATATTGCCATTGACATTATTTTTCTTTTTTTCTGAGTTAGTTAGGGTCCCCGAGTACCCTAACACCCGTTATAAATTACTACACACATAATACCCTAACTTAATTACCTAATTAACTAAATAACTAACACTAACTTTTTAGTTGAAAACAAATCAAACCCCACCCCTTTAGAACCGATTGATCCCATGTTGGGGAACACACACCACTACTTGCATGATTATTTTAATCCTTGTGCTCCATATCTAGGCAACACATTATCTAGTGGGCAAAGGTGTTGAGCTTTTAAATAAACACTAGAGATTATGACATTCATTTCACAAATCACTAACAAAAAAAAAAAACTTCACTCTCTCTTCCTTTCTTTGATACTCTCGGCCGAGAGCCAACCCACCCCCAACATCACTGTTCAATTTTATCAAGGCTATCTACTATCATACAAGTGTGAAGGATCACGTATAAGGAAGCTCGGTGCCTACGGAACCACAAGGACCTCTCTACAACGCTATTAACCACCCGTTTTTTTTTTTCGTCTAGTTTCTTCCCTAGCCTCGAGCTAGTAGTAAGTGACTCTAAACATCCTACTGATCTTGTCTAAAGTGGTTAATAAGATATTTGTCGGATGAAAATTATAAACACTCAAGAATAAAACTTAAAGTCTACTAAAATGATGAATATAGTGGTTAAAGAATAAATACTAGTGTAAAACTCTCAAGACTTGTTTTGTTATGATTATTTTTTTTTTATTGGTTGATGCTAGTGGTAGTTCGGATCGTCATCTAACCCGGCTAAGTCATGTTCATGAAACATGAACTAGTGTATGTTTAAGTGTGAAAATGATTAGATGACGAACACTACTACTTATTAACATGAACTTGTGTAAAAAGAATTTTTCTTATAAAATAGAGTCCAAAACTAGTAGATCTAAAGATCTACAAGTGGTATCTTCGAAGAACCAACTGTAAGACGAAATCATATTTTAAAAGGCGGATCTTTCTTGAAACAAAGGTGTTTTTGTGAGCAAACTAGTGCGTAGACACTTATGTAACAAAAGGTTTTACCAAAGAAATATGTTCGTAACTTTTGACCGAGAAGTTGTAAACTTACACTTTCTTTAAAAATAAGATTTTTTTTAGAAACCAATTTCATTTATAGAAATAGAAAGATCCACTAAAAACACCGGAAGATTACTACCTACTTTTACACAAACTGCAAGTTCATGTGTTTGCGGTCTATGTATATTTTCTGACTAGTTTGATGTTGAAATATTGTTTGTTGATGTTGGGAACATTGTTGATTGAGTTTTGAAAAGAAAATGATACGCTTGAAAGCGTGGCCACCTCCAGTTACAGAGGAAACTCTGGCGAAATTTTTCCAGAAATATAACACTTGGAAAATATTTTTACGACAAGTGTTATGAATATATTTTCGACTTGTTTTTTCCAAACAAAACTTCGCCATGAATTTTTATTACAAAATCTCCAAGTGTCGGAGGTGGGATTTTCATAAATAAAACTTGTTAAAATATATATTTAGTATATATTTTTCATAATAGCACTGGTGTGAATTTTTATGATTATTTTGTGAACTATACAAATATTATTTTTAGAGTAAAAATAATATAACTCGTATACACTGAAAAGTAACGGCTCCAAAATAATACAAACGCCTTCACAATAAATATTTAAGTTACACCGGTATTAGTTATACCACCCAAACCTTACAACGTAACTTACGTATTTTCAGAAAATACTCATAAGTGTGTATTTTGACAAAGATATTATATTGGAAAATTATATGGAATAAAATATAATATTTTTGGGAAAAATATTTATATTTTGGAAGTAAAGTATTTTGGACAAATGAAATAAAATATACTACATTAAGTGAGACTTAATAATATATTTCGAAGTTATACGAACGCACATGAATTAAAACCCCCATCCTTGGGAAGGAATATATTTACAAAATAATTACAAAGTGTAAATACGAAATAGTTGCCTAACTATTTCCCCAAAAACGATAAACCTTAAGCCAAGGCACGACCGTCCGTCTAATAGAAGTTAGTATGTGTAGGTCGTCACGCAGCAGGTTACTTTGGGACGGACTATTTCGAGACGCACTTCTGTGAGTTCATGCTCCCCCTTTTCTCTTAACTGTTTTCAGTTTTTAAACTGCGGGGGTGAAATACATGTTACATTTACTACAAACGCTTTATATACGGTATGAATAGCTAAGGAACTTACTGCTAGATCACGTGACTGGATAGGCTATTATCGTAAGACCATTAATCCTTGTATAAGGACCGAGAGGCATGAGTGATAGATCTATCGGGTGTTGCGAGCCCCACACATGGGCCAGCGTGTGGCTGCATGTGGTGACTATGTCGTTCCGCCGGAAGGACCGGTACGAAATCCGCGTTACAGGTTTGAGTGCTTCCTAGGCCATGTCACTTATTAATGTATTAGCTACACATTAATCGATCTCTTTTTCCTTAATTGCTACATACCAGGGACTTTTATACATACTTACAACATTTTCAAATGTTTGTACATACTCACTTACACATGAACTCGCTCAACTTTATGTTGATTTTTCAAACTACATGTATTTCAGGAAACTAACGGATCTGGCACGGTATGCACGTATTTTCAAGCTGCGTTTGAATAAAGAAGTCATCCAGGGTTTAGAATGTGTAACCTCTTCCTGGACAGGTTACATATCTCTAAACCTAGTATTGTTTAAAGTCTTTATAAACTCAATTAAATCCAGTTAAGGATTGTAACTTATTTTGTGATTGTTGAAAATGGGATTTTTCTAAACTTTATTAATGGATGAATATCTCATGGTTTTATCATATAGCATTGTTATGATTGTTGCTATGGTATTAAGAAGTCACACCAAATAAACCCACGCTTTCGCAAAGCCAGGGTGTGACAGCTTGGTATCAGAGCCTCGATCATAGCGAACTAGGATTCTTTCTCGAGTCTAAACTATGATCATCAGGGCTCTCATGAAAATGTTTTCAAACACTTTTACATTGCATACACTATACGTCCAGATCCAGGGAACAGACCTTTTTACAAACAAAAGGCACAAATACACACTCCCAATTTTATAATTCAGTCTGGGAGGCTGAGAGAATTATCTAGTGGGACTAGGGAGTCAGTCTGGGAGGCTGAGAGAATTATCTAGTGGGACTAGGGAGTCAGTCTGGGAGGCTGAGAGAATTATCTAGTGGGACTAGGAGATTGTAGTCTGAGAGACTAAGAAATTCAATCTGGGAGATTGGGAGATTGTAGTCTGAGAAACTGAGGAATTCAATCTGAGAGATTGGGAGATTGTAGTCTGAGAAAATGAGGAATTCAATCTGAGAGATTGGGAGATTAGTCTAAGAGACTAGGAGATTTTAGTCTGAGAGACTAGGGAGTTCAGTTTGAGAAACTGGGAGGATAGTCTGGGGAAGACTAGGATGATTACTTGCTTACATTAATTGAGACTTACATGCTTAATTGATTTAAGGTTGATGTACGTTCATATGTGGTAATTATTCGCATACACTAATTGTTAGTAACTACTATGGATATACATGTTACGCACCGGCACACATGTCACTCTAATTAGAGAACGAGTTATCAGACGTTGATAACCCCACGGCCACCGCCACGGATATGGAGACTGCATATGCGCCAGCGATACTTACGACAGACACTGAGAGTGAGCCTGATATGACGACCAAGGACGAGGACGACTTCCAATAGTCCGTGCTACCAGATTTTAGTGATACTTCATCTTTGCTAATGGTTTCTCTGACACGAACTTTTCTGTCACTCTTGTTTCAATCCATGACCACTCCATCACTGGTCATCCCAATGACGGACACACCATGGCTCCAATCCTCGATGATGCGCCTCCTGCGGACATCTCTACTGAAGATTGGCTACTCGACAAACAATATATGACTACGTTGGCATGCATATCGATGGTCCTCCTGCCGACGCCCATGACAATAGAAAATTTGACGAGGACACTGTTACTAACTTCACCTCTTAAGACCCCTGTTAACAAGCCATCCTCTAATTCTAGCATGCATTCAGACTCCTTTGAGTCTGTGATACCTGCAACCTTACAAACAGCTGGAGTACGGCATTCTACCACTAACACAAGACGACGACATGGCTGCTGCACTATCACCTGCTCAAGGCACCACACCGTTACACGACCCAGGGCCTGCTGCTGAGCTAGCCTCTGCACCTTTTGAGTCAGCCTGAGGTTGCAACTGCTGGTCCTACACCCTTGCTTGATTGTGACCCTGATACTTTTGGTTTAATAGGCATTGCACCCCCACTATCTAACCCAGTACCAGCACCTGACAATCTCCTTATTGGTTGAAACGTTTGTTTTTGCACCCATAACCGCTGATGTTGCTCTTTTCCCCTGTGAAGACCGACGTTCATTGCGTCAACGTGCCTATCGCTCTCTTTCAAGACATACCCACACCCCGGAAGGGTACTTCAGGTCAGCACCTGCATAACGACCCATCTGCTACGGCAGCATTTTCCCAACTGCACAGGTCGCACCACTTGCTACATTCACCTCTACAACGCCGGACGAGTCATTTCGATGGTTCCTATAATACACTATATTTATTCTTAGACCCTCACCATCCCTCACATTATGGAGGCCACACGGGATGAGTACACCTGTCACATCAGCTACAGTTTGAGGATATGAGTCGCAAAATGTTGGAGCTTGAGCTGACACCACAATTGGCAACTTCAAATGCAAAACATTACATAACTGAAAACATGATTTGAGTGTCTACATCGCAAGCCAGCATTTTGTCAGAAAAGTTTATATAAGACACCACGTCCTCCACCCTGTCTATTGCCTGCATACTTGGATTCGCCACATACATCGAGGTTCCTTTTGCGCTCCCGACTGATGCTATTACACCGTTCCCAGGATTCTGATACTTATTTCTTTACTATCGGGCGGCAGATTAGTTAACTACTTCGATATATATATACAAGCTCGAGGAGGGACTCACGCATGTTAACAGTTTACTTTTCCTTCCTCCTCCACCTCAGTCACTAGTATAGTTGGTTTCTGGATTATGCGGATTGCATTACACTTGGGTAAAGACACTAATGATAAGCCGGGATTGCGGAGACTTGTGAGGACCACTTCTGATTACGAAATTTTGATGCACTAATATACGTGTCGGACAAGGGTAGGGTGACCTGTGTCCCTTCTGATGTGAAACATTTTGTAAGACACAGTGATTGTGGCCAGAGGATAACGAAAGCCCAATCATCATTAAGCATGCGACAATACTTATGACTAATAACTAATGAAAGACTCAGTTGCTATGTTCCCACTAACCACGCGGTTGATCAGCGTATTTGTCCTATAACTATAATACTACATGCTTACTTGCTACGTTCTTACTTACAAGTTGTGCAATAATTGTGATGATATGTGATTGAATAATATAACGACTGTGTATGTACATATATGTAATACGCCTCTGAGGTCTTATTCGCTAAATAGAGGCTTGTGTGCTCGTGTACTTAACAAGACCTGACCTAACCAACTTTTTTCTAGGAAGATGTCGACTCAAGGGAACACCAACAACCCTCTGCCAACGACGGAGGCGGAATTTCAAGAACGCCTCTTGCAGTTTATCGCACAGTACGAGGCCCATCGCTCCGAGCGCCACAGAGGTACCTCAGGAAATAACCCACCCAACGGTAATGTTTGGTCCTCTAAGACACATTACAAACGTTTGGACATTTCCTCAAGTGCTTTGCTAATACCTTACGCGAATAATGTCGCTTGTATCGCAGGCTGCACCTACAAGCAGTTCTTAGGCTGCCAGCCCCTACATTTCGACGACACTGGGGGTGCCGTAGCCTTCGTACGCTGGATTGAGAAGATGGACACTGTTTTGCGTGCGAGCAAATGCACCCCAGAAGATCAGGTCACGTACGTTTCCGGGCTGTTCCGAGATGGGGCTCTGTCATGGTGGAAACTTTAGGTTCAGACAATAGGCGAGGCTGCTGCGTATGCTTTATCATGGGACGAGCTGAAAAAGCTAATGCATAAAAAGTACTGTTCGAGAACAGAAAGCCAGAAGGTAGAAACTGAGTTCTGGAACTTGAAGATGGAAGGTCCAAAAATAGCTGAGTATGTGGAGAAGTTCCAAGTTCTGTCGCGTATCATTCCTTACATGGTAGATCCGGAGTTTAAGAGGATTGAGCGTTTCATTTGGGGATTGGCACCCCAAATCATGAGCATGGTGACGACATCAAAGCCTGCAACGATCACTGAGGCCATCAATCTAAGTGTAGCCTTGACTGAAGAGGCAATCAGGATGAACAAATTTTCAACCTCTGAGGAGAAGAAGGAGACTCATGTAGAGTCATCTGGGGACAACAAGAGGAAGTTGGCAAATTTCAAACAGGGTACCCAGTCGAGTAGCAACAACAAGGCCAAAAAGAGAAAAGAGTACATGGGTAAGCTACCTAAATGCGACAGGTGCCGACGTCATCATACCGGGCGATGTAAAAATGGGAAGTGTGACAACTGTGGCAAAGTGGGACACAACAGGGAAACGTGTTGGCGTGAGATGAAGCGTGGAAAGAAAGGAAAGGGGAAATATAAGGGATGTTATACCTGCGGGGATATGAGGCACTTTAGGAAAGATTGCCCAAGGGAGATTAAGCAAAATGATGGGAAAGATGTCTAACACCGGAGCCAGGGAAGCACGCCAGGAATCCAAGCATGAATATCGGTACGTCCCATACTACTCAATGTTATGCATCTGTATTGCCAAATACTGTTGCAAATTTTACGATTCGCACCTCTAGAGTTCGGGAGTATAATGGGTTTAAGTAGCGAGTAAGTAGATATTCCAGTACCCATTAGAACTAGCTTAGGGGAAGCTAGTGGAAGCCAACACGGTAACTGGAATTGGCACGATAGAACCCGGAGAACGTAAGTTTACGCTAGATCTATTGCCAATTGAGTTGGGGAGCTTCAAAGTGGTAATTGGATGTATTAGTTGGCAAGCGGTCGAGCGGAGGTTGATATCCGCACCTCGATGACGAATGAAGGAACGATTGTGACTCACGAAGCAGGATACGCCACCACCGATCACGAATTTCTTAAGGCACGAAAGTTGTTGTGGGAAGGATGTGTTGTTTCCTGGCTCATGTCGGGGATAAGGGAGCCGAAGAACTAAAACTTAACGATACCCCCGTGATCGGAGAATGCCCTAAAGTCTTCCTCGAAGACTAGCCAGAATTACCTCCTCAACGACAAGTCGAATTTTTGCATCAATTTGATTCCAGGCGTCGCGCCTGTAGTCAATGCACCCTGAGCGACTTACACTTCCGGAGAAGCAAGGATTGACAGTGGAGTCTCAGTGGTTGATAGAGAAGGAAGATAACAGACCAAAACTTTTGTTTTGGATAACCTCAGTTCTGCTCGCCAAAAGAAAGGACAAACGACTTTCAAATGACCGGGAGTCGGACGAGCTAGCCAACTAGAGTCGGTGGCTCTTGCTGAGGACTAACGAACTCCTTACATAACTGACTGTGAGGACCTAACTACTATTACACGACTGGTCGACAATCGAGCGTCGTTAGCAGTGAATTCAAGAAGAAAGTTTACCGATGAAAATTGTGGGACAATGACTAGTTCTTGGACGTACACAAAGACGGTGCTTCCTACACAATCTACAAACCAGGTCTACACGGGACACGAAATCTGGAGGATTTAGAAAACGTATATTTAGGACCTTGGGAACCCAGGTCCACACTCGTAAAGGTTTTTATTTAGGAACCACATATGTCAACTCAATCAACCATCACTAACCGGGCGCATATGCCAGTTCTGTTGACCAAACCGGAAGTACTTGAATCTCTTTTACTTCTAGCGAGTAGACATTTGCATCTCTACTCCCCTTATTGGTAGTTGCATCACAATAATTTTCTCGCTGAGAGCGAACACACATTTGCTTCGATAGCTGGTCATTTCTTCACTTTAGCAGATACTCGTTGTTCCTTTTCTAGGAAACTTACCTGACATACATGCATCATGCTACGCATGTGATTTCGTTTTGAATAAACACTTCATTGGAATTTACATATTATTTTCCTAAACCTAATTACTAATTCCTGATTCGAGTGACCTACATTATTGTTATTGTTGGCTCTTTTGTTACCAAGCCAACGCACATTCTTGAAACCGCTTTCTTTCAAGTTACAGTCATGGTTTATTTTTGCTACCATGCCGAGAATTCCTTTGTTGATACATACGTTTATTGTCGGGTTACATTGAAACCAAGTTCAATTGCTTGAACTTATCCAGTTCACAGGTTTAATTGGAAACGCTATATGATATATTGGGAGCATCATATTCAACTATTTTTGCAGAGATTCTTTCATTTCGAGTCGTAGTAGATTTGGTTGGTCTACGACTCCACTAAAACGTATGATTTGTTTCGATACCTTGCGGTGATATTTTCACAAAATTGAAGCTTGCGCTAATTTGGTTACTCACTTCGTACACGGAATTCAATTCCCTATTTAGTTGTTAACAATCCATTTTGGATCTTCACGATCAAAGCGGTCTCAACACAATTGTGTGTTAAGGCAATGGTACATATATTCATTTCATAAGCACAATGTACCTCCTAACGATTCTTTCGTTGTCAATCAAATGCCTTGCGATACTTATTACTTTTCATCTTCAATTGGAAACAGTGGTTCTTTGATGTTCCGTATTTAATTGGAAACTCTATAACATGGTATAATTCAAATCTTCAGATTGTCTCAGTACACTTTCATTTGATTTCAAACGCGGTGAACATGTTCAGTCACCACTATTATTGGATAATGCTATTACGACACCTTGTGACATCATCATAAACTTGTAGCTTGTGCTAATCATGGTTAACCGTTTCACACGAGAACACACATACTTTTGTTTGATTTATCATTTAAACATTACTGATGCAACTACGAATCAAGACAATGACACACCAGATTCGCTTGTATTCCATTCGGTGTATCTTCACTATTCAAAAATGTCGACACACTAAACCTTACTGGACATTTATTCGGGAGTTGACAGATCATTTTACTGTTACGTTGAGTTGTTGCTTTTCAGTTCATATAGCGGGTGCTATGGTTTGTGAAAACTCGGTTGCATATTGCAACCAAGCGATTAAAAATCTTATTAGTCAAAACTCCACTTTTGTGGAACCCCTACTAGCTGGTTTACACTAGATTATACGTCAAGTACGTCTTATACCTTGACAACTAATGCTAAAAGCACACACATTTTAACCCTAGGATTCGGGTTGATATATATTATTGGACTCACCTAATGTGAGTAATGTTTGTTTCGATTTGATGATTATCTACTTCGATATTATTCATATACATACGTGTGTGACTTAACCATAAGGAGTAAGGTAGTACAAATTTCGGGACGAAATTTCTTTAACGGGGGGAAAATGTGACAACCCTCACCAAACCAGGTATCCGTACGAATTAATTAATATTTAATTACTGCTTAATTACTGTGCTTGCTTACAACTGTGATTAAACTGCTTACTGATTTTTGATACATACATACTCATGCATCACATTTTATACTGTCACTCTATTATTTTTACACAAACATCAGTGACAACCTTGATGCACAAAAAGCACAGTGAGCACACTATACGGATAACCCAGTAAACATACTGACATAGCCAGCATCAGACATTTACTGTCTCTAAGGCCATTATGAGCCGGGATTAGTTTACTACACTAGTAGGGAGTGTAGGGAGTGTAGGGAGGTGAGGATTGTAGAACTGCGTCACTAGGTGATTGCTATAGTGACCGGATGTGCCTAAAACGTATTTTGAATATAAAATTCTGCACTTTAACACAAAATTCAGCATTTATCTAAACTAGTAAAGTGCAAAAAGTTGGAAAAATATTACTAGACACTTTCCAAAGTGTCGGGAATTCTTTGTGTCGCTAAAAATAATATTAACGACACTTTAAATATTTATTTAGCACTTTAACGGAGTAATATCCAACCGTACAACCGGACTTAACCCGGAACCTAAAAATATTGCCATTGACATTATTTTTCTTTTTTTCTGAGCTAGTTAGGGTCCCCGAGTACCCTAACACCCGTTATAAATTACTACACACGTAATACCCTAACTTAATTACCTAATTAACTAAATAACTAACACTAACTTTTTAGTTGAAAACAAACCAAACCCCACCCCTTTAGAACCGATTGATCCCATGTTGGGGAACACACACCACTACTTGCATGATTATTTTAATCCTTGTGCTCCATATCTAGGCAACACATTATCTAGTGGGCAAAGGTGTTGAGCTTTTAAATAAACACTAGAGATTATGACATTCACTTCACAAATCACTAACAAAAAAAAAAAAAACTTCACTCTCTCTTCCTTTCTTTGATACTCTCGGCCGAGAGCCAACCCACCCCCAACCTCACTTTTCAATTTTATCAAGGCTATCTACTATCATACAAGTGTGAAGGATCGCGTATAAGGAAGCTCGGTGCCTACGGAACCACAAGGACCTCTCTACAACGCTATTAACCACCCGTTTTTTTTCGTCTAGTTTCTTCCCTAGCCTTGAGCTAGTAGTAAGTGACTCTAAACATCCTATTGATCTTCTCTAAAGTGGTTAATAAGATATTTGTCGGATGAAAATTATAAACACTCAAGAACAAAACTTAAAGTCTACTAAAATGATGAATATAGTGGTTAAAGAATAAATACTAGTGTAAAACTCTCAAGACTTGTTTTGTTATGATTATTTTTTTTATTGGTTGATGCTAGTGGTAGTTCGGATCGTCATCTAACCCGGCTAAGTCATGTTCATGAAACATGAACTAGTGTATGTTTAAGTGTGAAAATGATTAGATGACGAACACTACTATTTATTAACATGAACTTGTGTAAAAAGAATTTTTCTTATAAAATAGAGTCCAAAACTAGTAGATCTAAAGATCTACAAGTGGTATCTTCGAAGAACCAACTGTAAGACGAAATCATATTTTAAAAGCCGGATCTTTCTTGAAACAAAGGTGTTTTTGTGAGCAAACTAGTGCGTAGACACTTATGTAACAAAAGGTTTTACCAAAGAAATATGTTCGTAACTTTTGACCGAGAAGTTGTAAACTTACACTTTCTTTAAAAATAAGATTTTTTTTAGAAACCGATTTCATTTATAGAAATAGAAAGATCCACTAAAAACACCGGAAGGTTACTACCTACTTTTACACAAACTGCAAGTTCATGTGTTTGCGGTCTATGTATATTTTCTGACTAGTTTGATGTTGAAATATTGTTTGTTGATGTTGGGAACATTGTTGATTGAGTTTTGAAAAGAAAATGATACGCTTGAAAGCGTGGCCACCTCCAGTTACAGAGGAAACTCTGGCGAAATTTTTCCAGAAATATAACACTTGGAAAATATTTTTACGACAAGTGTTATGAATATATTTTCGACTTGTTTTTTCCAAACAAAACTTCGCCATGAATTTTTATTACAAAATATCCAAGTGTCGGAGGTGGGATTTTCATAAATAAAACTTGTTAAAATATATATTTAGTATATATTTTTCATAATAGCACTGGTGTGAATTTTTATGATTATTTTGTGAACTATACAAATATTATTTTTAGAGTAAAAATAATATAACTCGTATACACTGAAAAGTAACGGCTCCAAAATAATACAAACGCCTTCACAATAAATATTTAAGTTACACCGGTATTAGTTATACCACCCAAACCTTACAACGTAACTTACGTATTTTCAGAAAATACTCATAAGTGTGTATTTTGACAAGGATATTATTTTGGAAAATTATATGGAATAAAATATAATATTTTTGGGAAAAATATTTATATTTTGGAAGTAAAGTATTTTGGACAAATGAAATAAAATATACTACATTAAGTGAGACTTAATAATATATTTCGAAGTTATACGAACGCACATGAATTAAAACCCCCATCCTTGGGAAGGAATATATTTACAAAATAATTACAAAGTGTAAATACGAAATAGTTGCCTAACTATTTCCCCAAAAACGATAAACCTTAAGCCAAGGCACGGCCGTCCGTCTAATAGAAGTTAGTACGTGTAGGTCATCACGCAGCAGGTTACTTTGGGACGGACTATTTCAAGACGCACTTCTGTGAGTTCATGCTCCCCCTTTTCTCTTAACTGTTTTCAGTTTTTAAACTGCGGGGGTGAAATACATGTTACATTTACTACAAACGTTTTATATACGGTATGAATAGCTAAGGAACTTACTGCTAGATCACGTGACTGGATAGGCTATTATCGTAAGACCATTAATCCTTGTATAAGGACCGAGAGGCATTAGTGATAGATCTATCGGGTGTTGCGAGCCCCACACATGGGCCAGCGTGTGGCTGCATGTGGTGACTATGTCGTTCCGCCGGAAGGACCGGTACGAAATCCGCGTTACAGGTTTGAGTGCTTCCTAGGCCATGTCACTTATTAATGTATTAGCTACACATTAATCGATCTCTTTTTCCTTAATTGCTACATACCAGGGACTTTTATACATACTTACAACATTTTCAAATGTTTGTACATACTCACTTACACATGAACTCGCTCAACTTTATGTTGATTTTTCAAACTACATGTATTTCAGGAAACTAACGGATCTGGCACGGTATGCACGTATTTTCAAGCTGCGTTTGAATAAAGAAGTCATCCAGGGTTTAGAATGTGTAACCTCTTCCTGGACGGGTTACATATCTCTAAACCTAGTATTGTTTAAAGTCTTTATAAACTCAATTAAATCCAGTTAAGGGTTGTAACTTATTTTGTGATTGTTGAAAATGGGATTTTTCTAAACTTTATTAATGAATGAATATCTCATGTTTTTATCATATAGCATTGTTATGATTGTTGCTATGGTATTAAGAATTCACACCAAATAAACCCACGCTTCCGCAAAGCCAGGGTGTGACATATAACCCTTTTATTTTAAGTCCTGTTAACTCGGGCCTTTTATAAACTTTGTCTTCTCAAAGCGTTTATTCTTCTTTTTAATTAATATTAGGATTCTTTATTTAAATCCTAATATTTACTGGGTTAGTTTTTACCACTAACGGTATTTCACCCATTCATTATTATTAACGTGGTTTGACTGTCGAACCCATTTTTGGGGTGTTACAGGTCAGACTCATCTCTTTAAACCCAACAGAATTCCTAGTGACAAAGGCTATTGTGTCCCACTTTTCTAGTAATGATCTAAGAAACCTACTATTTAAAGTAGAGTTAGCATATTCAACATTAACCAGCTTTAGCTCACTAATCAGACAGCTAAACCTTTTAAACTGCTGGGTCAATGACTCTCCCTTAACATGACAAAACGTTTCATATTGTTGGTTTAAGACCTCTCTGTTGTTTTCAATAACCTCTTCTGTCCCACCAAATTGCTCTTTGAGTGCATCCCATAGCTATTTAGCACTGTTACAGTGTAATAAGCCATCATATATGTCATTAGGTAGTGCTGTAGCAACTATACTCAATGCTTTAGCATCTAACTCAATCTTCTGAAAATCCTACTCAGAGTAATTTTTAGGCTTTTTAGGTACTTGGACCTTGGGATATTCTGCACTTGGCACCAATGGAACATGAGGTCCAGAGATGACAGACTTCTAGCAACCGGTATTTTCCTGTGCTAACACATGGCCCATCCTATGTTGCCAGATATTGTATTCAGATCTGACAAGCATAGGTGGCTTGTATAGCGTGTCGGTGTTGTGAGGGTCTTGTGATTGTGAAGACATTTTGGTTTTTACAAAGTTTTTGATTAATCAACTTTGAACGTGATTAAGCTTATACTCTGTTTTTCAACAAATACGAACAACACAGTATCAATGAAATTGAGCTGTTCTTTTATGTCAAATTGATTGTTAAATCGAATTTGACTGACCTAAGCTCTGATACTAATTGTTAGGATCTGAGTTTAATTGTTTGTGTTTGTTTTAAGAAATGTCAGATGAAAGAAGATAAACAGATGAGTAATTGCAGCGGAAATGAAGAAAACTTTATAACACAAACAATGGAAGAACAATTTTCATCATGAATACTTTTAATCAAAAGATTGTATTACACAATGATTCAATATGTATGCATGAACTACTATCTCCCCCTCAGCATGTGCTCACAAGTGATTGCTCGTACAAAATGCAAGTGAGTGTGTAAGCTAATAGAACAATACAAGCATTGTCTATTTATAGTACAATCCTAACCACTGTGGCATCTTGGCTGATGTCACCTAGACAGTGACATCTAACAATACTAACTGACTCTAAACACTGCTTAATACAAAACACTGATACAATTAAACATTGATTACTAAAGTGTTGTTGATGCTATCAGCTGATGGGCTCAACCGCTGATGAAGCTTTAGCAGTGCTTTCCACAAAGGTTGATCAGTCCTTTGACTTCTAGCAGATCTTTGACTTTTTCAGTGGATTGGTCTTCAACAGTCTTTATATTTCATCAAAGCTTTGTACTTAACAGACCTTAGGAACCATCAGATATTAGATGCTTTTTCATTGGAGGGAATAGAATTCAAAACACTGTTTATTTAGGATCAGTTGTTGCAGAGCAGTTTTAGCTTTGTATCATCAGTTCTTAATGGAAGGATCACATGAGCCAACACTTAGATTGTCAATGTACTGATCCACTTAAATTTCTATACAGACTTCGATTGTTTCAAGATATGAGATTAATGTCTAAGGAACTATCTTAATAGTATGTCCCACCTTCGAATATACTCCCGAATCAAGATTCCATATATTCAGTCTTACAGGTGAATATACCTAATTGATATCTGTCTCTAGATTAGTGTGAGACCTTGAGAGCTCAAATTAGTACCACTGTACTGACAAAGAGATGAAGGCTCCATTTAGAGGTGTGTTCCACTTAGGAATCTTTTTACTACAATTGATATATCTTTCGACATTTTCAATTTTTTGTGCAGTTTATGGGTTTAAAGCGTGAAAGTATTCTACAAGATCTAGGTCATTGCTGACGCAAAATCGGAAGATCTTGTTTAATACCCTAGATATTAATTCTGTATAAAGACCTAATATCTCAGAATTAGGCAATCTCTCAAACGAAATTTCGGAGTATTAAGTCCATATATCCAAGAGATATTACCCACGTATTAATAAAGTTTTTGATTTAGGTTTATATCTAGAAAACAATCTTACTAGGTGTGTAAAAACCTACTGGCATATCATCAGTGAGACTGTTTATCACTTTTTAGCTATTCATTTCTCTAGCATGTCGTGACTGTCTACTAATGTACTATCATTTCCTCTTTTTACACTCAACTCTTTTATCTTTTTCATGTTTTTGAACTTTTTCAAAATTTTCAAACGTTTTTGAATTTTTAATATCTTTCTTACTCCCCCTAAAATTCAAAAAAATTTTAAAGAAAATTTAACAAACCGATGTGGACAGCTTCATCTCGCCATCCAGTTCTGCTTTACAATTGCTGTTTAGCACATTTAGTAGATTGTTTATTCTTTTACCCCTCATGATAACAAAACATCGATACTTTTGAATTTCGAAAAACATTTTCAATTCTTGTTTTATCATGTTTTGTTTGTTCAAGAGTGAGGGTTCTACGACTTAATTTTCAAATTTTTAAAATTTTTCAAACATTCATGATAAAAAATTTCAATCAAACCAGTCTTAGCCTATTTCTGAACACTAAGACTATATTTTCTTCATGTGCCAGGCTGCTCCGTTATCCATGATTTACTTTGATTGACCTTCGAAACACCTGCACATGCAACAAATCAATCACTTGAACAATGCAACCCCAGCCTGCTTAGTCTTGGGTAACTTAACATGAATTGTTTCATTCAAGCTTGGAAAATCTTTTTCTATTTTTTTCAAAAACACCATCTTGTTTCTTGACTTCAACTTTCTCAGTTGAGTCAAGTTTCTTCTCAATAACATCAGAAATTTCTTTCTTTTTGATCACCCAAGTTTGACCTTTTGAAACATTCCTTTTTACATAAAACTTTGAATCTTTTTGAATGTTTCCTTTTAAAACTTATTTTGGTACAAACATGATAGATTTTACTTTCTTATTTTCTGATTTCTTTTGTTCAACATTAATAGACTTAGAATTTTGTGGACATTTGCGAACAATGTGTCCAACTTGATTGCATTTGAAACACGTTTTATTTGAAACATTTTTAGCCTGTTGATGTTGTTTCTTTTGAGCAAAGAATTCCTCATTAGTTTGGCAACTAAATTAGGATTCTTTCTCTTTCTCTGGACTTGTTTCATGAACAAAGTCCATCTTTTTCTGAAAATTTGGATTTTGAAATCGTTTGTTTTGATTTGTCTTCTTTTTATATCCTAAACCAACTCTTTCATTTTTAAAATTTTTCTTTTGATAATACGAGTTTCTTGGTTTGGTATAAAAAGATTTCTCTTTCTTGAAATTCAAATTTCTTACATTAGTTGCAAGATTTTCAATCTCTAAAATTTTGATTTCCAACAACTTAAAAACTTTTTCGAGCTTTTCCAAATTCACATTTTGAATCAGAAATTCATCATCTGAAAACAATTTGTCAGATCCAACCATTTTGTACATCATCATTAATGGCTCATCATTCATTTTTGAGTCAGATTTTGATTTCTGAGATAATTCTTGTGAAGACTTTCCTCATCTTCAAATTGTGATTTAGAATTCTCAATTTTGGTGGAATTACTTTGACTTTCATCATCAAAAACTTTTTCAACCACATCATTCACTAATTCTGATTCACAAACATCATCAGATTTGGTGTATGTCACATCAACATCATCGGGCAGCTGATCAATTTGATTTTGAACAGTTTTTAATTTGATGTTCAGCACCTTTTCTACCCCCTCAATTTTTTTCCGGCAATAACTTTCCAGTATGGGAGGTGGAACTTGATGATATCCAGACCCTTTTCTATTCCCAATAATCTTCTCCTCAGATTCACTTTCTTTTGTCGGTTTTTGAAAAATACGTTCAAGTACATACGATGAAGTTGAGTAACTGAATAGTTTCTTATTGACCCTTTCTGTTTCAATTTTTGATGTCATTAATTCTTGCTTAAGCAATGCAGTTGTATCAATATGCTCATTTATTACATTTTGCTTATCCATCATGGTACCTTTAAGCATCATTATTGTTGCATCATTTTCACGGCTAAGGTCAATAAACTGTTTAGTTTTGCTACTCATCTTGTGATATACTTCTTTCATCTGAGTATAATCATATTTCAAAAGATTGTTGTGTTCTTTCAATTCTTGAGTTACTTTTTCTTTTTGACAACATATAATGCATTTTTCTGAACATTTTTATTTTAAAACTTCATTTGCTTTATCAACTTTTTTGCATTTATGTTTCAAAAATTCTTCCTTTTTAGCTAACTCTGCACATTTTTTATTCAAAACATCTTCGGTTTTAGTTAGCTTTACATATTCTTGTTTTAAGTATTTTTCTTTTTCCAATATTTCTGTGCATTTCTGTTTCAAAAACTCTTCTTTTTCAGCAACCTCTAAGTACATTTTGTTTAAAAATTCTTCTTTTTTAGCAATTACTGTGCATTTTTGTTTGAAAAAATCTTCGTTTTTAGCACAAAACTCACATGGTCCAGTTCATTTCCTACACTCAGATTCATTTTTCTCATAATCTTTTGCTTCCTCATCTTTTCTACTTTCAACATTTATACTTTTTTCTTTCTCATTCTTCTCACTTTCAATTTGTTCATCAATCAACTCATCATTCTTCTCTTCTTCATCAAACCTAGGCATCATAGTTTATCAACTATGTAGGCATGATCTTCTTCATCTCTCATTCTTGATACATCAATAATTTCTTCTATAACTTCTATATTCTCTTCTTCTCTTTGCATCTTAGTCATTCCAATACTGCTATAGTAGATATCTGCAACAACATTATAAAGCGCATCAAATAAAGAATAAGATATATCAGACTTCTCGGGTATTTCATCAAAATGAATATCTCCTTTATTTTCTATAACTTCTTCATGAGAAGAATGATCATCATAATCTTATAGGGTAACATCAAAACAAATTTCTCCTTCGTTTTTAATTACTTCTTCGACCATTTTTTTGTTCCTCGGTCACTTTAGCTATCAGTGCAACTTCTTCACCTCTGGAAATATAATCATTCCAGTTAAACTCTTCATAATCCATTTTTTGTCAAAATCTTGAACATCTTTCACAAATACTTGAAAAATAGTCAAACTTTTGGTCAAACAAAACTTTGGAATGAAAGGAACACACTACCTTCCGTGCGAGAGGGATTACCTCTCGTGCAAAAGGTTTGAATTTTGAAAATCAACAACAACCAGATTCTTTCGCGCGAAAGGTAATTTTCAAACAACAAAAATCCGTCCTTTCGTGCGAAAGGTTGGACGAATCGTGCGAAAAGAATTGTTCTTTCGTGCGACAGGTTCCTTTCTCTCAAAAGTCAAGTAATGATTTTGACATTTTTTCAAGATTTTTCACTGATTTTGATTGAATTAAGGTCTGATTTGTTCAAGGGTTTGTTTGTAAGTGAATTCGCACAATATGTTCAAGTTTTAACAAATTTTATCCATGAATTCATTGTTTTAAGAAGAAAGTGTAGAAGTAGAAGTGAAATGATGTGAAATCGGCTTCAATCTGCTCAATTCGGCTGAATTCTTGTGTTCTCTGTCACTGAAATCGGCCTCCATGCTCTGATACCACTTGTGAGGACCGTTTCGGTTCTTTGAATGCTCTGGCCAGTCAGATATTCACCATATCATGTGCGGAATCCATGTATGATGATGACATACACAAGAACTCTCTAATTAAACTAGTTTCTATTGGTAATACGATGATACAAAACCAGGAAAACAAACGGGCAGAGCTTCGGTGCCAAAGACCGAAAAGTTCTAAATGAAAAGACCCAAGTCCCCTATTTATAGGCAACCCTTATCGTGCAACAGGCCCTTTCGTGCATAAGGCCCTTTCGTGCAACAGGCCATTTCGTACAACAGGACTCCTTTCGTACAACAAGACTCCTTTCGCATAACATGACTCCTTTTGCACGAAAGGTCCTTTCGTGCGGAAGGATCTAGACCTATAACTTTTACAGTTCCGACACCTTCTAAAACGTATTCCTATACATCCAACTATGACTCAATACATTGATGGAGGCAATAGACATAATGCACTCACAAGACCAATATGGTCGAGGGTAGTGTTGCCTCCAAAAGAGGGACATGCCACATTTTTCTTTAATAACTTACTTAATTATCTTTCAATAATCCGGCCTTGCGATACTGTATCCCTGCTAACTCAGACCAATATGGCTGAGGGTAGCGTTGCCTCCAAAAGAGAGACATGCCACTATAACTAAGATAATCTCTTAAAAAACCTAAAGCACAAAAATCATCAAAGGATACATAAATGACGAGTCGGATCTAAGCGATTCTATCTAGTCTATCTGTTCTTTTATTTATTTTGTTTTCTTATCTTTACTTTGTTTTCTTTTACTTAATTGTTCAATATGATTAGTGGCATGATCTTGGCCAGTGACACGCCTCGCGGTAATACCCCGCATGTGGAAATTGAGGGTGTGACATTTGAGATTTCGAGTCCTCTTATAAATTCCAAGTTTTTTTATGAAATCTCGAATCCTGTGAGATTTTGACATGTTATGAGATCTCGAGTTCTCTCGAGATTTCATTTCCTCTTATGAGATTTCGAGTTCTCTTATGAAATCTCGAAATGTCTGGTGAAATCTCAATTTTTATTGAGATTTCGAGTTAATGATAAGATGTCGAAATCTTATGAATCTATCTCGAAAACTACTAAATATCTCTTATGAACTTGTGATAAGTATGCTAATTTTATAGATTATCTTGTTTCCTAAAATAATGCTTGATAATTGTTATCCATGATTTTGAAATCTTATTATCCATATACCATATAATTAATTCAAAAATCTTATGGATAAAAAAAGTAATCGATCTTTGGAAAAGCAGCATAATCTTTTATTTGATTCATCCTAAATATAAGTAATTCTTCGAATTTTATGATGAACACGAAGAATTTTATCGACGAAGTTTTATAACTTTCTCATTTGGAATCGAAACATTAAACGAATTTTATGTGAATATTTCAAGTGATGTCAATAATTCGGATTTAATAAAGTTCATGCCGATTAAAATTTATTCTTTTTTTTCTAGATTTCTTGACCCTAGCACATGTCAAGCATTTGTTAACGTACTTTGCTATGATCGCTTTCATGTTAGGCCACTAGTACAAGGCCTTAAGGTCGCAATACATTTTGGGACTTGAACATTTAGTCACTAATCATGTTGATGGTGATGGACTTACTTTGTTTTCTTTTACTTAATTGTTCAATATAATTGGTGGCATGATCCTGACCAGTCACACGCCTTGCGGTAATACCGTGCATGTGAAAATTGAGGGTGTGACATTTGAGATTTCGGGTCCTCTTATAAATTCCAAGTTTGTTTATGAAATCTCGAATCCTATGAGATTTCGACATGTTATGAGATCTCAAGTTCTCTCGAGATTTCAATTCCTCTTATGAGATTTCGAGTTCTCTTATGAAATCCCGAAATGTCTGGTGAAATCTCAAGTTTTATTGAGATTTTGAGTTAATGATAAGATGTCAAAATCTTATGAACCTATCTCAAAAACTACTACATATCTCTTATGAACTTGTGATAAGTATGATAATTTTATAGATTATCTTGTTTCCTAAAATAATGCTTGTTAATTGTTATACATGATTTTGAAATCTTATTATCGATATTCCATATCATTAATTCAAAGATCTTATGGATAAAACAAGTAATCGAAATTAGGAAAAAAACATAATCTTTTATTTGATTCATCCCAAATATAATAATTCTTCGAATTTTATGATGAACACCAAGAATATCATTGACGAATTTTTATGACTTTCTCATATGGAATCGAAACCTTAAAGGAATTTTATGTGAAGATTTCATGTAATGTCAAGAATTCGGATTTAATAAAGTTAAAGCCGATTAAAATTTATTCTTTTTTCTAGATTTCTTGGTAGAAAAAGTGATCATATTAAAATCGTTTTTCATCAAAATTTTAGTTTTCTAGTTTTAATTCCAGATTTAGGAAAAACTAACAAAACTTATTTGAGCAACGTCATATCTAATACCACATGTTGATCAGTTTTGGTAGTATGTAATGGAAAACATGTAAAAGTAATACTTGTTACAGCATTCAGGCCAGCAGAGATTCTAGAATGGAAGCCGCCATGGAGTTCAACTTGTCAGTCGGCTTGATCTGGTTCTTGTTTAGGATGTATATGTGGATGGTAGTTCCGAGTTCGTAAGGATGAAGAACTCGTGATTATAGAGAGATAGGAGGTAGAGATTTTTGTGTGATGTTAATGTCTAATCTAAAACTCTCTCTAGTCATCTCCTTAAAAACACCTTAGGGGAAACCTTTATTAGTTAATAATGGTAATACAGTCCGTCAACAATTAACAACTAATATTATAATAAGGTATAATTATGTTTTAATCTAATAGTATATAAATGATTATAATGATATATATATATATATATATATATATAGAAACGGGATCAGGAGAAAACGGTAGAAAGTGTGAGAACGGTGAGAACGCATCATGGCCCAACACGTGTCACGCGACATAGAGAAGGGCGGAGGGGCTTTTTTGTCCTTTCATATTTTCTTTTTTAAACGCGTGTTACATCACCTTTCCATTTTTTGGCGTTTAATAAATACGCGGCGTTTTTATTGTTTTTATATCAGGATCATAGTAAACATTTTGGCGTTTTAAGCAAATTTTGGCGTTTTTTATTGTTTTTAGATCAGGATGCAGGCCTATAATGTAAAAAACATCAGTTATTTTTTTATGTTTATTTATTTTTTTATTTTTTTCTATCAAGTGTTGTGCCATTTAGGATACAGGCCTATAGTTCTGATTTTTCCAGTAATACTTTATTTGGCGTTTTTGGCGTTTTATATAGCAACATCGTGCTTTGCTAGCATCCGTTCTCACTGCTTTCACACTATCAGGCGTTTTGGCGTTTTTTATTAGTAGAGAATTAGATATTAAACAACAGAGAATTATATAACAAACAATAGAAAATGGAAAAAAAATTATAATCTAATTTCTCATCCAAATCTTCACTGTCATCGGCCTCTTCTACTTTAATCTTTTTGGCGTTTTGAACCTTTTTTTGAATACCTTATGTAGACCCTTTATTGTGGTTTGATATATACTTGTTTGGTGACATGTTGAACACCAACGCCTACTCGAATGTATTCATCCCTTCATGGCATCAATATATCCATCAAGAACAAAGTGACATGATGATCATCAGTCTTTTTTTCATGAATATTTGTCCATCTCATTCAGCAAAAGCTTATAGAGATACCCACCTCAGAGTAGAATCCATTCAGTGAAACTTCATTTAGAACAATACTCAATATAGAAGAAATGAGGTTCCGCATCTGTGGCTTTTTTAAGTATCTTTTTTTGGCGTTTTAAAATGAATGGTTTTTGGAAAGATAGCGTTTATATTTTTGGTTGGTGATTAGTTTATTGTGCAGAGACGTCTCTCTTATAGGATGTTTTTGGCGCGTAGTTTAGGCGAGATTTTTATTTATAATAAATGATATTAATAAAGTAGCCGTCTTTTCAGTTACTGTGTTTATTTTTTACTCTTTTTGTTCAGCTTTTTATGAGTTTTTATGGTCATAGACCTTCCATCTTCCAAGTTTGGCGTTTTTAATGGCTTTAAGTAGTTTTTGGCGTTTTTTCCATTTTTAGCTTTTAATAATAGTTCTTCAAATTATTTTTATTATAGGTTTGGAGTATTTGGCATTTTACTGCATTATGGCGTTTTATTACATTATGGCGTTTTCCAATCTTTATGACTTTTTGGCTCTTTATTAAACTTTTTTATTCTTAGTCGAAAAATACATAACAAACAACAAAAAAGAGAAATTAAAAAACTGAAAATAGAAACAATTCATCTTCCAAATCTTCACTGTCATCAGTCTCTTTCTTCTTTGAAACATGTTCACTGGTGGTTTGGCTTTGTCATGTTTGTGTTTTTGTGGTCGTTTGGAAAGACAATATGACATGAGCTTTTTGTTTGGATATGTATCTTCAAAGCTGTTGGTACATATGTCTGTCGACTTCGTCTTGTATTGAGTCTTGTAATAGACTAGATAGATCAGGGCACGTTATACGAGAAACATGTAGAAAAGGCCATTTCGCACGAAATGGAACAGGCCATTTCATGTGAGGCTATTTCGTATGAAATGGATGGCCTATATATAGTTGCCTTGAGTCTTTCATTTGTAACGTTTGGATTCCGGTAGCGAAGCTCTGCCGAGGTGTCTCCAGCATTGTAAAACGATCTGATATCAATACAAGAGACAGTTTAAGTGAATCTAAGTACAAATCAGCTGAAATAACTCCGATACGTCTGTTCCGCCTTTCATATTGGACGAGATCTCTTCTGAACGACTCGTTTGGTCGTGCAAACGATCCTACAAGTGGTATCAGAGCTCAGGAGGAAGTGTTCTTACCATTTCAGCTGTTTTTCACCGGAAAATTCTGATTTCTACTCACTTTCTTTACATTTTTCAAAATTAAACAAGATTTTACGGATAAAATGGCTTGATTTTCACAAATAACGTGTGAAACACTGTTTTAACAAACCATTGAAAGAATCAGACTTAAAATCGACCTATAACTTGATCAATTTTGACAAAAACTCATCAAATCGTTCAAGAATGCTTCATTTCATTTGAATTGGTCTTCCATTTCGCACGTATTGGTCCAATCCGTTTGAACTTTGATCCATTTCGCACGAAATGGTCCAAATCGTGTGAAAAAGTCCAATTCGCTTGAATTTGCTTCCATTTCGCACAAGCTGAGCTTCCATTTCGCATCAAGTGTCCAATTCGCTTGAAAAGGCTATTTCGTGTGAATCATACATTCCAATTCGCACGAATTGGGTAAAAAGTTTCAATTCGTTTGAATAGTGACCAGTTCGCTTGAAAGACTCCATTTCGTGTGAGAGTGCATTTCAGTTCGTTTGAGATTGAATATTTCCAGATCGTGTGAAAATTACTAGTTCGTTTGAAAGTCCGAGTTTGTGAAATTTTCAAAACTGAATCATGGATAACGAGTTGTACAACGCCTTTGCTACCCCGATCACTGTGACTCAGAATACAATGCTAGAAAATGAAACGGGAACCATGCAAAAACCGCCTAAGCTTATGGATATTGAGGAGTATAGTGGATGGGCGGAACGTTTTGAAAATTGGGTTCAAGCATATTACTTAGATTCATGGGAATGTACTGAATATCGATATATTAGACCGGTTATGGACAATGGATAGAAGGTTGATATTAAAGATCTAGGTGTTGATGAGAAAAAGAAATACAAAAATGAAAAGATGATGGTTAGTCTCTTGCAGCAAGCTATTAAGGAAGAAATCTTGATTTTACTACAACACAACGGAAGTGCACATTCAATATGGAAAGAACTAAAATCGAAGTTTGTTGGAAGTAAAGAGATGACGAAGAACAAAATGTCACTTTTGAAGAAAGAATTTGATCTATTTCGTGGATTAAAAACTAAAAACACCAAGCACATTATAGAAAGATATTGCAATTTGTTGATGAACATGAAGAGATTGAACATCAAGAAAGATAATGATGAATTGATTGAAAAGTTGGCCGATGCGTTGCCACAAGATGTCTGGGGCACGTATCTTATGATGTTGAAAAATAAACCTGAATTTGACAATCTAACGCTGAACACGTTTATAGAACAACTCGAAGCTCAAGAGATGGAACAACGAAAGATAGCGAGAATGAAGGACTTTGATGGTGAACAAGACATTGGTCTGTATTACAAAGGAGGTACTAGTAATAAGACCCACATTGCACCAAAAATTGAAGCTGCTTTCAATGCAAAAAATTCTTCTGGAGGATCATCTCAAGGATTAAGTAGCAAAACTGGATTCTCTTCATATCCATCATTCGATCCAAATTTTTCAGCAACCGAGAATGGCAAAGTACTACAATGCAACATTGCGTTAAATCTTGAGAATGATCAAAATTACTCTGAAGAAGTAGCCAAAAGTCATATGTCTTTGTTGGTGACTGTGTTAGAGTCTTATGGGAGTTTAGTTGCAGGAAGGATCGGAAATCCAATGTTGACAAAAGAGGATTAAGATCAGATTGATGCTGAAGAGATGGAACTTATGGATATAAAGTGGTGTTTAGCGAGCGTGTTGAGAAGAGCTGAGAAGTTTAAACAGATTACGGGAAGAGATAATTTCCGTGATGCTAATGTTTCTACTTTAGGATTTGATAAATCTAAAGTTACTTGTTTTCGTTGCAGGGAAAAGGTGCATTTCAAGCGAGAATGCACAAACCGTGAAGCAAGTGGTGCTCAAAATCCTTTCGGAAACAATGATTATTATCGGAAAGCGATTTATCATCAAGTTGCTCAACAGTCGTATCAACAATCGCCACAAACTTCACATGCAAGAAAGGAGATTGAAGAACCAAAGAAAGCTTATCTAGTTAATCAAGAGGATGAAAGATTGCCAGAAGGTTTTAGCTGGGACAAATATTGTCCAGATGAAGAGATCTTAAAGGCTAAAGCTTTTGTTGCTCAAATTGTTGAAGACAGTGATGATGATAATTCGTATTGGGCCGATAGTATGAAAGAGCACTTAAAATATCTAGCCGAGAGAGATGCTGAAAATGCTCGAATGGCAAAGAAGAAGGTTGAAAAACAAGATGATCGTGATGATGATAATTCATATTATGCAGAAAGAATGAAAGAGCTTTTAAAATTTCAAGCTGAAAGAGATAAAAATGATGATGAAGATGTCCTAGTGATAAAGAAACAGGTCAAAGAAATTCAAGCTTTCAAGATTGAAATAGAAGCTGATGCAGAAAAGGTGTCTGAGAAATGTGAAAACTGTGAGACTATGAAGAAGCAAAACAATGAGTTGATTCACAACATGAACAGACTGAAAGAATCGTATGATGTCTTAAACAAAGCCATGAATCAATATAACGAGTCGAGCAGTGAACAAGCAACAGCTATGAAGACACTCAATGGAGCATACATGACAAAGCAGAAAATGGTCAATTATTACATTGATATGTGTGCTGAGCTTGAACAGAAATTGGAAATTCAGAGGATAGAAACTGAAAGAGTAAACAAGTTGTTGAAAAGTTACTCATGTTCTTCTTATGTGATTGACAGGATTTATCCTACAGTGGAAGGGATGAAAGCGTTTGAAGAAGAAACATATGAAGAGAAGAATTCTGAAACAAAAGTGGATACTGAAGTGAAGAATTCTGGTAAGAAACAAAGTGTCAGTTATAACAAGTGTCCACCTCCGATTAAAAATGGATATTCTCCACGAAATCCTAATTCAGAAAGAGTCAAAAAGGCAACCAACTTACAGTGGGAATTTGAGACTTCAGATAACTTGCCAGATAACATTGATGTCACTTTCACATCATCCGACACTGATCATGAGTCAGAGTTAATAAAGAAAGTGGTCGATCAGGTGTTGGATAAAGATGAAACGAAGGAGTCAGAGTCAAAGTCTGACACGTCAATTCCAACAGTCAAAAAGGACAAACGGGTTTACAATAAAGAATTTCTGTTATCACAAAATAATTTGAATGAGAAAACAATCAAAGTAGCTTATACTTTGAATGATTCTGACAAATTATATTCTGATGAAGAATTTCCAATAAGAAGTGTTAAAACTGAAATGATTAACAAGGTTTTCAAACTAACAAAAATTAATATTTCTGAAATAAAAGATGTAAATCTTGCTGAAAAACCTAAACCTTACACCTCAAGAGTTCAACAAAGGTTAAACAAGAAAAGGGGTTACAGTTCTGGTTCAGGTTATCAAAAGAAACCAAACCATAACGGTAATTTCAAAAAGAAGGGATTGGGTTTTATTCCACCCAAAATCATAAAAATGAGAAAATTTATAAACTAAAAACTGTTTTTGTTTCAGGAACATCATCTGAAGAAGAAAAAGAGCAAGTGTTCAAAAAACAGACAAACAAAGAATTCCTTGCTAAGAAGCAAGAGGGAATGAAGAAGGAAGTTGCTCAGAAGAAGGAGACAAGAACCTGTTTTCAATGCAAAACAGTTGGTCATATTGCCAGGAATTGTCCAAAGGCAATCCAAACAAAACAGGGGGTCTCTGAAAAACTAAAAGAAAAAATGGTTGAAAATGAACCACCAACCAAACAATTTAAAGTTTTCAAAAATTCAAAATTTGAGGTTGGTGAATGTTCAAAAAGTTTTTACAAAATAAAAGTGAAGCTTAACAACCAAAAGTGGGTTGTTAAGAAATTAGATGATAGTTCTAGCAATGATTCTGATTCGTCAAAATCAGAGGAGCTATTTTCTGGCGATGAATCTGACTCGTCAAAGTCAGAGGAGCCACAAGTTGAGCTAAAAAGGGAAAATTCAGTGCCGCCATTGGATGATGCAAACTTTCCACCATTGCGGGCTGAAAATTTAAAATCAAAAATTGGAAAAGTTGAAATTTCAAATCAATTCTTTTCTGAAGAGAAAGACTTTGATGTTGAAAAAGCCTTTAACCCCACAGTTCAAAATATTTTTGGAAAAATGATTGACGGGAAGGTCAAAGGGGTAAAGGAATTTTATGAAAAGAAAATGAATAAACCAGATGAAGATGGTTCACCCCAGGTTAGTAACTGGGATAGAACCTATCACGACTAAAAATCTGGACTTGCCGGAGCTCCCAAGTTGGTAATCGTGGAGCAGCGTTCGGCATCTTTCTTGAGAAATTTACTTTTGTGAAATTTCGACCTACAAGTGGTTATTTGTTTGTTCCTACAAGTTGTTAATCAAGGTCATTAAGTTGAACTTTAGTTAACTTTCATACAAGTGGAAAACTTATTTTTCGGAAAACCATTTGATTAAAACAAACTTAAGTGTTTTGAAATCATAATGGGAAAATAGTTTGTTCTCAGGGAGAGTTCTAATTGTTTATGCCAAGTGGATGGCGATTTGAAGCAATCCACATCGGTTTGTCAAATTTTAAATGATTTTGAATTTTAGGGGGAGTAAGAAATTTCGAAAAAATCCAAAAACATTAGAAGGGGGAGTAAGAAATTTCGAAAAATCCAAAAACATTAGAAAATTTGAAAAAGCCAAAAACATGATAAAATCAAAAATGAGTTTTGTTGTGAAAAAGAGGAAATGGTAGTACATCAGTAGACAATCACAGTACGCTAAAGAATTGGAAAGTCAAATGTGATAAACGGTCTCACTGATGATATGCCAGTAGGTTTTCGCACGCTTAGTAGATTGTGTTCGAGATATAAACCTAAATATCACACTTACTTAGTTTGTGGGGAACATCTCTCGGATATATAGGTAACCCCCGAAATCTTATTTGAAGGGCTTTCTATTTCTGACATACTAGGTCTTTGTATGTGGTGATATCTGGGGTATTATACCTGGACTTCTGATTTTGCGGGAGCAATAGCCTAGTTCTCGTATAATACTTTGCATTGCTGTAATCTTAAAGCTCGCCCTCAGCATAAAAAATGATGAAACATTGAAAAATGCTAATCATGTGATGTTGAAGAAAAGATTCTCTAAAGGGAACACACCTAAAGTCGAACCATCATCTCTCTGATTTTGCGGAAGCAATAGCCTGAGCTCTCATGGTCTCGCATTTAACCCCTTACAGATATCATTAGTGTACATTCACCTGTAAGACTGAATATAGAAGTCTGGATACGGGAGTATATTCTGAGGTGGGACACGCGAATAAGTTTAAGTTCATTAAAACACTAATCTCGTATCTCGAAACAGTTGAACTTTGTGTGAAAATTTAAGTGGATCAGTATACTGACAATCTAAGTGAATCGTTTAGAACTTAAAATGTTTAAAGCTTAACGGTGCTAGTGATTTGTCAAAAACTGATATGATCCTCTTACACAAACTCACAAAAATATGGTTTGTAAATATTTCTTAACGGCTTTTCATTAAAAACAAAAATCCAAAAAAAAATTCGGAGTGTTTTAGCATAAAATTTTGAAAAATTCAAAAAGATTTTATTTCATCTTATTTTCGACAACTGATGTTGAAAAGCTGATTTTCAAAATTCCGAGTGCTAAACATGATGAACAACAGGTTTGGGAGAGTTTGTTTGAGATGAAGAGTGAAGTTAAAAGTTTGAGAAAATTTGAGAAATGTCATAATCTAACAAGTGATGTGTTGAGATTGATTTTACAAGTTGTAACCAGAGATTAAAATTGTCATAAATATATATCTTATGTTTTGGGTAGAGAATTGTGCAGGTAAAGCCAGGTTACGATCTTAGAACCTGTGAAAGCCTGTAAATTGTAAATTCCAGACTGCGATCCCAGCTTATCGAAAGGGGGAGTCTGAAGACATCAAGAGGGAGTCTGAAGATGTGAGAGCCAGATTCAGATCCAGGAACAGTGTTCAAGATAGAAGTTGTTGATGCTGAAGAACTTAAGGAATCAAGAGATCTGATCAAGAGAATTAGAGAGAGGATAGAGTCAGGTTAAGCGATTCTGAAAGAAAAAGAGAGAAGAGAGAAGATTGAGGATGCTAACAATGTCAGGTTCTTTGGAGAGAGCGAGAAGACTGATAAAGACTGAACAGTTGACATACCGAAGACTCGACACTGAAGACTTCGTCAACATCCAAGGGGGAGTCCGTTGGTACATATGTCTGTCGACTTCGTCTTGTATCGAGTCTTGTAATAGATTAGATAGATCAGGGCATGTTATACGAGAAAAACGAGAAACATGTAGAAAAGGCCATTTCGCACGAAATGGAACAGGCCATTTCGCACGAAATGGAGAGGCCATTTCGTGTGAGGCTATTTCGTACGAAATGGATGGCCTATATATAGTTGCCTTGAGTCTTTCATTTGTAACGTTTGGATTCCGGTAGCGAAGCTCTGCCGAGGTGTCTCCAGCATTGTAAAACGATCTGATATCAATACAAGAGACAGTTTAAGTGAATCTAAGTGCAAATCAGCTGAAATAACTCCGATACGTCTGTTTCCGCCTTTCGTATTGGACGAGATCTCTTCTGAACGACTCGTTTGGTCGTGCAAACGATCCTACAAAAGCACTCATCAGTGTCATTCGTCTATTCATGCCATTATAATATTCATCAATAACAAAACACAAAAAATGACATAAGTCTGACCCAAGTATCTTTTTCTTGAAGTTTTGTCCACCTCATTCAGCAAAATGTTATTTGAGTCACAGCACCTCAGGAAAGAAGCATTCTACGAAACTTCGAGTAGAACAATATTGAATATACAAGTAACGATTTTTGATATTTTTGGCATTTTACTGAGGAAATATTGTATTTGAAAGAAACGTCCATTTTTTGGAAATTTTTTATATTTGAGAGCTTTGGCGTTTTCAAAGATGATTGGTATATAGTAAAATATGACGTTTTTGAGTAGGGGTGTTTGATGTTTTGGAAATTTTGGCGTTGTAAGATGAATGGTATATAGTAGAAAATATGGCGTTTCATGTTGGGGGAGGTGTGTTTTTATGTATGAGAATGTTTTGTTTATATAGGGATGAGTTTTGGCCAGTAATTGCGTTTTGATATAGTAGTGTAAAGACCTTTTTACCCTTAATGAAGCGCGTCCACTCAATAGAATTCGTGTTATTTACAAAAATGCCACCGCGCCAATCTAGTCCATAGAATGTTTTGATCGGACGATCCATAAGTGTTCTCACCGTTCTCACAATTTCCACCGTTTTCTCTAAATCCTGACCCTATATATATATATATATATATATATAGGGGACCGCTAGAATGAGAACCACCTCCAGTTGTAAGAACCGCGAGAACCACTTTCTGGCAATTAGATCAAGATGATGGATGGATGAGATTAAAAGTATTTAAAAATGATATTAAATATTTTTTGTCTTATTATGTATTTAATATTTTAATTCAAAAGGGTATTTAAGTAAAATTGCTTTTTTTTGTCTTTTTATATATATTATATTTAATTGCCTTTTTGTCCTATTCAATTATTACTTTTTATTAAAAAACAAAATTTTTTGTTAAACAATATTTTTTAAAAATCAGATTTTTTATGATAATTTTTTTTTAAGATTTTCAAAATAGATGGATGAGATTAAAACATTTTTAAGAGCCGTTCTTTACGAGCGTTTTTTTACGGAACGTTTTACGATTTTTACAGATTTTTACGTTTAACGTTTTACGTTTTTACGCACGGCTTTTTTCGCGCCTCGTTTTTTGACGCGCTTTTTTTACGTAAATGTTATTTACGTTTTACACGCCGTTTTTTCAACGCGCCTTTCTTACGTTAACGTTATTTACGTTTCACGCGTCGTTTTTTCAACGCGCCATTTTTTAAGTTAAGGTTTTTTACGTTTTACGCGCCGGTTTTTTACGTTAAAGTTTTTTACGTTTTTACGTTTTACGCGCCGGTTTTTTACGTTAACGTTTTTTACGTTAGCATTTTTAAATTCAGGTTTTTTACGTTTTAGTAAAAAAAATTTACGTTTTTACGTTTTACCTAAAACTTTTTACGTTTTACGTTAAAAAAGTTTACGGTTTACGTCAAAAAGTTTACGGTTTACGTTTTACGAAAATCTTTTTACGTTTTACGTTTTTACGTAAAACTTTTTACGTTTTACGTTTTACTTTAAAACTTTTTACGTTTTACGTTAAAAAAGTTTACGGTTTACGTCAAAAAGTTTACGGTTTACGTTTTACGAAAATCTTTTTATGTTTTACGTTTTTACGTAAAACTTTGTACGTTTTACGTTTTACATAAAGCTTTTTACGTTTTACGTTTTACATAAAGCTTTTTACGTTTTACGTTTTTTTCGTTTTACGTTAAAAAGTTTACGGGTTAATTTTTTTTTTTTTTACAAAAACTTCTTTACGCAAAAACGAACACACCCAGAAATCGCAAACTCGGGAGATGTCTCAGATATATCGTTATCATCATCGACTAGGGGGAAATTAAAAACCAACAACATCAAAACAAAGTCTATCTCGAAAAAAACGGTGTTTGGCTCAGATTAACGGATAATCAAAAGGCTGCAAAAGAGGGGTTGCAGGTTTAAAAAACCTACCCTCCGCCGTCCTTGCCGCGCCATCGTCCGTTTTTTTTTTCTTTTTGATCATCACCGCCGATTCAAAAAGGCACCAGATTCAACCGATTTAAACATTCAAAAGGACCATGAACAACATTGAAAACCCAAAAGGAACATGAACATCAATCAAACCCAGAAGGACCTTGAACATCATTCAAACCCGAGAAGGAACATGAACATCATTTAAACCCACCGGTCTCCCCACAAAACCACCACCGATCTCTGCACAAACCCAGCAGAGAATCAAATCACCAGAGAATCAAAGAACACAGAACAAAAACACCCACCAGAGAATGAAAATAAAAAACACAGATCTAACACCCACATGTTCACCGGTTCACACCCCCCCCCATCCACCCCTCCACCCCATCATTCACCGCCACCACCACCTTCGACCCACCGCCCCCTAACCCACCACAACAACCCTCCTTCACCCATCAGGCTGGATGAGTCCCCAAAAATCAAAACTCATTCAAAAACAAAATGTGAGATTGCAAATAATAACATAAACAAGATCGAACCTTTGGACCCCCACCAACCATCTGCACCAGAACCGACTCCCGAACACCCCACCGCCATCACCGTCTTCCGCCACCTCCCACCACCTCCCACCAAACACCTCCCCACCGCCGTTCTCTTTCTCTCACCTCGGTGAGAGAGAGATGAGAGAGATGAGAGAGAGAGCCTATCAGAGAGAGAAACACCCTTCAAATGCATCAGCGGATCCAGATCTTTTCTCTTCATTGAATAGGGGATAAGAAAGGGGGCGGCGAGTGGGGGCGGCGGTGATGGTTTTCTCCGGTGATTAGGTTTTGAAGGAGGGCGGCGGTGAAGGTTTACTCAGGCGGTAAGGTTTTCTCCGGCGAGTTTCAAGTCTGGTTTGGGAGAGATGAGAGAAAGATGAACATAGGTTTTCTCCGGCGAGTTTCTTTCAAAATATGAAATGAAGAGAGAGAGGGACATAAATGACAGGTGATAAAGTGAAGTCTGCAACTTTAAATAGAAAGAAAGATGAGAGAGAATAATGATTAGACACTAGGGGGTAAATGACCAATATACCCTTTGAGTTGGCATATTCTGATTGGTTAAGAGTGGTTCTCGCGGTTCTTACAACTGGAGGTGGTTCTCGTTTTAGCGGCCTCCTATATATATATACACACTCTACAAGGAATTATCTTTTTATTTTATTTTGAAGTTAATATATTTTTTTTCTAAAAGGTTTTCTTTTGATGAAGAGTTAATTACTGTTTTCGTCCCCGTGGTTTGTCAAAAACCACTATTTCAGTATATTAGTTTAAAGTTTGCGATTTCAGTCCCTGTGGTTTCACTTTCGTAACCATTTCAATCCATTTATTCTGTAAATACAGGGACTGAAATGGTTACGAGGTGGACTGAAATGGTTACGAAAGTGAAACCAGGACTGAAATCGCAATTTTTAAACTAATAGATTGAAATAGTGACTTTTGACAAACCATAGGGACGAAAACAGTAATTAACTCTTTGATGAATATCATTTTCATCAAATGCATTAAAATCCCTATAAGGTAGATAATAGATATAACTACAACGTCAGATTTTTTTTTTTTAATCTTTTTCTGTTTATGTCACCAAAGTGAAAACCAAAAGCTTGACAATATTTGTATATATATATATTAACACAAACTCAGCCAAGATAAACAAAGCGCAACAGAAGTTAGAGTTGGGTTCATCAATGGCTGCTACTCCTGGTTTCCTCACAAACTGGCCATGGAAACCACTTGGAAGCTTTAAGGTACAACGCTCGATTATGTGTTCTTTCTGACTTGTACGTCCAAAAATTACTTCAAACAAACAATCAGTCTGTATTAATTAATTTCTAAACGGGATTTTGTTTAATCAAAGATTTCAAACTTTGTTTCTTGAAATGATTATTGACACCTAATTAATCTCTTGACCCTTTTTTAGAAAGAGGTGGTAATCCGCATGAGATGATTATGATTTTTCATCAATATGGAAGTTAACAAGGTGTACTTTTGAATCCATTAGGCCTTTGGGTATACTTTAACATAACTTAACTCCATCTAAGTGACACATCAATTTTTTTTCCTCATTTGACTTTGTCCCACTCTAAGAAAATGGTTTAACATGTTAACACATAAGTCATTTAATGCACTTTAACATTGAGGTTTTTGTCTAAAAAAGAAAATAATAATTAATTCAATCTCTTAACATTCGGTTAACATGTTAACACATAACTCATTTAATGCACTTTAACACAAAGAGGGAGTGGTTTGCAATGTTAGTTAGCATGTCATGTCATTGTTAACACTCTAGATGTTAGAGTACACCCCATTGCCTTATAAACACATTATATGAACCTCAAATTCTTGTCAAGGCATAAGAAGCCGAGCACGTGGAATATATATCTATACAAGACACGATTACAGCTGTTTACTGAAAAAGTATACAACGTGATTTTTTTACTTTTTAAAAATAAACATAATTATGATGTTAGGATCCATCATTTCTTCTTTTTTGTACATAAAACGTAAAACTGTTTTTATAAACATGAGATATAAAGTAGTTAAACGAGTTGTATTCATGTTTAATACTTTTGTCGTCGTTAGAGACCTGTTAAACACGACAAGACACGATTTGCCATCCCTACGAGCATCTCTCATGTACTCGTGTGTTGACAACTTGACATAGACGCGTGTCATTTAACTTAATAGTGCGTAAAACTAGATAGCTCATAGCTCACTTATCTATTTATTTTACTTTTTGAACATAAAAATGTTATAAAACAACTTCTTAAAAAATATAAAAACAAACTAATCAATCTGTAAAACTCACCACTTTGAACGAGACCGACTTGCGTAATTTAAAAGCGTTCGTAGGATTGATCCAAAATCAGGAATCTCATGTGGTGTATATGTCATGTTTTACGTTGTGTCAAATTAACATCCTTAGATGGATTTTGTAAGTTGTGCTTTTAAACATTCATATTTACTATTTATTAACGTAGGGGAATGTTCATTGGGGAACACTAAAAAACTGGGGAACAGCGGGGAACCGACTCAAACGAACTCCGATTGGACTCATTCCAGCGGTGTTGGAATCAGCTCGTTGAACCCTAATTAAGATCTCTTAACCCTAACCCTAAATCCTAACTCCTAAACTCTAAACCTTAAAGCTAAAAAATAAGGCTAAAACCTAAGCTAAACCGTAAAATCTAAACTATAAACCCTAAAAGCTAAAAACCCTAAAGGCTAAACCTAAAGCTAAACCCGAGTTTTTTCCCAAAGTGGTGTTTAAGGAAAAACTATTTACCATTTTGGTGTTCTCTAAAAACTATTTACCAAAATAGTGTTTTCATTGCTATTTATTAACTTTTTCATAGTTTCATTTATTTATTGGATTAAAGAAAAAGGCCCAATCCGCTCCTGGTTTCCGTTGGTTCATATTTTTTACTTTTTATTCAATTAATCCAATATATATATACTATTTTCCATCAACACTGTTTTTTTAATTTTCCATCAACACTGTTTTTTATCTTTATTTTTTTCTTTGCAATTCATAATATTTCATTTTCTTTTTCGATTATTATATTTCATTTTCCGGATCAACGTACTGTGACATTTTTTTATTTCATCAAGGGACACATTTTTTTAATACATGTATTATATTTTTTTAATAAGGAGTCAATAAAAAAATCAAACTCTGTTGTGAAGTTGTAAAAAATTAAAAGCCTTCTTTTTCGATTATTATAATGCATTGTTTGTACAAGTTTGAAGGCTTTAAAATAGGAAATGTGTTGGTATTTATTATATGTTTCCATTAAATGGAAAAAGAAATATTTTTTACAGCTAATTTAGTTGTTTATTTTCGTTGATTAATTAAAAATAAAGATTACATCATGTGCCCAAAAAAATGCTACCGTATTTTAAAAATTATTCTTATAATACATGTATTTAAAAAAATATAATACATGTATTAAAAAAATGTGTCCCTTGATGAAATAAAAAAAAATTGTCACAGTACGTTGATCCAGAAAATGAAATATAATAATCGAAAAAGAAAATGAAATATTATGAATTGCAAAGAAAAAAAATAAAGATAAAACACAATGTTGATGGAAAATAGTATATATATATATTGGATAAATTGAATAAAAAGTAAAAAATATGAACCAACGGAAACCAGGAGGGAATTGGGCCTTTTTCTTTAATCCAATAAATAAATGAAACTATGAAAAAGTTAATAAAAAGCAATGAAAACACTATTTTGGTAAATAGTTTTTAGAGAGCACCAAAATGGTAAATAGTTTTTCCTTAAACACCACTTTGGGAAAAAAACTCGCTAAACCCTATGGTAAATAGTTTTTAGAGAACACCAAAATGGTAAATAGTTTTTCCTTAAACACCACTTTGTGAAAAAAACTCGCTAAACCCTAAAGCTAAACCATAAAAGTCAAACCCTAATATATTTAGGGTTTAAGAGTTATGATTTAGGGTTTAGGGTTAAGAGATCCTAGTTAGGGTTTGACGAGCCGGTTCCAACGCCGCTGGAATGTGTCCAATTGGAGTTCGTTTGAGTCGGTTCCCCACTTTTTTAGTGTTCCCCAATGAATCTCACATTACTAATGTATTAATAAATGCTTCCTATATTTCTTTCATCGTCTATTAACAACTTTATTGCTTTTTATGAAACGATTACAGTATGTCGTATTGGTACCATGGGTGGTGAAGAGCGTCTATGACTTCATGACAATGGATGTAAACACAAGAGATTCAACGACTATCCTCATTTTTCTTTTACTCTTGACAAGAATGCTTCATAATCAAATTTGGATTTCTTTCTCTCGATACATAACTGCAAAAGGTCAAAACCGAATAGTTGACAAGAATATTGAGTTGGAACAAGTTGATCGTGAAAGAAACTGGTTTATCTCTCATCCTTTTCTTATACATTATAGCCCTAATAAGTCAGGGATCGAATTTTATGAACACATCAATAGATCTATTGATGTATTCCTAAAAATATTTTTAAATAACTAAACTGCCATTGACGTTTTTTTTTTCAGGGATGACCAAATAATATTAACTGGGTTATTGTATTATTTGGTAAATTACTATTTAGAAGGGGCTCAACACTTACCTATATGGAGGTTGGATGGGGTTACCATTGTTATTGTGCTACATGTTGGACCTGTAGAATTTTTGTATTATTGGTTTCACAGAGCTCTCCACCACCATTTCCTTTACAATCGCTACCATTCCCACCACCATTCCTCCATAGTCACAGAGCCAATCACCTGTAAATTTCCCTCTTTAAATACTTTCTGGTTATTCTTTAAAGGCTATAGGGTGTGATCATTACCATCATGGTCATCATGACCCTCCACATTAGCATCATGTCCCCACTTTTAATCCATCATCCAAAACCACAACTCTAAGGGAGTGGTCATGACCCAAATCACTATTCTCTTATTTTAATTTATTTTTATGAAAAGGAAAACCAAATATTGAAAAAGGAAATGAGACTCATGGTTGCAATGGTTTAATCCATGCGAACCATTGTGGATGAGGCAATGGGGTGGTGTAGCAATCCATTAATGGTCCTCGATAACCCAACCCATGCCCCCACACCCTTCAGCCTATCTGAATACGCTGTAGTTATTTAGAGGTTTCTATTTAAACTATTGTGTTTAGTGTTGAATCTTCCACTAGCCGAGCATCTTAGTGGTCCGGGGCGCCCTAGCTCTTTCAGATGTTTCGCTCATAGTGTTAGCTTTATCTTTTTTTGTAGTGTAAAATATTTGATTTTTAAGAGTGTAGCCCCCACTAATTTGGATTTTAGGAGTCTGACCCCTACTAATTTTTCATTCAAACTCTGTCACTTTAATCTTGTTTTCGCCGTAAAGCTATTATTATTAAAAATATGTGATCAGTGGGTCACTGCTCACTACATCAAATCAAAGGTAAGAGTGTACATTTGCACAAGTTTTTTAAGCATGTATTATACAACTTACAATTTAACTCTCTTAAAAAGTTATCACATTTTAACCAACCATTTTATATCATGCTAATTTTAACCAACCATTTTATATCACATGACCTTAGGGATAAGCAGATGGTATCTGGTAGGTACTGGTTTGGAAGGAGTGCTAATATCGAATCTCTCGAATCAAAATATTTTTGGTATCAGTTCGATACCGACATTTAGGGTTTCCGATAGCAGTTAGGTACGGTACCGATTCAGTACCATTTACAGGTTGGTAAGAGTGTACATTTGCACAAGTTTTTTAAGCATGTATTATACAACTTACAATTTAACTCTCTTAAAAAGTTATCACATTTTAACCAACCATTTTATATCATGCTAATTTTAACCAACCATTTTATATCACATGACCTTAGGGATAAGCAGATGGTATCTGGTAGGTACTGGTTTGGAAGGAGTGCTAGTATCGAATCTCTCGAATCAAAATATTTTTGGTATCAGTTCGATACCGACATTTAGGGTTTCCGATAGCAGTTAGGTACGGTACCGATTCAGTACCATTTACAGGTTTTTATATTCAAATATCGGTCTGTACCGAAACCGAACCATACCGTACCAAGTATTTTCGTTATTGATACCAATACCTAATTTTTAGGATTTTCGGTACCGGTACCTATTTTTTAGGATTTTCGGTACCGGTTAGTACCAAGCTCATCCTTACATAGCCCACTCATACACTTTTTTTCTTTTATAACTTTTTACACAAAGTAAACTACCGGAAAGGTATGTATGATATACCCACACTTTAGATTGGTTCCTCAAGTATGAAGGATTATATGTGTAGTCCCAATGGCATGTACGAACGTAACACAAATGGCCTCCCTACCGCCTCATCTTTGCCCCAAAATTACCTCCAATCTTCAAAATCATCTCCCAAATCGGTTACCGGTGTTGAAATCAAACCCAGAACATAAGGTTATGATGAAAAAATCGTTTGACACCTAAACCAAAATCCAAACAATTCTAGTAGACACCTGACACAACCCCAACAGAGAAAATAGAATCTCGAAAAATTTTGCAAATGAGAGAATTAGCCACCTAAAAAAATTAAACCTCCAAGCCACTTTTAAAGATTGCACATTGACCATAGTCCTCAATAATCAATTTATTAAATTAAAAATAGTTTATTTTTATTATTTATAAACATTTACATTCTCTAAATTTACAATATTTGTGTGTATAGAGGTGTATACCTCATGCTTTGGGAGGTTTTCAAAAATATCGATTTTTTCACTTTTAAGCGTAAACTATATGTTTTCTTTTACTTATAGCACTAAAATTTACATCTTTTGCAATTTAACCTTATAAATTTTGTATTTTCAACTTTGGTCCCTTGTACTTTTCATCTTACGTAAATTTTCTGTTTTACGTTCCGTTTTAAATTCTGCGAGTTAACACGGCGCAACGTGTGTGTGGTTCAACGTTTATACGTCGTCTATTTTTTCCCGTTTGACTGGTTCGTCGCAACGCGCGGCTCCTAGATCAATTTTTATTTTTTTATAATATTTTACGTTTCAATCTAAGTTATTCGAATTAACACGCCGCAAGTTCAGTCTTGGTGGCCTCGTCGCAATGGAGGGGGTGCTTAATACTAGTTTTGATCATTTTACATATACTTAACTCATAAAGTTAATCCCTGTCCAAGCTAGGGACCTAGTGTCTTATGTTCGTATTTGGTTATGTATAAGGATCTTTGGTATAGATCGATGCTCAACGTTTTCATGTAAAGTTTATTCAAAACCGAGTTGTGCATGATAAATATACAAGAACCGTAAACATACAAGTCGTCAAAGCTCTTTCATGGTTTCTTTTTTACTATTTTTTCTCTTATAGCCTTTAATTTAAAATATGATGTCTTATAAAATTTCGATTTTGGTGTGACGTTTTCACAAGGTGAATACTAATATAATGTTGGAGATAAAATATAGAGTTAATTGCCATTTTCGCCCCTGAGGTTTGGGCACATTTGCCATTTTCGTCCAAAATGACAGTTTGGTATTATTTAGCCCCCCACGTTTGTCACTTTTTGCCATTTTCATCCAAATGCCTAACCTAGTCAGTTTATACCGTCAGATGGGGTATTTTTTGAAATTTGTTAATGGTAAGGGGGTAACTTGTAAATAATATGTAACAAATGAAATTTAAATATGATCATCAAAACCCATAAATCAAGATCATCTTCAAGAAGTATTACAGATTATACCGTAACAAATGATCTGTAAAGTTTATGTAACAAATGAAATATAAATATTTTCAAATAATCTGTAAACAAATGAAATATAAATATTTTCATTTGTAAGAAGTATTACAGATTATTTGCTATGATGTTCATCAAAACCCAGAAATCAAGATCATCTTCAAGAACATCATCATCAAAACCCAGACATCGTTCATCTTCAAACATCATCATCAAAACCCAGAAAATCAAGAACATCATATTCAAGAACATCTAAAACCCAGAAAATCCCAAATCAAGAACAAATTCCGAAACACCAGAAAATCCCTTCATAATCTGCACCATCTTCATCATCTGCAAATCCGACAACCTCCTCCTCTGCACCATCTCTGGCAACGACGGCACAACCTGCAACTCCGACAACGACGGAAATGGCTTCAAATCTGTATGCGGTGGCCCCATCTCTCTCTCTAGATCTGAACAACGACGGCACAACCTGCAACTCTGGCCCATCTCTCTCTCTTCTGCGATCGTCTCAGATCTTGCCTGAAATCAACCCGGTCTTGCCTGAAATCGATGCCGCAAAACCCTCCACCGGTGAAGAAAGCGGGTGTAGTTTGGGTGTGCGTCCATTGTCCTTCGCCGGAGAAGAAAAGGGTGTGGTCGGTGGCGCTGAACTCTCACACAGAGAGAGTGTGAAGAGGTTTAGAGAGAGAGGATTTATAATTAGTGGGCGTGGGGGTGGTGGCGGTGTAGTGGGGGCGGTAGAGGTGCGGTGGTGGGGATGGTGGCGGTAGTGGTGTGGTGGCGGTAGTGGTGCAGTGGGGGTGGGGGTGGTGGTGGGGGAGGTGAATGATCTGTGAACGAGTGTATATAAGGGTATGATTGCATTGGCCACTTTACAATTTACCCCCTTATCATTTTCAAATTTCAAAAATACCCTAAATTGGGTAAAAAAAGTAACCTGGTTGGGTATTTGGGTAACTAGGTTAGGCATTTGGATGAAAATGGCAAAAAGTGACAAACGTGGGGGGCTAAATAATACCAAACTGTCATTTTGGACGAAAATGGCAAATGTGCCCAAACCTCAGGGGCGAAAATGGTAATTAACTCTAAAATATATATATATATAGAGAGAGAGAGAGATAGTGATATCTTTCTATGCTATTCAAAAAATCTATTCCTAATGGTACAACTATATGTTGTACCAGTTGTTGTATTACCTTATTGTCGTCTAACCAATTGATTGCAGCGGTGATTCATCCGTTTGCGGAACACATTGTATATTTTGCACTGTTTGCAATCCCGTTGATGACGGTAATCCTGTGCGGTAAGGCATCTATGGCTACGCTTGCGGGGTACGTGATGTATATCGATGCAATGAACAATATGGGTCACTGCAACTTTGAGTTCATTCCAAAATCAATATTCGTTATGTTCCCTCCTCTCAAGTACGTCATGTATACTCCAACGTACGTCACACTCCAATTTTTTTTTTTAATTTATCAATATTAACATTACAAATATTTTAATAAAAGAAAAATCAGTTAATATTAGACACATAGAACATCTTAACGCAAAACTTGATCATTTTTATACAATAATATCCTACGTGGTGCAAATACTGCCACATTTTTTGTTTTAGTTGGTTTCCCGAAATATATATAACAATGAAACCAATTAAAAAATTTGATGGCTATTTTAGTATACACATTTAGTCTCGTGATTTCGCTTATCACATTTTAGTTTGTTTCATTATGAGAACCAAGTTTGTATTTTACTTATATAGTTTTATAATCGTATTTTTTAAATACCTTGTTTATAACAAATTTTAAGAAAGCATATAAAAATGTTTTACATTCTTTCCAACCTAGGTACCACTCTTTGCACCATACTCAATTTCGAACAAACTACTCGCTTTTCATGCCATTCTACGACTACATCTATGGCACGATGGACAAATCTACAGACATATTGTATGAGAAGTCGCTAAAACAAAAGGAAGAATCACCACATGTCGTGCATTTAACACATCTAACAACCCCTGAGGCGATTTATCACATGAGGCTCGGGTTTGCTTCCTTAGCTTCTAAACCACACACTTCTTCCAAATGGTATTTGTGGATTCTTTCGCCTGTTACATTTTTGTCCATGTTGATTACACGGTTTTACGGGAAAACATTCGTCATTGAAAGGAATATCTTCAAAGACCTAATATTACAAACTTGGACCATACCAAAATACAGGACACAAGTATGCATACTTTTTATTTATTTATTTATTTTCCTTTCCTTTAATTTTCAAGATTTTTATTGGGCTTTTATCTATAGTACCTAATGCAAGGGCAAAGACAAACCATCAATGGCTTAATTGAGGATGCTATACTAGATGCTGAGGCAAAGGGTGTGAAAGTTTTAACTCTTGGTCTACTTAATCAGGTTAGTGCACAATCTTATTAGTAAATACACAATTTTATATTAGTCTAGGTGTGATGCATTCGCTTTGCTAGGCGTGTGTCTTGTGGGCATTTGACAAAATTGTACTTTGTACAATTCATATCTTATAACACAGTTCTCCAACCAAGTAATAACTATTTTCTTGAAGTATTTATATCCTTTTTAACTATTGATGGGACCTAGAGAGGGTGTAATGGGTAAGATTTACCTCGATATGAGATAGATAGGTTGCTCCCGTTAAGTCCCATGGTTCCAAATACCCTTTTGCTTACAGTATAGTAATCTAGATACCTAGATAGCATGAAATGTAGCTAAGATAATCGAAGAAAACAAACAATAATAATAGTAAGTGAAACTATATCTAATATACAGTGATGAGTAAAATGTAGTAACTACATATAAAATAGTAAAGAGACAAGAAAAAAAGGGGCAAGAACCCATATGTAAGTACTTATACACTCCCATAAAAAGGACTACACACCCACACCAACACTAAGGCATGACTAATGCTACAACAAACCAGACTTCATAGAATCCTAAGGTCCAAAGACAAATTATATAGTTCTAAACTACCGCTAACATACAGTGACATAAAAATGGGTCACAACTACTTGTTCTCATGATTTGACTGACCCATTGCCATCTTTTCTTTTGTTTCTAAAACTAGTTTAATTATTACTATCTTTTTTTTGGTTTTGGCATATAAACTAATTGTAGTTTTATAAATTTTTAGAGGGAAGAATTTAATAACAGTGGAGAGTTATTCATAAGAAGAAATCCAAAACTAAAAGTGAGGTTGGTGGATGGGTGCAGTTTAGTAGTTGCAGTGGTCGTAAACAACATTCCAAGAGGCACAACACAAGTTGTTTTCAGAGGAAACTTCAATAAAATTGCTTGCTACCTTGCTCTAGCTCTATGTCAAAAGGGCATCCAAGTAACTTCCCTTACCGATAGATATCACAAATACGATAAATGAAAGAAAGGAGCCAAACATTTACACCCTAAAATACATTCTCTTGAGTTTACTTTGTTTCAACTTAGGTTGCTGTATCTCGAGAGAAGGATTATGAGACATTGAAATCCAAGCTAAACTCGGTTGATGACCATGATAAGTTGATCATTTCACATGTTTACTCCCACAAGGTAAATTACCGTACATGTCTTTTTTAATGCACCAAAACCCTTGAGAGAAAACTTATCTTTTGTGTTTGTTACTTGATTTGTGAAGACATGGTTGGTGGGAGAAGGACTAACCAAAGAAGAACAAATGAAGGCATCAAAAGGAACCATAATCATTCCTTACTCTCAATTCCCTCCAAAGAAAGTGCGCAAAGATTGTGTTTACTACACCACACCATCAATGCTTACTCCCAAATATCTTGAGAATGTTGATTCTTGTGAGGTTGGTCAATTAACTTTTGTTCTTCATGGTTGAACCAATTGACATAGTAATTCTTAATATTGATGCATTCAACAGAATTGGTTGCCAAGAAGAGTATTGAGTGCATGGAGAATTGCAGGGATACTTCACGGGTTAGAAGACTGGAAAGTGAATGAGTGTGGGGAAGAAGTTTTCAACATTGACAAAATTTGGGACACCAGTATTCGACATGGGTTTAGCCCTATCGTGAAATCATTCACTTAATCAACATGTTTTTATGTTTACTATAAGACTTAAATATCTAGAATAACAATGTTTGTGTTCTCATTGGTTGCTTCCTACTCGAGAACATTATAAATGGTGTAATGTCAAACACTTGAAGGTGTCTAGAAATTCTATCCAAGAAGTCAATTTATTTAGTGTAAGTTCAGAATATAGAAGTTGCTACCAGTTTTAACTTGCAAGTGAATGTATGTATATACCCATTTATACACCATGTCATCACTTGTAAGATATATCCAATATGGAAAATAAACTTTGTGTGAATTTAGCACACATACAACATAGTAGTTATAAAAGGGGGCATGTATAACAATCAACGATGACAAAAGTGACTGTGTGTTTCTACTTAACGAAATCTAGTGCGCTCGCCTTTAAAAGAAGTCTTAAAGGGACTACTTTTAGAAGTAGTGCCAAATACAATGAAAGTAACCAACTTCATTAACTATGTCTTCTCATAATAGTTAACATTTACTATTGTGTGTATCTTAACAAGGGCCATATGAACAAGAAATAAGATATAGCTCAAGTTTTACACTAACTTCCGTAACTACTAAGAACATTGGTGTTTATAACAATAGAAGTAAGTCAAGGATGAACATGAAACTTACTTTCATTGAAAGAAAAGAAACTTACACATCCATTGTGAACATAACAAAACTTCAGAGGAATGCCTTCACATTTTTTAATATGCGCAAAACCTAACATGTTTTTACATCAATCGGAGCGTGGTTTGAGAGTTTTCTTGTACGAATTTATTAAATAAGTAATTTATTTGTTTATGTTTGATTTTCAGGACTAAAAATGCTGAAAACGACAAAAGAAGCAAACTCACGGTGAAAATCAAGAGTTTTGCAAGAAGACAGTCAAATTCACACACCCTCGTGCCTATCTCACACACCCTTGTGTTTCATCCCTTCAGAAGAAGACAAAAAACATTTTGACCACATCGCTCGGTGGGCCAGGATGGGGAGTATCGTGACAAGATTGATAACAACATACACAAACACAGATAGCATAGCGGAAGTGTAACACCTCGCAAAAAATCATGTCCAATATAGTATCGGCACGTGTCATGAACTTTAAACGTGTAACGAATTGATTACGAGGGACTAAAGTTGAAAAACGAAGAAAGTATGTGTGTAAGAGGATCCAAAGTGTCAACATTTGAAAATTTTTACTTTCAACGACCCTACACGATGTTATACCCTTAAACGAATAAATTATGAAACGTATGAAACCGTTTGTGGAAGAAAGTGAAAGTTTACAAGACGCGAGGGTTAAAGTCAACATGTTTAAGTAATACCTCTGAGTGACCTTTTAACGAACCCGGAGCCTTGTAACGATTAATTATGCTCCCAAGAATAAGTGATAAAAACTTCACGAGGTTTCGATATCGTTTGAGATAAATACGTTATCTTTCGTGAATTAAGGGTTAAAAGCGTCAACGATGAAAAACTTGTGTTTTCGGTTATCGTTTAACGAAACCGGACCTAACGATGTTTGGTTATATCCTAAGGATCACAAGAATATAAATTATATGGGTTAAATGTGCTTAAAATGAAAGATATTACGCTTTAAAAGGTCCAGGGGGTGAAAATGGCAAGTTTGAAACTTGCTGAGCTGGTTATCACCATGGTGGCGTCGCACCACGCCTGAGGACCTTTTCCGTCGCGTGACGCGACGGCGTTATCTGGGCATAAATTTTGCACAGTTGCAAGTTTCAGTAAGTTATCTTCTCCAAACCACTTCCACACTCACATAACTTGAATTCTATGGACTCTTTGCTGGTTCTCAAAACCACTAAACACTTGTGAGCATCAGATTAACACCTAGGGACACTTGTAATGATCCAAGGAAGGCTCCATGCACTATATAAAGGCCCTTGATGCAGCCACAAACCTTGCTCATTCAAGTTTTCTTTCACTCATTCTCTCTTGCTCTAGCTTTGGAGCATCTCTGAAGCATCCTGGGTTTCTAGAAAGCTTTCTCCAGTCTAAATCTTCTTTCTAAGGACTCTTGTAAGTGCTCTTAGCTTCCGTAATTAAGTTTTCATTAGTATAAAGACCGAAAGTCAAAGTTGACGTAAATCTACTTTGACTTTGTGATTAATCACAAACGGTCCAGCCATTATTCGAATTGAAAGTGGCTATGAGTTGGTAATTATATAGGTAATAAACCCTTAAAAGGGCACCTACTGATTATCACTCTAACTTGGTCAATTGTCGGGTCAAACATATTAATAAAAAGTCAATAGAAGCAGTTTTTATAAAATAATTCATAACTGATAATGTAAAGGTTATGGAACATGTTTTAACACTTAAATAACTTGGTAATTAATATAAGAACATGTTTAGGCATGTTCAACCCGACAATTCTGAGTTTAGGCTCGGTTCGTAACCGAAAGTCGCAAAAGTAGACTTTTGCTTTGACTTTCTGTTCTGACCCGATTTAGCTTAGTTTAGATATGCCTTAGGATTCCTTTAGGACCATATTATAGGTTAGTATAACCCTCTGAGGTTATACAACTTGGTTCCATAGAAATCCTAGTTCATTGCATGTTTCCGTTAAATGCTTAAAAGTTGACCATTATGCCCTTTTGATATTAAAAGGAGATTTTTGAAAATGTGAGAGGATAAAAATCTTTATTACTGATATTTAAGTATGTCCTAAAAGTTTGACATCAGATTATGGTCTAAAATAGAAGTTAGGCGCGTTATCGTAAAATGGAGACTTTTTTATTAATTAAATGGCAATTTTGCCATAAATCATATCTAAACCCAATATTTGACCCCAAAATTGCCACCTACTGTTAAGATATAATATTTAGGGATTTTTGAAAATTTTTATTAAATTTTAACTTGATCATAACATAGGGTTCTTGCATAGACTCGGTAATTGACGATTATGCCCTTTTTGCAAATAAAATGAGTTTTACACATCCTCTACATATCAAACTTTTTTCTACTGATTTTATACATTAAATAAATTATTTTAAACAGTAGAGGCTGATCAAAATCTCAGATTTCCTTAATTAACCCGAATATCGTCAAATACCGACTTTTATGCGATTTAGGCGCATAGTATGGTTTAAAACCATATTTAGCACCTAAGACTTGTTGCCTAATGATGTTATGAACAAATTTTTACACTTAAACAGTAAGTAAAAGTTTTGAACCCAAATTTCCAAATTTGACCCTCATAGCATATGTGAAATGACCAAAATGCCCCTACGGTGCATAGTTTGGCCACAAATGATAAAATTCACATATGTATGATATCTTACTGATATAACTTACTAAAATAAATATTTTTACTGATTATTTTAGACCAGAACCTCAGATTGCTATTTAACCTCCTTTATAAACTTTAAAATGACCAAAATACCCTTACGGGGCTTAATTTGGTTTTAAATTCGTTTTGGGCATAATGGAAGGTATCCTACTGATATCATAACATATTTTAAGAATATTAACTTGTGAAACCTGTACATGACTCATTTGGTTACCCGTTATGCATATTCGCGTTCGGTACGGTTTATGTAACTAGTTTGCATATATTAACCGAAACGGGTCAAACCTTATCGTTTTTACTTCAAAATGCAGAATGTATTTAGTTTACCCATTTTATACAAGTCCTCATACTTGTCAGGTCTAAATCACATTCTAATCCGGTCTTCGCTTAATCTTGCGTTTTGAACCGTATACCTTTCTTTAAAACTAACCGGTCTAAGTTATAACTTAAATAAGACCCGTTAGGAATCTAATAGGTTATTAAAAACCTTCGTTCCAGATTAGGAGCCCGGTAAAAGCTATCTGTACTTGCTGATTGATATACGGCTGGGGTTAAAGTTTTATTTTTAGCTCAGGTAAATACTTTCAACTTATTTTCCCTTATACGGGCTTGGGATACAGTATTTAATAATACCGCTTGGTCGGGTATTGAATCGTTAATCGAATAATGGTTAAATCATTGAGATAACCCGTTTAATCTGTTTTGTTTGATCTAAATCTTTGGGGGGTTAATGACCATGCCCTGGAAATCCTCGGCTCATTCATTGAAATGGCCACGACTTAAGCACGGGGTGTAGGCATACACCTGCTAGTGCGTATGTAGAAAGATGTACCCACTTGTTGAGGTTACTCGTCGTTGGCTTATATTACGTGGTGTGTCTATTAATCTTTAACCCGGTACTTCTAACCCGGGCTACTGAATGGATGACAAACATATAAATCTTTTACAAGATTATTTTTAAATAATTGTCCCGAGTTATAAAAGAATTTTGTGCCTTGTGCACTTAAATCAATTTTCTTAAATATTTTCAAAAGAGTCAGTTAATTGTATTTACCAGTGTAAACTGGCATATTTTCAAAACGATTAAGTACAGGTACTAAGCGTAATGGGCTGGAACTCCTGAGTGATTAAATAAAGAGTCTTGCAAGCTTTTATCGCTTTAAGTCTGTTGAACATTACTTCTTTTGTTTTGATCCGCCTGTGGATCCATCTTACAATCCGTTGTATAATATTTTATTGTACTTTCAAATCGGTTTGTATTATTATTACTTTTAGTCTTCCGCTGTGCATTGAATTGTGATTATTTGACTATGATGATATCAACTACGTCACGATACTCCCCACCGGGCCCACCGGTAATACGTGGAAATATCGGGGTGTGACAGGTTGGTATCAGAGCCAACATTGAGTGAATTAAACACTAGCCTTTTGTGTTTAATCTCAATGACACAGTTGCACATTCCTTTACTTTCGAGTCTAGACATGAACTAGGAATAATCTCATCCCTAATAAGTATACTATGTTTTCGATATTTATGCATCTCAGGATCATGTCGCCGAGTAAAGCTGCTATTGGTGGATGCTCTCCAAACCCAAAGCCTAAGAACGTTAAACTTCGTACCACGGCTAGGATAAGCGTACGACCAGTATGGAGGAAGGATCTTTTTGGACCCATTCCCAAAATCAAACCAGTTGAAACCATTAACCATATTCCAGATTCTTTACCTAAGACTTTTGAAACTTCAAATGAGAAGCTAACATCGGAGAAGTCCATACCAACTGTCCCTGAGGTTCCCACTCCAAAGATGATACCTATGGAACCAAATGACCCATATTTCTTACCTCCAAGCCTTGGAATCCCAAACTTGGATTATACATGTCCTAACCCTATTCGTGATCCATATTATTCATTAACCATAGAATCCTTGGATTCCATTTTTGAAAAGGTTCCTAGTATGGAAGATTTCGACTATTCGCCAAAACCTTCAGTATCCGTACCGCACACAGTGAACCGACGAGAAAAATTTCCAGAAATGAAATGAAGAAGAAACTCCTTTTGTTATATTTCATTTCTTTAAGTAGTCCTTATAAGGACATATTTATTTTAGTCCCTGCGTGGACAGATTTAATTGTTTAAGACCCGTTTAGGGCAATTGTTATAATAATTAGAACTTTCTATGAAAAGTTTCCTTTTTTAAAATTTACTTTGGCATTAGACGTATACATATATATTATGACCTAAATCAAAATATCATTCCTTTTTGTAATTGATCTGCCAATATATATTAACAAGAATCTTAAAAGGTATAACCTAGCCTACATGTCACTATAGACCTGGCCATGATGGTAAAACCTATTTAAAAAGATTCAAATCATTGTTAACATCTGAAAACATGTTAGCACTCCTGGCAGATATGATTCGATAAAGTTACATATGTCATCCTTATGTTGGATTCTTCCAATTCCTTTTATCTATTTTAATTTAAACATCCATTAGTGATGAAGTGCCTACAGGCCATACTTATTGTCTTAAGACAAAAGACAGTTGTAGTCTACGACTCCCTGTCAAGAAAGCGTGATGAACTACGTTCAAACCTTAATGCCCCGATCTTACGAGATCATGGCTTATGAATAAAAAAATTGTCCTTATGACTAGGCCTTATGTGCCATTAATAATATCTTTAATGATTATAATAAAGGATAATTTATAATGAAAATCTTAAATAAATATGATTAATAAATTAACCAATATGGTTTATATTACCATGGTTAATAAATCATCAGAAATGATGAATCCATAATAATAACCTCTGAATAAATATTGTCAATTGTTTTGTAGCAATCAAGCTACATGGCTGAATCAGAGGAGGTTAACAGTCACCTAAGAGAGAATAATGATACCACCAGGATTAGTGTAGCTGGTGCAGATCTTCATGCATTAATAGACAATGCAGTTACTAGAGCTCTTGATAGACAGTTCAAGGAATCAAGTGGTACATGCTCTAAGACTAATTCTGAGGCTCATAGTAAGCCCCCTTCTAAAGTGAATAAGTCAAAGAAGGACGATGCTCGTCACTCGTCAAATCAGCAGAGTGTCCCGTCTAAGAAGATTGTGCTCAATCAAGAGCCCCGTGTTAAGACCCGCTCTTACAAATATTTTGTCTCCTGCAAACCAAGAGATTTCACAGGGGAGAAAGGAGCCATCGATTGTATGACTTGGCTCGATGAGATGGACACTGTGGTTGTTATTAGTGGATGTGCTGAACAAGACATTGTGAAGTTTGTGTAGTAGTCGTTTAAAGGTGAAGCGTTAGCTTGGTGGAGATCCCAAATCCAAGCTATAGGAAAGATCCCGTTGTATAATCTGTCTTGGGATCAGTTTGTTGCTCTAATCAAGGAAAATTTCTGTCCTCAACATGAAGTTGAGAAAATCAAGACTGACTTCTTGACATTGGTAATGAAGAACTTAGACTATCAGGCATATCTTACCAGTTTCAACACCATGTCTCGATTGGTTCCATACTTGGTCACGCCAGAACCAAAACGAATAGCTCATTTTATTGGAGGTCTAGCTCTAGAGATCAAAGCAAGTGTGAAAGCATCTAGACCTACCACATTCAGGTCCATGGCTGATTTGTCGTTATCTCTTACTCTCGATGCGGTCAGGCAGAGATCGCTTAAGAATTCCGATTAAGGAAAAAGGAAACGTGAGGATGAGAACTCACGCCATTCTGATAAGAAGCATAAGGGGAACTCTGATCCCAAAAAGATTTACGGGTTTAAAAAGGAGAGCCAGCAGATGGGTGAAAAACCCAAGTGTAAAACTTGCAAGAAGTGTCATCTAGGGAAATGCAGATTCGAATCAAAATCCCAATCGCAGCCCAGAGCTTGTGGGATCTGCAAATCAAGTGAGCATAAAACGTTGGATTGCAAGAAGATAAAGGATGCGACTTGTTACAACTATAACGAGAAGGGGCACATCAAGTCCAACTGCCCAAAGTATGCAAAGAAACCTGAAGAAGGTAAAAAGACCAATGCTCGGGTCTTTCAAATGAATGCATAGGAAGCCATTCAGAACAACAACGTGATAACATGTACCTTTCTTATCAATGATGTTTATGCAAGGGTATTGTTTGATTCGGGTGCAGATAAGTCGTTTGTAGACAATAAATTTTGCAAGTTATTAAATCTGCCTGTTAAAACCCTAAGCATAAAATATGAAGTAGAATTGGCCGATGGCACGATAGAGACTGCTTCAACCGTATTAGATGGATGTTTTATATCCATTAGGAACCACTCTTTTCCACTTTCTTTGCTTCCTTTGAAACTAGCAGGATTCGACATAGTGATAGGCATGGATTGGTTATCTCATAACCAAGCTAAGATTGTTTGTGATAAGAAGCAAGTGGTTATCAAGACTCCTTATGGTGAGCCATTAACAATTCAAGGAGATACCCAGTACGGTTTGCCTAAGCAAGTGTCTATGCTTAAGGCATCAAGGTGTTTGAAGAAGGGTTGTGTCATTTACATGGCACAAGTGACTATTGATGAACCAAAGCCCAAGATCAAAGACATCCCTGTTCTTTCTGAATATACAGAAGTATTCCCTGAAGAACTACCTGGCTTACCCCCAGATACGCAAGTTGAATTCAGAATCGATATCATTCCTGGAGCAGCACCAATTGTAAGAGCACCTTATCGTTTGGCTCCAACTGAGATGAAAGAGTTAAGGACTTAGTTGGATGATTTGTTGGCAAAGGGTTTTATTCGACCTAGCTCATCCCCTTGGGGAGCACCGAATATTTTTATGAAGAAGAAAGATGGATCAATGCGTTTATGCATTGATTATCGCGAGCTGAACAAGGTAACGATTAAGAACAGATATCCGCTACCCAGGATCGATGATCTATTTGATCAGCTTCAAGGAGCAAGTCATTTCTACAAGATTGATTTAAGGTCGGGATACCATCAACTGAAGGTCAGAGATGAAGATGTACATATGACTGCATTCAGAACTCGTTATGGTCACTATGAGTTCTTGGTGATGCCTTTCGGGCTCACTAATGCACCAGCAGCATTCATGGATCTCATGAATCACGTTTGCAAGACATACTTGGACAAGTTTGTCATTGTCTTCATTGATGACATTCTTATTTACTCAAAGAGTCAAGCCGATCATGAAAGACATCTTCGGTGTATCCTTAAACTTCATCAGCAAGAGAAACTCTACGCTAAGTTTTCTAAATGTGAATTTTGGCTTCGAGAAGTCCAATTTCTTGGACACGTGGTAAGTGAGCGTGGTATCCAAGTGGATCCCGCTAAGGTTGAAGCCATTATGAATTGGCAAGAACCTAAGACTCCTATAGAGATACGTAGCTTCTTGGGTCTAGCAGGATACTATAGACGTTTCATCAAAAACTTTTCAAGAATTGCTGCACCTTTGACATCGTTAACCCGCAAGAATATAAAATTTGACTGGGGTCCCAAGCAGCAAGAATCCTTTGATATTCTGAAGCAGAATCTAAGCAATGCACCTGTGTTGACATTGCCAGAAGGAATTGAAGAGTTTATGGTTTATTGCAACGCATCACACACCGATATGGGTTGTGTGCTCATGCAGAAAGGCAAGGTCATTGCTTACACCACCCATGATTTGGAGTTGGGTGCCGTTGTATTTGCTTTGAAGATTTGGAGGCATTATCTTTATGGAACCAAGTGTGTGATCTATTCTGATCACAAGAGTCTTCAGCATCTATTTAACCAGAATGATCTTAACATGAGACAGCGTCGATGGATGGAGACACTGAATGATTATAATTGTGAAATCTGATATCATCCATGCAAAGCGAATGTAGTCGCCGATGCATTGAGCAGAAAAGAAAGGGTTAAGCCTATTAGAATCAATGCCAAGAGCATTGAATTGAAGAACAATTTGAATGAGAAATTATTAGCCGCTCAAAACGAAGCCGTATTAGAAGCTAACTATCCGAATGAGAAGTTAGGCGTCACTGTTGAACAGTTATCGTATGGCAAGGATGGAATCCTAAGAATGAATGGACGAATATGGGTTCCAATTTATGGAGGACTTCGAGATGTGATTCTTCAAGAAGCTCATAGCTCCAAATATTCTGTTCATCCTGGCAGTGATAAGATGTACCAGGATTTAAAGGCAAATTATTGGTGGATAGGTTTGAAGAAATCTATAGCCACTTATGTGGCTAAATGTCTGACATGCGCGCAGGTTAAAGCCGAACATCAAAAGCCGTCAGGTTTCCTACAACAGCCTGAACTTCCCACCTGGAAATGGGAAATGGTAACCACGGATTTTCTCACAAAGTTACAAAAGACAAAGCGAGGAAATGATACTATTTGGGTTATAGTCGATAGGTTTACTAAGTCAGCCCACTTCTTGCCGATTAAGGAAACATACAGCTCCGACAAGCTAGCTCAACTGTACGTGGACGAGATTGTATCTCTCCACGGAGTGCCCGTATCTATTATCTCGGATAGGGATACAAGATACACATCGCATTTTTGGAAAAGCTTTCAGCAATCTTTAGGCACTCGATTAAACTTCAGCACTGCATATCATCCTCAGACGGATGGTCAAAGCGAACGTACGATTCAAACACTTGCGGATATGCGCCGAGCTTGTGTTATTGATATAGGAGGAAGTTGGGATGATCATCTTCCGTTGATCAAATTTTCATATAATAATAGCTATCATTCGAGTATTCAAGCTGCACCTTTCGAAGCTTTGTACGGAAGGAAGTGTAGGACGCCAGTTTGTTGGGCGGAAGTTAGAGATGTCCAACTAATCGGACCTGATATAGTCCTGGAGACGACAGATAAGATTGTGCAGATACGTGATCGTCTCAAAGCTGCCAGGGATAGGCAGAAAAGCTACGCAGATAAAAGGCATAAACCTCTGAAATTCGAGGTAGGTGACAAAGTGCTACTCAAAGTATCACCTTGGAAAGGGGTGATGCGTTTTGGAAAAAAGGGCAAGCTAAGCCCAAGGTGCATTGGACCATTCGAGATCATCGAATGCGTCAGAACTGTGGCCTACAAGTTAAATTTGCTAGAAGAGCTTAGTGGAATACATAATGTGTTCCACATCTGCAACTTAAAGAAATGTCTAGCCGATGAGTCGCTAGCAATGTTGCACAAGGACGTGTAGATTGATGAAAGCTTGAAGTTCGTTGAAAAACCTTTGTCGATTGAGGATCGACAGGTTAAGAAGCTTCGAAGAAAGCATGTGCCGATTGTGAAGGTAAAATGGGATGCCCGTAGAGGCCCCGAGTACACGTGGGAGGTTGAATCCACAATGAAACAGAAATACCCTCATTTATTTCAGTAAATCTCGAGTTCGAGATTTCTTTTAAGGGGGTGAGGATGTAACACCTCGCAAAAATCATGTCCAATATAGTATCGGCACGTGTCATGAACTTTAAACGTGTAACGAATTGATTACGAGGGACTAAAGTTGACAAACAAAGAAAGTATGTGTGTAAGAGGATCCAAAGTATCAACATCTGAAAATTTTGCCTTTCAACGACCCTACACGATGTTATACCCTTAAACGAATAAAATATGAAACGTATGAAACCGTTTGTGGAAGAAAGTGAAAGTTTACAAGACGTGAGGGTTAAATGTGTCAACATGTTTAAGTAATACCTCTGAGTGACATTTTAACGAACCCGGAGCCTTGTAATGATTAATTATGCTCCCAAGAATAAGTGATAAAAAATTCACGAGGTTTCGATATCGTTTGAGATAAATACGTTATCTTTTGTGAATTAAGGGTTAAATGCACCAACGTGGCAAAACTTGTGTTTTTGGTTATCGTTTAACGAAACCGGACCTAACGATGTTTGGTTATATCCTAAGGATCACAAGAATATAAATTATATGGGTTAAATGTGCTTAAAATGAAAGATATTACGCTTTAAAAGGTCCAGGGGGTGAAAATGGCAAGTTTGAAACTTGCTGAGCTGGTTATCACCATGGTGGCGTCGCGCCACGCCTGAGGACCTTTGCCGTCGCGCGACGCGACGGCGTTATCTGGGCAGAAAATTTGCACAGCTGCAAGTTTCAGCAAGTTATCTTCTCCAAACCACTTCCACACTCACATAACTTGAATTCTATGGACTCTTTGCTGGTTTTCAAAACCACTAGACACTTGTGATCATTAGATTAACACCTGGGGACACTTGTAATGATCCAAGGAAGGCTCCATGCACTATATAAAGGCCCATGATGCAGCCACAAACCTTGCTCATTCAAGTTTTCTTTCACTCATTCTCTCTTGCTCTAGCTTTGGAGCATCTCTGAAGCATCCTGGGTTTCTAGGAAGCTTTCTCTAGTCTAAATCTTCTTGATAAGTACTATTGTAAGTGCTCTAAGCTTCCGTAATTAAGTTTTCATTAGTATAATGACCGAAAGTCAAAGTTAACGTAAATCTACTTTGACTTTGTGATTAATCACAAACGGTCCAGCCATTATTCGAATTGAAAGTGGCTATGAGTTGGTAATTATGTAGGTAATAAACCCTTAAAAGGGCACCTACTGATTATCACTCTAACTTGGTCAACTGTGGGGCAAACTTATTAATAAAAAGTCAACAGAAGCAGTTTTTATAAAATAATTCATAACTGATAATGTAAAGGTTATGGAACATGTTTTAACACTTAAATAACTTGGTAATTAATATAAGAACATGTTTAGGCATGTTCAACCCGACAATTCTGAGTTTAGGCTCGGTTCGCAACCGAAAGTCGCAAAAGTAAACTTTTGCTTTGACTTTCAGTTCTGAACCGATTTAGCTTAGTTTAGATATGCCTTAGGATTCCTTTAGGACCATATTATAGGTTAGTATAACCCTCTGAGGTTATACAACTTGGTTCCATAGAAATCCTAGTTCATTGTATGTTTCCGTTAAATGCTTAAAAGTTGACCATTATGCCCTTTTGATATTAAAAGGAGATTTTTGAAAATATGAGAGGACAAAAATCTTTATTACTGATATTTAAGTATGTCCTAAAAGTTTGACATCAGATTATGGTCTAAAATAGAAGTTAGGCGCGTTATCGTAAAATGGAGACTTTTTATTAATTAAATGGCAATTTTCGCATAAATCATATCTAAACCCAATATTTGACACCAAACTTTCCACCTACTGTTAAGATATAATATTTAGGGATTTTTGGAAACTTTTGTTAAATTTTAAATTGATCATAACATAGGGTTCTTGCATAGACTCGGTAATTGACGATTATGCACTTTTTGCAAATAAAATGAGTTTTACACATCCTCTACATATCAAACCTTTTTCTACTGATTTTATGTATTAAATAAATTATTTTAAATAGTAGAGGCTGATCAAAATCTCAGATTTCCTTAATTAACCCGAATATCGTCAAATACCGACTTTTATGTGATTTAGGCGCATAGTATGGTTTAAAACCATATATAGCACCTAAGACTTGTTGCCTAATGATGTTATGAACAATTTTTTACACTTAAACAGTAAGTAAAAGTTTTGAACCCATATTTCCAAATTTGACCCTCATAGCATATGTGAAATGACCAAAATGCCCCTATGGTGCATAGTTTGGCCACAAATGATAAAATTCACATATGTATGATATCTTACTGATATAACTTACTAAAATAAATACTTTTACTTATTATTTTAGACCAGAACCTCAGATTGCTATTTAACCTCCTTTATAAACTTTAAAATGACCAAAATACCCTTACGGGGCTTAAATTTGGTTTTAAATTCGTTTTGGGCATAATGGAAGGTATCCTACTGATACCATAACATATTTTAAGCATATTAATTTGTGAAACCTGTACATGACTCATTTGGTTACCCGTTATGCATATTTGCGTTCGGTACGGTTTATGTAACTAGATTGCATAAATTAACCGAAACGGGTCAAACCTTATCATTTTTACTTCAAAATCCAGAATGTATTTAGTTTACCCATTTTATACAAGTCCTCATACTTGTCGGGTCTAAATCACATTCTAATCCGGTCTTCGCTTAATCTTGCGTTTTGAACCGTATACCTTTCTTTAAAACTAACCGGTCTAAGTTATAACTTAAATAAGACCCGTTAGGAATCTAATAGGTTATTAAAAACCTTCGTTCCAGATTAGGAACCCGGTAAAAGCTATTTGTACTTGCTGATTGATATACGGCTGGGATTAAAATTTTATTTTTAGCTCAAGTAAATACTTTTAACTTATTTTCCCTTATACGGGCTTGGGATACAGTATTTAATAATACCGCTTGGTCGGGTATTGAATCTTTAATCGAATAATGGTTAAATCATTGAGATAACCCGTTTAATCTGTTTTGTTTGATCTAAACCTTTGGGGGGTTAATGACCATGTCCTGGATATCCTCGGCTCATTCATTGAAATGGCCACGACTTAAGCACGAGGTGTAGGCATACACCTGCCAGTGCGTATGTAGAAAGATGTACCCGCTTGTTGAGGTTACTCGCCGTGGGCTTATATTACGTGGTGTGTCTATTAATCTTTAAACCGGTATTTCTAACCCGGGCTACTGAATGGATGACAAACATATAAATCTTTTACAAGATTATTTTTAAATAATTGTCCCAAGTTATAAAAGAATTTTGTGCCTTGTGCACTTAAATCAATTTTCTTAAATATTTTCAAAAGAGTCAATTAATTGTATTTACAAGTGTAAACTGACATATTTTCAAAAAAGATTAAGTGCAGGTACTAAGCGTAATGGGCTGGAGCTCCTGAGTGATTAAATAAAGAGTCTTGCAAGCTTTTATCGGTTTAACTCTGTTGAACATTACTTCTTTTGTTTTGATCCGCCTGTGGATCCATCTTACAATCCGTTGTATAATATTTTTTTGTACTTTCGAATAGGTTTGTATTATTATTACTTTTAGTCTTCCGCTGTGCATTGAATTGTGATTATTTGACTTTGATGATATCAACTACGTCACGATACTCCCCACATGGCCCACCGGTAATACGTGGAAATATCGTGGTGTGACAGGAAGTCTTGGATTTAAAATATTATTATAAACATAATTGTCCAAGTGTTCAAAATAATAAGTCTTAGATCGAAACAAAATGAAATAATCAGACTACTAGGCTTTATGCAAAGGAGTTGCAAATTCCTCTTCTAGCATTACCAGGCAACTTCCATCGTATTTACTTATCCTTGCAACCTGTAACTTAGTCTTTTGAAAATACTTCAGTTTACACTTGTAAATACAAATAACCGACTCATTTTGAAAATATTTCAAAAATGTTTTAAGTGCACAAGGCACATTTATTTTCATAAATAACTTGGGACAATTCAAAATGATCTTGTATACAGTTTTACATGCCTGTCAATACATATGGGGTCTGGTGCAGAAACCGAATAACATGATTAACCGACATGCCACTTAAACCCACAAAGGGGTATCCCCAATAAATGGATAAGAAAAACATTTATTAATAGCATTAGCATCTGTCAGGTGTATGCCTACACCCCGTGCTCGGTCGTGGCCATTAGTAACTTAAATGAGTCGAGGATATCCAGGACACGGTCGCGTTACCCCCAATGTTTAAGTTATCAGACAAAACAGATCAAAACGGGTTATGGAGATTTTGTAGTCACAATCCGACATATGATCCCATACCCGACCTAGCGGTAAATAATTTACCGTATCCCAATCCCGTATAGGGAAAATAGGTTAAGAGTATTTACCTGGCTAAAACTCGTCTTAATATGCAAGAATTATAAATAGCTCAGTCGTAATCAATTAACTAAGGTTGGTTGCAATTTACCGGAATGCCCTAGTCTGGAATGAATGGTATAAATAACCAATCAGAATGTCAACGGGTCCCATTCAAGTCATAGACTTGGACCGTTTAACTTAAATTAACGAGAATGGTACGATACGCTTGATTAAGCGATGTTCGAAATAGAATGTGGTTTAAACCCAACAAGTACCAAGACTTGTATAATATGGGTAAACAATATACATTCTGGAATTTGAAGTAAAAATGATAAGATTTGACCCGTTTCGGTAAACTTACGTAAACTAGTTACATAAGCTCAACCGTATGCGTATAAGCGATATCGGGGTAACCGGATGAGTTATAAACAAGTTCTATATGCCAATATACTTTAAATAAGTTGTAACATCAGTAGGTTATCAACTTATATGACCATGAAGGTTTTAAAATCATAATATGCACCATAAGGGCATTTTAGTCATTATGTGACATAGTTTTAGAACTTGCATAAAAATCTGAGTTATGATCAAGTACATTCTGTGAAATCACTTTAATTATGTTATAATATCAGGAGGTATTAGATTTTGTATGATAGTTATGGTTAAAAACCATACTATGCGCCAAAAGGGCATTTTGGTCATATTATAACATAATTTACGAACTTATATCAAAACTCAGGTTATGGTTAGATTCAATATACCAAAATATGTTAATTATAGTAACATATCAGTAGGTAAATCATTTTGCAAGTTCATCATTGATTAAAACCATGTTTTATGCAAAAAGGGTATTTTGGTCAAAGTTAGGCATATTATAGAAACTTGTATAAAAAATCAGATTCTGATTATGATCATGTAGTATAACCTCAGAGGGTTATCCTACATTATAATGAGATCATAATACAACTTAAATTCAGTAGCTAACTATGCTAAATCGGGTCAGAATCGAAAGTCAAAGCAGAAGTCAAACTTCTCGACTTTCGGTAGCGAACCGACTCTAAAACTGGAAATAACGGGCTAAACATATTCATACATGTTCTAATATTAATTACCAACTGTTGAGGTGTCAAAAATATGGTTTATAACATTTAAAAGATCAATTTACAAAGTTTACGAAAAACTGACCTTTGACTTTTTACTTAATATAACTTTGACTCGTCATTTGACAAAGTTAACGTGATTTTCAGGAGGTGCCCTTTTAAGGGATTAATACCTACCTAATTATGATCACGTAGCCATGTTCGATTCGAACAATGGCTGGACCATAATGGTCTAAACCAAATGTCAAAGCAAAAATCAATTTTGCTTGACTTTCGGCTATAAAAGCCTACAAAATGAAAAAGCACTGGATAGGAGCACTTTCAAGTGATCCTTGGATGAATTTAAACTGAATTGGATGCTCCTATAGACCAGGAACTTCCAGATGAGGAGTAAGAAGGATTTAAAGAAGAGGTGCAAGTGAAAATGGTTGCAAACCTCCTCTATTTATACTTTGAATGACATGATCCAGATTATGACAAGTGTTAGAGGATCATGGCAAGTGTCCTTGGACGTGGCAAATGCAGTCATGGAGCTCATGGTTTCGAATAAGTGGTATTCTTTGAGCCCGGACAAAACTCTGACACTGGTGACCTTTTACGGACCATAAGGGGTAACCCTTTGCGGCCCGTAAGAACCCTACGTGCACAAAGAAATCCAACTGCTTACGGACCGTAAGCCACAAGGCTTTGCGGTTCGTAACCGACCCTCAAAGGCCAAAAATTCATCATCTTGCGGTCCGTAAGCCAAAAGGGTATACAGTCTGCAAAGGTCACTCAGAGGCTAAATAAATTAGCATGTTGACGCTTTTAGTCCCTCCGCATTCATACTTTAAATGATTGTCATAAATAGTCCCTCTCGGCCAACATTTGGCACAAATGAGAGTATGGATATGTGTCAATACAATACCAGACACAAATTTACGAGGTGTTACACTGATGCTCAGGAATCCGCATCTTAGCAGCTAAAGGAAAAGCTTTGTTGTGCACCTATTCTATCGATACCCAAAGGCACCAATGATTTTATTGTCTACCGTGATACGTCCATCCACGGACTCGGATGCGTGTTAATGCAATGCGAGAAAGTTATTGCCTATGTGTCTCGACAACTCAAGGTTCACGAAAGGAACTACACAACCCACGACTTGGAACTAGGAGCTGTAGTTTTCGCAACGGTACCAAGTGCACGATTTACACCGATCACAAAAGTCTCCAGCACATACTCAATCAGAAGGAGTTGAACATGCGGCAACGTCGATGGGTTGAACTCCTAAACGATTACGAGTGCGCGATTAAGTACCATCCGGGCAAGGAAAACGCTGTAGCTGATGCCCTCAGCCGAAAGGAAACGAAACCAAAACGTGTTCGCGCATTGCAATTAACAATTCATTCGAACCTCCATAACCAAATCCGAAATGCTCAAGTTAAAGCACTGAAGGAGGAAAACCTTCTTGTTGAGTCAATGCGAGGCATGGAAAAGCAACTCGAACTCAAGGATGACTGCATCTACTACTTCATGAAACGTATCTGGGTTCCGTTCTACAGGAACCTACGAGAGCTTGTGATGGACGAAGCAAACAAGTCTCGCTACTCGATACATCCAAAGGCCTTGTACTGGTGGCCTAACATGAAAGCGATCATAGCAAACTACGTTAGAAAATGCTTGACATCTGCTAGGGTCAAGATCGAATACCAAGAACCGTCAGGATTACTACAACAACCAGAATTGCCAATGTGGAAATGGGAGCAAATTCCCATGGATTTCGTTACCGGTTTACCTAGATCTCAAAGGGGGAATGACACCATTTGGGTGATCGTTGATCGCTTAACCAAATCTGCACACTTCCTCACGATCAAATTAATCAGCAAGTTTTCAAAACTTGTCAGCATCTACTTAAAGGAAGTAGTTGCTAGGCGTGGGGTGCCAACTTCCATTATCTCTGATCGTGACCCGCGTTTTGCAACTGATTTGTGGCAGGCTATGCACAAATCCTTTGGCTCGTGTTTAGGCATGAGCACCGCCAATCATCCACAAATGAATGATATAACTAAACGTAGGATCCAAACTCTTGAAGACATGCTGCGAGCATGTGTCTTCGACTTTGGCAACGGCTGGGAACGACACTTACCTCTGGTAGAATGTTCTTAGAACAACAGTTATCACACTAGCTTTCAGGCTGCTCCGTTCGAGGTGTTGTATGGATGGAAATGCCGATCGCCTCTATGTTGGGCTGAAGTTGGCGATAGCCAAATCACTGGCCCTGAACTCATACTTGACATTGCGGAAATGATTGCCCAGATAAGACAACAAATGGCGGCAGCTCGCACCCGTCAGAAAAGCTATGCTGACAAGCGTAGGAAACCTTTGGAATTCCAAGTTGGAGACCGTGTTTTGCTAAAAGTATCACCTTGGAAAGGTGTGGTTTGTTTTGGCAAATGGGGCAAACTCAATTTGCGTTATATCGGACCTTTTGAAATCACCGAGAGAATTGGTACAGTGGAATATAGACTAAACTTGCCTGAAGAGCTCAGTGGTGTACACAACGTCTTCCAAGTGTCAAATCTGAAGAAGTGTAATCATTTTACGTTGACTTATGTTTACTTTTTAAGTTTTGTCCAAAACCTCAACACACTTATTTTGACCCCTTACTCCTAACTTTCATGGCTTCTAAATTACCCCCTATTGTTTCCAGGTCAGTCAATCCTCTATCAACAAAATAATTTTTACGGTCGTTTTACCGGCGTGCTCTCGCTCTCACTCTCTCTCTATATATATATGTATATATGTATATATATATAGAGTAGGGTTCCTGCGCAAAGTGTGTTTTTCCTATAAAGTGTAGGAAACGATCTGAGCCATGCATTGGGTGTAGTTAATGGTTAAGATCAAGGCAGTGGCATTTTCGTAATATTTTTGTGTCATTAAAAAATTGTCATAATAGGTTAGGGGTAGTCTTGTCATTTTACGTATTTTAAATCAATCAAATAACTGTCATAAATAACACACCCCCTACAATCTCGTGATTTTCCCCTCTCTCTAAAGCCAATTATAGAAAACTCTCGTTCATACCAAAAATCGTTCATACCAAACATTCAATTCATATTTCATTTGGTTCGTCACATTGTGTTTTATCACTAAAACACACTACTATGAAACACATCCAGTATCCAACTTCAAGTGTAGTAAAACACAACACTATGATAAAACACAATGTGAAGAAACTAGAAACTGATAAAACACAACGTCAAGACAGTGTATTTCATCTGGTTCGTCACATTGTGTTTTATCTGGTAAAACACATCAATATCTCTCAGTGAACTGCGTTTATTAACTGTTAACTGCTAAAACACAATACCAATATAGTGAACCGTGTTTCATTAATTAAAACAACATTTAATACCAAGGGAATTATAACACATTAACATTAACCTTTTAACTCGTAAAACACATCATCAAGAACTTGTTTATTTTAAATCAAGCAATTGATTTATGAAGAAGATATGAAAATCGCATGAAATGATAACCTCCGGTAATTTTGATAACCTCCGATACGAAATCAAGGAGATATTAAGTTTCCTTAAAATTCTCATGAGTTAGTTAATAATAAAATAAATTGCATAAATAAAATAATTATCAAATTACCTTAATGCTCTTTTTATTAAAAAAATCTAATTGCCACATGTCACCCTTCTATAGCTTCTTACACTTTGTAGGAAATATTGGCTTTGTAGCCAACTCCTACTCTATGTATATAGGGTAGGGTTATTGTAAAAAGGGTGTGTTTTGTGAGAAGTGGAGCAAGGAATCTACACCCTTTGATCTTTAATCTAATGGTTGAGATTATAATGGCAAAATCGTAAATAATTTTTACCGTTAAAATAATTAATTTTCTATAGTAAGGGTATAAAGGTAAATTTAACATTTTTAAATTTAAAAAACCACATGTAATGCATATGCAAGTTCCTCCCATCTTTTTTAAACGTCAATAACTTTTTATACGTAACTTTTTATTAAAAAATTACATCATAATAACGAGTGTTTTTTTATCTTTAATATGAGTACCATATTGATATACTTATATAAAGAAAAAAATTACGTTTCGATCGTACGTTTTAGTTCATGGTGTTTTGTCTATGTTGTTTTAATTGTATAGTGATTCAAGGCGTTGTGTTTTACAGTAAAGCACCATGAACATATATAAGACATCATAACATTGTAAATAACATTTACATTTAATCTTGTTTTCTGTGGTGTTTTATTTTACAAGACACAATCATCTGTTTTGAATTCCTAAAGTAAAACACCACAGAAAACAAGACTGAAAGATTGAATGTAAATGATATTTTCAATGTTATAATGTCTTAAATACGTTCATGGTGTTTTATTGTAAAATACAACGCCATGAATCACTATACAATTAAAACAACATAGAGAAAACACCAAAACACTCGTTATTATCGTTTAATTTTTTTATAAAAAAGTTACGTATAAAAATTTATTGACGTTTAAAAAAGAAGTGGGAACTTGCATGTGCATTGCATGTGAGTTTTTTAATTTTATATTTAATTAGGTTTTTTATTAAATTACTTAGTTGCCCTTATGCTAATAAATTAAATAATGACATGTGTCCTCATCATGTTCTTTCTTATCCTTCTCACAAATTTCATCTTTTTTACACGATCCTAAACCTATATATATATATATATATATATATGTATGTATATGTATATGAACGGGCAAAAAATGACATTTTATTAACTATGACAGACGGGTTAACCACTGATTAACCCCAGCCAAATACATCCACCAATTACAATACACAAGAGGCTATACATCACACACCTAAACGTCACAAGTCAAAACTACTCCAATTGTCCCATGTGAGTATTAGTAATTTCTCGAAGACCTGGACCCAATAAACTCAACCAGAACCTGAACTACGTCGGCTTTACCAATAAGCTACTGTGAGTAAAACACGTACAGTGTGTGCACGTAGGTCATATGCATATCTATTAGCAATCCCAACAGTTTGTAGCATAGTGAGCCATCTCATTTGGAAGATGTTGCCTAAACCGCAATCGTTTTTCATCTATCCTTGACCGTGTCAAAAACTGATATACTCTCCCAATGAAGTATGCAAGTGTTTGGTTATTCACAATCCCCTGTAGAAAAATAAACAAATTTAAAGGCATAAAATTACATATTAATTACGTTTATATGGTATTATGTTAAAATTAGAGTTCTTATTCAAAGTAGACTTCTTTTGCTGTAAATCTACAGCCTCCTCATCTCGAATTGTACAATTAACTTCATAAACCCTAATATGTTGTATTAACATTTACAACATATAGAACCCCAATTTGAAGCCAGGTTCGAACAACTTTAACTTAAAACAATAAAACTCCTCTTTGAGCATTCAATTGCGAGTAAAGAATCGTTACCCACACAAAAAGTAATACCTCCTCGACAACATTTTCTATCAGCCCCCATTCAGATAGCCGTAGTGCTTTGATCTCAGCTAGTGATTCACTCAATTCTCTTTCCTTATCTATGAAATAACATCAACGTTCAATAAATCCATCAAATAATTTAAAAATCAACATTAATCACCTCTAACTTCATTCTTCAATTGATTAAACTCAAGCTTAATCGGGTCCGATCTGTAAAACAAATTTATAAGATCATCAGTATCTAAACTCGGCCTCAACAAATTCAACTTTTACAACTTTCTCAATCCTGAATACCACAATTTTACTTCATCATTATAAATTGATGTTACAATACATTTGAAAGTTAAAACCCAATTCAACTTCATTCCTTCCATCCCTGCATTAAATAACAATAAACATATGTTATTCTTCTTCCCACTTGATTTGAGGTAACAAAATGGATCGCCAAGCTAGGTTAGATAATGGGTCAACCCATGGTACTTTTTATATGAGCTTAAATAGGGCGGGTCAGGTTAGTTGACACAAACTGGTTAGAATTCCATCTTCAGAAGGAACACTCCACAGTCCCAGAAAAACTGCAGGCTCGAAGTATTTCTAGAGCACCAAAAAAGAACTTAAATCTTCATTAAATTAAAAGAGGAGAATGATTGTGTGTCTTTGTAATCTGACCGGAAACCCAGCTCTCTTAAAAATTAATGAATTAGACTAGAAATCCAGCTCTAGAAAACTAATGAATTCTATCACGATTTCATGGTTTGAAAAATCAAGGACTTCAGGTAGTTTGTCAGCAAGCACCTACAAGCATCAAACAAAACTACCATGAAAAAAAGTGAAAATAAGCACAACAGGCATGGCACTACCATTACTGGTGATACATCAATGTAATTCCTGAAAAAAGAAAACCATAAACCAAATCAAGACTAAACCATTGTAAAGAAAAATGACCGCTTGCATGATAAATATAATAATATTCATCCTGAAAGATATGTTTCTTAGCCATGTCATGTATAGACATATTGTCATGTCTCCTTTTTCATATATGATACACTCATGTATTGTTGTGCAGGAGTAATGACATGATATAAAGAAGCTGCAAATGTTCACCTTTACAAGAAGTAAACAAATTTCACTTCTTGTAATACACACTTACCTAATAACAATGCAAATCGACAAAAAATATAAGTGAAAAAAAATGACAGAATTTTACAGTAAAAGATGAACAAATTTAATAAGAATTAACATAAATAGTGAAATTATCAATTAAGTGTTGATTCTCAGAAAACCAATCTAAAGTCCAGCCTTCATCGCACGAATCTAAGGTCCAACCTTCATCAATTCTTTATTGGTGATTCGTCTTCAATATAATACAAGGACAACAAAAATAGGATAATCAGACCGATAATTGATTAATATTGTCACACCCCGACCACGTAGAACAACAATACGTGGCGGAAAACGTCGGGGAGTGTTGTAACAGAATCATTGTTTCATAACACATGGAAATTGAAATATTGTTTTATTGATTAAAGTAGTTACAATGTCATGACAATCAAAGAAACATAACATAAATAACTAGTCTTGCATCTTTTATTGTCGCTAAGGCCCAAGTCCGCCTAAGTGTATCTTGATAAATCCTATGCATTATATCCTGAAACACATGTGAAAATAGGTACGTCAGCATAAAAATGCCTGTGAGATACATAGGTTTATGAAAATAGGATTCATGACTTATTGTTTAAGAAAATGTTTAGTCATGAACCTTGTAATTTGATTTGTCTTGTAAATCATTTGAAAAATGATAAGATCAGATGATATGTATAAATAAGAGAATAATGTATGGTTAAATGATTAACCATATAAAAATGAGTTTGTATAATTTAAGTTGTTTGTAAAACAATGTATTGTGAAAAATAGGTTATTTGTATAAAATGTTATATGTCTCAATTTGAAATGGTTCATATAACGCTACGATATGTAATACCATACAATCACTTATATATAGGAAGTACCAGCGGCGTATCCACCATGCTTGTATCATATTACACACGCCTCGTTACTCGAATCACTTACCCAAACAAACCACCAATGTAAGATGTCTATGTTTAAACCAATTGCCAAACGTATTGAATAATATGTCAAAATGTCTATGTCAATATGTAAATCATGTAATGTGTAACCAATGTCAATAATGTTTATGTGTCAAATGTAAATCATGTAATGTGTAACCAAAATGATATGTATGGCTAGTGAAATATATCAACTAAACCATATGCACAAAAACAAAGTATTGAAGTAAAACACGGTTTAAATCAAAGCTATGTTTTGTGGAAATGCATGCTATACTGATACAAATATCTATGCGGTATTGTGAGAATGCATACATCCAAGCCTTGAGACTGTGGCGATAAACCCCTAAATAAATTAAAGGTTTATCTTGTTGTAACTGTATATCGAATTCGGTCATTCCTTTCATCCCCACCTACCCGAGATGTCCGGAACGGGAGTTGTCAATTCCTATGGTACCACTACCTACTAACGAACGGCGTGATCGGTGTTAATGAATGTATTGTTCCATTTATACAAACCAAATATCATATCAAAATGTAAGCATGTGATGAAAACAAATGTACTAAGTATGCAATAGATGAACATACATAGCATGTGATGTGATGTGAAACGATGTACTAAGTATGAACTAAATGGACATACATAGCATGAAATGTAATGAAATCATGTACTATAAATGTACTAATGAACATAGCATGTATATGATGTGAAAGCATGAAAGTAACAAGTAGGCACATGTGTTTCACCCCAAAACAGTTTGAAAACGGTAAAAGAGGGGTCTATGTACTCACTTGAGATTGCTCAGAAGTCCTAAGATAATCACCAAGCAATGCTAGAGATCACGGATATCAAACGGCACCTAATATAAGTAACTACATTAATAAACCGGACCTAAATCGGAAGATCGGATAGAATGAGGGTTCGTAAACCAAATGAGTATGGGAACTCGTGTAATATGGTTTAACAACGCCTACATACTAAATGAATCCTAACATAAGTGCTTATGACCCATTACGACCCGTTTAGGTAGCTTATGCTACTTTAACGCGTCGCTCGCGTGAAACGCGTTCGGACCGCCTAACTAGTCCTATGACAAGTAACATATGCCTTAACATGTCTAATATTGTTGTCAAATCAGTTTAGATGTCAAAAGTTATGTTACATATGTTTAAAATGAATTTTGGCATCAAAGGGGTATTTTGGTAATTTACCTAAGGCATATGAACTACCTATCATACAACTACTTAAACGAAGCGACCATAAGGTATAACCTCGTAAAGTTATTCCCTATTAACTATGGTCACCTAAAGTGCTTGGTCGGATCCTAATGATCGGCCAAACGGGTCGGGTTCGAAAGTATAAGCGATTATTTAGATCGCTTACCTTACGACCCTAAATAAGCACTAAACTAAAAGTGACGAGCTAAGCATGTTAAAACATGCTTAAAAAAGTTTAGAAAACAGGTTTGGTATCAAAACAAATGGTCTTGATACCCACAAGTAGTTTGGTTACAAAATACGCAAGAATACGTATTCTGACCGAAACTACGGCTCGTCACTGAGCCTAGATAACGTGGTAATCAGTAGGTATAGTCACTAGGGACTATAACCATCGTGATCACGCTCACGTTATGAAGTTCAAACGAACTTCGCATCGACCATAAACTGGTCAATGCAGAAAGTCAAACAAAGTTCGACTTTCGGACTCGAAAAGCAATAAAAGAACGAAGGAACACTTACGAAGGGTCCCCGAATGCTAATCTAGATCAAAATAGCTCAGGTATGAAACAAAGGTTTCAACTTAGAGCACAAATGATCAGATTCTAGTGAGAAATGAAGTTGGGGTATGTGGGTATTTATAGTAAATGGACAACCGTTAGGATCATTTCTTGGAAAAGGGGGCACGATCTAAGCCGTACACTTGTTGGAAAGTTGTGGTAACTCATTTGCCATCCACCATAAGAGTTTGACACTTGGCACTTGGCCTTTGGAGAGTGTTAAGGGCTGTTAAAAGCTGAAAAAAATGTTTTGCTGCATCTGGCCCCTGTTTACGGACCTAGTTTGGCAGATTTACAGTTTCAGTCCCTGCAACCTCAAAACTTGGTTTTCGATGCGTTTTTTTGACACGTTTAAGCCCCGTTAACCCCATTTCAAAGCTCTAAAATGAAGTTAAAGTATAGGGAACTTAAAATGTGTTCAAAAATATCTCGGGTGTCGGTTCGTTTAGCCGTACGGTTACGTTGTTCGGTTAATTATGACGGAATGCGCATAAGCGCGAAAAATGATCCAAATGGCGTGACGAATGGATTTTTCTTATACCAAACACTAAAATAAAATATTTTAGTGCTTACATAAATTTTTGGATGTCCGGATGTATTCAGAACGTAAGTTATGCGCGAAAATGCAAACTTGTGCACTTTTTGACGCTTTTTGTCCCTGAATGACCCCAAAAGTTTATTTTAGCATACCGAACCCCTCAAAGCCTATTTCTAAGCTATGTAAAGGATATTTATGGTATGTTTAACTTATGTTCATGTTCCGGAATGTCTGTTACAGTTCAAATTGGCATACTTTCGCAGTTTGTCAAGTTTAGTCCCCGTAAGCGAATTTACTTGTTTTTGCCATACCAAAGCCTTCAAAACTTATTTCTAAGTTATGTAAAGGTTATTTAAGGTATGCTAAGCCTATGTCACTATTCCGGAGTGTTTGTTGCATTAAACTGGTTATATTTATGCATTGGTGCGCGTATAACCTTCTAGAAAGCGATTTAGAGTTTGGAATTGAGCAAAAATTGATATGTGCAAATGATACACATATTTTTACAAATCCCAAGTATGAAATATAATATTTCATTGGTTCGGTATTTGTTTGATGGCCGTGGAGGCACAGGTGTTACAAATATGTAGAATTCAAATGACCGAAAATAGAGAGAACGACAAGCTTGGAAAATGAATTACCAGAGTGTGGTGCTTTCAGCAACGCAAATCCTACATTTTTCCAATTCGCGTGTAAACCAGATGGAATCTATTAATATTCACCATCATGACGTCAAAATCACATCAATTTCCACCATGAGAAGATCACAGGAACAAAAAATAAGGATTCCTAGCTAGCAACCTAGATCCAACAAAACCAAAATTATATGATAACTTTAACAATTTAAAACAAAACTGTAAAATCAACGAAGTGAGAAATAGCTAAGAAATAAGGAGAAGAGTAGGGCACCCGCCATTGATTATTAAAGTTCATCATCTTCTTGACCTTCGCTTCTTATGATGGATCTAGGGTTTCGGGAAAATCAAAGCATCGTCATTTGAGTGGTGGTGAACACCATGGCTGCAAAATCATGGTTGCTTCAATGGTGGAAACTGGTGTGTGCTGTGACATCCCGTACTTTCAGGTTAACGCCGTTAACCTTTTTCTGCTAATTACAATTTTTAAACGCACAAGTTAGTAACACACGAACAAACAAACGGATTTAATTTGATTAACTTTGCAAAACAAGGGACTTGTGTGTCATTCTATAAAGTTATGTTGATAACTTCTTGTCCAAGTTTAAGAATTGGAAAACTTGGAGGACCTTTTGTGCATTTGAAAAAGTTTTGTTTTAAAAAAAATAATAAAACCAAACCCAACCCTAGATCCCCATTCCTCAGACGTCGACCTCTCTCCCCCTCTCTCTACTCTCTCTCTAGAAAACTCAAGAAAGAATCTAGAAAAACTTATCTTTTCGGGTTCTTGATCTTCACCTCAGACGTCGACCTCTCTCCCCCTCTCTCTACTCCCTCTAACATACACTCATAACTTGTTATTCATGGCTGCGTTTCTTGATTCTACATGAATTCTTGATATTGTTGTGACTATTGATGCATGATAACATAGATGCTATGTGTTAGGGTTTGCTAGAAACATATATTTTAATGCCTAGATGATGATACTTGTTAATTTAGTAACTCTATAATCATGTATGCATGCTAGGGTTTTGGTTATATATAATCTTGATAATGAAAATTGATGCTAAATTCGTGTATGTGATGTTTTTAGGGTTTTTGATTGCTAAAAATAGTGTTATAATGTCATAAACATGTTTTAATTGAAAGCTGAATTCAAACAGCTTCTTATCAAAATTTACAGCCGACTTGTATTGGCTGTAACGTGGAAAAACGTGACAAAAACATGAATTTCTAGAGTAAAAAATGTAATCCCAGGAAATATCTTTAAAACCCCACTGGAATTGCATTTTTTCGACGAAAATTGAATGTTTTATGAATTTTTCGGTATCGAAGGTTTAGGCTGCGTTTTCTGACAGAATTTGCAACCCATTACAAATGTCATAACTCAATTTAAGAATTGGGTTATGAGCTCAAATTTTTACTGTAGGTAGCTTCAGGTAATTCCAAAAATCTCCAACTAGAATTTCGTCAATCGGATAAACGAGGAATTTTAAATTAATTTTTTTGTAAGTTGCAGTCAGAAGTGACGAATCTGATTGCAGCTTAGTAAATGAATTTTTACGAATTTTTAGTAAAGAGTTAGACCTTGAAATTTTAACACAAGGCCTAACCCTCAGAGGGATACATTACATAAAAAAAATCATAATTTTTGAAGACTTGTAAACAAGTTAAACAGGTCACCAAAAACAGCCTATTTTCAGTGATTATTCTATGCAATAAAGCATGAATGCATAACGACCGAACTTGCTACTTTTAGTATCCATGCTTGTTTGATAATTGTATAGATAGCATATTTAATATCGAAGAAGGGTTGTGAACATTGTTAGGGAACCATATGATAGGCGTGCTATGTGATTGCTTGTTTGTGTGCTAGTTGCTAGACATGTGTAGGACTTTCTTGCAAGGTCTAAATATAGTCTAATATACCATGGTAACTATTATAGGGCATGGTCGGTCGCTCTCGATTTCATACACTTAATTTAATCTGCCGAGCTAATCTAAGGTGAGTTCACACTTTCTACAAGGCATGGGATTTCCGGTGGTTTGGGAATGGGTTAAGGAACGGTATTAAAATCCTGCGTATTCTTCTTGGATAGGGTACGTACCTCCATCCTCCATGGGAAGGATGACAACATTAAATCCTGCGTGTTCTCCTTGGGTAGAATATGTACCTCTATCCTCCATAGGAAGGGTGACAACATAGAACTTACTAGACAAAACTCTATCAAGAAGTCCCTCATTTTTATATCGACTTAATCGTCGGGCCATTGGCGAACGGGTCATTAGTTAAATAGCGCTATTAGGTCCGATAAGCCTCACACCGTGCCGCAGAGGACGGGAGTGGACTAATGTACTTGGGCACTTAGTCAATGATGATAGACATTGACGCAGGGCACATAAACATGACCAAAGTCAGTAGTTGATATGGTAACGGGTCTAATGGTTTACAACATGCGGTATGTGACAACCCGAATTTTCAAGGTCTTTCCTCGACACGATACTTGTTTCACAACCGCGTTTTCATAATTCGTTTGCATTGTAACTTGTGCACGTTTGCTATATGCTTGATGTATTGTATTATGGTTTGGTTAAATAATGAAAACTTATGAACTGCGTATAGTTTATAACTTAGCTTATGCATCCTCATAACTGGCGAAACATAGGACTTCTGTCATCATTCTTACTCGACGAAAGGTAGGATTTTTGTCATCACTATATCGACGAAAGACTGGGTTATTCGTCATCATCAGTATCCGACGAAGATTAGTCTTTCGTCGGGAGGGAGTTTCGCCGAGATGGGCTTGTGGCCCAGGTGAGGCCCATCTCCGAATCAGTTATATTTATCTCTTATTCGTATAACTTTACGTAAGATCACAACTGGCGAAACCCTAGGCTCTCCTTCCTCTCCTTTGCACTCGACGGCAATCATCATCCCTCTTGAAACTCTTGCTAGTTTCATCTCGTGACCGGTTAGTATGTGATTATCCGATTCGATCTGCTCGTTTCATTGTTTGATTGTTTTGTGTGATGATTGAGGGACACTATGAATTTAGGGTCTTGTTAGAGGCTGTGCTCCCATATTTCATCAACTATGGTTTGATATTTTATTGATAAACAATTAGATTAGAACACACAGAATGAGAATTATATGTCTTGTATACATTCACGATCACTACACAGAATCAATGAGTTTGTTTGTTGTTTGGATATTATGCTACCTATGGTTTACGAATATCAAATGAATCGGTGATATGGATATGTGCATGATGATGATATAGTAATCTAGGGTTCATGTCTAGAGTTGCTTATTTGATCGGTTTTGGAATGTGGGAGGTGTTTACGGGAATTACGGGAGTAGTTAGAGCAAATGTATGAAACTGTTACCATCTTGACGAATGACTTGGGAGTGTCGTCACTCACATTGTCGACGAAACACTTGATGTTTCGCCACTTACATGGTCGATGAAACACTTAATATTTCGTCACCCTTATGCCGATGAAACACTTGGTGTTTCGTCACCCAACTTATCGACGAAAAACTTTAAAGAAGAACCTTGATGTTTCGTCGCTCAGAAGGAAACTCATCAACAGACTGTGGCTTATCACGTGCATGAAACTTGAATGATTATTATCTGTCTGTTAATGATGTTAACTATGATTGAGGAAAACATGAATTGCTTATGATGAATAGCTCACTTAACTGTTAAGTACTATTACGAAACATGCATGTGAATTGTGGATTTGTATGAGCTGGAATGGTTGTTATGTGTTAATTCAATGATCGTTGCTTGAATGCACACCATGATTACAAATTATACGTGAACCAAGCGAGTGTAAACTAATTACGTATACATGAATACTATAGGCTTTGATTGATTAAGTGTGAATGAATATCTAATCATACCGAGCAAACTAAGGTGAGTTCACTTCTCTCAAAACAAGCATGCGTCCGGTGGGGACAATCAATCTGACAAAACTTGTAAACGGATTTTCGTAAACCCATGTCCTTACAGGGGATATGAGGCGGTTTTCAAATACCCACATCCTTGTAGGGGATGTGAGGCGGATTTCACATACGCGTATCCTTGCAGGGGATATGCAACGGTTTTCAGTAAACGTTAATGTTGGATAATACACTCACTCTCTATCACTTAAGTCCCATCATACTACCGGGTTAGTTGCTTGTAGGGTAACGAGGTTATTAGTTGATAGTGCTATTAGGTTTGGCACCCTCACGACGTACCTGGATAGGACGGGCGTGAACTAATAACTTTAAATCATGACCAATGTTTAATAGAGCATTGAAGAAGTGCAAAAAGGGCCGTCTGCGGTATCGAGTTATTATCAACATAACATGACATAACCTATCATAAGACTGTACTTGGTATTAAACGGTTAAAACAAACTGTGAACTCACCAGCGTGTCTGGTACACTTTTCTGCATGCTTGCCGGTCCTTAGGTACACTGTTATGGAACTTGCTGTCTGGGAAGCTGGTGTGGTCATGGGTCGTGGCATTTGGAACGCTTCTCAATGTTGCATTGTTGAACACTTTATTTAAACAAATTATTATGCTTCCGCTGAACATGTTGATTTTATTAAATGGTGTTTGAAATATACATTTACATTTAATGAAAGGTTTATCTTATCTTATATGTATATGGTTCAATGTGATTTGTGGCTAGATCCTTGTATGTCACACGCCTCGCGGGGGTTTCCGCTTGTGGTAATTTTGGGGGTGTGACAGTTTGGTATCAGAGCCACTGGTTATAGTGAACTAGGTTTTAAAACGTTTTCATAAAACCAGACTATAACCAAACAGTATCGAAAACGACCATGACACTCAGCTCCAGATTGCAAGGTTCGTCCTCTGTTTACTTTATGCATTACTTGCTTAGTAGTTACACACACACGACTTGCCTGAAACAACATATTAGATACCCTGATGTGATTACCTGTGCTGCATGTTTTAGTGAAGCTAGATAGTGTGGCACTACCTTTCGACTCTTGTGATTATTAAACCTGTAATGCCTTTCGTTTGCTATTTGAATGTGGGGGAAACTTTTAGCGCAAGTTAAGAGGCACTGAGATAAGCATGCAAATTGCCTTATTATTATGGGTGCACACATAATAATAACGTGAGGTGCATGTGAGTCCCAGTGAGGCTTAACGAGTGTGAGAAGGGTTCCGCCCTGTTGTTTGGTGTAAACTTTGTAGTTTGTGGATGTCAACGTGAGATTTGACTCCTACCTTATCTCGATTCTTAAACTTGTTCCCTCTTCACATATAGAATCATGAGCGGACGAGGCCATGGACGTGGACACATTGCGATGACTCAGGCTGAGTTGACAAACCTGATTAACACCCGTGTGGCTGAGGCTTTGGCAGCCTATCAAGCTGGTACGATATGTGCCAATTATTCATTATTCTTGTGTCGCGTACGCAATCCTTACCCGTGTACTGAAATTTATTTCGTCCTTAGGTCTCCAAGCGAATCAGAATCAAAACAATCCGCCTGCTTGTACGTTCAAAGCGTTCATGGATTGTAAGCCACAGACTTTCAGTGGAGCTGAAGGTCCCGTAGGATTGCTCGGTTGGTTCGAGAAAGCCGAATCTGTTTTTTCTATGTGTAACTGTCTAGTGGGGGACAGGGTGAAGTTTGCTTCTGGCACCTTGGAGGACGGTGCTTTGACTTGGTGGAATGCTCAGGTGCAGATGCTGGGCATCGAGATGGCAAACACGACCACTTGGGATGATTTCAAAGAGCTAATTCGGGAAGAGTATTGCCCTCGCGATGAAATTCAAAAGTTGGAAAACGAGTACTATAATCTGAAGATGGAGGGATCTGAGATCGAAGCTTATACGAAACGGTCTCACGAGCTGGCAAACATGTGTCCTAATTTATCTCGACCACCACCTCGCAGGATCGAACTTTACATTAAGGGATTGGCACCACAAGTCAAGGGATTAGTCACTGTAGCAAATCTCAACGACCTACCCCGGATTATTAGACTGGCTCACAAGATTACTGATCAGGAGGTGGAGCGTGGCTCGCTACCACCCCTTATTGCTGCTACTACTACTGCTGCTACAGTTACCCCCACCACTGATAACAAGCGTAAGTGGAATGACTCAGATAAGGCAAAAAACTCGAATCAGTCGCAAAAGAAGCCTGACAATAGCAGCACTCGCAGTTTCAGCCAGTCATCTTCTGTCAATCAGAATCAGAGCCATAGCCAGACTTCCGGTTACGCAGGGAAACAACCGAAGTGCAATAAGTGTGGTTTCCATCACTATGGTCAGTGTAGCCGAGCATGTCAAAGGTGTGACAAGATGGGTCACATGGCGAAAGATTGTAGAGCTCCACACCCCAAGCAACAATAACAACAACCTCAGCAACAGCAACAGAGGCAACAACCCCAGCAGAATCGGGGTAATCAGAGGGGATGTTATCAGTGTGGCAGCGAAGGGCATTTCAAGAAGGATTGCCCACAGTTGAATCAGAATACCAACAACAACAATGGGGGTAACCGTTAGAACAACAACAACAACGGGGGGAAAAATAACAATGGGAACAACGGCGGGAATGGCGCTCGTGGGAGAGCATTCACAATTGGAGCAGGGGATGCAAGGAACGATGGCAATGTCATGACTGGTACGTTCTCTATCAACGATATTTTAGCTACTGTATTATGCGACTCTGGTGCCGACTGGAGTTATGTGTCTTTGGAGTTCAGTCGTCAGTTAGGGTTAACACCAACACCTCTTGTAAACAAGCACGTAGTGGAATTGGCTGATGGCAAGTCTATTGAAGCCTCGTATGTACTTTTAGGGTGTAAACTCGACCTTATGGGTCAAGTGTTTGACATTGACCTTCTCCCTATCACTCTTGGTAGTTTTGATATAGTCATTGGTATGGACTAGTTGTCCAAGCACAGAGCAGACATACTTTGCAAGGAGAAGATCGTGCGTGTGCCTCTCCCTAGCGGGGAATCATTATCTGTCCAGGGTCATCGAAGAGGTGCAACCGTCAACATCATTTCATCCATGAAAGCTCAGAAGTGTTTACGAAAGGGCTACCCTGCTATTCTAGCACTTGTTACTGACACCTTGTCTGAAGAGAAGAAAATCGAAGATTTACCAGTCGTTCGAGAGTTTCCTGACGTTTTTCCCAAGGAACTTGCAGGTTTACCTCCACATCGTCAGGTGGATTTCCAAATTGATCTTACACCAGGAGTAGCTCTGATTACTTGCGCACCATATCGTCTTACACCTGGGGAGTTGCAAGAGTTGTCAAACCAACTTCAAGAACTGTTGGATATGGGCTTTATCCGACCCAGTTCTTCGCCTTGGGGAGCCCCAGTTTTGTTTGTGAAGAAGAAAGACGGGTCCTTTCGCATGTGCATTGACTATCGAGAACTCAACAAGGTGACGGTCAAGAATCGTTACCCTTTACCTTGCATCGACGACCTGTTCGACCAGTTGCAAGGGTCGAGCTTCTACTCGAAGATTGATCTAAGATCGGGCTATCATCAGATGAGAGTCCGAGAGGAGGATGTTCCAAAAACAGCTTTTCGCATGCGGTGTGGCCATTACGAGTTCCTGGTTATGCCATTCGGGTTAACCAACGCACCAGCGGTATTCATGGATCTCATGATCCGCGTATGTAAACCATATATCGACAATTTTGTCATTGTGTTTATCGATGACATTCTGATCTATTCCAAGAGCAAGGAGGACCACGAGCGGCATTTACGTCTTATTTTGGAGCTTCTGAGGAAGGAGCAGCTTTATGCAAAATTTTCTAAGTGTGACTTCTGGATTTGAGAAGTACATTTCCTCGGCCACATCGTTAACGAAAAGGGGATACACATGGATCCTCCTAAGATTGACTCAATCAGGAATTGGGCAGCACCAACGAATCATTCGGAGGTTCGGAGGTGAAACAATTTCTTGGTCTCGCTGGGTACTATCGAAGATTCATTGAAGGCTTTTCAAAGATCGCTCATCCTCTCACTGCTCTGACACAGAAGGGTGTAGTGTATACTTGGGGAATGAAACAGGAAGACGCTTTTCAGCTTCTGAAGCAAAAACTCTGCAGTGCACCGATTTTGTCTCTACCCGAAGGTACTGAAGATTTTGTAGTGTATTGTGACGCCTCTATTCAAGGTCTCGATTGCGTGTTGATGCAAAGTGAGAAAGTTATAGCTTACGCCTCTCGACAGTTGAAGGTCCATTATAAGAATTACACGACTCACGACTTGGAGTTGGGGGCCGTAGTGTTTGCGCTCAAAATCTGGAGGCATTACTTGTACGGTACTAAATGCACTATTTATACCGACCACAAGAGCCTTCAGCATATATTCGACCAGAAGGAATTGAATATGCGACAGCGTCGCTGGGTAGAACTCTTAAACGACTACGACTGTGTAATCAAGTATCATCTAGGTAAGGCTAACGTTGTAGCTGATGCCCTTATTCAAAAGGAAACGAAACCCAAACGTGTTCGCACCTTGCATCTCACTATTCACTCAAATCTTCCTAATCAGATCCGTTCTGCTCAAACTGAAGCGTTGAAAGAGGAAAACATCGAAGCAGAATACTTAAGAGGCATGGAAAAATGGCTTGTAGAGAGATCGGATGGTATTCTCTACTTCATGGAGCGTGTATGGATTCCTTTGTTTGGTAGCCTCAGGGAGCTTGTGATGGACGAAGCGCACAAGTCTCGGTACTCTGTCCATCCTGGTTCAGATAAAATGTATCAGGATCTCAGGGATTTGTACTGGTGGCCGAAGATGAAGGCCCACATCGCAACTTATGTAAGTAAATGTTTGACTTGTTCAAAGGTCAAGGTGGAGTATCAGAAACCCTCAGGCCTACTCCAGCAACCAGAAATACCTATGTGGAAATGGGAGCAAATCGCCATGGATTTTGTCACTGGGCTACCTAGAACGCAAAACGGAAATGATACCATCTGGGTGATCGTTGACCGTCTAATGAAATCTGCGCACTTCCTTGCAATCAAAGAAACTGACAAGTTCTCGCTGTTGGCTGGTATTTATCTAAAGGAAATGGTTTCCAGGCATGGGACGCCAACCTCCATTATCTCTGATCGTGATCCGCATTTCATATCCGATTTGTGGCAAGCGATGCACAAATCATTTGGCTCACGTCTCGACATGAGCACTGCCTATCACCCTTAAACGGATGGTCAGAGTGAGCGAACCATACAAACATTGGAAGACATGCTGCGAGCATGTGTTATCTTACAATAACAGTTACCATACCAGTATCCAGACAGCTCTGTTCGAGGCTTTATACAGGCGGAAATGTCGATCTCCACTCTATTGGGCTGAAGTGGGTGACAGCCAAATCACAGGCCCAGAGCTTGTGCTCGAAACTTCTGAGAAGATAGTACAAATCAGAAAATGTATGGCGGTGGCGCGTGACCGTCAGAAAAGCTACGCTGACAAGCGTAGGAAACCCTTGGAGTTTGCTGTGGGCGATCACGTGATGTTAAAGGTCTCACCCTGGAAGGGTGTGGTACTGATGCGTGTGTGGTGTGTATATAATTTTAAGTATATTTTAAGCCCGTTTTACACGTTAGTCAAGTTTTAAATTTATAAAACACGATATTTACTAACACCAAACACACATATGGGCAAGTGCACCCATCGTGAGCGTAGTATAGTGTTGGTAAGATACCGAGGTAGTCCAAGGGCACAAGAGCTTTTAGTACCGGTTTATCCTCAACGTCTAATCAAATCAAAAGTTTAGAAAAAGGTTTTAAACTAGAAAAATAAAAACTAACTAAAATGCTGAAAAATAAAATAAAAAATAAAAACAGATAGACAAGATGAATCACTTGGCTCCGACTCGTGTTTAGTGTAACCTTTGATTATTTCCGCACTTTTGCACTTTTTAAGAGATTATCTTAGTTATTGTTGTAGGCCCCTCTTTTGAAGGTGACGTTACCCTCAACCCAGTAGTTTGAGTCAGCAATGATACAATCCTAAAGGGTCAGATTATTGAAAGATAATTAATTAAGTTATTAATGCATATTATGGTAGGCTCCTCTTTTGAAGGTGACGTTACCCTCGGCTAAGTAGTCTGAGTCAGCAGGGATACAGTCCTAAGAAGCCGGGTTAAAGTATTAATAGTAGCTTACATATGAGGGGATCAAAGAGTTTGGACCCCCGCCATCCAATACCGGTGGGTATTGAAGGAGGTCCTACTAAATTTGACCCAGGTCCTTGCAGGATCTATACACTGAACAAGGCAAGACTCTTACCAAACCGTTCCCTTAACCCCCGACCAGGTAGCCAACATACCTCCATATAGAGCGTGGAGATATGAATGGTGAAAATCTTTTATTTTATATAGACAGTAAAATAATGCCAAGACACCACAGACAAACGATAAGGAAGAATCACCTTCAACATAAGAAACTAGTTATTAAAGTCATTAATACATAACCAAGTAAAAAGTGCGAAAAGATTAAAAATAAAAAGCATTACACTAGACACTTGTCTTCACCAAGTGATGTAAGAGACTTAGGCAAACATGGCCTTTGATTTTCAAGAACTCTTACGATCAATCTTGGATCCCGAGACGACTCACACACTCTATGATGGACAATGGATGATGGTGGTGGATGATGGTGTTGTGATGGTGGTGGGTGGTGGGTGAAGTGTGAGAGAGGTGGTGTACCAAGGGATGGTTTGCAAATGAGCCAAGCACCCCTATTTATAGCCTGAACAGTAGCTCGGGCACGGCCCTGTGTCCATCCTCTTCTCTGTCTTCATTAATTGCAGTTTGTCTGCATTAGTTGACTACGCCCCCGTGTCCGCTGGGCACGCCCCCGTGTGCAGAAACGTATCTGTACTATCAAGATTTGCCAGGATTCTGCGAATCTTATAGTTGACCACGGCCCCGTGTCCGCTGAGCATGGCCCCGTGGTGGGCGATAGAAGCTTCTATAGCTTTGTCTTTTATGCTGGCACTTGGGCACGCCCCCGTGTTCACTGAGCACGGGGCGTGTTCAGCCTTCTGTTCTCTTGTTTTGCTTGGGAAGATGTTGTTGGGGAGGTCGGGCATGCCACGTTTGTTCCTTTTTTTGTATTTATGATAGATTTAGCTGCCTTTTTGCTTCTTTTGTTCATTAGAGCTCATTTAATCCTGAAAATACAAAAGGAAGACAAAAGCACACTTTTTCCAACATTAGTACTAAAAAAGGGTTAGTTTTATACCACATTTGATGTAATTTATATGTTGCATTTTGTGCACATCAAATACCCCCACACTTGAATCTTTGCTTGTCCTCAAGCAAACCTCTTTATCATGTGGCTTTACACTCCCAAATGGAATGGGTAGAAGAGAAGGTTTTTGGGCTTGTCATAGAGTGTCGGGATTTCCAAGATTCTTTATTAAGTTTTATTTTTATTTATTTACAATCCTATTCGTCATGATTTATTTAAAACATTACATAAGATAAATTACTTATTAGGGCATAACATGCCTTTTTTAAAATTTCATTTATATACAAGTTCACATACCTCATGGGGGATCACTCAACACTCGGCCGAAGATGTATTTTAGTGAATCACTCGAGAGCGGCATGGAACTTACTCCTACCATAGGCTTGCCAAGCAATCAATCCTCCTCCTTTTAACTATAAACCTTTGTAAATATCAAGAGGACTTTTGGGTGAAGGGTTAGGCTTGGGTTAAAGGTAGGTGGTTGGGTTAGTGGTTAGTAGAAAAGGGCGAAAAGCGTAAAAAGCATCGGTTTTCGTAAGACTTTTTATTTTTTCAATTTTTATTTTGATGAAGCTATTATGCAAACAAAGTTATTTTTGATGAACTTGCTTGTTTATTTCTTTTGCTTCATCATCAACATTTTTTTTTAGGAAGAATCATAAGAAAAACCGAGCTTGTTACTAAAACAAATGGTTAAAAATAAAAAGGTTTTGGTGGGTAAAAAGGGTGTTTGTTTTTGGGTTAAGAAATGAAAAGGTTTAGGCTCAAAGGGGTTAACTAGGGGGATTTTGGGTAGGTGGTAAAAAAAAAGAAAAATAATGGTGTAGAAATAAAAAGGGTTAGTCCTAATGCCTCCATCATTTACTTACTCGGGTTTAAGTTGGTAAGGACCGGGAATGTATCGTCGTGGCAAGTTCTAGAGTCGTAAGAACCAAGCGGCTATTCACACAAGAAACGAAAAATGAGCATTTAGTTTAAAGATATGTATTTGTATACTCAATAAAGGCTCAAAACTCACTTTTGTGGGAATGGGTTTTTATGTGATCAAGTATATATAATCAAATTTTAACTAAGCTTGTCATGCCGTTTCATAATTTTCTTATGTTGGTTCTTTTATCACGGCGCTATCGGTTGTAAATTTGTAAAAATATAACCTTTTTAGAATTTGAAATTCCCGAGTTAAACCTAGACAAGTAAAAAAAAATGCAAAATTTTTGAAAAAAATTGGGGTGATTAGCGGTTCCAATAGAGTTTTGTGTAAGGCTTGTAATTAGGACTTGCAAGATTCAAGGTTTTAGCATCCCCCCACACTTAAATTACACATTGTCCTCAATGTGTTCCAAAAATAAGTTTTTAGGTTGATTGAGTGTGTAAAAAGGTGTTAAAAAGCAAAATTTTATGTCACTGGGGCAAACTTATTAATAAAAAGTCAACAGAAGCAGTTTTTATAAAATAATTCATAACTGATAATGTAAAGGTTATGGAACATGTTTTAACACTTAAATAACTTGGTAATTAATATAAGGACATGTTTAGGCATGTTCAACCCGACAATTCTGAGTTTAGGCTCGGTTCGCAACCGAAAGTCCTTTTGATATTAAAAGGAGATTTTTGACAATTATGCCCTTTTGATATTAAAAGGAGATTTTTGAAAATATGAGAGGACAAAAATCTTTATTACTGATATTTAAGTATGTCCTAAAAGTTTGACATCAGATTATGGTCTAAAATAGAAGTTAGGCGCGTTATCGTAAAATGGAGACTTTTTATTAATTAAATGGCAATTTTGGCATACATCATATCTAAACCCAATATTTGACACCAAACTTGCCACCTACTGTTAAGATATAATATTTAGGGATTTTTTGAAACTTTTGTTAAATTTTAAATTGATCATAACATAAGGTTCTTGCATAGACTCGGTAATTGACGATTATGCACTTTTTGCAAATAAAATGAGTTTTACACATCCTCTATATATCAAACCTTTTTCTACTGATTTTATACATTAAATAAATTATTTTAAATAGTAGAGGCTGATCAAAATCTCATATTTCCTTAATTAACCCGAATATCGTCAAATACCGACTTTTATGCGATTTAGGCGCATAGTATGGTTTAAAACCATATTTAGTACCTAAGACTTGTTGCCTAATGATGTTATGAACAATTTTTTACACTTAAACAGTAAGTAAAAGTTTTGAACCCATATTTCCAAATTTGACCCTCATAGCATATGTGAAATGACCAAAATGCCCCTATGGTGCATAGTTTGGCCACAAATGATAAAATTCACATATGTATGATATCTTACTGATATAACTTACTAAAATAAATACTTTTACTTATTATTTTAGACCAGAACCTCATATTGCTATTTAACCTCCTTTTATAAACTTTAAAATGACCAAAATACCCTTACGGGGCTTAAATTTGGTTTTAAATTCGTTTTGGGCATAATGGAAGGTATCCTACTGATACCATAACATATTTTAAGCATATTAACTTGTGAAACCTGTACATGACTCATTTGGTTACCCGTTATGCATATTTGCGTTCGGTACGGTTTATGTAACTAGTTTGCATAAATCAACCGAAACGGGTCAAACCTTATCATTTTTACTTCAAAATCCAAAATGTATTTAGTTTACCCATTTTATACAAGTCCTCATACTTGTCGGGTCTAAATCACATTCTAATCCGGTCTTCGCTTAATCTTGCGTTTTGAACCGTATACCTTTCTTTAAAACTAACCGGTCTAAGTTATAACTTAAATAAGACCCGTTAGGAATCTAATAGGTTATTAAAAACCTTCGTTCCAGATTAGGAGCCCGGTAAAAGCTATTTGTACTTGCTGATGGATATACGGCTGGGATTAAAATTTTATTCTTAGCTCAAGTAAATACTTTTAACTTATTTTCCCTTATACGGGCTTGGGATACAGTATTTAATAATACCGCTTGGTCGGGTATTGAATCTTTAATCGAATAATGGTTAAATCATTGAGATAACCCGTTTAATCTATTTTGTTTGATCTAAACCTTTGGAGGGTTAATGACCATGTCCTGGATATCCTCGGCTCATTCATTGAAATAGCCACGACTTAAGCACGAGGTGTAGGCATACACCTGCCAGTGCGTATGTAGAAAGATGTACCCGCTTGTTGAGGTTACTCTCCGTGGGCTTATATTACGTGGTGTGTCTATTAATCTTTAAACCGGTATTTCTAACCCGGGCTACTGAATGGATGACAAACATATAAATCTTTTACAAGATTATTTTTAAATAATTGTCCCAAGTTATAAAAGAATTTTGTGCCTTGTGCACTTAAATCAATTTTCTTAAATATTTTCAAAAGAGTCAATTAATTGTATTTACAAGTGAAAACTGACATATTTTCAAAAAAGATTAAGTGCAGGTACTAAGCGTAATGGGCTGGAACTCCTGAGTGATTAAATAAAGAGTCTTGCAAGCTTTTATCGGTTTAACTCTGTTGAACATTACTTCTTTTGTTTTGATCCGCCTGTGGATCCATCTTACAATCCGTTGTATAATATTTTTTTTGTACTTTCGAATAGGTTTGTATTATTATTACTTTTAGCCTTCCGCTGTGCATTGATTTGTGATTATTTGACTTTGATGATATCAACTACGTCACGATACTCCCCACATGGCCCACCGGTAATACGTGGAAATATCGTGGTGTGACAGGAAGTCTTGGATTTAAAATATTATTATAAATATAATTGTCCAAGTGTTAAAAATAATAAGTCTTGGATCGAAACAAAATGAAATAATCAGACTACTAGGCTTTATGCAAAGGAGTTGCAAATTCCTCTTCTAGCATTACCAGGCAACTTCCATCGTATTTACTTATCCTTGCAACCTGTAACTTAGTCTTTTGAAAATACTTCAGTTTACACTTGTAAATACAAATAACCAACTCATTTTGAAAATATTTCAAAAATGTTTTAAGTGCACAAGGCACATTTATTTTCATAAATAACTTGGGACAATTCAAAATGATCTTGTATACAGTTTTACATGCCTGTCAATACATATGGGGTCTGGTGCAGAAACCGAATAACATGATTAACCGACATGCCACTTAAACCCAAAAAGGGGTATCCCCAATAAATGGATAAGAAAAACATTTATTAATAGCATTAGCATCTGTCAGGTGTATGCCTACACCCCGTGCTCGGTCGTGGCCATTAGTAACTTAAATGAGTCGAGGATATCCAGGACACGGTCGCGTTAACCCCCAATGTTTAAGTTATCAGACAAAACATATCAAAACGGGTTATGGAGATTTTGTAGTCACAATCCGACATATGATCCCATACCCAACCTAGCGGTAAATAATTTACCGTATCCCAATCCCGTATAGGGAAAATAGGTTAAGAATATTTACCTGGCTAAAACTCGTCTTAATATGCAAGAATTATAAATAGCTCAGTCGTAATCAATTAACTAAGGTTGGTTGCAATTTACCGGAATGCCCTAGTCTGGAATGAATGGTATAAATAACCAATCAGAATGTCAACGGGTCCCATTCAAGTCATAGACTTGGACCGTTTAACTTAAATTAACGAGAATGGTACGATACGCTAATTAAGCGATGTTCGAAATAGAATGTGGTTTAAACCCAACAAGTACCAAGACTTGTATAATATGGGTAAACAATATACATTCTGGAATTTGAAGTAAAAATGATAAGATTTGACCCGTTTCGGTAAACTTACGTAAACTAGTTACAAAAGCTCAACCGTATGCGTATAAGCGATATCGGGGTAACCGGATGAGTTATAAACAAGTTCTATATGCCAATATACTTTAAATAAGTTGTAACATCAGTAGGTTATCAACTTATATGACCATGAAGGTTTTAAAATCATAATATGCACCATAAGGGCATTTTAGTCATTATGTGACATAGTTTTAGAACTTGCATAAAAATCTGAGTTATGATCAAGTACATTCTGTGAAATCACTTTAATTATGTTATAATATCAGGAGGTATTAGATTTTGTATGATAGTTATGGTTAAAAACCATACTATGCGCCAAAAGGGCATTTTGGTCATATTATAACATAATTTACGAACTTATATCAAAACTCAGGTTATGGTTAGATTCAATATACCAAAATATGTTAATTATAGTAACATATCAGTAGGTAAATCATTTTTCAAGTTCATCATTGATTAAAACCATGTTTTATGCAAAAAGGGTATTTTGGTCAAAGTTAGGCATATTATAGAAACTTGTATAAAAAATCAGATTCTGATTATGATCATGTAGTATAACCTCAGAGGGTTATCCTACATTATAATGAGATCATAATACAACTTAAATTCAGTAGCTAACTATGCTAAATCGGGTCAGAATCGAAAGTCAAAGCAGAAGTCAAACTTCTCGACTTTCGGTAGCGAACCGACTCTAAAACTGGAAATAACAGGCTGAACATATTCATACATGTTCTAATATTAATTACCAACTGATGAGGTGTCAAAAATATGGTTTATAACATTTATAAGATCAATTTACAAAGTTTACGAAAAACTGACCTTTGACTTTTTACTTAATATAACTTTGACCCGTCATTTGACAAAGTTAACGTGATTTTCAGGAGGTGCCCTTTTAAGGGATTAATACCTACCTAATTACGATCACGTAGCCATGTTCGATTCGAACAATGGCTAGACCAAAATGGTCTAAACCAAATGTCAAAGCAAAAATCAATTTTGCTTGACTTTCGGCTATAAAAGCCTACAAAATGAAAAAGCACTGGATAGGAGCACTTACAAGTGATCCTTGGACGAATTAAAACTGAATTGGATGCTCCTATAGACCAGGAACTTCCAGATGAGGAGTAAGAAGGATTTAAAGAAGAGGTGCAAGTGAAAATGGTTGCAAACCTCCTCTATTTATACTTTGAATGACATGATCCAGATTATGACAAGTGTTAGAGGATCATGGCAAGTGTCCTTGGACGTGGCAAATGCAGTCATGGAGCTCATGGTTTCGAATAAGTGGTATTCTTTGAGCCCAGACAAAACTCTGACACTGGTGACCCTTTACGGACCATAAGGGGTAACCCTTTGCGGTCCGTAAGAACCCTACGCGCACAAAGAAATCCAACTACTTACGGACCGTAAGCCACAAGGCTTTGCAGTTCGTAACCGACCCTCAAAGGCCAAAAATTCATCATCTTGCGGTCCGTAAGCCAAAAGGGTATACAGTCTGCAAAGGTCACTCAGAGGCTAAATAAATTAGCATGTTGACGCTTTTAGTCCCTCCGCATTCATACTTTAAATGATTGTCATAAATAGTCCCTCTCGGCCAACATTTGGCACAAATGAGAGTATGGATACGTGTCAATACAATACCAGACACAAATTTACGAGGTGTTACAGTGATGCTCTGGAATCCGCATCTTAGCAGCTAAAGGAAAAGCTTTGTTGTGCACCTATTCTATCGATACCCAAAGGCACCAATGATTTTATTGTCTACCGTGATACGTCCATCCACGGACTCGGATGCGTGTTAATGCAATGCGAGAAAGTTATTGCCTATGTGTCTCGACAACTCAAGGTTCACGAAAGGAACTACACAACCCACGACTTGGAACTAGGAGCTGTAGTTTTTCGCAACGGTACCAAGTGCACGATTTACACCGATCACAAAAGTCTCCAGCACATACTAGATCAGAAGGAGTTGAACATGCGGCAACGTCGATGGGTTGAACTCCTAAACGATTACGAGTGCGTGATTAAGTACCATCCGGGCAAGGAAAACGCTGTAGCTGATGCCCTCAGCCGAAAGGAAACGAAACCAAAACGTGTTCGCGCATTGCAATTAACAATTCATTCGAACCTCCATAACCAAATCCGAAATGCTCAAGTTAAAGCACTGAAGGAGGAAAACCTTCTTGTTGAGTCAATGCGAGGCATGGAAAAGCAACTCGAACTCAAGGATGACGGCATCTACTACTTCATGAAACGTATCTGGGTTCCGTTCTACGGGAACCTACGAGAGCTTGTGATGGACGAAGCACACAAGTCTCGCTACTCGATACATCCAAAGGCCTTGTACTGGTGGCCTAACATGAAAGCGATCATAGCAAACTACGTTAGAAAATGCTTGACATCTGCTAGGGTCAAGATCGAATACCAAGAACCGTCAGGATTACTACAACAACCAGAATTGCCAATGTGGAAATGGGAGCAAATTTCCATGGATTTCGTTACCGGTTTACCTAGATCTCAAAGGGGGAATGACACCATTTGGGTGATCGTAGATCGCTTAACCAAATCTGCACACTTCCTCGCGATCAAATTAATCAGCAAGTTTTCAAAACTTGTCAGCATCTACTTAAAGGAAGTAGTTGCTAGGCGTGGGGTGCCAACTTCCATTATCTCTGATCGTGACCCGCGTTTTGCAACTGATTTGTGGCAGGCTATGCACAAATCCTTTGGCTCGTGTTTAGGCATGAGCACCGCCAATCATCCGCAAATGAATGATATAACTAAACGTAGGATCCAAACTCTTGAAGACATGCTGCGAGCATGTGTCGTCGACTTTGGCAACGGCTGGGAACGACACTTACCTCTGGTAGAATTTTCTTAGAACAACAGTTATCACACTAGCTTTCAGGCTGCTCCGTTCGAGGTGTTGTATGGATGGAAATGTCGATCGCCTATATGTTGGGCTGAAGTTGGCGATAGCCAAATCACTGGCCCTGAACTCATACTTGACATTACGGAAATGATTGCCCAGATAAGACAACAAATGGCGGCAGCTCGCACCCGTCAGAAAAGCTATGCTGACAAGCGTAGGAAACCTTTGGAATTCCAAGTTGGAGACCGTGTTTTGCTAAAAGTCTCACCTTGGAAAGGTGTGGTTTGTTTTGGCAAATGGGGCAAACTCAATTTGCGTTATATCGGACCTTTTGAAATCACCGAGAGAATTGGTACAGTGGAATATAGACTAAACTTGCCTGAAGAGCTCAGTGGTGTACACAACGTCTTCCAAGTGTCAAATCTGAAGAAGTGTAATCATTTTACGTTGACTTATGTTTACTTTTTAAGTTTTGTCCAAAACCTCAACACACTTATTTTGACCCCTTACTCCTAACTTTCATGGCTTCTAAATTACCCCCTATTGTTTCCAGGTCAGTCAATCCTCTATCAACAAAATAATTTTTACGGTCGTTTTACCGGCGTGCTCTCGCTCTCTCTCTCTATATATATATATGTATATATATATATATATATATAGAGAGAGAGAGTAGGGTTCCTGCGCAAAGTGTGTTTTTCCTATAAAGTGTAGGAAACGATTTGAGCCATGCATTGGGTGTGGTTAATGGTTAAGATCAAGGCAGTGGCATTTTCGTAATATTTGTGTGTCATTAAAAAATTGTCATAATAGGTTAGGGGTAGTCTTGTCATTTTACGTATTTTAAATCAATCAAATAACTGTCATAAATAACACACCCCCTACAATCTCGTGATTTTCCCCTCTCTCTAAAGCCAATTATAGAAAACTCTCGTTCATACCAAAAATCGTTCATACCAAACATTCAATTCATATTTCATTTGGTTCGTCACATTGTGTTTTATCACTAAAACACACTACTATGAAACACATCCAGTATCCAACTTCAAGTGTAGTAAAACACAACACTATGATAAAACACAATGTGAAGAAACTAGAAACTGATAAAACACAACGTCAAGACAGTGTATTTCATCTGGTTCGTCACATTGTGTTTTATCTGGTAAAACACATCAATATCTCTCAGTGAACTGCGTTTATTAACTGTTAACTGCTAAAACACAATACCAATATAGTGAACCGTGTTTCATTAATTAAAACAACATTTAATACCAAGGGAATTATAACACATTAACATTAACCTTTTAACTCGTAAAACACATCATCAAGAACTTGTTTATTTTAAATCAAGCAATTGATTTATGAAGAAGATATGAAAATCGCATGAAATGATAACCTCCGGTAATTTTGATAACCTCCGATACGAAATCAAGGAGATATTAAGTTTCCTTAAAATTCTCATGAGTTAGTTAATAATAAAATAAATTGCATAAATAAAATAATTATCAAATTACCTTAATGCTCTTTTTATTAAAAAAATCTAATTGCCACATGTCACCCTTCTATAGCTTCTTACACTTTGTAGGAAATATTGGCTTTGTAGCCAACTCCTACTCTATGTATATAGGGTAGGGTTATTGTAAAAAGGGTGTGTTTTGTGAGAAGTGGAGCAAGGAATCTACACCCTTTGATCTTTAATCTAATGGTTGAGATTATAATGGCAAAATCGTAAATAATTTTTACCGTTAAAATAATTAATTTTCTATAGTAAGGGTATAAAGGTAAATTTAACATTTTTAAATTTAAAAAACCACATGTAATGCATATGCAAGTTCCTCCCATCTTTTTTAAACATCAATAACTTTTTATACGTAACTTTTTATTTAAAAAATTACATCATAATAACGAGTGTTTTTTTTATCTTTAATATGAGTACCATATTGATATACTTATATAAAGAAAAAAATTATGTTTCGATCGTACGTTTTAGTTCATGGTGTTTTGTCTATGTTGTTTTAATTGTATAGTGATTCAAGGCGTTGTGTTTTACAGTAAAGCACCATGAACATATATAAGACATCATAACATTGTAAATAACATTTACATTTAATCTTGTTTTCTGTGGTGTTTTATTTTACAAGACACAATCATCTGTTTTGAATTCCTAAAGTAAAACACCACAGAAAAAAAGACTGAAAGATTGAATGTAAATGATATTTTCAATGTTATAATGTCTTAAATACGTTCATGGTGTTTTACTGTAAAATACAACGCCATGAATCACTATACAATTAAAACAACATAGAGAAAACACCAAAACACTCGTTATTATCGTTTAATTTTTTTATAAAAAAGTTACGTATAAAAATTTATTGTCGTTTAAAAAAGAAGTGGGAACTTGCATGTGCATTGTATGTGAGTTTTTTAATTTTATATTTAATTAGGTTTTTTATTAAATTACTTAGTTGCCCTTATGCTAATAAATTAAATAATGACATGTGTCCTCATCATGTTCTTTCTTATCCTTCTCACAAATTTCATCTTTTTTACACGATCCTAAACCTATATATATATATATATATATATATATATATATATATGTATGTATGTATGTATATGTATATGAACGGGCAAAAAATGACATTTTATTAACTATGAATGACGGGTTAACCACTGATTAACCCCAGCCAAATACATCCACCAATTACAATACACAAGAGGCTATACATCACACACCTAAACGTCACAAGTCAAAACTACTCCAATTGTCCCATGTGAGTATTAGTAATTTCTCGAAGACCTGGACCCAATAAACTCAACCAGAACCTGAACTACGTCGGCTTTACCAATAAGCTACTGTGAGTAAAACACGTACAGTGTGTGCACGTAGGTCATATGCATATCTATTAGCAATCCCAACAGTTTGTAGCATAGTGAGCCATCTCATTTGGAAGATGCTGCCTAAACCGCAATCGTTTTTCATCTATCCTTGACCGTGTCAAAAACTGATATACTCTCCCAATGAAGTATGCAAGTGTTTGGTTATTCACAATCCCCTGTAGAAAAATAAACAAATTTAAAGGCATAAAATTACATATTAATTACGTTTATATGGTATTATGTTAAAATTAGAGTTCTTATTCAAAGTAGACTTCTTTTGCTGTAAATCTACAGCCTCCTCATCTCGAATTGTACAATTAACTTCATAAACCCTAATATGTTGTATTAACATTTACAACATATAGAACCCCAATTTGAAGCCAGGTTCGAACAACTTTAACTTAAAACAATAAAACTCCTCTTCGAGCATTCAATTGCGAGTAAAGAATCGTTACCCACACAAAAAGTAATACCTCCTCGACAATATTTTCTATCAGCCCCCATTCAGATAGCCGTAGTGCTTTGATCTCAGCTAGTGATTCACTCAATTCTCTTTCCTTATCTACGAAATAACATCAACGTTCAATAAATCCATCAAATAATTTAAAAATCAACATTAATCACCTCTAACTTCATTCTTCAATTGATTAAACTCAAGCTTAATCGGGTCCGATCTGTAAAACAAATTTATAAGATCATCAGTATCTAAACTCGGCCTCAACAAATTCAACTTTTACAACTTTCTCAATCCTGAATACCACAATTTTACTTCATCATTATAAATTGATGTTACAATACATTTGAAAGTTAAAACCCAATTCAACTTCATTCCTTCCATCCCTGCATTAAATAACAATAAACATATGTTATTCTTCTTCCCACTTGATTTGAGGTAACAAAATGGATCGCCAAGCTAGGTTAGATAATGGGTCAACCCATGGTACTTTTTATATGAGCTTAAATAGGGCGGGTCAGGTTAGTTGACACAAACTGGTTAGAATTCCATCTTCAGAAGGAACACTCCACAGTCCCAGAAAAACTGCAGGCTCGAAGTATTTCTACAGCACCAAAAAAGAACTTAAATCTTCATTAAATTAAAAGAGGAGAATGATTGTGTGTCTTTGTAATCTGACCGGAAACCTAGCTCTCTTAAAAATTAATGAATTAGACTAGAAATCCAGCTCTAGAAAACTAATGAATTCTATCACGATTTCATGGTTTGAAAAATCAAGGACTTCAGGTAGTTTGTCAGCAAGCACCTACAAGCATCAAACAAAACTACCATGAAAAAAAGTGAAAATAAGCACAACAGGCATGGCACTACCATTACTGGTGATACATCAATGTAATTCCTGAAAAAAGAAAACCATAAACCAAATCAAGACTAAACCATTGTAAAGAAAAATGACCGCTTGCATGATAAATATAATAATATTCATCCTGAAAGATATGTTTCTTAGCCATGTCATGTATAGACATATTGTCATGTCTCCTTTTTCATATATGATACACTCGTGTATTGTTGTGCAGGAGTAATGACATGATATAAAGAAGCTGCAAATGTACACCTTTACAAGAAGTAAACAAATTTCACTTCTTGTAATACACACTTACCTAATAACAATGCAAATCGACAAAAAATATAAGTGAAAAAAAATGACAGAATTTTACAGTAAAAGATGAACAAATTTAATAAGAATTAACATAAATAGTGAAATTATCAATTAAGTGTTGATTCTCAGAAAACCAATCTAAAGTCCAGCCTTCATCGCACGAATCTAAGGTCCAACCTTCATCAATTCTTTATTGGTGAGTCGTCTTCAATATAATACAAGGACTACAAAAATAGGATAATCAGACCGATAATTGATTAATATGTAGAATTCAAATGACCGAAAATAGAGAGAACCACAAGCTTGGCAAATGAATTACCAGAGTGTGGTGCTTTCAGCAACGCAAATCCTACATTTTTCCAATTCGGGTGTAAACCAGATGGAATCTATTAATATTCACCATCATGACGTCAAAATCACATCAATTTCCACCATGAGAAGATCACAGGAACAAAAAATAAGGATTCCTAGCTAGCAACCTAGATCCAACAAAACCAAAATTATATGATAACTTTAACAATTTAAAACAAAACTGTAAAGTCAACGAAGTGAGAAATAGATAAGAAATAAGGAGAAGAGTAGGGCACCCGCCATTGATTATTAAAGTTCATCATCTTCTTGACCTTCGCTTCTTATGATGGATCTAGGGTTTCGGGAAAATCAAAGCATTGTCATTTGAGTGGTGGTGAACACCATGGCTGCAAAATCATGGTTGCTTCAATGGTGGAAACTGGTGTGTGCTGTGACATCCCGTACTTTCAGGTTAACGCCGTTAACCTTTTTCTGCTAATTACAATTTTTAAACGCACAAGTTAGTAACACACGAACAAACAAACGGATTTAATTTGATTAACTTTGCAAAACAAGGGACTTGTGTGTCATTCTATAAAGTTATGTTGATAACTTCTTGTCCAAGTTTAAGAATTGGAAAACTTGGAGGACCTTTTGTGCATTTGAAAAAGTTTTGTTTTAAAAAAAATAATAAAACCAAACCCAACCCTAGATCCCCATTCCTCAGACGTTGACCTCTCTCCCCCTCTCTCTACTCTCTCTCTAGAAAACTCAAGAAAGAATCTAGAAAAACTTATCTTTTCGGGTTCTTGATCTTCATCTCTATCGTTCTAGGTAATCCCTCTAACATACACTCATAACTTGTTATTCACGGCTGCGATTCTTGATTCTACATGAATTCTTGATATTGTTGTGACTATTGATGCATGATAACATAGATGCTATGTGTTAGGGTTTGCTAGAAACATATATTTTAATGCCTAGATGATGATACTTGTTAATTTAGTAACTCTATGATCATGTATGCATGCTAGGGTTTTGGTTATATATAATCTTGATAATGAAAATTGATGCTAAATTCGTGTATGTGATGTTTTTAGGGTTTTTGATTGCTAAAAATAGTGTTATAATGTCATAAACATGTTTTAATTGAAAGCTGAATTCAAACAGCTTCTTATCAAAATTTACAGCCGACTTGTATTGGCTGTAACGTGGAAAAACGTGACAAAAACATGAATTTCTAGAGTAAAAAATGTAATCCCAGGAAATATCTTTAAAACCCCACTGGAATTGCATTTTTTCGATGAAAATTGAATGTTTTATGAATTTTTCGGTATCGAAGGTTTAGGCTGCGTTTTCTGACAGAATTTGCAACCCATTACGAATGTCATAACTCAATTTAAGAATTGGGTTATGAGCTCAAATTTTTACTGTAGGTAGCTTCAGGTAATTCCAAAAATCTCCAACTGGAATTTCGTCAATCGAATAAACGAGGAATTTTAAATTAATTTTTTCGTAAGCTGCAGTCAGAAGTGACGAATCTGATTGCAGCTTAGTAAATGAATTTTTACGAATTTTTAGTAAAGAGTTAGACCTTGAAATTTTAACACAAGGCCTAACCCTTAGAGGGATACATTACATAAAAAAAATCATAATTTTTGAAGACTTGTAAACAAGTTAAACAGGTCACCAAAAACAGCCTATTTTCAGTGATTATTCTATGCAATAAAGCATGAATGCATAACGACCGAACTTGCTACTTTTAGTATCCATGCTTGTTTGATAATTGTATAGATAGCATATTTAATATCGAAGAAAGGTTGTGAACATTGTTAGGGAACCATATGATAGACGTGCTATGTGATTGCTTGTTTGTGTGCTAGTTGCTAGACATGTGTAGGACTTTCTTGCAAGGTCTAAATATAGTCTAATATACCATGGTAACTATTATAGGGCATGGTCGGTCGCTCTCGATTTCATACACTTAATTTAATCTGCCGAGCTAATCTAAGGTGAGTTCACACTTTCTACAAGGCATGGGATTTCCGGTGGTTTGGGAATGGGTTAAGGAACGGTATTAAAATCCTGCGTATTCTCCTTGGATAGGGTACGTACCTCCATCCTCCATGGGAAGGATGACAACATTAAATCCTGCGTGTTCTCCTTGGGTAGAATACGTACCTCTATCCTCCATAGGAAGGATGACAACATAGAACTTACTAGACAAAACTCTATCAAGAAGTCCCTCATTTTTATATCGACTTAATCGTCGGGCCATTGGCGAACGGGTCATTAGTTAAATAGCGCTATTTGTAACACCTGTGCCTCCACAGCCATCAAACAAATGCCAAACCAATGAAATATTGTATTTCATACTTGGGATTTGTAAAAATATGTGTATCATTTACACATATCAACTCTTGTTCGATTTCAAACTCTAAATCGCTTTCTGGAAGGTTATACGCGCACCGATGCGTAAATATAACCAGTTTAATGCAACGAACACTCCGGAATAGTGAAATAGGCTAAACATACCTTAAATAACCTTTACATAACTTAGAAATAAGATTTGGAGGGTTTGGTATGCCAAAAATCAAGTTAATTCGTCTACAGGGACTAAATATGACAAACTGCGAAAGTATGCCAATTTGAACTGTAACAGACATTCTGGAACATGACCATAAGTTAAAAATACCATAAATATCCTTTACATAGCTTAGAAATAGGCTTTGAGGGGTTCGGTATGCTAAAATAAACTTTTGGGTCATTCAGGGACTAAAAGTGTCAAAAAGTGCACAAGTTTGCACTTTCGCGCATAACTTACGTTCTGAATACATCCGGACATCCAAAAATTTATGTAAGCATGACTATATTATGCTTTAGTGTTTGGCTTGCCAAAAATCCATTCGTCGCGTCATTTGGATCGTTTTTCGCGCTTGTGCGCATTTCACCGTAATTAAGCGAACATCGCGATCGTACGACCAAACGAACCATCATCCGGCATATTTTTGAGCATGTTTTGAGTTCCCTATACTTTAACTTCATTTTAGAGCCTTGAAATGAGGTTAACGGGGTTCAAACGCATCGAAAAAGTCCTTAAACACGTGCAGGGACCATTTCTGCCACTTTTGAAACATTTCTGAAACAGGGGGTGCTAGCGTAGCGCGACTGCATAATGCCTTTGCAGTAGCGCTACGCGACTGCCTAACCAGACCAGATTAAGTGTATTTAACATCAGATTGCAGCTGTTTAATCCTCAACCACACACTCACACTTGTCTAGTCAGCTGATAAGAACCCATTTTTAGTCACCACAACTTTGCAACACATGTACGGGTAGGATTTGAGCACGGTTTCCATGAAACGATCTTAACGATGGACCGAAAACTATAAATACCCCATGCCCCCCATTGCTCAAATCACTAGAATTTTGATTTGAGAAACTCTAAGTTGAAACTATTGTTTCATACCTGAGATTTTTGAATCGAAATTAGCATTCGGGGACCCTTCGTAAGTATTCTTTCGTTCTTTTATTGCTTTTCGAGTCTGAAAGTCAAACTTTGTTTGACTTTCTGTGTTGACCATTTTATGGTCAATGCGAAGTTCGTATGAACTTCGCAACGTGAGTGTAATCACGTTGGTTATAGTCCCTTGGGACTATGCCTACTGATTACCACGTTGTCTAGGGTCGTAGGGTAAGCGATCTAATAAATCGCTTATACCTTCGAACCCGACCCATTTGGTCGATCATTAGGATCCGACCAAATACATTAGGTGACCATAGTAGGTAGGGAATAACCTTCCGAGGTTATACCCTATGGTCGCTTCGTTTAAGTAGTTGTATGATAGGTAGTTTATATGCCTTAGGTAAATTACCAGAATACCCTTTTTCATGTATAATTGGTAATTAAGCATATGTAACCTAAACTTTTGTCACATAACTGATTATGTAACATGTTTAGGCATATAACACTTTTCATAGGACTAGTTAGACGGTCCGAACGCATTTCACGCGCACGACGCGTTAAAGTAGCATAAGCTACCTTAATGGGTCGCGATGGGTCGAAAGCACTTAGGTTAGGTTTCATGTAGTATGTAGGCCTTGTTAAACCATATCATATGAGTTCCAATACTCATTTGGTTTACCAAGCCTCATCCTATCCGATCTCCCGATTTAAGTCCGGTTTATTTATATAGTTTTAGATTGCCGACTGATTCCGTGCTCCCTCTAGCTTTGTTTGGTTGTTGTTCAAGACCTCTAAGCATTCTCAGGCGAGTACATTATTCCCCTATTTTACTGCTTTCAATTGTTTTGGGGTGACTCATATGTGCTAAATGTTTTCATGGTTTTAACGATGGTATCAAAACGATTTTCGATGTTATAACGATGGTTTCAAAAACGATTAAGACGATTTATACAAAACTAATAACGATTTCGATAATGTGAACGAACTTATTGGTTGGGTTACATAACAAATGACATTCATTAGCAATGATCAAGCCGACCAGTATTAGGTTATGGTACCATAGGATCTGACAAATCCCGTTATCTTACTGCACCCGTGGTTATGTGTGGGGGTGGTGGGTAGCGACTGAATCTGTAATTGTTAATTTACCCTTTGGTAAGGGTTTGTTAATGCGAAAACGAGAAGCGACGAGGTAAGCGAGTCACGAAGGTTTGAATGTTATTAGCGAGACGACCGTATAAGTAGTTTCACGACCTAAAACGAGTTAAACGATTTGGTTAAACGATTTGTTTTCACGGAATGTATTAACGAGTTAAACGATTTGGTTAAACGATTGGTTTTCACGCGATGTATTAACGAGTTAAACAATTTGGTTAAACGATTTGCTTCAAAGCGATATACGATTGGTTTTTGGTTAAGTGTTTAGATAACGGGACGGGTGTAATGTGATGAAAACATGGTGGATACACCGCTGGTACTTCCTATATATATGTGTTTACATCGTATTACAGACCGTGGCGTTATTTAGTTCACTTGGGTAAACGGTTTCTAAACGATGTCACACAAACGAGGTTTTCAAAATGATATAAACTATACGGGTTTTATTAACGATTTATTTCGAGATGTTTCACAATTTGCTTTACTAAAACAAATGTTTTTGGGTTAAGAGTCATGGCTACGAGGTTTTATAAACTATAACCCGCTTGATTTGAGTTGGTTAATTTAGTTGCAATATTATACTCTTTTCAAAACAAGGTTTTTAATAAAGTATTGCAACATCTAAACTAGCCATGATTTCAACACTCCTACAAAACCTATGTATTCGCCAGCATTTCTTTGCTGACCTCTTTTTCACATATGTTTCAGGTATTGTTGAATGATATCGATTGATAAGATGCATGCTCACATAGGACTGGACGAGGCTTTAGTGACTCAATAACAATGATAGACTATGTTTAATTTATGTATTTAGATTTCCAGACGATGTAAATATTCAATGTTTAATAAAACGAAACACTTTTTGTATCCATGGTTATGAAACATTAATTATGTTACAACACTCCCCGACGTTTCCGCCACGTTTTGTATGTTACACGTGGTCGGGGTGTGACACTATTAGGTCTGATAAGCCTCACACCGTGCCGCAGAGGACGGGAGTGGACTAATGTACTTGGGCACTTAGTCAATGATGATAGACATTGACGCAGGGCACATAAACATGACTAAAGTCAGTAGTTGATATGGTAACGGGTCTAATGGTTTACAACATGCGGTATGTGACAACCCGAATTTTCAAGGTCTTTCCTCGACACGTTACTTGTTTCACAACCGCGTTTTCATAATTCGTTTGCATTGTAACTTGTGCATGTTTGCTATATGCTTGATGTATTGTATTATGGTTTGGTTAAATAATGAAAACTTATGAACTGCGTATAGTTTATAACTTAGCTTATGCATCCTCATAACTGGCGAAACATAGGACTTCTGTCATCATTCTTACTCGACGAAAGATAGGATTTTCGTCATCACTATATCGACGAAAGACTGGGTTATTCGTCATCATCAGTATCCGACGAAGATTAGTCTTTCGTCGGGAGGGAGTTTCGCCGAGATGGGCTTGTGGCCCAGGTGAGGCCCATCTCCGAATCAGTTATATTTATCTCTTATTCGTATAACTTTACGTAAGATCACAACTGGCGAAACCCTAGGCTCTCCTTCCTCTCCTTTGCACTCGACGGCAATCATCATCCCTCTTGAAACTCTTGCTAGTTTCATCTCGTGACCGGTTAGTATGTGATTATCCGATTCGATCTGCTCGTTTCATTGTTTGATTGTTTTGTGTGATGATTGAGGGCCACTATGAATTTAGGGTCTTGTTAGAGGCTGTGCTCCCATATTTCATCAACTATGGTTTGATATTTTATTGATAAACAATTAGATTAGAACACACAGAATGAGAATTATGTGTCTTGCATACATTCACGATCACTACACAGAATCAATGAGTTTGTTTGTTGTTTGAATATTATGCTACCTATGGTTTACGAATATCAAATGAATCGGTGATATGGATATGTGCATGATGATGATCTAGTAATCTAGGGTTCATGTCTAGAGTTGCTTATTTGATCGGTTTTGGAATGTGGGAGGTATTTACGGGAATTACGGGAGTAGTTAGAGCAAATGAATGAAACTGTTACCATCTTGACGAATGACTTGGGAGTTTCGTCACTCACATTGTCGACAAAACACTTGATGTTTCGCCACTTACATGGTCGATGAAACACTTAATATTTCGTCACCATTATGCCGACGAAACACTTGGTGTTTCGTCACCCAACTTATCGACGAAAAACTTTAAAGAAGAACCTTGATGTTTCGTCGCTCAGAAGGAAACTCATCAACAGACTGTGGCTTATCACGTGCATGAAACTTGAATGATTATTATCTGTCTGTTAATGATGTTAACTATGATTGAGGAAAACATGAATTGCTTATGATGAATAGCTCACTTAACTGTTAAGTACTATTACGAAACATGCATGTGAATTGTGGATTTGTATGAGCTGGAATGGTTGTTATGTGTTAATTCAATGACCGTTGCTTGAATGCACACCACGATTACAAATTATACGTGAACCAAGCAAGTGTAAACTAATTACGTATACATGAATACTATAGGCTTTGATTGATTAAGTGTGAACGAATATCTAATCATACCGAGCAAACTAAGGTGAGTTCACTTCTCTCAAAACAAGCATGCGTCCGGTGGGGCAACGAGGTTATTAGTTAATAGCGCTATTAGGTTTGGCACCCTCACGACATACCTGGATAGGACGGGCGTGAACTAATAACTTTAAATCATGACCAATGTTTAATAGAGCATTGAAGAAGTGCAAAAAGGGCCGTCTGCGGTATCGAGTTATTATCAACATAACATGACATAACCTATCATAAGACTGTACTTGGTATTAAACGGTTAAAACAAACTGTGAACTCACCAGCGTGTCTTGGTGGAATGCTCAGGTGCAGATGCTGGGCATCGAGATGGCAAACGCGACCACTTGGGATGATTTCAAAGAGCTAATTCGGGAAGAGTATTGCCCTCGCGATGAAATTCAAAAGTTGGAAAACGAGTACTATAATCTGAAGATGGAGGGATCTGAGATCGAAGCTTATACGAAACGGTCTCACGAGCTGGCAAACATGTGTCCTAATTTATCTCGACCACCACCTCGCAGGATCGAACTTTACATTAAGGGATTGGCACCACAAGTCAAGGGATTAGTCACTGTAGCAAATCTCAAAAACCTACCCCGGATTATCAGACTGGCTCACAAGATTACTGATCAGGAGGTGGAGCGTGGCGCGCTACCACCCCTTATTGCTGCTACTACTACTGCTGCTACAGTTACCCCCACCACTGATAACAAGCGTAAGTGGAATGACTCAGATAAGGCAAAAAACTCGAATCAGTCGCAAAAGAAGCCTGACAATAGCAGCACTCGCAGTTTCAGCCAGTCATCTTCTGTCAATCAGAATCAGAGCCATAGCCAGACTTCCGGTTACGCAGGGAAACAACCGAAGTGCAATAAGTGTGGTTTCCATCACTATGGTCAGTGTAGCCGAGCATGTCAAAGGTGTGACAAGATGGGTCACATGGCTATCATCAGATGAGAGTCCGAGAGGAGGATGTTCCAAAAACAGCTTTTCGCATGCGGTGTGGCCATTACGAGTTCCTGGTTATGCCATTCGGGTTAACCAACGCACCAGCGGTATTCATGGATCTCATGATCCGCGTATGTAAACCATATCTCGACAATTTTGTCATTGTGTTTATCGATGACATTCTGATCTATTCCAAGAGCAAGGAGGACCACGAGCGGCATCTGCGTCTTATTTTGGAGCTTCTGAGGAAGGAGCAGCTTTATGCAAAATTTTCTAAGTGTGACTTCTGGATTCGAGAAGTACATTTCCTCGGCCACATCGTTAACGAAAAGGGGATACACATGGATCCTCCTAAGATTGACTCAATCAGGAATTGGGCAGCACCAACGAATCATTCGGAGGTTCGGAGGTGAAACAATTTCTTGGTCTCGTTGGGTACTATCGAAGATTCATTGAAGGCTTTTCAAAGATCGCTCAACCTCTCACTGCTCTGACACAGAAGGGTGTAGTGTATACTTGGGGAATGAAACAGGAAGACGCTTTTCAGCTTCTGAAGCAAAAACTCTGCAGTGCACCGATTTTGTCTCTACTCGAAGGTACCGAAGATTTTGTAGTGTATTGTGACGCCTCTATTCAAGGTCTCGGTTGCGTGTTGATGCAAAGTGAGAAAGTTATAGCTTACGCCTCTCGACAGTTGAAGGTCCATTAAAAGAATTACACGACTCACGACTTGGAGTTGGGGGCCGTAGTGTTTGCGCTCAAAATCTGGAGGCATTACTTGTACGGTACTAAATGCACTATTTATACCGACCACAAGAGCCTTCAGCATATATTCGACCAGAAGGAATTGAATATGCGACAGCGTCGCTGGGTAGAACTCTTAAACGACTACGACTGTGTAATCAAGTATCATCTAGGTAAGGCTAACGTTGTAGCTGATGCCCTTATTCGAAAGGAAACGAAACCCAAACGTGTTCGCGCCTTGCATCTCACTATTCACTCAAATCTTCCTAATCAGATCCGTTCTGCTCAAACTGAAGCGTTGAAAGAGGAAAACATCGAAGCAGAATACTTAATAGGCATGGAAAAATGGCTTGTAGAAAGATCGGATGGTATTCTCTACTTCATGGAGCGTGTATGGATTCCTTTGTTTGGTAGCCTCAGGGAGCTTGTGATGGACGAAGCGCACAAGTCTCGGTACTCTGTCCATCCTGGTTCAGATAAAATGTATCAGGATCTCAGGGATTTGTACTGGTGGCCGAAGATGAAGGCCCACATCGCAACTTATGTAAGTAAATGTTTGACTTGTTCAAAGGTCAAGGTGGAGTATCAGAAACCCTCAGGCCTACTCCAGCAACCAGAAATACCTATGTGGAAATGGGAGCAAATCGCCATGGATTTTGTCACTGGGCTACCTAGAACGCAAAACGGAAATGATACCATCTGGGTGATCGTTGACCGTCTAATGAAATCTGCGCACTTCCTTGCAATCAAAGAAACTGACAAGTTCTCGCTGTTGGCTGGTATTTATCTAAAGGAAATGGTTTCCAGGCATGGGACGCCAACCTCCATTATCTCTGATCGTGATCCGCATTTCATATCCGATTTGTGGCAAGCGATGCACAAATCATTTGGCTCACTTCTCGACATGAGCACTGCCTATCACCCTTAAACGGATGGTCAAAGTGAGCGAACCATACAAACATTGGAAGACATGCTGCGAGCATGTGTTATCTTACAATAACAGTTACCATACCAGTATCCAGGCAGCTCCGTTCGAGGCTTTATACGGGCGGAAATGTCGATCTCCTCTCTGCTGGGCTGAAGTGGGTGACAGCCAAATCACAGGCCCAGAGCTTGTGCTCGAAACTTCTGAGAAGATAGTACAAATCAGAAATTGTATGGCGGTGGCGCGTGACCGTCAGAAAAGCTACCCTGACAAGCGTAGGAAACCCTTGGAGTTTGCTGTGGGCGATCACGTGATGTTAAAGGTCTCACCCTGGAAGGGTGTGGTACTGATGCGTGTGTGGTGTGTATATAATTTTAAGTATATTGTAAGCCCGTTTTACACGTTAGTCAAGTTTTAAATTTATAAAACACGATATTTACTAACACCAAACACACATATGGACAAGTGCACCCATCGTGAGCGTAGTATAGTGTTGGTAAGATACCGAGGTCGTCCAAGGGCACAAGAGCTTTTAGTACCGGTTTATCCTCAACGTCTAATCAAATCAAAAGTTTAGAAAAAGGTTTTAAACTAGAAAAATAAAAACTAACTAAAATGCTGAAAAATAAAATAAAAAATAAAAACAGATAGACAAGATGAATCACTTGGCTCCGACTCGTGTTTAGTGTAACCTTTGATTATTTCCGCACATTTGCACTTTTTAAGAGATTATCTTAGTTATTGTTGTAGGCCCTTCTTTTGAAGGTGACGTTACCCTCAACCCAGTAGTTTGAGTCAGCAAGGATACAATCCTAAAGGGTCAGATTATTGAAAGATAATTAATTAAGTTATTAATGCATATTATGGTAGGCTCCTCTTTTGAAGGTGACGTTACCCTCGGCTAAGTAGTCTGGGTCAGTAGGGATACAGTCCTAAGAAGCCGGGTTAAAGTATTAATAGTAGCTTACATATGAGGGGATCAAAGAGTTTGGACCCCCGCCATCCAATACCGGTGGGTATTGAAGGAGGTCCTACTAAATTTGACCCAGGTCCTTGCAGGATCTATACACTGAACAAGGCAAGACTCTTACCAAACTGTTCCCTTAACCCCCGACCAGGTAGCCAACATACCTCCATATAGACCGTGGAGATATGAATGGTGAAAATCTTTTATTTTATATAGACAGTAAAATAATGCCAAGACACCACGGACAAACGATAAGGAAGAATCACCTTCAACATAAGAAACTAGTTATTAAAGTCATTAATACATAACCAAGTAAAAAGTGCGAAAAGATTAAAAATAAAAAGCATTACACTAGACACTTGTCTTCACCAAGTGATGTAAGAGACTTAGGCAAACATGGCCTTTGATTGTCAAGAACTCTTACGATCAATCTTGGATCCCGAGACGACTCACACACTCTATGATGGACAATGGATGATGGTGGTGGATGATGGTGTTGTGATGGTGGTGGGTGGTGGGTGAAGTGTGAGAGAGGTGGTGTACCAAGGGATGGTTTGCAAATGAGCCAAGCACCCCTATTTATAGCCTGAACAGTAGCTCGGGCACGGCCCCGTGTCCAGTGGGCATGGCCCCGTGTCCATCCTCTTCTCTGTCTTCATTAATTGCAGTTTGTCTGCATTAGTTGACTACGCCCCCGTGTCCGCTGGGCACGCCCCCGTGTGCAGAAACATATCTGTACTATCAAGATTTGCCAGGATTCTGTGAATCTTATAGTTGACCACGGCCCCGTGTCCGCTGAGCATGGCCCCGTGGTGGGCGATAGAAGCTTCTATAGCTTTGTCTTTTATGCTGGCACTTGGGCACGCCCCCGTGTTCACTGAGCACGGGGCGTGTTCAGCCTTCTGTTCTCTTGTTTTGCTTGGGAAGATGCTGTTGGGGAGGTCGGGCATGCCACGTTTGTTCCTTTTTTTGTATTTATGATAGATTTAGCTGCCTTTTTGCTTCTTTTGTTCATTAGAGCTCATTTAATCCTGAAAATACAAAAGGAAGACAAAAGCACACTTTTTCCAACATTAGTACTAAAAAAGGGTTAGTTTTATACCACAATTGATGTAATTTATATGTTGCATTTTGTGCACATCAAATACCCCCACACTTGAATCTTTGCTTGTCCTCAAGCAAACCTCTTTATCATGTGGCTTTACACTCCCAAATGGAATGGGTAGAAGAGAAGGTTTTTGGGCTTGTCATAGAGTGTCGGGATTTCCAAGATTCTTTATTAAGTTTATTTTTATTTATTTACAATCCTATTCGTCATGATTTATTTAAAACATTACATAAGATAAATTACTTATTAGGGCATAACATGCCTTTTTTAAAATTTCATTTATATACAAGTTCACATACCTCATGGGGGATCACTCAACACTCGGCCGAAGATGTATTTTAGTGAATCACTCGAGAGCGGCATGGAACTTACTCCTACCATAGGCTTGCCAAGTAATCAATCATCCTCCTTTTAACTATAAACCTTTGTAAATATCAAGAGGACTTTTGGGTGAAGGGTTAGGCTTGGGTTAAAGGTAGGTGGTTGGGTTAGTGGTTAGTAGAAAAGGGCGAAAAGCGTAAAAAGCATCGGTTTTCGTAAGACTTTTTATTTTTTCAATTTTTATTTTGATGAAGCTATTATTCAAACAAAGTTATTTTTGATGAACTTGCTTGTTTATTTCTTTTGCTTCATCATCAACATTTTTTTTTAGGAAGAATCATAAGAAAAACCGAGCTTGTTACTAAAACAAATGGTTAAAAATAAAAAGGTTTTGGTGGGTAAAAAGGGTGTTTGTTTTTGGGTTAAGAAATGAAAAGGTTTAGGCTCAAAGGGGTTAACTATGGGGATTTTGGGTAGGTGGTAAAAAAAAGAAAAATAATGGTGTAGAAATAAAAAGGGTTAGTCCTAATGCCTCCATCATTTACTTACTCGGGTTTAAGTTGGTAAGGACCGGGAATGTATCGTCGTGGCAAGTTCTAGAGTCGTAAGAACCAAGCGGCTATTCACACAAAAAACGAAAAATGAGCATTTAGTTTAAAGATATGTATTTGTATACTCAATAAAGGCTCAAAACTCACTTTTGTGGGAATGGGTTTTTATGTGATCAAGTATATATAATCAAATTTTAACTAAGCTTGTAATGCCGTTTCATAATTTTCTTATGTTGGTTCTTTTTATCACGACGCTATCGGTTGTAAATTTGTAAAAATATAACCTTTTTAGAATTTGAAATTCCCGAGTTAAACCTAGACAAGTAAAAAAAATGCAAAGTTTTTGAAAAAAAATTGGGGTGATTAGCGGTTCCAATAGAGTTTTGTGTAAGGCTTGTAATTAGGACTTGCAAGATTCAAGGTTTTAGCATCCCCCCACACTTAAATTACACATTGTCCTCAATGTGTTCCAAAAATAAGTTTTTAGGTTGATTGAGTGTGTAAAAAGGTGTTAAAAAGCAAAATTTTATGTTACTGGGCGTCTGGACATGGCCCCGTGGTGTCCGGGCACGGCCCCGTGTTCAGTCGCCAGTAACAAAAAGTTGTAAAAAGAAACAGAAGCCTGGACACGGGGGCGTGTTGGGTGAACACGCCCCGTGTCCAGTTACCTGAACTGGGCATTTTCTGCAGATTGTGCAGCACGGGGTCGTGTTGGGCGGGCACGGCCCGTGCTGAACTTGCTGTAATGAAGAAAAATTTGTCGGATGCCCTGTTTTCGTTCATGGGGTGCTGGTTCAAGTTTCTCTTGTTATCCTTCACCATTCCGAGTGTGTTTTATTCCTAAAAATTAAAACTAAACTAGAAAACATAAAAATTAATCTAAACTAAACTAAGGATAGTTCCGCGGAATTCCTCCGTGGTGCGCCACGTTTATAAGGGTCCTTGGCTAGACCCAAAGCCTGGTCATATGTTACCCAAGTGGGATGTTTCGCATCCCATGCTACACCGTCGGAGAGCATCATCCAAACTTGAGTCAATGACCTTCATGTAGTTGACCGGGTCTTCGTCTTCTACTCTTTTTCCGACTCCAAACTTTACTTCCTCGTCCCTGACCCTCAATGTTAGTGTTCCATCATTCATATCTACCACTGCTTGGGCCGTAGCTAGGAATGGCCTCCCTAGGATGAGTGGTACTTCGGTATCTTCCTCCATATCTAGTATGACAAAGTCGGCCGGAAAGACAAATTCGCCGACTTTGACCAATAGATTTTCAGCGACACTTGTGGATATTTGACGGATCTATTGGCGAGTTGTATGCTTATTTTTGTAGGACTTGTTTTTCCTAAGCCGAGTCGATTGAACATTGATGAGGGCATGAGGTTCATGCTTGCCCTGAGATCGGCTAGTGCATTACGAATGGGGGATTTCCCAATCGAGCATGGAATTGTGAAGCTTCCGGGGTCAAGCTTCTTTTGCGGGAGTTTGTTGAGTAGTAAGGCGGAGCATTCTTCGCCTAAGTTAACTAATTGCAATGATTCAATTTTCCTTTTATGAGTGAGGAAGTCCCTCATAAATTTTGAATATTTAGGCATTTGAGTTAGGACTTCGATAAATGGAATATTAACATGCAATTGTTTTAGTAAATTTTCGAACTTTGCGAATTGCTCATCGGTCTTTTGACGAATTAACCGACCGGGGTATGGAACCGGAGGAGTCTTAGTAGGCTCTTGAACTGGTGAAGAAGCCTTCTCTTGTTGGGGCGCGGGTGGAGTTGTGGTTTGACTAGATTGGCTTCTTTCAGTTGGTGGAAGTGGAGCCTCTTCAGGAACCACGGTACGGTTTCTCAATGTTATGAGATGTACTTGCGCCTTTGGGTTGGTCTCAGTGTTACTTGGTAACGCGCCTTGTGGTCTCTCGGAGAAATTTTGAGCTATTTGATTTAATTTTTTTTCAATGTTTTGAATGCTAGCTTGTTGATTTCTAAAATTCGATTCCAATTGCTGAAATCGATCCGATTTTTTCTTTTCGGTGTCGGAGATGAGGCGAGATACAGTATCTTCAAGCCTTTCTCATCCACCTTGTTGTTGAGAAAAATTTTGTGGTTGTTGAAAGTTAGTTCGTTGGTTTTGTTGGTTACTACTATTGCCGGGATCTCTCCAACCAAGGTTAGGGTGGTTACGCCATCCTTGGTTGTAGGTACCCGTTGGAGGACCCGACGGCCTAGGTCTATTATCAATGTAGTTTACCGTTTTCGTTTGATCATCAACTTCTTTCATACAACTCCAATTTTCATGTGGCCCACCACACCCTTCACAAGCCATAACCGAGGCCGTTTTTGCCATTTCTAACTTTTTGATTTTTGAAGAAAATGCCTCGATTTGGGCTGTAAAGAAGTGCTTTCATCAACCTTATGGGCACCCAGGGCAATAGATTTATTGCCTCGGGGAGTGTGCCACTGAAAATTTGTTTGAGCAATTTCCTCAATTTAGTTATATATTTCATTTGGGCGACGATTACCTAGAAGTCCCCCGGAGCTAGAATCAAGTGTTTGTCTTGTGTGTGGCAACAACCCATTGTAGAAAGTGGATACTTGTTGCCATACAGCAAGACCGTGATGAGGACACTTTCTTAGTAGCTCCTTGAACCTTTCCCAAGTTTCATATAAGGATTCCCCATCCTCTTGTGAATATGTATTAATTTCAGTCATTAGTTTAGCCGTTTTAGCAGGAGAGAAATACTTATATAGAAACTTTTGGGCTAGTTCATCCCAGGTGTTTACCGAGCCAACTGGAAGGGTGTTAAGCCAAGCCTTGGCTCGGTCTTTTAGTGAATATGGAAACATTCGAAGGCGGATGGCGTCGTTTGATGCTCCATTGATCCGAAAAGTATCACATATTTCTAAAAAAATAGTAATATGTAGATGGGGATCCTCGTCTGCAAGCCCATGGAAGGTTGCGGAGTTTTGAAGCATTTGTATTAAATGCGGCTGAAGTTCGAAGTTGTTGGCTTCGACATTCGGTGCATTGATAGCGGCGCCGAGATTACCTACAGTGGGTCGTAGGTAATCCATGAGGGTACGTTGGTCCGCCATTGGAAGTGGGTCCCCCGAAACTTTCTCTTGGTTTTTAGCTTTAAGTCTTTTTCTGAGAAAGCGTTCGGGTTCTTCAAGAGGTTCTTTTATGTCTCTACTAGAACTGGAGCTCATACACTACGTAGGAAGTTCAAATGTGGCGCCTGGGTTCCAAGTCCTGCAATAAAAACAGAAAAGAACGTTGGTCATAAGGTTCACCACAACCCCGTGCTCAGGTGAACACGGCCCGTGGTCGGAGATACAGTGATTGTTTTCTGGATCCCTGCTACTGGGGAGCTGGACACGGTCCCGTGTTGCACCGACACGGCCCCGTGCTCAACCCTCTGTAACTCGGAAAATAAAAACAGCCAGTGACAATGCTGGGCACGGCCCGTGCTGAGCTTTGCAGAAACTGAAAAAATAAGAAAAATCCTAAAAAATAGAAAAATTAGAAAAAATGATTAGGCCGTTGATTCCTAACTTTCTTAAAATCCTTGTGTCCCCGGCAACGGCGCCAAAAACTTGATGCGTGTGTGGTGTGTATATAATTTTAAGTATATTTTAAGCCCTTTTTACACGTTAGTCAAGTTTTAAATTTATAAAACACGATATTTACTAACACCAAACACACATATGGGCAAGTGCACCCATCGTGAGCGTAGTATAGTGTTGGTAAGATACCGAGGTCGTCCAAGGACACAAGAGCTTTTAGTACCAGTTTATCCTCAACGTCTAATCAAATCAAAAGTTTAGAAAAAGGTTTCAAACTAGAAAAATAAAAACTAACTAAAATGCTGAAAAATAAAATAAAAAAGAAAAACAGATAGACAAGATGAATCACTTGGCTCCGACTCGTGTTTAGTGTAACCTTTGATTATTTCCGCACTTTTGCACTTTTTAAGAGATTATCTTAGTTATTGTAGTAGGCCCCTCTTTTGAATGTGACATTACCCTCAACCCAGTAGTTTGAGTCAGCAAGGATACAATCCTAAAGGGTCAGATTATTGAAAGATAATTAATTAAGTTATTAATGCAAATTATGGTAGGCCCCTTTTTTGAAGGTGACGTTACCCTCGGCTAAGTAGTCTGAGTCAGCAGGGATACAGTCCTAAGTAGTCAGGTTAAAGTATTAATAGTAGCTTACATATGAGGGGATCAAAGAGTTTGGACCCCCGCCATCCAATACCGGTGGGTATTGAAGGAGGTCCTACTAAATTTGACCCAGGTCCTTGCAGGATCTATACACTGAACAAGGCAAGACTCTTACCAAACCGTTCCCTTAACCCCCGAGCAGGTAGCCAACATACCTCCATATAGACCGTGGAGATATGAATGGTAAAAATCTTTTATTTTATATAGACAGTAAAATAATGCCAAGACACCACGGACAAACGATAAAGAAGAATCACCTTCAACATAAGAAACTAGTTATTAAAGTCATTAATACATAACCAAGTAAAAAGTCCAAAAAGATTAAAAATAAAAAGAATTACACTAGACACTTGTCTTCACCAAGTGATGTAAGAGACTTAGGCAAACATGGCCTTTGATTGTCAAGAACTCTTACGATCAATCTTGGATCCCGAGACGACTCACACACTCTATGATGGACAATGGATGATGGTGGTGGATGATGGTGTTGTGATGGTGGTGGGTGGTGGGTGAAGTGTGAGAGAGGTGGTGTGCCAAGGGATGGTTTGCAAATGAGCCAAGCACCCCTATTTATAGCCTGAACAGTAGCTCGGGCACGGCCCCGTGTCCAGTGGGCATGGCCCCGTGTCCATCCTCCTCTCTGTCTTCATTAATTGCAGTTTGTCTGCATTAGTTAACCACGCCCCCGTGTCCGCTGGGCACGCCCCCGTGTGTAGAAGCATATCTGTACTATAAAGATTTGCCAGGATTCTGCGAATCTTATAGTTGACCACGGCCCCGTGTCCGCTGAGCACGGCCCCGTGGTGGGCGATAGAAGCTTCTATAGCTTTGTCTTTTATGCTGGCACTTGGGCACGCCCCCGTGTTCACTGAGCACGGGGCATGTTCTGCCTTCTGTTCTCTTGTTTTGCTTGGGAAGATGCTGTTGGGGAGGTCGGGAATGCCACGTTTGTTCCTTTTCTTGTATTTATGTTAGATTTAGCTGCCTTTTTGCTTCTTTTGTTCATTAGAGCTCAATTAATCCTGAAAATACAAAAGGAAGACAAAAGCACACTTTTTCCAACATTAGTACTAAAGAAGGGTTAGTTTTATGCCACAATTGATGTAATTTATATGTTGCATTTTGTGCACATCAGTACGTTTTGGGAAACGCGGCAAGCTTAATCCACGTTATGTCGGGCCATTCAAAATTCTGGAACAAATCGGTAAGGTGGCATACAAGCTCGAGTTACCTGCTGAGTTGGGTAACGTCCATGATGTTTTCCATGTTTCACAATTGAAGAAGTGTTTATCTGAGGAAACACTTGTAGTACCGTTCCAAGAACTCAAAGTTGACGACAAGTTGCAGTTTTATCAAAGAACCAATTGAAATTATGGACCGGGAAGTCAAGGTTCGTAAGCACAGCCGTATTCCGATCGTGAAAGTTCGTTGGAACTCAAGACGTGGACCGGAGTTCACGTGGGAACGCAAGGATCATATGAAGCTCAAGTATCCTCACCTTTTTCCAAAGAAGCAATCTAAACCTGGTGCAACTAATGAATTTCGGGACGAAATTCCCTCTCAAGTTGGGGATGATGTGGCACCTGGGGAAAATCCACAGTCATCCTGATCCGACACTTCGCCGCTTTTGGTGTACTTATCAAATTTCGGGACAAAATTTCTTTCAAGTTGGGGATGATGTGACAACCCGAATTTTCAAGGTCTTTCCTCGATACGTTACTTGTTTCACAACCGCGTTTTCATAATTCGTTTGCATTGTAACTTGTGCACGTTTGCTATATGCTTGATGTATTGTATTATGGTTTGGTTAAATAATGAAAACTTATGAACTGCGTATAGTTTATAACTTAGCTTATGCATCCTCATAACTGGCGAAACATAGGACTTCTGTCATCATTCTTACTCGACGAAAGATAGGATTTTCGTCATCACTATATCGACGAAAGACTGGCTTATTCGTCATCATCAGTATCCGACGAAGATTAGTCTTTTGTCGGGAGGGAGTTTCGCCGAGATGGGCTTGTGGCCCAGGTGAGGCCCATCTCCGAATCAGTTATATTTATCTCTTATTCGTATAACTTTACGTAAGATCACAACCGGTGAAACCCTAGGCTCTCCTTCCTCTCCTTTGCACTCGACGGCAATCATCATCCCTCTCGAAACTCTTGCTAGTTTCATATCGTGACTGGTTAGTATGTGATTATCCTATTAGATCTGCTCATTTCATTGTTTGATTGTTTTGTGTGATGATTGAGGGCCACTATGAATTTAGGGTCTTGTTAGAGGCTGTGCTCCCATATTTCATCAACTAGGGTTTGATATTTTATTGATAAACAATTAGATTAGAACACACAGAATGAGAATTATGTGTCTTGCATACATTCACGATCACTGCACAGAATCAATGAGATTGTTTGTTGTTTGAATATTATGCTACCTATGGTTTACGAATATCAAATGAATCGGTGATATGGATACGTGCATGATGATGATCTGGTAATCTAGGGTTCATGTCTAGAGTTGCTTGTTTGATCGGTTTTGGAATGTGGGAGGTGTTTACGGGAGTAGTTAGAGCAAATGTATGAAACTGTTACCATCTTGAAAAATGACTTGGGAGTTTCGTCACTCACATTGTTGACGAAACACTTGATGTTTCGCCACTTACATGGTCGACGAAACACTTAATATTTCGTCACCCTTATGCCAACGAAACACTTGGTGTTTCGTCACCCAACTTATCGACGAAAAACTTTAAAGAAGAACCTTGATGTTTCGTCGCTCAGAAGGAAACTCATCAATAGACTGTGGCTTATTACGTGCATGAAACTTGAATGATTATTATCTGTCTGTTAATGATGTTAACTATGATTGAGGAAAACATGAATTGCTTATGATGAATAGCTAACTTAACTGTTAAGTACTATTACGAAACATGCATGTGAATTGTGGATTTGTATAAGCTAGAATGGTTGTTATGTGTTAATTCAACGATCGTTGCTTGAATGCACACCATGATTATAAATTATACGTGAACCAAGCGAGTGTAAACTAATTACGTATACATGAATACTATAGGCTTTGATTGATTAAGTGTGAACAAATATCTAATCATACCGAGCAAACCAAGGTGGGTTCACTTCTCTCAAAACAAGCATGCGTCCGGTGGGGACAATCAAACTGACAAAACTTGTAAACGGATGTTCGTAAACCCATGTCCTTGTAGAGGATATGAGGCGGTTTTGAAATACCCACATCCTTGTAGGGGATGTGAGGCGGATTTCACATACGCGTATCCTTGCAGGGGATATGCAACAGTTTTCAGTAAACGTTAAGGTTGGATAATACACTCACTCTCTATCACTTAAGTCCCATCATACTACCGGGTTAGTTGCTTGTAGGGCAACGGGGTTATTAGTTGATAGCGCTATTACTTTTGGTACCCTCACGACGTACCTGGAGAGGACGGGTGTGAACTAATAACTTTAAATCATGACCAATGTTTGATAGAGCATTGGAGAAGGGCAAAAAGTGCCGTCTGCGGTATCGAGTTATTATCAACATAACATGACATAACCTATCATAAGACTGTACTTGGTATTAAACGGTTAAAACAAACTGTGAACTCACCAGCGTGTCTGATACACTTTTCTGCATGCTTGCAGGTCCTTAGGTACACTGTTATGGAACTTGCTGTCTGGGAAGCTGGTGTGGTAATGGGTCGTGGCATTTGGAACGCTTCTTAATGTTGCATTGTTGAACACTTTATTTAAACAAATTATTATGCATCCGCTGAACATGTTGATTTTATTAAATGGTGTTTAAATTATACATTTACATTTAATGAAAGGTTTATCTTATCTTATATGTATATGGTTCAATGTGATTAGTGGCTAGATCCTGGTATGTTACACGCCTCGCGGGGGTTTCCGCTTGTGGTATTTTTGGGGGTGTGACAGGGTAGCCCCCACTGGTTATGATTTGGGAAACAAGGAAGTGGTTAACTCATGGTTTTCGAAATAACTTATGATTTTTGGAACAACATTAAAATGGACAACCAACTGTGAACTCGCTCAACTTTGTTGTTCACTCGTTGTTACATGCCTTGCAGGTCGTTAGGTACTTAGCAGGAGCTTGCATGGGAGGAGTCGTTGTGGGACATGGACTGTTGTGTGCCATGTTAAACTTATGAACTTTAACCTTATGAACTATGAACCTATCTTTTGGTTTTGAACTTAATGCTTCCGCTGATAACTTAGACTTTGCTAAATTGATTTGTCGCCAATTATATTGTTTGGTTTGGCTTTTATCTATTTATTTATATTGTTCAATATGATTGGTGGCTGGATCCTGGTCAGTTACGCTCCCTGCGGTGATACTCCACTTGTGGATTTTGGGGGTGTGACATGTGCAAAGCGTGATATGTTTTTATTGATATTTTAAGCCCATTTTACACATTAATCAAGTTTTAAATTTATAAAACACGATATTCTACAAACACTAAACACACACTTGGGCAAGTGCAACCATCGTGAGCATAGTATAGCGTTGATAAGATACCGAGGTCGTCCAAGGACACAAGAGCTTTTAGTACCGGTTTATCCTCAACGTCTAATTAATCTAAATTTTTGAGAAAAGGTTAGAAATATGAAAAATAAAAACCAAAAAAGCAGAAATAAAACAGATAAACAAGATGAATCACTTGGATCCGACTCGCCTTTAATGTATCCTTTGATGATTTTTGCACTTTCGAACTTTTTAAGAGATTATCTTAGTTATAGTAATAGGCCCCTCTTTTGAAGGTGACGTTACCCTCAACCCAATGGTTTGAGTAAGCAAGGATACAATCCCAAAGGGTCGGAATATTTAAAGATAATTAATTCAGTTATTAATGCGAAAACTGGTAGGCCCCTTTTTTGAAGGTGACGTTACCCTCGGCTAAGTGGTTTGAGTCAGCAGGGATACAATCCCAAGTAGCCGATTTAATGTATTAATAGTAGTTTACATATGAAGGGATCAAGCTATTCGCACCCCCGCCATCCAATACCAGTGGGTATTGAAGGAGCTCCTAGTAAGCTTGACTCAGGCCCTTGTAGGATCTATACACTGAACAAGGCAAGAACCTTACTAAACCATTCCCTTAACCCAGACCAAGTAGCCAACATATCTCTATATAGACCGTAGAGAAATGAATGGTGTAAATCTTTTACTTTATATAGACAGTAAAGTAATGCCAAGACACCACGGACAAATGATGAAGAAAATTCACCTTCAACATAAGAAACTAGTTATTAAAGTCATTAATACAAAACCAAATAAAAAGTGCCGAAAGATTAAAAATCAAAAGTAATACATAAAAGACTTGTCTTCACCAAGTGATGTAAGAGGCTTAGCCAAACATGGCTTTTGATTGGCAAGAACTCTTACTATCAATCTTGGATCCCGAGACTACTACACACTCTAAAGATGGATGATGGATGATGGTGGTGGGTGTTGGTGGTGTAGTGGTGGTGGAGTGGTGGCAAAGTGGGAGCGTAGTGGTTTGCCAAGGGATGCCTTTGAAGTGAGCCAAGCACCCCTATTTATAGCCTGCATAGAGCTCTGGCCATGGCCACGTGTCCAGCAGGCACGCCCCGTGGCCAGCCTTTTCTCTTCATTCATTAAATGCATGTGTCAGCAGAGGATTCCCCACGGCCTGTGTCCAGCGGGCACGGCCCCGTGGGCAGAAGCGTATCTGTACTATTAAGATTTTGCAAGATTCTGCATATCTTAGCCTTGACCATGCCCCGTGTTGAGCTGGGCACGCCCCCTTGGTGGGCGTAGAAGCTTCCACAACTTTGTCTTTTCTACAGGCATCTGACCACGCCCCCGTATCCAGTGGGCACGGCCCCGTGGTCAGTCTTCTGTTTCTTTGTTTTTGCTTTGGGGATGCTGCCGAGGGGTCGGGCATGTCACGTTTATTCCTTTTCTTTGTATTTATGTTGGTTTTGCCAGTATATTTGTTCCTTTTGCTCGTTTAAGCTCATTTGGTCCTGTAAATTCAAAAGGAAGACAAAAACGCACTTTTTCAAACACTAGTACTAAAAAAGGGTTAGTTTTATGCCTCATTTGATGTAATTTATATGTTACATTTTGCACACATCAAATACCCCCACACTTGAATCTTTGCTTGTCCTTAAGCAAAACTCTTCAATATGTGGCTTACACACCCAAATAGGTAGAAGAGAAGTTTTGGGCTTGTCTTGAGTGTCGGGAATCCAAGATCTTTATTGGGTTTTATTTTTATTCTATTGACAATCCTATTGGTTATGATTTATTTAGAACATTTCATAAGAAAAATTACTAATTTGGGCATAACATGCCTCTTTAAAATTCCATTTATATACAAGTTCACATACCTCACGGAAGATCACTCAACACTCGGCTGAAGATGTATTTTTGTGAAACACTCGAGACCGGCATGGAACTTACTTCTACCATATGCTTGCCAAGCAATCAAACCTCCTCCCTTTTAACTATAAACCTTCGTAAATATCAAGAGGACTTTAGGAAAGGGTTAGGCTTGGTGTCACACCCCAATATTTCCACGAATTACCGGTGGGCCCGGTGGAGAGTATCGTGACGTAGTTGATATCATCATAGTCAAATAATCACAGTTAATGCACAGCGGAAGTCTTGAAAGTAAAATATTAATACAAACCGAAACACAAAGTATAATGAAATATTATACAAGAGGTTGTAAGTGGATCCACAGGCGGATCTAAAACAGAAAGTAAATATTGTTCAACAGACTTTAAGTACTAAGAGCTTGCAAGACTCTTTAACTAATACTCAGGAGCTTCCAGCCCATTTCATGTAGTACCTACACTTAATCTTTTTGAAAAATACGTCAGTTTACACTGGTAAATACAATTAACTGACTCTTTTGAAAACATTTATAAAATTGATTTGAATGCACAAGGCACAAATATTCTTTTATAACTTGGGATAATCATTAGAAATTATCTTGTATACAGATTTACATGTTTGTCGTACGTTCAGTGCCCGGTATGGAAACCAAGACAAAATTAATAGACACACCACTAGTATAGTCCCACAAGGAGTTATACTCACATGTAGTTATACCTTTATAGATACGCAACTGTCAGGTGTATGCCTACACCCCGTGCTTAAGTCGTGGCCATTTCAAAAGAATGAGCCGAGGATATCCAGGACACGGTCATTAACCCCCAAATGCTTTGTATCAAACAAGACAGATTAAAACTGGTTCTCTCAATGATTTAACCACTAATCGATTAAATATTCAATACCCGACCAAGCGGTAATAATTTACCGTATCCCAAGCCAGTATATAAGGGAAAATAAGTTAAAAGTATTTACCTGAGCTAAAATGTAATTTATTCTCAGCCGTATATTCTAATCAGCAAGTACATGGAGCTTTTACTGGGCTCCTAATCTGGAACGAAGGTTTTAATAACCTATTAGATTCCTAACGGTTCTTATTTAAGTTATGACTTAGACCGGTTAGTTTTAAAGAAAGGTTTACGGTTCAAAATGCAAGATTAAGCGAAGACTGGATTAGAACGTGATTTTGACCCAGCAAGTATGAAGACTTGTATAAAATGGGTAAACTAATCACATTCTGGATTTTGAAGTAAAAATGATAAGGTTTGACCCGTTTCGGCTAATTTATGCAAACTAGTCACATAAACCGTACCGAACACGTATATGCGTAACGGGTAACCGGATGAGTCATGTACAAGTTCCATACATTATTATGCTTAAATTATGTTGTGATATCAGTATGATATCTTCCATTATGCCCAAAACGAATTTAAAACCAAGTTAAGCCCCGAAAGGGTAATTTAGTCATTTTAAAGTTTATAAAAGAGGTTAAATAATAACTGAGGTTCTGGTCTAAAAATATCAGTAAACACATTTATTTTATCAAGTTAATTCATCAAGATATCATACATATGTGAGGTTTATCATTGATGGCCAAACTATGCACCGTAGGGGCATTTTGGTCATTTCACATATGCTTTTAAGGTTAAATTTGGAAATCTGAGTTCAAGACTTATACTTACTGTTAAAGTATAAAAATGTATTTATAAAATCAGTAGGTAACAAGTCGTATGTGACATATGTGCTTGTAATCATTGTAAACAGTTCAGTTATCAATGAAATAAAGTTATTTGATCCCAATGTTTGTTTGTTTATGTTTTACATTTTTCATGTTTTGACTTTTATTCAATTTCAAACTCAATATCGCTTTTTGGAGAGTTATACCCAAAACTGGTGCATAAACGTCACCAGTTTAACGCGAAAAATACTTCGGAACATCAACATATGCTTAACATACCTTAATTAACCTTTACATAACTTAGAAATAAGTTTTGAAGGCTTTGGTATGGCAATATCAAGTTAATTCGCTTACAGGGACTAAATTTGACAAACTGCGAAAGTATGCCAATTTGAACTGTAACGAACATTCCGGAACTTGATCATAAGTTAAACACACCTTAAGTATCCTTTGTATAGCTTAGAAATAGGCTTTGAGGGGTTCGGTGTGCTAAAATAAACTTTATGCTCATTCAGGGACTAAAAGCGTCAAAAAGTGCACAAGTTTCCATAATCGCGCATAACTTATGTTCTGAATACATCCGGACATCCAAAAATTTATGTAATCATTAAAATATTATGTTTTAGTGATTGGCTTGTCAAAAATCCATTCGTCGCGCAATTTGGATCGTACACGCGTCCGTTACGACTTCCGTCGTAATTTACCAAACAACGCGATCGTACGGCCAAACGAACCGACATCTGACATATTTTTGAGCATGTTTCATGTTCTAAATGCTTTAACATCCTTAGGGAGCTTAAAAATGGGTTTGACGGCTGTTAGAGGTGCCAAAACAGGACCATACGCGCACAGGGGCCTGTTCTGCCAAATTTCAAAGTTGCTGATCTGCAGACCAGCTTACGGTCCGGTCCGTAAGGACTGGACCATACGGTCCGTAAGGTGTTCCCAGTTCAGCAAAATGTTGATTCCAGCTTGATCCAGCTGCTCCACACTTGTGCACATGGTTTTGAGCATTTCTAGGGGCTCCCCTGGTTTTCTAAAACATTGGGCTCGATGTGTACGGCTAGGATTGAATCTCGGTTTTCAAGAAACGATCTTAACGGTTGTACGAAAACTATAAATACCCCTCCATTCTCATTTGCTAAAACCCACAATTTGAATCTGATTCATGCTCTCTAAGTGGAAGTATATGCTTCCTACGTGAGAGAGAGTCGGATCAAATACTTGCGGGGACCCTTTGTAAGTGTTCCTTCGTTCTTTTCATTCATTTTAGCATTAAAGTCAAGCTGCGTTTGACTTTTTGCATTGACCAGTATATGGTCAACGCGAAGTTCGTTTGAACTTCATAACGAGAGCGTAAACACGATGGTCATAGTCCCTAGTGACTATACCTACTGATTACCACGTTATCTAGGCTCAGTGACGAGTCGTAGTTTCGGCCAAAATGCGTATTCTTGCGTATTTTGTAACCAAACTACTCTAGGGTATCAAAAACGTTTGTTTTGATATCAAAACCTGTTTTCTAACTTGACTAAACATGTTCTAGCATGTTTAGCTCGTCACTTTTAGATTTGTGCTTGTCTAGGGTCGTAAGGGTAAACGATCTAATCAATCGCTTATGCTTTCGAACCCGACCCATTTGGTCGATCATTAGGATCCGACCAAACACTTTAGGTGACCATAGTTGTATAGGGAATAACCTTCCGAGGTTATACCTTATGGTCACGTCGTTTAAGTAGTTGTATGATAAGTAGTTCTTATGCCTTAGGAAAATTACCAAAATACCCTTTTCACACCAAAATTCATTTTAAGCCTATGTAACCTAATTTTTGGTATCTAAACTGATTTAGTAACAATATTAGACATGTCAAGGCATATTTTACTTGTCATAGGGCTAGTTAGGCGTTCCGAACGTGTTTTACGCGAACGACGCGTTAAAGTAGCATAAGCTACCTAAACGGGTCGTGATGGGTCGTAAGCACTTAGGATAAGTTTCGCTTTAGTATGTAGGCTTTGATAAACCATATTACATGAGTTCCTACACTCATTTGGTTTACGAACCCTCATGCTACCCGATCCTCCGAATAGGTCCGTTTATTAATGTAGTTACCTATATTAGGTGCCGTTTAAATCCGTGATCTTCTAGCTTTGCTTGGTGGATATTTAAAGTCTATTGAGCAATCTCAAGTGAGTACATAGACCCCTCTTTTACTATTTTTCAAACATTTTGGTGCCTACTTGTTATTTTCATGCTTTCCATGTTTTCATATCATATACTTGCTATGTTCATTAGTACACTTATAATACATGATTTCATTGTGTTTTTGCTATGTATGTCCTTTGTAGCATACTTAGTACATCGTTTTACATGACATTTTATGCTATGTATGTTCGTTTAGCACATACTTAGTACATTGTTTTACATTACCTTTTCATGCTATGTATGTTCATCATACTTAGTGCATTTGTTTTTCATCACATGCTATGTATGTCCATTTTGCCGCATACTTAGTACATTTTCATCACATGCTTACATTTTGGGGTATGACATTTGGTTTGTTTAAGTGGGACCATATACATTCATTAACTTTGATCACACCGCTCGTTAGTAGGTAATGGTACCATAGGAATTGACAACTCCCGTTCCTGACATCCTAGCTATGTTTGGATGGAAGGAATGACCGAATTCGATAAAACATAACACAGATAGACCTTTAATTTGTTTAAGGGCTTATCACCACAGTCACAAGGCTTGGATGTATGCATTTTTACAATACCGCATAAATGTTTGTATTCAGTATAGCATGCATTTCCACAAGACATAATGTTGATTTAAACCACGTTTTACTTCAATACATTGTTTTGTGCATTTTTATCTGTGGCTCAGTAGACATATATATATATATATATATATATATCACTTGCCATACATGACATTTTGTTTACACATTACATATTTGACATAGACATTTTGATATTGATATACATATTTCATAGACTACATTTTGTCACAAACATTTTGACATGATTTACACAAAGACATTTGACAAATGGTTTAGACATGGGCAATTTACATTGGTGGTTTGTTTGGGTAAAATGATTTGAGTAACGAGGCGTGTGTAATATGATACAAGCATGGTGGATACGCCGCTGGTACTTCCTATATATAAGTATTTGTATGCTATTACATATCGTAGCGTTATTTGAATTATTTCAATTTAGACATATAACATTTTATACAAATAACATATTTTTCAAGACATTGTTTTACAAACAACTTATTTTATACAAAACTCATTTTACTTGGTTATTCATTTAACCTCACATTACTCTTTTACTTATCATCTACTTTATCATCGCTTTTCAAAAGATTTATAAAACAAAACAATTAACAAGGTTCATGACTGACTTTTGTTAAACAACTTTTTCTTAAACTTAAGTCATGAATCCTATTTTCACAAAACCTATGTACCTCACAGGCATTTTTATGCTGACGTGCCTATTTTCACATGTGTTTCAGGAGCTGTTGCTTAGGATGATGATCGTGACACTAGGGCGGACCTGTGACTTAGAGACTTAAAATAAAGATAGGCTTAGTTTAATTATGTTGTGTACTCCTTGCTTCTTGTTTTGAAACACTGTATTCCACCTTTGGTTGTTGAATAAAATGGAATTTTAATTACCATGGTTGTGGAACAATAATTCTGTTACAACACTCCCCGACGTTTCCGCCACGATTTGATGTTTTACATGGTCGGGGTGTGACAGAAGAGTTGGTATCAGAGCCAATGGTTATAGGGAATTAGGTTATTAGTAATGCTTTGACCTAGACTATAACCTTTCTAGGACCCCAACACAAGTTGTCTTGTGTTTAGATCTTAAAACATGCACTTCACCTATCCTTAGGTGATCACCAAAACAAGAACTCAATTTTCTAAAACGATTTTTGAAAATCAATCATCTGTTTTTAAATGATTTATTACATGGTTTTGAACCCTTCCAGTTTAATTTTTTTTGGCCTTGTGCCTTCCAAGTTTTCAAAATCTCGTCAAAGTTTTGGGTTCTAAATAGTGTGAACACGTGCAAACTGGAAGAGTGAACGCCTGTATCCTGGGTTTTCTGTATAAGGCTAGAGTGTTCGTACAAATCCACATAATCAGACCAGTCATTCTTACCTGGGAACTCTTGGGGTGAGTGTTCACTTATAGGCGAGCATGTCTTCGCGAAGCATTATTTTTTACCCATTTACTTTGATTAGTCACTGTGTGTCGTATGTTTGCTTTGTGATACGGACGAATGACCACCATCTTTGCTTTTGTTGATTTTTGTTTCATCTCATTCTTTTCATCTAATCATCTCACTCATTCCTTTCGTATTCCCTCTTTTAGAATGCCTCCTCGACGTGAAAATCCGCTACCAAATGCCGAACTGGCAGAAATCATCGCGCAGCAAATGGCTACTGCGTTCCCAAATCTTATTGCTCAATATAACCAAGCCAACAACAACAACAACAATGCTCCATGAAATTTCAAGAGTTTAAACTCGGCTAAACCACTCAAGTTTAGTGGTACTGAGGGAGCAACTGGGCTTCTTCAATGGTTCGAGAGCATTGAGAATACTTTCCGTCACGTTCAATGTCCTGACAATCGCAAGGTCGAGTTTGCTTCGAGCGTATTTCAGAAGAGGACGCTTACATGGTGGAACGAGGTTATGAGAGACCGTGGTGCTGAGGTTGCTTTAGCACAAACATGGGCTGAACTTAGGACTCTTATGATGAGGGAGTTTTGTCCTCATCATGAGCTGCGAGCCTTAGAAAGGGAGTTTGATGATCTGAAACAGGATAGTGGCGAGCACCGGGCGTATACTGATAGGTATGAGGAGCTGAGTTTGTTATGCCCAACAATGGTTACCCCACTCGAGAAGGCTATCGAGAGGTATATCAATGGCCTACCTGACTCCATACAAGACACCGTTACTGGTAGTAACCCTACCACTGTCCGTCAGGCAATCGAGTTATCTGCGACATTGACCGAGTCTCAGGTTCGAAGGGGTAAGCTGCATAGAAAAGGTGACAAGGGTAAGAAGCAGTCGTCTGACAAAGGGGATAGCAAGAAAGGTAAAAGCAAGAAGGGTAAGGATTCGGATTCTGTGAAGGGGTCAAGGAAGCGTAAGGCTTCCCAAAATTTTGCCATCACTGCCCAACAAAACCAGGCAGCTCCCAATCAGCCAGCGCAGCCTCCAGCAAAGAAGCGGTATGAAGGGAATGCACCTTTGTGCAATAGGTGCAATAGTCACCATCAACAGCAACTTCCGTGCCGTTTCTGTACCAACTGTGGGAAGTCTGGACACCTTGCAGAAGTTTGTGGTTCTGCTCAAGTCGCTCGAAATCCAGCTCAACAGGTAGCTCAACAACCTGTTCAACAGCAAGCTGCACGACCTCACTATCCTCCTGGCTCGTGCTATAATTGTGGAGACCTGACCCATTATCGAAACCAGTGTCCAAGGCTGGTTAATGCGAATCCGAATCAGGCTCCAGCTCGAGGTCGAGTTTTTAACATGAATGCACAAGAGGCGCAAGCAGACAATGAAGTGGTTAACGGTACGTTCTTTGTTAATAATCAACCCGCATCTGTTCTTTTTTATTCTGGTGCCGATAAGAGTTTTGTGTCATTATCTTTTGAGCCGTTGCTTCGCGTGTCTAGAATGAAACTATGTAAGCCTTTGACAGTAGAAGTTGCCAGTGGTGAACCCATTGTTCTTAATTCTGTCCTTCACAACTGCCAGTTGAACCTTAATGACCATCTTTTCCCCATCGACCTCACGCCAATGCAACTTGGAAGCTTTGACATTATAGTGGGTATGGATTGGTTAGCCAAGCATCGCGCAAAGGTAGTTTGTTTTGAGAAGATCGTTCGTGTTCCGCTTTCGTCAGGGGAGATCCTACAGGTTCGTGGTGAGAAACCTGCTAGTAGCCTCAAGCTCATGTCTTGTTTTCAAGCTCGGAAGTATCTGCGAAAGAACTATGTGGCCTTCTTGGCACATGTTACAGCAGATAAGGGCAAAGGTAAGTCTATTCAAGATATCCTAGTTGTTCGGGATTATCCGGAGTTGTTTCCTGAACAGTTACCTGGATTACCCCCAGCGCGCCAAGTCGAGTTCCGTATTGATCTTGTACCTGGTGCAAATCCTATTGCCAGATCTCCATATCGTCTTGCACCGTCTGAGATGCAAGAACTGTCTAAGCAGCTTCAGGAGCTTTCTGATAAAGGTTTCATCCGTCCTAGCTTTTCACCTTGGGATGCTCCCATTCTTTTTGTCAAAAAGAAGGATGGATCCTTCAGGATGTGCATCGATTATCGTGAGCTTAACAAGCTCACCATCAAGAATCGATATCCCCTACCTCGCATCGATGATCTCTTTGATCAGTTACAAGGCGCTTCTGATTTCTCGAAGATTGATCTTCATTCTGGGTATCATCAACTTCGTGTGCATGAAGAAGATATTCCCAAGACAGTGTTCCGCACTCGTTATGGGCATTATGAGTTCACAGTTATGCCATTCGGTTTGACTAATGCTCCTGTTGTTTTCATGGACTTGATGAATAGGGTTTGCAAGCCTTATTTAGATAAGTTCATCATCGTTTCTATTGATGACATCTTGATATACTCTAAGACGCAAGCTGATCATGAGCAACATCTTCGTCTTACTCTGGAACTCCTAAAGAAAGAGCAACTTTTTGCCAAGTTCTCCAAGTGCGAATTTTGGCTTAAGGAAGTTCAATTTTTGGGACATGTTGTCAACGAACAAGGTATTCATGTAGATCCCTCCAAGATCAGTGCGATTAAGGATTGGGATACGCCTACTACTCTTACCGAGGTTCGTTCCTTTCTTGGTCTTGCGGGTTATTACCGCCGCTTCATAGAGAACTTCTCGAAGATTGCAGTTCCTCTAACTGCTCTAACTCAGAAGAACAAGCCCTTTGAATGGGGAACTAAACAAGAAGAAGCATTTCAGACTTTGAAGCAGAAGCTTTGTGACGCACCTATTTTGACTTTTCCTGAAGGCAATGATGATTTCGTCGTTTATTGTGATGCATCGAAATTGGGTCTTGGCTGTGTTCTGATGCAAAGGAACAAAGTCATAGCATATGCAGCAGTTGAAGGTGCATGAGAAAAACTACACCACTCATGATCTGGAGTTGGGTGCAGTTCTGTTCGCTCTTAAGATCTGGAGACACTACTTGTATGGTACAAAATGTGTGGTTTTCACTGACCACAAAAGTCTTCAGCATATCTTCAATCAGAAAGAACTCAACATGAGGCAAAGACATTGGGTTGAGCTTCTAAACGACTATGACTGCGAAATTCGCTACCATCCTGGTAAGGCGAATGTCGTAGCTGACGCTTTGAGTCGTAAAGAACATGTCAAGCTTCATTGTGTTCGTGTTCAATCTGATATTCAAGCTCGATCTGATATTCAAGCCCGCATCTCTCGGGCTCAACATGCTTGTGTTTCACAAGACTTGATGGGTAAGGAATTACCCTATCACATTAAGCTTAATCTTGAACTGAAGGACGATGGATCGTATTACTTCATGGACCGTTTGTGGATCCCAAGCCAAAATGGTCTTTGCACCTTGCTTATGGATGAAGCTCATAAGTCTCGTTATTCTGTCCATCCCGGCTCAGACAAAATGTATAAGGATCTTCGTACTCAGTATTGGTGGCCTGGTATGAAGAAGGATATTGCCTTGTACGTTTCAAAATATCTTACTTGTCTTAAGGTAAAGGCTGAACACCAACATCCTTCTGGTCTTTTGGAGGAACCAAAGATTCCAGTTTGGAAATGGGAAAACATTGCTATGGATCTCAATACTAAACTTCCGCGCACTAAGAAAGGTCATGATGCCATCTGGGTAGTTGTTGATCGTCTACATGAATACCTTGTTCGTTGACGATATGACCCAAAAATTGAACTTCCTTAAGCCAAAATTCACACTTGGAGAATTTGGCGAAAAGTTGCTCTTTCTTTAGGAGTTCCAGAGTAAGACGAAGATGTTGCTCATGATCAGCTTGCGTCTTAGAGTATATCAAAATGTCATCAATAAAGACGATGATGAACTTATCTAAATAAGGCTTGCAAACCCTATTCATCAAGTCCATAAAAACAGCAGGAGCATTAGTCAAACCGAATGCCATAACTGTTAACTCATAATGCCCATAACGAGTGCGGAACGCAGTCTTGGGAATATCTTCTTCATGCACACGAAGTTGATGATACCCAGAACGAAGATCAATCTTCGAAAAATAAGAAGCGCCCTGTAGCTGATCAAAGAGGTCATCTATGCGAGGTAGGGGATATCGATACTTGATGGTAAGCTTGTTAAGCTCACGGTAATTGATGCACATTCTGAAAGATCCATCCTTCTTCTTGACAAAAAGAACGGGAGCACCCCAAGGTGAAAAGCTAGGACAGATAAAACCTTTGTCAGAAAGCTCCTGAAGCTGCTTAGACAGTTCTTGCATCTCCGACGGTGCAAGACGATATGGAGCTCTGGCAATGGGATTTGCACCAGGTACAAGATCAATACGGAACTCAACATGGCGCGCTGGGGGTAATCCAGGTAACTCTTCAGGAAACAACTCCGGATAATCCTGAACTACAGGGATATCTTGAATGGACTTACCTTTGCCTTTATCTTCTACCGCGACATGTGCCAAGAAGGCCACATAGTTCTTTCGCAGATACTTTCGAGCTTGAAAACAAGACATAAGCTTGAGGCTACTAGCAAGTTTCTCACCACGAACCTGTAGGATCTCACCTGACGAAAGCGGCACACGAACGATCTTCTCAAAACAAACTACCTCTGTGCGATGCTTGGCTAACCAATCCATACCCACTATAATGTCGAAGCTCCCAAGTTGCATTGGCGTGAGGTCAATAGGAAAAAGATGGTTGTTAAGGTTCAACTGGCAGTTGCGAAGAACAGAATCAAGAACAATGGGTTCACCACTAGCAACTTCTACTGTCAAAGGCTTACCTAGTTTCATTCTAGACACGTGAAGCAATGGTTCGAAAGATAAAGACACAAAACTCTTATCGGCCCCTGAATCAAAAAGAACAGATGCAGGTTGGTTATTAACAGAGAACGTACCATTCACCACTTCATTGTCTGCTTGAGCTTCTTGTGCATTCATGTTAAAAACTCGACCTCGAGCTGGAGCCTGATTCGGATTCGCATTAACCAGCCTTGGACACTGGTTTCGATAATGGGTCAGGTCTCCACAATTATAGCACGAGACAGGAGGATAGTGAGGTCGTGCAGCTTGTTGTTGAACAGATTGTTGAGCTACCTGTTGAGCTGGGTTTCGAGCGACCTGAGCAGAACGACAAACTTCTGCAAGGTGTCCAGACTTCCAACAGTTGGTACAGAAACGGCATGGAAGTTGTTGTTGATGGTGACTATTGCACCTATTGCACAAAGGTGCATTCCCTTCATACCGCTTCTTTGCTGGAGGCTGCGCTGGCTGATTTGGTGCAGCTTGTGCAGTAACGGCGAAATTTTGGGAAGCCTTACGCTTCCTAGAACCCTTCGAGGAACCAGAATCCTTACCCTTCTTGTTTTTACCTTTCTTACCCTCACTCTCATCAGACGCCTGCTTCTTACCCTTGTCACCCTTTCTATGTAGCTTACCTCTTCGAATCTGTGACTCGGTCAATGTCGCAGATAGCTCGATTGCCTGACGGACTGTGGTAGGGTTACTACCAGTAACGGTGTCTTGTATGGAGTCAGGTAGGCCATCAATATACCTCTCGATAGCCTTCTCGAGTGGGGTAACCATTGTTGGGCACAACAAACTCAGCTCCTCATACCTATCAGTATATGCCCGGTGCTCGCCACTATCCTGTTTCAAATCGTCAAACTCCCTTTCCAAAGCTCGCAGTTCATGACGAGGACAAAACTCCCTCATCATAAGAGTCCTTAGTTCAGCCCATGTTTGTGCTAAAGCAACCTCAGTACCACGGTCTCTCATAACCCCGTTCCACCATGTAAGTGCCCTCTTCTGAAACACACTGGAAGCAAACTCAACTTTGCAATTATCAGGACACTGAACGTAACGGAAAGTATTCTCAATGCTCTCGAACCATTAAAGAAGCCCAGTTGCTCCCTCAGAACCACTAAACTTTAGTGGTTTAGCCGAGTTAAAACTCTTGAAGTTGCATGGAGCATTATTGTTGTTGTTGGCTTGGTTCCATTGAGCATTAAGATTGGGGAATGCAGCAGCCGTTTGCTGTGCGATGATTTCTGCCAGTTCGGCATTTGGTAGCGGATTTTCGCGTCGAGGAGGCATTCTAAAAGAGGGAACATGAAAGGAAACGAGTGAGATGATAAGATGAAAAGAACGAGATGAGACAAAATCAACAAAGGCAAAGATGGTGGTCATTCGTCCGTATCACAAAGCAAACAAACGACACACAGTGACTAATCAAAGTAAATGGGTCAAAAATAATGCTTCGCGAAGACATGCTCGCCTGTAAGTGAACACTCACCCCAAGAGTTCCCAGGTAAGAGTGACTGGTCCGATTATGTGGATTTGTACGAACACTCTAGCCTTAGACAAAAAACCCAGGGTACAGGCATTCACCCTTCCAGTTTGCACGTGTTCACACTATTTAGAACCCAAAACTTTGACGAGATTTTAAAAACTTGGAAGGCACAAGGCCAAAAGAATTATTCAAAAACAATGATAAATTTTCAAAATCAATTATGAAAAATTGAAGGGTTCAAAACCTTGTAACAAATTATTTAAAAACAGATGATTGATTTTCAAAAATCGTTTTGGAAAAAAAATTTGGGTTCTTGTTTTGGTGATCACCTAAGGATATGTGAAGTGCATGTTTTAAAATCTAAACACAAGACAACTTGTGTTGGGGTCCTAGAAAGGTTATAGTCTAGGTCAAAGCATTACTAATAACCTAATTCCCTATAACCATTGGCTCTGATACCAACTCTTCTGTCACACCCCGACCACGTAAAACATCAAATCGTGGCAGAAACGTCGGGGAGTGTTGTACAGAATTATTGTTCCACAACCATGGTAATTAAAGTTACATTTTATTCAACAACCAAAGGTGGAATACATTGTTTCAAAACAAGAACCAAAGAATACACAACATAATTAAACTAAGCCTATCTTTATTTTAAGTCTCTAAGGCACAGGTCCGCCCTAGTGTCACGATCATCATCCTAAGCAACAGCTCCTGAAACACATGTGAAAATAGGTACGTCAGCATAAAAATGCCTGTGAGATACATAGGTTTTATGAAAATAGGATTCATGACTTAAGTTTAAGAAAAAGTTGTTTAACAAAAGTCAGTCATGAACCTTGTTAATTGTTTTGTTTTACAAATCTTTTGAAAGGCGATGATAAAGTAGATAATATGTAAAGGAGTAATGTGAGGTTAAACGAATAACCAAGTAAAAATGAGTTTTGTATAAAATAAGTTGTTTGTAAAACAATGTCTTGAAAAGTATGTTATTTGTATAAAATGTTATATGTCTAAATTGAAATGATTCAAACAACGCTACGATATGTAATACCATATAAGCACTTATATATAGGAAGTACCAGCGGCGTATCCACCATGCTTGTATCATATTACACACGCCTCGTTACTTAAATCACTTTACCCAAACAAACCACCAATGTAAATTGCCCATGACTAAACCATTTGTCAAATGTCTTTGTGTAAACCACGTCAAAATGTTTATGTCAAATGCAGTCCATGAAATATCTATATCAATATCAAAATGTCTATGTCAAATGTCAAGTATGTAATGTGTAAACAAAATGTCATGTATGGCAAGTGAAATATATATATATATATATATATATATATATCTACTGAGCCACAGATAAAAATGCACAAAACAATGTATTGAAGTAAAACGTGGTTTAAATCAATGCTATGTCTTGTGGAAATGCATGCTATACTGAATACAAACATTTATGCGGTATTGTAAAAATGCATACATCCAAGCCTTGTGCCTGTGGTGATGAGCCCTTAAACAAATTAAAGGTCTATCTGTGTTATGTTTTATCGAATTCGGTCGTTCCTTTCATCCAAACATACCTAGAATGTCAGGAACGGGAGTTGTCAATTCCTATGGTACCATTACCTACTAACGAGCGGCGTGATCAAAGTTAATGAATGTATATGGTCCCACTTAACAAACCAAATGTCATATCAAAATGTAAGCATGTGATGAAAAACGAATGTACTAAGTATGGTGAACATACATAGCATGAAAAGGTAATGTGAAACAATGTACTAAGTATGAGCTAAATGGACATACATAGCATAAAATGTCATGTAAAACGATGTACTAAGTATGCTACAAAGGACATACATAGCAAAAACACAATGAAATTATGTACTATAAGTGTACTAATAAACATAGCAAGTATATGATATGAAAGCATGGAAAGCATGAAAATAACAAGTAGGCACATGTGTTTCACCCCAAAATGTTTGAAAAACAGTAAAAGAGGGGTCTATGTACTCACTTGAGATTGCTCAATAGACTTTAGATATCCACCAAGCAAAGCTAGAAGGTTACGGAATCAAACGGCACCTAATATAGGCAACTACATTAATAAACGGACCTAATTGGAGGATCGGGTAGCATGAGGGTTCGTAAACCAAATGAGTGTAGGAACTCAAGTAATATGGTTTAACAAAGCCTACATACTAAAACGAAACTTATCCTAAGTGCTTTTGACTCGCTACGACCCGTTTAGGTAGCTTATGCTACTTTAACGCGTCGTTCGCGTAGAACGCGTTTGAACCGCCTAACTAGTCCTATGACAAGTAAAATATGCCTTAACATGTCTAATATTGTTGCTAAATCAGTTTAGATGTCAAAAGTTATGTTACATATGCTTAAAATGAATTTTGGCGTAAAAAGGGCATTTTGGTAATTTACCTAAGACATATATACTACCTATCATACAACTACTCAAACGATGTGACCATAAGGTATAACCTCGGAAGGTTATTCCCTATACAACTATGGTCACCTAAAGTGTTTGGTCGGATCCTAATGATCGACCAAATGGGTCGGGTTCGAAAGCATAAGCGATTGATTAGATCGCTTACCCTTACGACCCTAGACAAGCACAAATCTAAAAGTGACGAGCTAAACATGCTAGAACATGTTTAGTTAAGTTAGAAAACAGGTTTTTTTTTATATCAAAACAAACGGTTTTGATACCCTAGAGTAGTTTGGTTACAAAATACGCAAGAATACGCATTTTGGCCGAAACTACGACTCGTCACAGAGCCTAGATAACGTGGTAATCAGTAGGTATAGTCACTAGGGACTATGACCATCGTGATTACGCTCACGTTATGAAGTTCAAACGAACTTCGCATTGACCATAAACTGGTCAATGCAGAAAGTCAAACGCAGTTTGACTTTCAAGCATAAAAACGCATAAAAGAACGAAGGAACACTTACAAAGGGTCCCCGCAAGTATTTGATCCAATCCACTCTCAGGTAGGAAGCATATACTTCCACTTAGAGAGTATAAAATCAGATCAAATTGTGGGTTGCAACAAGAAATGGTGGGGGGTATTTATAGGAAAGCTAGAACCATTAGGATCGTTTATCGGGAAACGAGCTTCGATCTAGGCCGTCCAAGTGTGCCCCGTGTTTTCTAATACCATTAGAGCCCATAGAAATGGCCCATGGTGTTGCAAAAACCGTTTGCAAGTGGGAAATGAAGGTATAACAGCTGGAACAGGCTGTTTTCAACAATTCTGCATATCTAGGAGGGCCTCGCGCCCTGTGTAAGAGACTGAGGAAGTCTACGCGCCCCGCCTGGGCAGTCTGATCAGCAAACAACTTTGCAAAATGACAGTTTCAGTCCCTGGACGTGTTTTAAGCTCATTTCGACACTTCTAAGGCCCATTAAGCCAACTTTAAGGCCCTAAAATGATGCCTAAACATTGTGGACATGAAACATGCTCAAAAATATGCCGGATGTCGGTTCGTTTGGTCGTACGATCGCGATGTTGGCTTAATTACGACGGAATGTGCATAAGCGCGAAAAACGATCCAAATTGCGCGACGAATGAAAATTTCTTATGCCAAACACTAAAATAAAATATTTTAGTGCTTACATAAATTTTTGGATTTCCGGATGTATTCAGAACGTAAGTTATGCGCGGAAATGCAAACTTATGCACTTTTTGACGCTTTTAGTCCCTGAATGAGTATAAAGTTTATTTTAGCACACTGAACCCTTCAAAGCTTATTTCTAAGCTATGTAAATGATATTTAAGGTGTTTTTAAATTATGGTCATGTTCCGAAATGTTCGTTACAGTTCAAATTGGCATACTTTCGCAGTTTGTCAATTTTAGTCCCTGTAAGCGAATTAACTTGATTTTGCCATACGAAAGCCTTTAAAACTTATTTCTATGTTATGTAAAGGTTATTTAAGGTATGTTAAGCATATGTTGATGTTCCAGAGTGTTTGTCGTGTTAAACTGATTACGTTTACACACCAGTTTGCGTATAACTCTCTAGAAAGCGATATAGAGTTTGAAATTGAATAAAAACCAAAACATGAAAAATGTAAAACATAAACAAACAATCATTGGGATCAAATAACTTTATTTCATTGATAACTAAATTGTTTACAATGATTACAAGCACAGATGTCACATCCACAACTTTGCCTTTTCTACAGGCACCTGACCACGCCCCCGTGTCTAGTGGGCACGACCCCGTGGTTAGTCTTCTGTTTCTTTGTTTTTTCTTTGGGGATGCTTCCGAGGGGTCGGACATGTCACGTTTATTCCTTTTCTTTGTATTTATGTTGGTTTTGGCTGTATATTTGTTCCTTTTGCTCGTTTAAGCTCATTTGATCCTGTAAATTCAAAAGGAAGACATAAACACACTTTTTCCAACATTAGTACTAAAGAAGGGTTAGTTTTATGCCTCATTTGATGTAATTTATATGTTACATTTTGCACACATCAGAAACAATAAGTTCCGCCATGAGCCCTCCGGATATTACCACACCAAGAGTAGATGATGATCAGATTGATGAGGTTGTGGCAAGAAATTGAGGGAGGGTGGTAAACGGAGAAGAAGAATCAGGAGTATGGGTGAGGGGTGATGCATCGATTGATTCAGAGGAGGGAATCTGTATGGATGAATGGAGTAGAAGAACCGTGATCGAATGATTCTGTCTTCTAATAAAAAAAAACACAACTGAATTGAGATGTTATCTTATATAGGTGGAGAAGACGCTCCTTAGCGGCAACCTTTGAGGGAGCATACCCATGTTCTTGAACTCATGATAATCACGTAACTGCCAAACTGCTTGTCTGAAAAAAAAACTGTCAAATTTTTAGGACTTATTCCGGTCAGGATTAAACCTCACAAATAACTGCTCAAAATGGACGACCAAGATTAATCCAAAAGTAGTTATTTTTGTCTAAATTGACAGTTTTTGAGCGGCAAACAATTTATTAATAATTTCACGTTAAACTTGCAAGTCTTTTAGCCAGCAATTAGGTTTTGATATTGATAACTCATCTGATAATAATAATAATATCATATTCATTTTGATTTGTCTACCCATTTAATTAAAAATATTGTGTTCAGGTCTAGCAGTCTAACATGTTTAATTAAACTTGCTGACCCATCAACTCGTTTACAACAATTGAAGAAACACCAATCTAATCGGGTGGACTAGATATTGCTCAACTGGGTATGGAGAGATCCGATCTTCACAACCTCTATAACTGCAATGAATCTGGAAAACTAAGAACACCGTGAGACTCGTTACGAGAATGAGAGGTTGGGGGTTATTCTTGTAACCACCCTCCGGCGTGAGAATAAGTAATGCTCTTGAGAGAATAAATTGTAGTGTGAGTGAGAGTAGAGAGCAAGAAATCATTTTATCTCGATTAAATAAGTATTTAGAGATGGAGGAATGTGAGATGATTGGATGAGACGTCGTTATCAGGAATATCCATTTGATCCCCTCTGTGTTAGAGGTACACAAAAAACCTGTACCTGGAACCGGATCCGAGAGAAAAACCTGGACCAGTTATTTTTGTACTCGTGTATTTTATACCCACAACCAAACCTGATCCTACCCGTAGGGTATAGACAGGGTATACATTTTGAGCTCAATAACCCTAACCGAAACCGTACCTGATTTATACTCGAAAATACCCGGAACCGGTCATACCTTATATCCAAACCCAGTTATACCTAAACCCGATATCATTTTTTTTTCTTTAAAAAAACTCGATAGAATACCCGATTATTTAAAGTATATTTTTATGTTTACGTTACAACTTTTATATATAAGTTTTTTTTTAAATGCATATTATGTAGGAAATAATTTGTACTTAAGTGAATTTATGTTATTGTAATTTATTTTAATTCTTTTTACAAATTAAAACCACACTTTATTTTTCAATGAATTTATTTTTGTGTCAATAACAAAAAAAACTTATTTTTTAAAATCGGGTATTAATACCCAAACCCATACCTGGTTCTGATAACTGGTTATACCCATTCCCCGATCATACCCTACCCGAGTACACAGGGTATGTTTTTTCTCCTCAATGCCCGCGCCCAAAGCTTACTCGGTTTCTCTCAATACTTGATTTTTAGATACTCGATCATACCCGAAAGTCTGTAACTGATTCCATATCCGAATCTGGGTATTAACAAAAACCTGATTTGTGCAACCTCTACTCTACACTAATTGTTAGGTGGTGTTTGTTTTTTCAGATGCAAAAAGTCTGCAGTCTGCGGACCACATCTTCAAACGTCTGCACGAGAAGAGGTGGACCAAATGTCTGGAGAGTGTAATAAAAAGAGTGTTTGATTATCTCACCTCTTTACCCCACATCCGCAAAGTTTTTTTCCCTTTCTATTCTCCCAAACCCTTTTCTCTTAAACAATGAAAACAATACGACTCACAAATCACACATTTTGACCACACCCCTTCAACTAAACAGCTGAAATCTTGCTCTCAGATTTGTTCTTGATCTTTAAATAATCGGATACTGTTAGCACTAATTGTACAGTAGCAGAACAGATTGACCGGAAGAAATGGCGAAATCGATAGAAGGGCCGGAAGAGAAGGGCTGGCTGTAGAGGTGGGGGAGGTGTTGCCGGTGGCTGTGGAGGTGGGGGAGGTGTTGCCGGTGGCTGTGGAGGAGGAGGTGGTGACCGGTGGCATGGAGGTGGGAGAGGTGTCTGTGTTTTGAGATTAGGAGGAGAGGGGTGGAGAGAGGGTTGGAAGAGATGGGAAGACATTGGACCATGTCTGCGTGGGGAAGAGGACGCGTAGAGGTTTGAAGACATTTTTTAACGAAATGTCTTCTAAAAAACAAACAGTTTGCAGACTTAAACGTCTGCACGTGGTCTGCGCGGCGTAGACATAAGAGGTCAGAAGATGTTTTTTCTGAAAAAATAAGCACCCCCTTAGTGTCCGCAGAGGTGGGTGTGCGTCCACGGGCTCTTATCGACCACACGTCGCTTTCAGGACGTCCTTGTTGTCTTTTTGGTGTCCATCATTAGTGGAGGTTTAAGAGGATGTGAATCTGCATCGTGTGATTGGCCAGGTGTCACACCCGCTTGTAGCGGAAGCGCGAGGTGTGAACTTAGATTAGCTTTGCATTCGATAAAGTAAACATACTAGATGATAAAAATAGATACGATGCCCATCCATAGATTGTTTAAAACGAATTACAAAGTCAAAGTATTTGTTCATGAAACATCATCCAAAAACTTTAAGTTCAACAAGTGATTTTACACAAAATATTGTTTAAATAAATCATGGCTTTGCATCCTATATTTCACGCGAAGGCGAAATATATGAATCAAACCCTTCTAAAAGATGGCATCGACTCGTGCTCCTTGTACTTTGTTTTCAACCGTGCAAACACCACTTACTTTCTTGAAATACACAAAGTTTGAAAAGTCAACAAAAGTTTGTGAATTCATGTGTTTTGTTTAGTATAACATGAATCTTTAAAACATTTGAAAATCTTGTATTGAAAACCCGGTATGTAAAGCGTCTATGAAATTCGTTGATTATTAATATTTTGCAAGAACATTAATATGTGTGCCGACATAGGAAGCAACCAACCTAGATGATGTATGTCGATTTTCCTCGACTTGGAACACAAAAGCACTCCAACGGTCTCATGGACCAAGAGTGGAGCTCGCCAAAACTCAATAGATCTACCCCTTTCGTTCCTCGGTCTGTATGTGTGATTAATGGCTACTTATGTATTCTAACCTGTGAATGCAGCATGTCTATCGCTTCCGTCAATCACGTATCGTTGCCAGAAAATGTTCAAGACATGGTTTAGAAGTGATATTATTAGAAATGTAATGTGTAGTTTTAGTTTAGAGTCCATCCTCACGAAATGGACATGCTAGTTGGAGAGGATGGACAAGGGCTATAAATAGGACATTAGTCTTATCATTTTACAACTTTTGCCCACTTGAGAGAGAACTTGTGGGAGATTGTTTCAAGGTGTTGTAATTTTTGTATCAATCAATAGAAACAATATTATAATTACATTCTTGTGTCTGATCCACTCACGTATATGGATTCCGCACGTGATACGTGATATTCACAGTCATCGGGATTACGCAATCGATCCAGAAACGAACATACATAACTTATGCGAACATGATCTATGGTTATTACATTCCCTAGCTTATCATACCATTAGTAACATGTATCTCCCCCTATTTTGGAAACATAAAAATGTATTTGAAAGAGGGGACAAGAACTCACTGTTTGCTTATGTGCTAATGTGTTAGCAGTCTCTTGTGTTTCCGCGTGTGTTTTCCCGACCTACAAGTGTCCTAATTCCATTAAAGCACTTAGGTCCATTATTTGTGTAAGCACAAGTCTCTCCTCATGAACGTTGTTTAGACTTGTCTTAGTTTTGATTGTTCTGGAACTCTTGATTGTTTTAGACTCATTGGTAGTTGATTACCCATGTGTTTATTGTATAATGTATCTACATACATTTGTATTCTTTGTTCGTGTATGAGTAGGGCCTAGCCCCTTTTTATGTATTCGTGTCTCACACGATTGTTTTGTTGATACAGTTAATATATATTTTATCTCCCAAAATATATTCTTGTTTCATGTGATCTTTGATCATGTCAAAGTATATATATTTATTCCTATATATATATATATATATATATATATATATTCCAAGTTCGATGCTTGTTAAAAATAGTAGATTTTTAACATTGTTCTTGTATATATATACTACGAAACGGGATCAGGAGAACGCCGAAAAGTGTGAGAACGCATCCTGGCCCAACACGTGTCACGCGACATAGAGAAGGGCGGAGGGGCTTTTTTGTCCTTTCATATTCTTTTTTTAAACGCGTGTCACATCACCTTTCCATTTTTTGGCGTCTAACAAATACGCGGCGTTTTTTTTTTGTTTTTAGATCAGGATCATAGTAAATATTTTGGCATTTTAACTAAGTATGGCTTTGATTGTTGTGCCAAGTAGGATGCAGGCCTATAATGTAAAAAACATCAGTAATTTTCTTGATGTTTATTTTTTTTCTGTCAAGTGTTGTGCCATGTAGATGACGAATTTTCTGCCATGTGCAAAAACAGAAAATGGAATGAACTGAATCGAAACGAGGTAGAAACTAGAAAAACTGAGAAAACAGTGGGCGCCAATGAAGAAACACTAGATAAATGGTCGGAACCGAAATATCTAGGGGGTTTGAATCCGCATAAAAGGGTTAGCTCTCTCTCGGTTGATTCAGTTGCAGCTGATCTCCTTCTCCGATGGTTCTGCAAAAAAGAACACCATTAGTCTCGCCAAGGGGAGAAGAGGGTTCTCTCCTTGACCCGGCTCCGGTGTGAGAATAAGTATTGGTAACGGAGAAGAGAAAAGTATTTGAGAAGTGTGTGTAACTTGAGTTCATACCTGAACAGTTCTTGTATTTATAACCGGGAGTTTGGGAGGGAAAACCTGTTATTGAAAAGATGACGGAAGATGCTAACGCCATAGCGGTTATATTTTCTTCCGTTAAGTTCTTTGATCCAACGTCAAGTTGTCTTGATCCGATGTGAATGCACACGGATCGTGGTTTGATCTATGGCTAGGGAGTTGCCACGTGGAAAGTGATTAAGTGAAGATTATTCTTCAATTGCATGCCTTCGTTGTGATTTCAGGGATGCCTGTGGTAATGACACGTGTCCAGACGGTTATAACCGTCTGGGTGGTGCACGATCATATTCTTTCTAGAAGATTACTGCTGTAATCTAGTGTAGCACCTTACTGTGTGGAGGCCACTGAATAAATCCTAAGTCTAAATTATCCAAGTCTGGATATTTAGGCGGAGGTATTGATCTCAGGATTTTAATCCTTTGTTAATGGGAGAAGGCGCAAGGATTTATGTTTTCCTTTGGGCGCGCGACTATAGATTGCTGATTACTTTCTTCCTTTTGTAAGACCAATGCGCGGCCGCGCAAGGTTAAAAGGTTGAAAGGCCAGTTTGTGGTATGGTCTTAAATACTTATTATGAGGTTTTTGGGACCTTACCCCTTCACGTTCTCACCGTTCTCACACTTTTCACCGTTTTCTCTTGATCCCGTACCTATATATATATATATATATCATTAACACTCTCTCTCCATCTTTTTCTCTTACAAACGTTCTCTCTTCACCTTGTTCTCTTACCAACGTTCTCTCTCCACCTTTTCTCTCACCAACATTCTTTCTCTACCTTTTCACTTACCAACATTTTTTCTCTTAGGCCGTGGGGTATGGTGGGGCGGGGGTTGGGCTTCGGTTGGGGCATTAGTTGACACGTGGCTTAGGGGGCAGACATGGGCTAACCCACATTCAACACGGTATGGTGGGGCGGGGGTTTGGGGCGTGGGTTTGGCGGGCTTCGCTGGGCTGACCCGCTGGGCTATTTGAATATTATTTAAAACAAAAAATTTAATTTTTTTAATATTTTTAAATAAAGAAAATTACAAAAAAAAAATCCTAACTTTTATATTTGTTTTTTATCTCTACCAATGGGATATTCGCCCACTTTGGATGAAACTTACAAATCTCCCAACAATGCATGAAACGGAAGTCGGTCCCCACATTTGATTTGAATGTGCACACTGCATTTGTCAAAATGTCGGCTTCGGTTTCACCACTTTTTGGGTTTTGCTTTGCTTTATTTAAAAAACCACTATATTTTGTAAGTTGGGTGCTTATCTCGCTCCACTTTGAGGATAAGCTATCGTTTTCACGATAAGCCTCCCTTCCCATTTCTTCATGGAATAGTCTACTAACCGATTCCCACAGGGCGGTTCGATGTTGCGAATTTCCTATTTTAATAAAACCAAAATTTAATATATTACAAAGTTATATAAAAAATAACCATTAATAAAAACAAAGGTTAAGAATACCTAAAGTTGAATGTTGAGATTGTTGACACCAAGCCCTCGCCAATGCAACTTCTTCAGCGATGACCCATTTTTGTTGTTTTCGTTTGACGGTTTCAACTACTTTATCCGCCTCGGTTTTTTCTTATGACTTCTCTTTTTGATGGGTTTCGATGCGGAAGGACCATCATTGGGTGGTTGAGTTTCGGGAACGGTTTTGTTTTTTGAAAAGTCGATGGAGGTTGGTGAAAGGTTGATGGGCGATTGTGTAAACGGGGTAGGTATCGAATCATCGGAGTGTGGGAAGTTAGTAAACAAACGATTCCCAAGAAGCGATGCGTAACTCGCTTCATGGGGCAAAGAAGAGTGTATGAAAAATGGACGAGGCATTGGACGATTGGGTGGTGGGCTAGGATTATTTTCTTGGAATGCATACGGGTTGTTCGGGTCAAAAGGACGGTTATAAGGATGCATTTTTTCGTTTTGTAGAAGGAGAACTGAAGATGATTTTATATAAGATGTGGTTGAATGTGGTAAAAAATGGAAGAAAAATGTGAGTTTTATAGTGAAAAATTAATTTTTTTTAACATAGTCGTTGGCCAACGGCTATTTTGTTTTGGCCATACACAGCCCGCCATGTCACTCGCTTCCCCCGCCCCACGCCTGGCTTGAAACCCAAGCCCCAAGGGCCACGCCCCAACCCAAGCTCACCCGGGGTGGTGCCTTGGGCGTTTTCCCCCAACCCACGCCCCAACCCAAGCCCCATACCCCATAGCCTTACTTTATCTACAACTTTTTTTTTTCATTCAAATCAATTTTAAATTTCAGATTAAATAAATTCGTTTTTATTATGACGATATTTTTTATTCGTGGTTATACTAGTAATTGTTACATATAACTAGTTAATATGTGAGACTGGTATAACAAAATAAAGTGGAGACATGGATTGTACAAAGAGAGACAAATAAGGTAGGGTGTCTAGCCACTTCTCTCACCGTCTTTCCGGTTTCACATCGTGGTGACTGATTTTCAGATCTGAAGCTATGGTGACAAATTTTCAGATCTGGAAACGTCTCGTACCAGCAACCGACTTCTTCCAACAACCAACAACCGCTAACACAACCGTCTTCTTCCTTGTCGGCGGTAAGTGAAACCGGATTCGGTAACTTTATTTTGGGGTGGTTTAAACTGATGGTTCTCCGTACTCATAATTTCGTGTGGAGTTCTCGTGACTGGAGTCCATTGTTTTCTCTATTTTCCAGCTTGATATTTTTCCTGTGACTGATTTGGTTGATCGTTGCTCGCGCTTCATCATTTGAGCTATATTTCACTCCTTTATAACTGCTGGATTAGGAGCTTCTCCAAGGCGTGTTTCTACCCTTCTTGCCTAATCGGTTATGATCTTGGCTTTTGTTTCCGCTGTAATGATGACTCCTCCCCTTAGTCAGATTTTGTTCTGTCTGATCCCAAATTTGGTTGCTGACATGACCTTATCCCAATCTTTGGGCATGCCATCTTTCCCTGATATTGTTCGAATTAGATCATCACGACGTACCACCTTAGTGAAGTGTATGAGCATCAAGTGTTTGCCTACGCCCCCAATTTCCAGGCATTATTTGCTGTATCTTGTGATGAAATCTTCGATCGACTCGCTCTGTTTGCGACAAATGTTTATAACGTCTGTGGAGTCCCTAACATGCCTTCTTTGCTGACTGAAATGCTGCAAAAATTTTGCTTGCAGGTATGTGAATGACTTAATTTTTTCCCGTTGTCAAACTATCAAACCATGCGCGCTGCGCCTGTTAGGGTTTGAAAGAATAGATGACACCACATCGAATATGTCCAGCAATCGACCACACCTGCGCCGGTGAGCAGGCGGATGTGGTTGTCTGGGTCCGATGAACCGTTATATTTTCCCACATTCGACGGGAGTTTTGCTTTTTCCAATGGGGCTAAAGCGATGTTAGATGCAAACTTGGATTCTTCAGCTGCAGCCAGTGTATACACTAAGCTGAAATCGTGTTCAGCGGCTGGGTTGTATACTGCGAGTGGGTGATGCAGCGAGGAACCAGACGGTCTTGGATGGGAGTTCTTCTACGCAGGTGTTCATATTGCGCTTTGTCATGCCTTCCAGTGTTGGCCCTTCTATCGCGTGTGGTGCTAACATCATAATATGATTCATTATGTTGGTGTTGGATACCCCCTGTACGCGCACGCTCACGTGGCGGCGGGGATGTGTAATCCAGGATTCTCACACTTGGTTGCACCTGTGGAGTTTGTTGTGTGGTATTCGGCGCTTGCGCGCACAGTTGTGCGCACATCGCGTTCACTGCTGCTTGAGATTTCATGAACCAGGAGGCGAGAGTCTCTCTTCCAGAAGTAAGGAAGCAATTTGAGCGGAAGGGATAACATGTTGTGTTGTGTTGTTGGGTGTTATGTTGGGTGGCTCGCGCAGCACTGTCATGCGCATGTGTAACCCCACCGTCTGTGAAGTTTCCTTTGGTGTACCCGTCTGCATGCGGGGTTTGGACGTGCGCGTTGTCCGCGCCCGGGACATGCTAAGAGCTTGACCCGAAGTGTAAGAAAGGAGTTCCCTGATCAACCATGTGGGAAAAACAGAAAGGAAACAAAAGAATGATGAGTGGTGAGAAAAAAATCGATGGGCGGCCGCCAATGAAGAAACACCAAGTCTAAATCCTGGGGATTTATCCTTGAGGAAATGGTCTCGTCAAGTAAAGGTGAATCCTTAATCTTTCCTCGATGGTAAAATGGTTGTTATCTGCAAAACAAAGCACTATGAGACTCGTTACAAGAAGGAGAGGTTGGGTGTTCTCATTGTAACCACCCTCCGGCGTGAGAATAAGTATCGTTTAAGAAGACAAAACCGAGTGTGTATTAAGTGCGAGAGGGGGAGAGAGCCAATCCTTAAACCTGGAGGTGAAGGTCTCTATTTATAACTGGAGGGCAAGGAAGGAGATTGTGGGCTGATGGGTCTTGGCCGACCGTCATCCCTGAGGAATATCCGTTTGGTCTCCCCTGGTAGGACAACGACATTTGCAGGACCAGGGTTGACATGGCGCGACTATGTTGGTTCCACCTCAGTGTCTCCTTGTACCTTTGGTCAGGCCTGCCGTCAACCGTTTCATGGAGATCGTGGACCAGCGTCTGGGACCTGTGAGTGGTGCAACGTGGCGTCCTTTTGTACGGGCTGTCCCGTGTATCGTTTATCTATCATGTCGAGCGTTAGGGCAGACTCTGCTAGGTACTGATTGGTCGCATGAATCTGTCTACAGCCCAACTCGATGGAATCGTCTTATTGGTATGGCCTCGTGCGTGCGCATCTACGCGTGTCATTCGAGGCCATTCCCCTTCATAAACCAAACCAAATCGATACCGATTAATTTAATAACCAACTATATTTTGTAATCGTATACAAAAATTAAAATAATAGATTTCCATGTTCCTGCAGGCCGCCAAAGACAACGCAATCCGCTAATAATACCAAAACGGGTTAAATTTGGGGTCTCCGTGATCTCTTTCTTTCTGTTTGAAATCGAGAATTGAAGTGTGATTAGGGTGTTTTGGATGGCAGAAGGAGAGAAGAACAAGTATAGCATAATCGTCCCTACTTACAACGAACGACTCAACATCGCTCTCATCGTCTTCCTCGTCTTCAAGCACATTCCGTATTCTCTTCATTCCTATCCTATGCATTTACATTCTTTCCTTTCTTCAATTTCAGACCTCTTCACTAATCTAGGTCTAATTCAAGTTTGCAGTGCCTCAAATTTAGTTGCGTGTTCGGATTTTTTGTTGGATCTATATGAATTGCCCTAAATTTCTTCCAATTCAATTGAGTTCATGATTTTGTGTTTCCTTGTAGAAACGTGAATATGTTATTGCTTTTTTTTATATGTCAAATGCAAGATACTTTAAAAGGATAACTAGTAGAGAGAATATGATATATGAAGAAATGTGTGTCAGTAAAATGGAAGATGGGAACACTTTTAATGAGCCTAATTCTGTTTCAAGTTCATGACATTTTGTTGTGTTGTCAGGGATGTTGACTTTGAAATAATAATTGTTGATGATGGAAGTCCCGATGGAACTCAAGATATCGTCAAACAGTTGCAGCAAGCCTATGGCGATGATCGCATTGTATGTATAGCCGCAATCTCATTTATATTCTTTTGAAACACAACACTAAATGTATCATAATTTACTCATATCATGGTAAATAAAGTTGCTGAGGTTATTTAACGTTGCTTTTCTAATTATTCTTTAGTGAAACCGACTGTTATAAGTAACCGATTTTACTTGTTTTATACAAAAGAGATTAATATGATACTTTTAGCATTTTAAGAGTAAATACGACATTATGAAATTCAGAAGGATTGTATATCTCATTGGGCATCATTGTTATATGTATATTGTTATTTTCTAGTGCAGCTATTAAGAGCTAGGCCCAAAAAGCTTGGATTAGGTACCTCCTTGTTTATCTATTCACATTTTTAAATGGTAAATATGAAAATTAAACTGATTTTCTTGTTAACCAGGGACTGCCTACATTCATGGTCTGAAGCATGCTTCGGGAAATTTTGTTGTAATCATGGATGCTGATCTGTCACACCATGTAAGTATTACACCATCTGTTGTAATCATGCTTCGGGGATTTTTTTTTTCATTATAAAAAATGACACCTACACATTCCAGTTCTGCAAGGGGAATCTATCATATGAATTCTGCTTACAGCCGACTGACTAATTTTGATGTTTTTTCGTTTCTTTCAGCCAAAGTACCTTCCACACTTTATAAAGTAAGTTCACCCAATCTTGATGTTTAAATTGTGTCCACTGCTTAATAGTTCATCATCATCATCATACTCAGTAAATACCACCAATAGCAAAGCTAAGGTAGGGTCTGAGGAGGGTAAGATGTAGACAGCCTTACCTCTACACCGTAGGAATAGAGAGGCTGCTTCCAGTGAGCCCCCCAGCTCTACCCAGTAGGAATAGAGAGGTTGCTTCTAGTGAGACCCCCACTGCTTAGTGCTTAATAGTTAGAGGTGGCAAAATGAGGGGAAGGCACATATGAAACTAGACTTAAAATCGCTAAGGTCTTTCTTATCAAGTGTGGGGACTTAATCATGCATAACATAAAGATCATTTTGTCTACTATTTTAAAGTTAAGGATTAAACTATGCAGAAAAGGAGTATTTGTTGTTCAAAAAACTCAAGGGAGTTAAGGGTTTAATCGTGTAAAAAAACCAGGGATTTATTTGCAGATTCAATGAAAGTTCATATGTTTGCTTTTTTAACAAATACCCAATGGGCAATGACCCATATGTCAATTGTGGTTACAAAAGTTGTACCCTTTTCATTAATTCGACCCGTTGCTCTTAAATAATTTATTTTTTTAATTCCTGCCTGTCCTCTTAGAGATAAATCTTAGTCTGAATTGTTAACAAGCAAACGAGTGTCAATAAAAATCTGCTAAACTCAGGAAACAAATCGAAACGCGTGCGGATATTGTTACTGGGACCCGTTATGTAAAAGGTGGGGGTGTGCATGGTTGGACCCTGATGCGCAAATTGACAAGTAGAGGGGCTAATGTTCTTGCCCATACTCTTCTTTGGCCTGGTGTATCAGACTTGACGGGCTCCTTCCGGTACATACGATCTTATATAATCAACTTCTTAAAATGTTTAGCTCTTTTTATTATTTAGAGATAATATATGTACTATTTAGAGAGCCTACCCAAGTATATAACTATCCATATATTCAAGCTATTCAGCTATAGGTTACCCAAGTATATATGCAGCTGAAATATGGTAAAATGTAAATGTTAAAACACTAGTTTTTATATATATATATATATATATATATATATATATATATATATATTTCATTACTACCACCCATCTATTGAAATTGCTAGTTCTACTTAAAAGTTGTATTATTATTTGCAAAATGACAAAAACTCGCTATTTTTATGTTGTTCCTTTTTTACATTGAATCGTTGCTTTTTAGTAGCTCGATGCAATTATTCTTTTCTTATCGAAACAAGTAAAGACGTTTTCGTCATTCAGCATGTTTAAAGTAGTTTTAATATACGGGTGGCTCTAACAAAAAAAGGTTAGAATACTTTGGTGGCCTTGAGTTCCATTATCCGTTTGTTTCCTTCTTTTTACCTATAAGTTTTTGTAATTTGATATTTATTTTCTTGTTTGGTAGTCTTTACAAGAAATCTGTGCTTGAAGACATTATAAGCTCGTGTGTGAGCAAAGGATATGTTTTCCAGATGGAGATGATTGTCCGGGCTTCAAGAAAAGGATACCATATTGAAGAGGTACCATGATTATCCATTTCAACCCGAATGCACTTTTGACATGCAACCTGCGCTAATTTACTAGTTTTAATCTTTTATGACTCTTTTAGGTCCCGATAACTTTTGTTGACCGAGTTTATGGAAGTTCCAAGCTTGGTGGATCAGAAATAGTCGAGTATTTAAAGGGTCTTGTGTACCTTCTCTTTACTACATAGTCGACTTTATGGAAGTTCTCGATATCTAGTTGCTTTGATGCATGTGTTTATTTGACTTGATAAGTCATTATAATAGCTTTGTTAGTCACTTATTGGAATACAACATATTTTAACGTCTTTTTTTTCTTCAAACATGGTGTGATTATGTGTGCTTTGACGCATTCTGGTGCTTGCAGCTGCGCTGTTAACTACTCAGAAGATAGCATAGGCGTGTCATTACGCAACGATGACGTGACCCCATCCATGGTGCCCTGATCACTTTATGACATTTTCTTGTGTACACGCTCTGAGGGCATGCGACGAGTTTGATATGTGAATGGGAGAGTATGGTTTGGCCATAGGATATTTTGTGTATATATATTTTGGTGGATGTGCTTGTAGCCTTATCTGTAATGCGTTTGTTTACAACAACATATATAACCTCGTTTACATATTACATTATCGTTTTCAGCGAATGAATGATGAAAGGATGAACTCAAGATCGACACTAGAACATAATTGTCGGCTTCTACAGAACAAGCTCATCGGGAGTCCTCGTGGGAACAGAAACTGTTACTTATATAAACTACAAATCTAAGAAGGTAATCCCCTTAGATAAACTGTTACTTATATAAACTGTTATTACATCCATGGGTCCATATAAAAACAAGAAAACAACCTTAGTAACATGGGTAATTAGTTATCGACTTCACAAATTTCTAGAGGACTGGGATCAAGGGACGCGAATGCCAAGAGCTCAGGGTCGTGTCGTAGAATATGCATTTTGTGTTCATCCAGGTTCACCCATGCTTCTATTCCATCACCATCTCTTGTATCCATCAAGACAACGAAATCTGTAAACACCGGACTACCATGAGAGACATGACCACATACCCATAACGGCTTTCCTCGACCAAAATCCACCTCGTAAAACCCCATCTTACACCAACTCGTGATTCCGATGTAGTCAAGACTCCCATTTGTCCCACAATCTTTCATGAGTTTGAGTGACTCTTCCATCACTTGCGGCCCGTTATCGCCTTGTAATTTCGTCACGAACTCGCTATTGATTTTTAGTATACTTCCTTTTACCTGTAGTGAAAATTTGTGAAGTGAGACAAAACGAAGTCTACAAGCTGTCTTTTCTCAAGACACATTGTATATACACACACACTAGATATGTGATGAACTTTCCTGGTCAGAGGGTGGTCTAACTGTATTCTAAAATTCGGTCACTACTACTCACCTGGTTTACTAGGTCATGCAATTTGATGTCAGCCATGGTTCTAGATTCCGCGCTTGCTAACCAAACCAAGTTTCCGATCGAGTTTTCCGACAACACGGTTCCTGATCTTCTGCTTAGGTTCACCGAATGGCCCAACAAAGATGGTTTCTTGAACCCGTGTGTTTCTTTAGATGCAGCCATAAGACACTTCCATAACAATGCGGACACCACCTCAGACTCGTGTCGGTTGCTGCACACCGTTCCTACCTGCCTCAGCTTTGAGTTTCGTTATCGCGAAACGATCAAAAACAAATCTACCCGTACTACATTTCCCAAACTTTATCAATGACGCCCACATAGCCATCGACGAGTCTCGCAGCCGAGAGTCGGTGGCAGGCAGAAAACGCGCTGTTAAGTCTGGAACTAACCGCGCGTTTTCTTGATGTAGCGAAGCCCAACACTTCACGAAAGTAGCAAGCGCGGTACCATCAAGGATCTTGTGCGAAATGCACAAACTAATTGCGACTCCACCGCACTCGAAAACATTAACTTGAACATTAGTCACACGAGTTCCACCACCCGACCCGTCGAAAGTCGGATCACACGGGAGCAACCTGTTGATCAACCCGAGATCAAGATGCTTTAAAAACTCGGTGAGACTTGTATCGACACGCATTGTAGCATAGCGCGCACCCGCATCATTGCAATCGATTGACAAATCATCTTTGATTGTCCCTGCTAGAGGATAAAAGTGAGTTAACGTTTGAGATAATGATATCTTTAGGTGTTGTTGATGTTCAATGATTTGGAGCTCAGTGGCATTATCGTAATTAGGGTAGAAGAAGATTATTGGTGCATAAGGGGCAGGAATGAGTTGATGCAAGACTGATAGATTGAATGTTTTTAGGTGTTGTGGTGTTGAGGAAGATGGTTTAATGTTTTCTCTAGAGATTATATTAAATTTTGTCATTTTTTAGATGTGTTTGTTGGTTGATCATGGTAGATGAAACCTTAAATTCTTGTGTGTTGTGTTTTTTTAAACATACTTAGATGCTAATGGCCGTTTTCTTGTTGTTCGATTGATCCTAGGTTATATTCGAGTTTCGGCTGCATGAATAAATATGATGTGAACATCGGCATATGCTCTTGCTTATGCCCGCCCCTATCACAAAAAATAAGGCTAAAAGGAAGATATATTAGCATGCAATAATCAAAATGGGCTCGCATTAAAATCTACTAACAGTGAAAAACTATCAAAAATGCAGTGAAAAAATTGTTGGGTAATTTTAGTGAAAATACTAAATAGTATGGATACTAATAATTATATTTATATATGTATTTTATAAATAATTATTCGTGGGTTTGTGTTTTACATTGTGAGAACATTATAACGAACGAGACTATGGGGCTGTTTGTTTAACTTTTAATGGTCCATACATCTTACTGGTTCAGCACTTAACGGTTCAAACTGTTTGTTTCGCGAGCAAATGTCTGAATGATTCGGACATTTGCCTCTGAATGGTTAAGAATTATACAGAGTCTGAATGGTTAAGACCTCTAATTTGAATTGGTCAGACATTTGCCTTTGAACGGTTAAACATTATACTGCCTCTTAATGGTTCAGAGCTCTTACTGGTTCAGCACTTGAAGAAACAGTGATCGGAATGACCGGAATCAATCAGATCAGGGGTTTAGTCTCCGCATAAAAGGTTAATCATCTCGCTGATTCAGGGGGTTTGGCTGAATTCCTTCTCCGGTGATCACTGCAAAACAAGAAGCCGTTAGACTCGCCACGGGGAGAATGGGGGTTCTCTCCGTGACCACCATCCGGCGTGAGAATAAGTACAGTGATCTTGATGAAGAAGTAGTAGTAAAAGTGAAGTAAGAATAGCTTGTGAGATCATACCTGTAATGACTTATTTATAGCCGGATTTGGGCGGGAAATTGGTCGACGGAGATAGTAATGGAAAGTATTTTTCGTTAGCGGTTATTCTCTTTCCCGTCAATCCTTAATCTATGCACACGGATTGTGAGACTGATCTACGGCTAGGGAGATGCAACGTGGAAAGTGAGCTTGTGCAGGTTAATCTTCAATCGAGTGCCATCATCGTGATTAGATGAGCGTCCAAGATCATGACACGTCATAGTTAGTTACAACTGAATGGCTATGCTTGATGAGCATTAGAAAGTCTTCTAGAAGATCTACAGCTATAAACCTTTATGCTTTTGCCACGTGTCCATTCTGTTATAACAGAAAAGATTCCTTTATTCAAGTCTTGGTCTTAGGCGCGCGAAAATGTTTAGGATTTTCTATCTTCCAGTCTAACTGTTCCCTTACGCAGGCCAGCGCAAGGGTGTTAGTGGAATGTTCGTTTCTCCTTTCTTTCGGCGCGTGTTTATTGAAGACTATTTTCTTTCATAACTTGTTTTGGGACTATTGCGTAGCCGCGCATGGTCTCATTAAGGATGTTCCAGAAGTGAGGCTTACGGAATGGTCTTATGTGCCTGCGCAAGGTTTTTGGGTCTACATTCTTTTGCTATTGAATTGTTTCTTCCAAAATCCTATTTAGGGACGCCGCGCAGCCGCGCAGGGTCTATTCAAGATGTTTTGGGATAAGGTTGTGGTATGGCCCTATGCGCCTGCGCAAGGTTTTTGGGACCATACCCCTTCAGCACTTAATGATTCAGAACTCTTACTGATTCAGCACTTAACCATTCAAAAGTTGCCAAACAGCCCCTATGTACAAAATAGAGCTAGGATGAATGAGATATTAAGACTTTGTATGGGGTAATGGAATAGACGAGAGAATGGAATGGACGAGCTAATGGAATGGACAGGGGAATGCAATGGATCATTACCATTCCATGTCTTGTTTGGTTATCATGTGACAATGAAATGAATAATTATTTTGTATTGTTTGGTAGGCAAGAAAAACGAAGAAATAAAATCAGCGGTGAGTGGTGGTGGCCGGTGGTAGTGATTGTGGGTGGTTATAGGTGGTGGCGGCAGCGATGGGTGGTGGTGGTGGTGGTGGAGGCGGCGTCGACGGGTGGCGGTGACGGGGGTGGCAGCGACGGCCGTCAGTGGTGGTTGGTAGCGGCGGAGGTGGTGGGCGCGGTGGTGGTTGGTTATGGCGGTGGTGGGGGCGTCGACAGTAGTGGTGGCTGGCGGCGGCGAGTGACGTTGGCGGCGGCGGTGATTGGTGGCGGCGGTTAATGGCAACGGTGTTGGGTGGGCGGCGGCGGCAGTGATGATTGTTGGGGGCAACGCCGTGAGCCGCCTTTATATTAACACTTATAAAAAATTAAGTCGTATTCGATTTATTTTAGTTAATTGTTTGAAATAAATTACTAAATTTTAAATAATTAATTGAATTAATTATTTTTACAATTAAACCTAATCAAATAATTATTTGATTATTCATAGGAATTTGATTCAATATTTTTAGGGTCCTAATATTAACACATGGGAAAACTTATTTACACATGGTGTATACGGGCCGTATACTATTATACGGCCCGTATACACCATGTGTAAATAAGTTTGCCTGGTCATATACAATGTATACGAACGTGTATACGGGCCGTATACTGTTATATGGCCCGTATGGAACGAAAATTTGATTTTTCAAGTATTTTAGAGTGGTGAGGTGCTCAAAACTTTCTAAAAGTAGAAAAAATAAAACATCAACAAGGAGTCTGAATAAAACGGAAGCTATCAACGCGGGATTACGGACATGCGTTTAATTCCCAATCATTTCCTGGTCAAATCACACACTATAAAGTTTAAACTTATCGTGTGTTGTAGTTTGGAAAGATGACCGAATAGAGATCTGAATAACAAACTGTGGAGAACTTGTTTGCGTTATCCACCAACAATCCGTTCATTATCTGTTGTTGTCTAAAACAATATCAATTAACGTTCAGTTGTGTATACAAATTCATCACCGGTTTCTACAGCACAAGCACATACACAGGGAGAATGTTCTCGAAATTGAAGGAAAAGAAAAAATGGTTGAAAATTATTGAAAATTACTATATCACCCGCCAATGTTCTCCTACTTCAATCCTTCCTACATTATTGAAAATTACTATATCACCCGCCATTCTCTTGCACCTGTATACATTGATTGTGGATTTTCTTGAGTCGTCGGGAAAACTTTTCCTCAGGGGAGGGTGAGTAGTATGAGTCTGAGTCCATTGTGGTTCGTGAATGTTGGAAGAACCCGACACGTCTTCTGCTGCCTCTTCGGTTGGTAAAAGACATAGGATGGCTTCTAATACATGCTCTTTGTCAGTTGTGGTTGATTTATAGGAGGAGGTTATGAAACGAATATATGTTTATGCGAACATCCTTATTTTGTCACGTACATGAGCTTCCTGATGCAATTTTCACAGTGGTACCAATGTCCTACTACTACAATCCTTCCAACGCCTGACTCATATACTCTCGGTTAAAAAATGGTAACTCGCCATTCAATACAAACTCTTCTGAAAGACAAGAATACAACGTTCATGTATCACAAGGAATGACCGAGTTTGGAAACCGGACGGAATCTACGAAGAAACTGTTGGAATTTGTGGATTTCAATTGGTTCAGAAACTTAACAAGAGAAGCAACTAAAAAAAGGAAAGAAAGAATTTTTTTACCATTTTTTACCATATGTATACGGGCCGTATACCGTTTATACGGCCGTATACTCTCGGTAAAAAACAAATTTACCAATCGTATACAATGTATACGATGATTGTATACGGGCCGTATATTCTGATACGGCTCGTATACTATGGTAAAAAATGGTAAAAAAATGGTTTATTCTCTTTAATCTATTAGAACGATCCTTGTATTGAGAACCTGATTCTGGTTTAAACAATGGAATTTGTGAATCAACATAAATAACTGAAAATAACTCGCCATTCTCTTACACCTGTATACGTTGCAAGGTATAGAATGTTTGAAGTATTCTTGGTTCAATACAAACTCTTCTGGAAGACAAGAATACAACGTTCATGTATCACAAGATAATGGTTTCTCGACAAATGAAGTATTATCTGACATCATCTGTTCATCATTGTTCTTGAAGATGAAGATGAAGAAACGAGAGTTTGTTTTGAGAAATTAACAAGGTAAACCTGAATTTTCAGATTTTTAGACACTTACTTGAACATGAGTCTGAGTCCATTGTGGTTCGTGAATGCTTCGATTTCAACAAATCTTTCAAGGTCTTAAGTGATGGACAACTGGTTAAAATATGTAGAAGAGTTTGTGTAGAGATCTTTACGTACAAATTTGCATCATCCTTATGGTTACAAATGAAGCGTTGGGATTCAAGGGTTTATGAGTAAAATAATTGTGGATTTCGGTTGGGTCAGATCTCGCAAGTTGTCATTTTCAAGTTTGCACATTTTGTGAAAATACCAATGTTGTCATTTTCAAGTGTGAGATTAGCCAAACGAGGATGAAAGATACTCAAACCATCTGATCCCGTTGTTGCAAACTCCTTTAATGTGAGATTCTTCAAGTTTGCACATTTTGAGAAAATACCAATGTGTTTGTCAGCTTCGTCAATACACAAAGTGACAGAATTTGTGGATTTCGGTTGGGTCAGAAACTTAACAAGATAAGCAACTAAAAAGTTAACATTCTGATTCAGATTCAGAAAGCAGATGTTTAGTAGTGTTTGAGACACTTACTTGAACCGTTAGTAATGCTAGATGTCATTTTGGCTGAACCACAACCTATTACAGCACTGTATGAACCTGCGTTTTGAAAATAGGCTTTGTTCTTCGTTTATTGGATCGTTCTAATAGATTAAAGAGGTTTTTACCATTTTTTACCATATGTATACGAGTCGTATACGGTTTATACGGCCGTATACCATTGGTAAAAAATATTTTTACCGATCGTATACAATGTATACGATGGTTGTATACGGGCCGTATATTCTGATACGGCTCGTATACTATGGGTAAAAAATGGTAAAAAAAGGGTTATTCTCTTTAATCTATTAGAACGATCCTTGTCTTGAGAACCTGATTCTGATTTAAACAACGGAATTTTTGGATCATACTACTAGCAGAAGAACCCGACACGTCTTCTGTGATGATTCGAAACATTCACGAACCATAATGGACTCAGACTCATACTACTAGCAGAACAACCCGACACGTCTTCTGTGTATGCATTCTTTTGGTAGTTAACAACGCTAATTAGAATGTGACACACATAGATAGATAAAATGTCACAGTTGTCAAGACTGTTTGTCGGGTTTCCAATGCTCACACAGGGTGATAAACAACGCTGATACACATAACATCTAGTTATATTCAGATTTAAACAATGCCCGCCTCAACTGAGATAACGGACATCCATCAAGCTCAAAAAGAAAACTTGTGTTTCCCATAGTCACAAAAGATTGCGGTTTGTATTTCGCATAGCCACCGTTTCCGTAGTAAAAAACGGTTGCGGTTTGTATTTCGCATAGCCATCGTTTCCGTAGTAAAAAACGGTTGGGTTTGCACATTCAATCTTCAATACTTCAGTAAAATACCACTAGTAGAAGAACCAGACACGTCTTCATGTAACAGAGAATGTTTTAGAAATTGAAGGAAAATGAAAAGATTTGTTGAAATCGAATTTGACAACTATGACAGCTTATTAAAAGTATCGTGTGTTGTAGTTTGGAAAGATGACCGAACAGAGATCTGAATAACAAACTGTGGAGAACTTGTTTGTGTCAGGTTCTTCTGCTAGTTACTCGGAATCAATAAATAACCAACACGAAGATCTCTGCGATCGCTAAGGTTTTCATCAACGGACTGATCGGTAACGTTACTCTACCTGTGCTCCGATTTAAGCGGCATGTTCCGATCAACGTTTATCGACATTGTTAAAGGTGATGAAGAGTTTAGAAACCCTATAATGATTGTGTTTTTACGGGAATAAAACGTGATACTTGAAAAAACGCCAATATATACGGCCCGTATATAGTTATACGGCCCGTATACCATGGTAACATCAAAAAACCCACAAAAATAAATCAATTGAGCCGTATACGTTTTACAAATCGTATACACATGTATACGACCCGTATAACTGTATACGGGCCGTATATAATAAAACAAAAAAAACATTCCCTGCGCATTTTCCTATTAAAAAACATTCTATACGAGCCGTATAATTGTATACGGCCCGTATACAATAGAGGATGTGAAAATAAGATATAGGGTATGTGGGAATAAGGCACCCCTATTTTTATAAACTAAATACGACTTAGATTTTATACGTGTTTATATATGAAAAAATAATTAAATATTTAGTTTTTAATTTTTAATAATAACTAATTTATAGGAATTTGAGTCATATTTTATAAATATGTTTATAAACCGAATACGACTTAGTTTTTATAAGCGTTTATATAAAGCAATATATATGTATAGGGCTGTTCAAATGAGAGCCACCACGAGTTGTGAGAACCATGAGAATTATATACTTTCCGCTCGAGTTGGGCCAAATTTTTTTTGCATAATCGTAGATGAAACTATTATAAACATAATTGTAAAAAGAAAAGCAAACAAAAAAACTATCGAGTCGGTAGTTTTGCCTGATGTAAGTTTTTTTACGCACTGATGTAAATTTGTTACGAAGATAAATATTTTTTACACCTCATGTAAATGTGTGTACGCGATATTTTTAAATTTTTTTTTGCTGAAACAAGTGATTTTTTATGATTTTTGAGCAAAAAAATTGAAAAAAACCTTTTGGATAGCCTAGTTCTCACGGTTCTTATAACTCGTGATGATTCTCATTTTAACCTATCCCTGTATGTATATATATACATATATGAATTAATAAAAAATAATTAAACTTTATATATAAATAAATTATAGGAATTTGAGCCCTATAAATTATATTATATATATAAAGTTTAATTTTTTTATTAATTCATATACGTGTATATATATATATATTGTTTTATATAAACGCTTACAAAAACTAAGTTGTATTCGGTTTATAAAAATATTTATATAATATGACTCAAATGCCTATAAATTAGTTAATATTATAAATAAAAAACTAAAAATTTAATTATTTATAATTATTTCACATATAAACACTCGTATTCGGTTTATAGAAATATTTATAAAATATGACTCACATTCCTATAAATAATTATTTGATTAAGTTTAATAGTAAAAATAATTAATTCAATTAATTATTTAAAATTTAGTAATTTATTTTGAACAATTAACTAAAATAAGTCGAATATGACTTAGTTGTTATAAGTGTTTATATAAAACACACACACACATATATATATATATATATATTAATAAATAATTAAACTTTTAGTTTTTACTGTTAATATTAACTAAAAGTATGGCTGCAAAAGTCGTTAGGCGCTCCCTAGTCGGTCGGCCGGGGAGTTGAGATTACCTGATGCGTGTCGAGTGTGATATGTTGTTATGTATATTTTTAGCCATTTTTAACACTTTAGTGAAGTTTTAAATTTATAAAACACGATATTCTACTAACACTAAACACACATATGGGCAAGTGCACCCATCGTGAGCATAGTATAGTGTTGGTAAGATACCGAGATCGTCCAAGGACACAAGAGCTTTTAATACCGGTTTATCCTCAACGTCTAATCAAATCAAAATTTTGGAAAAAGGTTTTAAACATGAAAATAAAAACTAAAAATGCTGAAAATAAAAAAATAAAAAATAAAAACAGATAGACAAGATGAATCACTTGGATCCGACTCGCCTTTAGTGTAACCTTTGGTGTTTTCCGCACTTTTGTACTTTTTAAGAGATTATCTTAGTTATAGTAGTAGCCCCCTCTTTTGAAGGTGACGTTACCCTCAACCCAGTAGTTTGGGTCAAGAAGGATACAATCCTAAAGGGTTGGATTATTGAAAGATAATTAATTAAGTTATTAATGCGTAATGTGGTAGGCCCCTCTTTTGAAGGTGACGTTACCCACGGCTAAGTGGTTTGAGTCAGCAGGGATACAATCCCAAGTAGCAGGGTTAATGTACTAATAGTAGTTTACATATGAGGGGATCAAGCCATTCACACCCCGTCATCCAATACCAGTGGATATTGAAGGAGGTCCTAGTAAGCTTGACCTAGGTCCTTGCAGGATCTATACACTGAACAAGGCAAGAACCTTACCAAACCATTCCCTTAACCCCCGACCAGGTAGCCAACATATCTCTATATAGACCGTAGAGATATGAATGGTGTAAATCTTTTATTTTATATAGACAGTAAAATAACGCCAAGACACCACGGACAAATGATAAGGAAGTTTCACCTTCAACATAAGAAACTAGTTATTAAAGTCATTAATACAAAACCAAATAAAAAGTACGAAAATATTAAAAAACAAAAGTATTACACTAAATGCTTGTCTTCACCAAGTGATGTAAGAGACTTAGGCAAAAATGGCATTTGATTGTCAAGAACTCTTACTATCAATCTTGGATCCTGAGACTACTACACACACTCTATGATGGATGATGGTGGTGGATGTGGGTTGTGATGGTGGTGGAGTGTGGGTGAAGTGTGAGAGAGGTGGTTTGCCAAGGGATGCCTTTGAAGTGAACCAAACACCTCTATTTATAGCCTGCACAGAAGCCCGGACACGGCCCCATGTCCATTGGGCACGGCCCCGTGTCTATCCACTTTCTCTTTCTTCATTAAATGCAGTTTGTCTGCATTAGTTGACCACGCCCCCGTGTCCCCTGGGCACGGCCCCGTGTGCAGAAGCGTATCTGTACTATCAAGATTTGCTTGGATTCTGCGAATCTTAGCGTTGACCACGACCGTGTTGAGCTGGGCACGCCCCCGTGTTGGGAAATAGAAGCTTCTACAACTTTGTATTTTCTGCAGACACAAAAGCACACTTTTTCCAACATTAGTACTAAAAAAATGTTAGTTTTATGCCTCATTTAATGTAATTTATATGTTGCATTTTACACACATCAGTACCCGCCCTAGGCGAAGAGTACTCAGGGAGTACTCGGACATGCCAAATTATAAAGAAATTCGTTTTAAGAAATTAAATATATAGCAAATAACATAAATTTACGAGTAATTATAACAAAATACGTGAAAATGATACTCATTCTTTAATATGATAGGAATAAAAATTTGTTTTAATAATTTTTTAGTCAAATTTGGCCCGAGTTGACTCACTAGATCCGATTGTGGCCGAGGTTGACTGCGTTTGATTGATTCCGAGTAATTAGGCGGAGTTGAATAAAGTCGCGTCGGCAGCTTACCTTGAAGCGATTACTCGAAGAGTACTCGGACTTGGAAACCTTGTTTTACAACCATGACTAAAAGACAACAATGTTTTTAAGAGTAAACAAGTAGGGCTAGCTCACTTGGTAGAGACTCTTGCCTCTTAGTAGGAGGTCTTGGGTTCAATCCCAGCAAGGGTGATTTATTTGTAAATATATAGGAGTTTGGGAAAGTAACATTAGCCATTAAAAAAAATTACATTATGTAACCTTAATGATAACTAACTAAGTATATTACATTTTGTGTCCTTTATGGTATGTGAAAAGACAATATTGTCCTTACCTTGATTTAACCTAACTAAGATAATTAACTCTATTAGGTTAAAAGGACGTAAAATGTTACACAACATGATGATTTTGGATATAATGTTTAATTATTATTTTTAAAGGTCACGTATCTTATATATATAATAAATAAATGTAAATAATTGGGCTGATGTGGCAGCTTGTGGTGCTTTCTCACATTTGCTTTGGGCAGGAAAATGAGTGGGTTAAGGTTATTTGTATATGGGCGAGGGTGCGGGCTCCAAACCCGTTTTATGACCCTGACTATATAATCTTCTAAATCCCCCTTTCCATTACAACAGTTTCCATTTTTTCTGCGAAACCCTAAAACGCCGACGATGATGTTCATATGAACCACCCGCTCAATCTCACTTACCATCCTTCTTCTTATGTGTATTCTATAGTTTTAGGGTTTTTCATCCGCCTCATCCATTTTGGATCTGAGATCCCATGTTTGAAGTGGATGTCGCCTGAAGCGGATTTTACAGCCTGAAAAGAAACGACGATGATGACGATGGTTGATTTAGGGTTTCTTTAGTTCCGGTAATGTGATGGTTATGGTTAAAGGCAACAACAACAGTGCAGCAGCTAGGGTTCCACCAACACATATTTCTCATCATCTTCAGGGATATGTAGTGCTCTTAAATGCTATGAAGAAGACTCACTTTGAAAATCGAAGATACAGTCCGTTCGTTTTTATTTCATTTTTATGTTGTTAATGAATCTACTTATGTACATGATTGATTAGAATTTAGGGATTTGTATAAGAAGCTCAGAATCTAACATCTGGATGCTACAAGAAGCTTGAAATCGATGAGGACTAAAAGATGTAAGCGCTCGATTGATTATCAGAATCTCAATCTATATGTTTCGTTTCTTACTTATTGTGTTCTATTAGGGTTTTGTTATTCTTCTAGAGACGAGAACCTATCTGCCAAAGATCTGATTTGTTGATCTGTAAATGACGGCATGGGTTTTCCGGAACGTAAAGGGGCTGAAGCGTCGGTTTCATTTACACAAGGTAACTGCCAAAGTTTCTTAATTTTTGCAATAACTTTAGCTGTTTTTTATGCTTTGGCAATATAGTTGTAGTTGTTTGTAAAATGATTTTACCTGCTTTGTATGGTTTAACTATATGTGTAGAGTTACTGTTATGATGACATTATGTTATAAGTAGGGGTGAGCATCTAAAAAGTCCGACATCATCCACATCCCAATGAATTATCCATTGCTTTTCTTACTCATTAGCTGCTACAATCCTAAGCTAACAAGTCTGATGATATACTCTCAATTAGCTTCACCAAGCCAGCTTGCAGAGGAACGTTCACCGGTCTGATTTTCAACTTGCAAGTAATATATTATTTTTAACTTCAGTGAATGTCCTCACAATTTTTTTAATATGGAATCGGAAAAAAAGTCAGATTACATCACTTCATATTTGTTTCATTTTGGCTACGATGTTGATGGCAACTCAAAACTTTATTGCAGGGATTTTTGGTTTGGCACTTGGGGGAGATTTTTTTATTTCTACCTAGATCCATCTTGTGGGCGTTACCCAATTAGGGGTTTTTCTTTTTTGAAAATTGAAAAAAAGGAAAAATTCTTAATGTTTTGTTGATTAATAGTACCGAAATCGCGATTGGTGTTTCAGATTTGGGTAAGTTTCGATTTGATGGTTAAATTGGACGTCACGATGACAGAACTGGTAGACTATGTGCAGGTGAACCAAGAAATCATCTGATAGGTGTTTTTATTCGCCTTTTCATAGCTAATTGAGAGGCTTCAATTCCTTTTATTCGCAATAGTTATTATAATAGAAACCAGGAAGTAACTTCATTTTGTGTTGTGTTTTCTTTTGTTTTCATTAGCATGTGTGTATAAATTTTTGATAAGAGATTGCTTGTGTTTGTGAATTGGTACAGGTTAATTGTGGCTGTTCTATGTCATAAATGACTTAGCCATGTGCTTATGAGTCTTTGATAATGGAATGCTTATGGCTAACTTTCATGTAAAATCTAGAACTCTGTTTGACAATGTGGTATGTGATGATCCTGAGTACGCCAACAAGTGGCAGAAGAAACATGGGGAAAACAAAAAAGATGTATGTTTTCTATAAACTTACTAATTCATATTACTATTGTTTCTTTTTTATTCTAAAATATCCTTCTTTTAGGTTGAGAAGGCATCATTTGAAGAGCAATATGATTTGTATATATTTGTGTGCTTGAATATTGTCTTATTTTTCTTCATCTTTAAAGTAATCTTTCTTCATTGCAGGCATGGCCGATGAACTTTGAAATCAAGCAAAGAAAGGTTCTTGCGCAAAGAAAGCAATCAAGATCAACGCAAAAAGCTCAGCCGGAAGAGGTAACATCACATTCTTTTGGGCTCTTTTCGGTTGTCCGTCAAATTGGTAGAATAAAAGAACGGGTAAAATGGAAACAACTTTAAAGGGAAAATGGGTTGAAGTGGCTAATCAGGTGAAAAACTTTGCTGAGTGTATTAAAAATATGCGTAAGATCTTTTAGATCATTTTGTTATTAAAAAGGTTTTTGTTTTTTGGCATGGCCGGTTTCTTTCAACTCTAACATAGATATGCTTCTGGTATTTTCCATTAAACCTGCTACCCCCTGTAAATAATTAGGATCAGATGATTATTTTCAAGACGAACGGTGTAGGAGGTAGTGTTCGGATTTGCAAGACGAACGGTGTAGGAGGTAGTGCCTCAATCCAAACACGAAACCTGGTTATATGTTGTAGCTTTTTATTATTCTTTAATTCCTTATCAAAATTAAACTTATGAAACAACATAGTAATGATTGAGAAAAATTAAAAAGGGTATAATCTGATGAAAATGAAGGATTACAAAAGAAGAAATGTCATCTTTATTACATAATGTCATACAAATTTTGTTTTGCTTTTTCAAAGGAATTAAATTGTTGATATGTTAAGGGTCAACTATGCTGCTGTTGGTACCTTCAAACTCCGAATAGCTGCTGATTTCATTTGGGTTGGGCTGTTTTGTGGTCACTGTTTCAGCTTCGAAGTCGGAATCAGCTGGTGTTGGGTTCAACTATATGGCTATATGTCTACTGCGGTTATTTCAACTCATAGCAATGGGTATAAGTACCTGTAAGGTATGAACACATTTAGTTGAGATTTCCCTTACTTTTTGGGTCGTTACTCCAAAAAAATTGGGAAAAAGATTATGTTACCGGTGGTTATGGTAACATTATGGGCTTTGTGGCTTGCGAGAACACTTGTAATATATTCCCATTAATTACTAAAAGGTTTCCATATACTAATCCAATCTATATGGCGGTTTCATAGTTTCGAAAAACTTGATATAAAGATGAAATTTTAAAAATTTGAATTATATAAAGAAGGTATTCAATTACAGTTAAACAATTGAATGAAATCTAGGTTTAAAAGTTTAAAAAATTTGAAAACAGCTGTAATATATTGTGGTTTAACATTTTCGAAAAAGTTTATGTTTTAAAAGTAAAACCGCCATAAAATAGTTTAAATTCGAGAGTGTACTCCACAGTCTAAGACGCGTAGTACAGTCAAATGGGCTAAAGTCCTTTAAAAGAAGCTACACTGATTTAAGTATAATGGCCAAAATCGACGGATCAACTGGGTCAAATGTGTTGTATTTAAAAGTGTTCTGGGTCAAATGCATCGTATATAAAAGTGCATCAGTACGGTACCCTACCCTGGTATTCTTTTATTAGTGTGCACATATTTTCAAGATATTGAGCATAATGTAAGGCTCCAATATATGCATTGTAAACATTGTCAAGAAAAGAGCATGTGGATTCAGCTTCGAAGTTGAAATCACCTGGTGTTGGGTTCAAAGATTTAACTGATTCTAATATTTAGCTTTTGTTCATGTCAGATGTTAGTGTATGGTCCACTTCTGCAAGTAGAAACAACATGTGGATCCCTTCTTTATGGGTTACAGGTATTCTTTTTAAGAAAATTACTAGATACCTCATGGATTCCTCAATATAGATTTTTGAGTGAACATGGGTAATTTGTATGGCCTGTTAATCACATCAGTTAATTTATTGTTCTTGGTTAGCTCGAGCTAAATCGAGCCGAGCCAACTCGAATTTAATTCGAGCTCGAGACGAGCCAACTTGGTTTGAGTTTGAGCCAAGCTCGGCTCGGCTCGGCTCGCTAGCGGTTGATTTTGGTATGTTTAGCTTGCATTTTTTATTTATGTTTATATTTTTTTTATTGAATTAACATTTTTGCAATTCTTTTTGATGATTGTTTGCTGGTCATGCAATTCTTTTTCATGTGTTAGTTGACGATAAAGATGTCACGTTGATGGGTGTAGAGGGTGCGGGCTTTGGGATAGATGTGGGAAACATGCAGCTATCTTGACAAAAAGTGAAATTGGTGTGTTATGTGATGTTAAGGTCTATTTGTTACAAGATGATGATGGACAAATAATTGAGCCTCATTGTATTAGTGCAGTGTAACCATGAATAATCTTTCTACATGCTACCTTGATCCTTTATTTTTTACTTTTTCTTTTGATGGAAGTTGGTTATAGCGAAGGTATTAATATGTCATATTATTGTATTAAGAATTAAGAATGTACTAACAAAGTTTAATTAAATAATACGTCATATTTTAAAAAATAGTATGCATGTTTAATAAGTAATAAAATAAAACTACCCGGGAAGCATTCCCGGGTGATAACCTAGTAATCCATAAAGGATAATCTACTCAACCGTAAATGATCAAAAGACTGGTCAATTTGAAATTTCAAAAATCAAAGCCTTAGTTTGGATTTAAACAAACCACTTGAAACCAGCTCAAACTCGCCCTCAACCTAATCAATGTGTTGTAAAAAAATCGACAACTCACTCTGAAAATCTAACAATTTTCCATCAATTGACTAACCTTAAACCGGTTTAGTCGAATTTAACAAAAAAAAACCTAGACGTTGGATCCATTAGGCAGCAAAAATGACTATTTCACTTGTATTGCTAAGTCATAATATCCACGTGTCAGCACAACATTGGTGCATTTCATGCAATATGAGCATGGATAGCGGAGCCCACCTTCAACTCCGGGATTCTCAAGACGCCCATTCCGATCATCTCATACAAAACACTATCTCCCCTTCACCCACTCCCAAAAGATCTCCTCCTGCTCCAATTTTCAATCCCGTTTAAAACACGCTAAATCTGCGAAACGTTTATGTGGTTGGTTACGTTTGAACTAGTCAGATTAACATATGGGAATTAGGGTTTTAGTTGATGGCGTTTTCGTAATTAAGTGTAGTAAATATAACTGAATTTGAGATAATGGCGTCGTTGCCGCCGGCATTTGGAGTAGTGCGGCTCCGGCGGCAGTGTTGCAGCTCCGGAAAGGTGACGCCCATCCGTAGAATTGCGGTCGGGTCGGGTGGGAAGAATGCTGAAGAATTGAAGAAGAAGAAGAAGAAGATGAATACTCAGAAACTGAGAATTCAAGCATTGCCCTTTGCATCATCTCAGTATGTTCTATTATTTTTTACTTTATGTTATTTGTAAAAAAAAAAGGTTATTTTTGAGGCTGGGGTCTCATTTATGTTATTTTTTTTACTTCATATTTTTTTTTATGGTAAATAAAAGTTTTTTTTTTTTTGAGTCTGGAGTCTCATTTACTTTATTTGATTACTTTATGTTATTTGTACCGTTAAACAAACACCACTTACATGGCAATATCCGAAAAAATGTTCATCCGAAAAAGGTTTTTTATTTTTACTTTTTTAAGTGTATCTAGTTGGGAGCAACCTCTCATTCTCACTCTCCCTATAGACCCTACTTTATTAGTGAGATTTTACTTTGTACGTTTGTGTATGTTTGTTTTACATTATACATTTGAATTTCTTACTCAACAAGCCTATATAACTGTTGTTTGATCATTGATGATGATATGATATTAGAATTGGCGAATTTAATTCGCCTAATTCTTAAATTTTGGATTAAAATCTAATGTGAATATATCTGTTGGTGATGAAATTAGAACATTTGATCATAAATGTGTAACATTCTAATGCATTTTAGTTGTTGTAGATCTCAGATGTCTTCTAGACAAGAGAAGTTTTTTCCACGCTGTACCCCCAAAAATTCCGGTCCCCAGTTTCGTGACACTCCACCGAAAAGAGGTAATCTATGATGCTTTCTTGAACTTGTAATAATCATACAAGTTTCAGTTTTGTTTCAATGGTGTGAAATGTTGTTTAAAATTTTGTGTAAAACTGATGACATGGCGTCCACATCATTTTTATACAAGTCAACTATTTTACACCATTGGCATGACATGCACACAAAATGTTGATAGATTTTTACAATATAGAAACAAGACTGAAACTTGAGTGGCTAAGTGGAACAATGACGAAACTTGATTACTATTCAGTGACATTTGCCTGCTAATGTAGATACTGGCATTGCAAATGAGAAGGATTGGGGCATTAGTTTAAATGAACATGTGAATGAATCTGGTGTGAATGTGGATGGTAGTACATGGTATAGAGAAAGTGGAGAAGATTTTGGTGAAAATGGATTAAGATGTAGATGGACAAAAATGGGCGGTCAAACTCACGATGGCTCTTCAGAATGGAAAGAAACGGTATTAGTTACTTACGATAGTCATGTTTCTATGTATGAGTTTTGTTGATGGTAACTAAATCAATCAAAGGACAATTACTAATTGACCTTTGATTAGTAAGCTTTAGTAATATTCCCTTACAGGACAGGATGAACCATTGTAGAATTTTTGTATTTGTAGTGTAAGATCTTCTGACAATGTAAGCTTAAAATTTAAGTAAGGGGCTGTTTGGCAATTTCTAAATGGTTAAGTGCTGAACCAGTAAGAGGTCTGAACTATTAAGTGTTGAACCATTAACAGGTCTGAACCATTAACAGGTCTGAACCATTAAGATGCAGTATAATTCTTAACCGTTTAGAGGCAAATGTCTGACCAATTCAAATTAGAGGTCTTAACCATTCAGACTTAGTATAATGTTTAACCATTCAGAGGCGAACCATTCAGACATGCGCTCGCGAAACAAACAGTCTGAACCATTAAGTGCTGAACCAGTAAGAGGTCTCAACCATTAAGAGCCTCATTAAGAGGTAAACAAAGTGTTTATGTGCCTGCCTGATAAATAGCATTCATTCATTTGTTAAACTTATTTATTATTCAAAGAGGTTTCTTTCCATAACATATCATCACCCCAGGTGGATGCATTAATTGGATTTCTTGATGTCATTGACAGTGGTGGGAGAAAAGTGATTGGAGTGGATACAAAGAGCTAGGTACTTTTTATTACTAAATACATTTACTTGCAAAAAAGACAACACAGAGTTAAAAAAAATGCTATTGTTTAAAGGTGTACATGTTTCTTATAAGTTTCATCTCACAAAGTAGTTAGTGTCTGGGATTTGCTTATTTAAACAACTTTATGCTTATAAGCAGAATCAGATTACAATTTTATCGAAAACAGCTTATTGTAATTTTCAAATGGTCAATGGTAGAGTCAAATTACTATTTTGTTAAATATCAGAATAAACCAAACACTCAACACATTTCCGCATCCCAAACACCCCCTTAGTTTTTCGTAATTTATAAAGAAGCATACATTACTAAAAAGTTGATCTTATGGGATCCATAAAGATAGAATGAAACATACCATATTTTGCTTAATCCTGTGCAGGTGTTGAGAAATCGGGAAGAAATTGTGACGGGGATTCATGGTGGGAAACATGGCGAGAAGTTCTTTACCAAGATGAATGGAGGTTAATATTGTAATCTCAAGCAATTTATGCTCGTTTCTAATCATAATGCCATAAATTTATTCTCTGAATTGCTGCAGTAATTTAGCAAGAATTGAAAGGAGTGCACAAAAACAAGCAAAATCAGGCATAGAAAATGCCGGTTGGTATGAGAATTGGTACGAAAATGAGTTTCATATAACCAGTTATTGTGGATTTGTCAAGATGGTAACGGGTGGGGTTGAAACATGTCGTTATATGCTGCTGTTGAAACACGGTTGGTATGTAAGATAAGACATGATCGAAATGGACCAAATGTTGTTTTGATGTAGGTGGGAAAAATATGATGCGAAAGGGTGGACCGAAAAAGGAGCACATAAATATGGTAGATTAAATGAACAATCATGGTGGGAGAAATGGGGAGAGCATTATGATGGAAGAGGATCTGTTCTCAAATGGTATATTTTCTCAATCACACTACATAATTATTTTTTGAAAATAATTGTATGATATCAAATAATCAAAATCAGATAATGTAACATTAATAGTATAGTAATGATCACTTTTTAAGGTTTGAAAAATGGAAATACTAATGTTGTTTTATGTTTGTGTTTTATTTATTTTTTATATTTTGTTTTCAGGACGGACAAATGGGCTGAAACTGAACTCGGGACCAAATGGGGAGACAAATGGGAAGACAAATTTTTCGAGGGTATCGGGACCCGCCAAGGAGAAACGTGGCATGTATCGCCTACCGGTGAACGTATGTCTCATTCTAATGCATAAGAAAGATGCCCTTCAGTCCTACTAACAAAATAAGAGATCCAAATCAAACTTCACTTTTTTCGTTTTAAATTTTTAATGATGAAGAAGAATATGTTCAGATAGGTAAATGGTAATATGAAAGTTTGTTATCCAATAATAATGAAATTGTTGCAATGTTAGTTGTGGCCTTTTTAACATAAAACAGCAACAGATTGGCAATATGTGTCGTGTTTTGTTAAACGGGTTGTTTTTTTGCAAAAAAAAAAAAAAAAAAAAAAACAACATTTTAATTGATTGTTAGTTTTATATCTTTTTTAATTTTCAGTAATTTTTGTACTTTCATTTTAAAAACAAACACTTACTATTGTTACTAAGAAACTATTTGATTCATGTATCAGGTTGGTCAAGGACATGGGGTGAAGAACACTTTGGAAACGGGTATGTATAATATAATTTTATATTTATGTCGTATTAGTTATATGTTTTAGCCGCAGGTCAGCCACTCTATCCCACCCTTCCCAAACCCTACTAGTAGCTTTTGCTATTGGTGGGATTCTATAGGGTGTGTTTGTTTGTATTGGTTATATGGCCCGTGGGCCCAGTATAGTATTACACTATTACCTAGGTTATTTCAAATGAATAATACGTTTCATTTAGTTTTGTAACATCATTTAGAATCAAAATCTGATACTTTGTGCAGCAAGGTGCACAAGTATGGAAAAAGCACAGCCGGAGAAAGTTGGGATATTGTTGTAGATGAGGAAACTTACTATGAGTAAGTTGGTTATAATTTTTTTTTTTTTTTGAGTTTTAAAAAGCGTCATTTAATGTAGTCCCAAAATGCACAAGTTGGGTAACGGGTCAAAATGGGGCTGGATTGAAACGGGTCTTTTTAAAAATGAAATTTTGCCATCAATTTGAGAAACTGTGACACCATTAGTTCCTTGTTAATTAGAGTATAATTATTTGGTGGGTTGTTTATGATTGCAGATAAATTTATTTCAACAACAACAATAATATTGTATAGTTTTCTTCTTATTTGACCCGTTTAAGATAAATCACAATTCTTGTTCGCCTATTAAATAAGAAGAAATGCAACCTCCAAATTATGCGCATTGTCAATAAACTTAAACTAAACATGATCATACTTTTATCTTATGGTTAAAGGGCTGAACCACATTATGGGTGGGCCGAAGTTGTTGGTGATTCGAGCCAGTTACTATCTATCGAACCGCAAGAAAAACCACCCGGTGTGTACCCGTATCTTGACTTAAAGTCGTCTTCTGCCTCGTCACATCCAAAAGATGATAATCCTTCATTGCGTTCACTCTGACTCGAACCAAGTGCTCGTTTTTTTGTGATCGGACCCAAGAGACAGGCCCTTGGAAGATCTAGTAGTCTATTTCTGATTTATTTCAATTCTTGGTTTAGGCATATTGGTGTTAGTTCTCTTCTTTATTAATTGTATTGTTTAATTTTCTTTCTTGAATTCTTTCTTTGATAGACATTGTCCATTCATTTGATATTCAAGCCCATATCCAGGGGTAGTTTAGGTCTTTATCTTCATTCTTTTTATCTTTTATGTTTAACGATAAATAAAAAATGGTAAATATTATAATGGGTTTGTCAAAAATGGGCTTTTAATTGGGGTGATGTTCTCATTCGGTTGATTTTTGACTAAAATATTGAATCGAACCGCTAACTATGATTAGAGAAAAAACAAATCAAATTGGTTTGGGGTTGAGTCGGCCTGATCAATGGCCTTTTAGAAAAAAAAAAAAAAAACAATTTTTTGTTTTTTTTATCCATTGCGTTTAAAAAAAATAAGACATTTATTTGTGTTTTTTTATATATTACGTTTTTGAAAAAATACACTTTTTTTGTTAGTCTATTGCGTTTTAGAAAAATGACATTTTTTGTGTTTTTTTTTTCCCATTAAGTCTAGAAAAAAAGCCATTTTTTGTCTTTTTGTCCATTGGGTTTTATCCATATGGGTTTTCGAAATTTTTGCTTTCAAAAGTATAGCAATAGTATACTCATTTTAAAGATAAAAAAACTCGTTTTTATGATGCAATTTTTATAAAAAAAATAATATCGTATGAAAGAGCTATTAACGTTTTAAAAACGGAGGCACATTAGAGGAGACAGAAACTATATTCTTTGATGGACTTGAATATCTAAGTACACCCACATGCCTCCTTTTTTTTCAATTCGACTTATTTAATCTTAGCCGTTATTATTATATATATAATTTAACAACTTCTTAGCTATAGTGAAACAAGACTTTTTTGGGCCCTTTCTATACATACGCCCCTATAATCTTATTTTCACATCCCCTAGTGTATACGGGCCGTATAAGGTTATACGACCCGCATAGAATGATTTTGCACAAAAATAACTGCGTTTAAATCTTTTTTTTGTTTTACATGTATACGGGTCGTATAACATTATACGGCCCGTATACATGTGTATACGAGCAATATAATGTTATACGGCCAAATGTGTTTATTTTTTGAGGTTTGATCAGTTTTTTGGGTTTTAAGATCTGTATACGGGCCGTATAATGCTATACGACACGTATCTAATTTTTTGTGCAAAACCGAACAACCGTTTAACAACTTTTAGTAATTCTTTAGATAACGTTTTCAGTATCCGAAGTTTGTTGGTTTGTTTGTAGCTACGGTTCAGAATGCTTGAATATGGTGATATTAGAACACTGTACACTACGTGTAAACACAGTGGCTTTGTGATGCAAGGATCTTCGAATGTGGTATGTATGTTAAATTTCATTAAATGATATTGTTATTCGTCTGTTAACTACCGGATGGAGTCCTTTCGTGGTCTAATCATATTAACTATGTAAGAGAGAGAGAGACCTTTAAGTACGGATCCTACAGCTACATTTGTAACAAGAAGTCCAACAATTCGTTCATTATCTATTGTTGTCTCAATGCCCACAACACGCAGTCGTTGATGGGCTTTGCCAGCCTGTTGTTGTTTAATAAATTTTAGTAATTCTTTAGATAGCGTTTTTAGTATCCGGAGTTTGTTGGGTTGTTTGTAGCTAGGGTTCAGAATGCTTGAATATGGTGATATTAGAAAAGGAAAAACACTACAATAGGTGAACCCTCCAGAAGAAATCGCAGGCTGATACATAAAAATATATATAACGAGTTATCGTCTTCTGAACCCTAACAACTGTCCATGTGGGTTGTCGCCAGAACCCTGCCGATGATCGTCTGTTAACTACCGGATGGAGTACTTTCGTGGTCTAATCATATAAACTATTCACTACATGGAACAGATAACGGTGAACTTTACGTCGGTGGGAATAAGTTGATTAACACAGGATTCGTCACGTATAAGTTGGTTTATGGGAACCATTTCTAGCTAGGGTTTGTTGGGTTGTTTGTAGCTAGGGTTCATAATACTTGAAATTTTATTATAAACACCTTGGTGAAAGTTATCATCTTTTGGGTCAAGTGAAGCAATGAATGGAGGAATATATTTTACTTATTTTATGTTTAATATATGAAGCATATTATATAAGTTTTTAGATGGTGTTTGTAAGGTTTAATTGCCTTGTGTAACTATGATTGACATCTATCATTGACATCTATATACGGAATGAGATTCTTCAAGAACTAGAAAAAGAGAAAATACGGAACGAGATTCTTCGAGAACTAGAAAAGGAGAAAATACGGAACGAGATTCTTCGAGAACTAGCAAAAGAAGAAAATACGGAACGGATTCACGAAATGATGAGTAATGTAAAGAGAAGCGTTGGGATTCAAGGATTTAGACGCCATGGTGAGCAGTTGGTCGATGATGTGACATTTGTGCCTTTCCAATCTTTATACAATTCCGAACAATTTCGTATTCAATGAAACCTTGAGTTTTATTTTCGGGATTGTATAATTACATGTGACATTTGCACATTTTTAGTCCTTGTACAATTTCGAACTCTCAAAACTTTTCAGGAAGTAATTTGTTAAATGATACTCAAACATAATCAGTTTAACGTGACGTACACTCCGGAACAAGGACATAAGCTACACATACCCTAAATACCCTTTACATAACTTAGAAATAAGTTTTGAAGGGTTAAGTATAACAAAAACACGCTTATTCAAGTCCAGGGACTATTTTCGACAAACTGCGAAAGTCTGCCAATTCTCGTATTTTTTTAATACGGACCACATATACAAATCCAAAAATTTTTGTAATCAATAAAATCTTGTATTTTATTGATAAGAATGCAAAAATATCAATAGTTGCGCAATTTCGGTCATTTTCGTGTACGTTATAGCGTTTTACGTAATTTTGCGAACGCGTAACCGTACAACCAAACGAACCGACATCCACAACATTTTCGGGCAAAATTCAAGTTACATATTGTGACAACCCTCAAATTTACATGTAACCGTACAGTTTATTAATAATAATTAATGTGCTTGACGACTGTGTGGAATTACTTAACTGCTTTCTGATATCTGTGTTATGCCTACACGTATTTGTTAATATACTAATAGTGTACAGAAAGGTCACTAAATAGTCCGTTATATTTTCCTAAGTGTTAGAAAGTAAAAACGTTACAAAATATATAAGTAGGACGCTTTACGGATTAATTAAGCGGTTTAACGGAACAGTATCGAACCGAACAACCGGACTTTACCCGGGACATAACAATATTGTCATTGACATTATTTTTCCTTTTCTGAGCCAGTTAGGGTCCCCGAATACCCTAACACCCGTTATAAATTACTGCACACTAGTAACTTAATTTATTTTCCTAATAAACAAACTAGAACTAACTAATAATTAACTATCTAGTTAAAATTAAACCAAATGGCCCCCTCCCATGAGCAGATTCGGTTCCCCCTAGGGAACATTCATCACACTTTAGATTATTTTAACCCATATGTCTAAGATCTAGTGGACATATAGTCCCTTGGTTAATTGCAAGATATGGACTAAATATATGTATGTAGGATCACATTAACCTTCACAAATCACTTGACAAAAAAAAAATCAAACTCCTTTCCTCTCCTTTCTTGATTCTCGGCTGACCACCAAGCACCACCCACATCCATTTTCAAGTCTTGATCAAACATTCCAAGCTCATACAAAGGTGAAGGATCACGCATAAGGAAGCCCGGTGCTTACGGATTGCTAAGGACCTCACTACGTTGCTTTTAACCACTCGTTCTTCGTCTAGTTTCTTCCCTAGCCACGAGCTAGTAGTAAGTGATTCTAATCACCTTCTTAAGCTTGTCTAAAGTGGTTAACAAGAATTTTGTCGGATAAAAATCATGAACACTAGAGATCACCAACTAAAAGTCTACTAAAGTGATGAACAAGGTGGTTAATGGATGAATGTTAGTGTAAATCATGTAGATCTTGTGTGATTATGATTATTGGTTGATTATCTAATGTTTTGCTGAATAATATTAATATGTGATGTTGTTGTGGTCACTAAACATGATTAACGGGATCAACCGAACACAAACTAGTAAGCTAGAGACTAAAAACAGAAATCTGTCCATACTTTACAGCCAACTTCAGTTGGCTGTAAACAGGTCGTAAACTCAACGAAAAACCGGTATTTTGAATCTAAAATATGTTATTATAAAATACGGTTCTAATGGCACCGGAATCGTAATTTTTGGACTTCGTTTACTATTTTTAATGTGTCGATTTGTAACAACAGCTTAAGCTGAATTTTGACAGCAATAAATGGGTGTCCTACTTTCAGTCATAACCTGAGTTTTGTGATGAATCGGACCATGAAATTTGTAGAGTAGATGACAACCGATGCATTTGTAATTACCCCACTGGAATTTCGTAAATCGGACGCTCGATGAATTTTTAATAAATTGTTCCATGGACTGTGGTCAGAAATATATAAATCTGAGTTCAGTCCGGAATATGAATTTTTATAAAATATTGGTAATGAACTGGACCCCGGTATTTTTACACAATAAAATATGGAATGTTTATGACATCCTGTAAAAAATTTGGGAATTTTTGGAATAATTTAGCTATTTTATTAAAATGTCCGAAAACAGCCGGTTTTGAATATAAATGCTGAAATGACATAAGTTGTGACTCGCGTGTCTAAATGTCGAGTATGCTATCTGTGAATGATCTAACATGTTATATATGTTATGTGCATTATCGTATGTTTGATTTTGAGTGGGGAATGGATGGGGAACTTGGATGGGCATAAACCGTTAAAGTGATGCATGTTATGTGATAGATACGTGTAGGAACTTTGTGCTCTATTTGAAAATCACTAAATAACTAACTGGTAAATCATACTAGGATGTGATTGACCGACCTTGACTGTTAGCTATATCTGAGAGTCTAACCGAGCAAACCGAGGTGAGTTCACACCCTTACTAAGGCATGGGAAATTCCCGGTGGTTGGGAATGGGATTGAATAACTATTTATATTATCAACACTACTAGACTACCTACTACTGTCCTCGGATTGAGAAGGGCACGTACGTAAAACCTACGTACACTCACACTTACTACTGTCCTCGGATTGAGAAAGGCACGTACGTAAAACCTACGTACATTCATACCTACTACTGTCCTCGGATTGAGAAGGGCACGTACGTAAAACCTACGTACACTCACACTTACTACTGTCCTCGGATGAGAAGGGCACGTACGTAAAACCTACGTACACTCATACTTAACACCGTCCTCGGTTTGGGAAGGACACTTATGGATACGCCTAGTCTAGTAACATACATAATGGGAAGCCCCCACTAAATATCGTAAAGGTTTGGGAATCAAGGATAATGGGTAATACATGGTTATGAAACGAACTTCCGATTTCTGATACGAACTCATTAACTAAACAATCAAACGTGAACTCACTCAACTTTGTTGTTGACTAGTTGTTACATGCCTTGCAGGTCGTTAGATGCTGTGGAGCTTGCACATGGAGGTGGTCGTTGTGGAATGCGAACTAATATGCCCCGTACTTACTAAATAAACGTTATGAACTTATGAAACTTATGTTTGGGGTCTTTAAACTTATGAACTACAAACTTATGTTTTGGTTTAACGTCTTATGCTTCCGCTGTTTAAATTGAACTTGGTTAACTTCCTTTTGGTCACCAATTGTATTGTGGTTGGTTTTATTTACTAAAATACGTTGTTCAATATGATTGGTGGCTCGATCCTGGTCATGTCACGCCTCCAAGCGGTGATACTCCGCGTGTGGATTTTGGGGGTGTGACAGATTGGTATCAGAGCCATTGGTTATAGAGAACTTGGTTTTAATAAGGGAAAAGTTTTCATTAAAACCAGACTATAACCTGTACAGTGCTCAACGATCCACAACGACGCTTCGCTCCACGTGCAAGACTCGACACTATAGGTGATACGATTCATGTTTATATTACCTACTTGTTAGTTATATAGAACATTGCTTATGATATGCTTAGATAACATAGTATCTACTGCTTGAAAACTTTGTGTGATCACTCTCTTCTGTCATTCCACACTTGCGTAATGATACGACGCACTTCTCACTTGTGTTCTCCGTATGGTGAAGATCATGAGTGGACGAATCAGCCTCACACAAGCCCAGCTGGCGGCTTTGATCAAAGAACAAGTTACTGCGGCACTTGCAGCTGCTCAAGCAGGAGGCCAGCTTGCCCAGCCACCTGTGTGCACGTTCAAGACTTTTATGGACTGTCGTCCTAGTACCTTCAGTGGCACTGAAGGGGCCGTCAGACTCCTCCACTGGTTTATTAAACCATATCATATGAGTTCCAACACTCATTTGGTTTATAAGACTCCTTTCTATCCGATCCGCTGATTAATGTCCCGTTACACTAACATAGTTATCCGATACAATAGGTCGCACTTGAGCTTGATTATTCTCTTGATCAAGGACACTTTTGCAATCCCAAGTGAGTACATAGCTCCCCTCTTTTACATTTTGCAAATGTTTTGGGGTGACTCATATGTGCTAAATCATTTTCAAGTTTTTAAAAACAAAGTCGATGGTTTATATAAAACACTACGATTTCAATATTGTGATCAACTTGTTGGTGCATTATCCATGATACGAATGACATTCATTAGCTTTGTCCGAGCCGACCAGTAGTATGTTATTGTACCATAGGACTGATAATCCCGTTATCGAACTGTCCACTGGATTTGGTGGAAATTTGGGTAATGACAGAAACTGTTTCTGATTAACAAATCATTTGTTGATTTGTTAGTCTAGTTAAAGAGACCCTTTGGTGGTCTATTAAAGATACCCTTTGGTGGTATAGTCAACACAGGTTTGAATGTGTTGATTAAAGAACGAACAAAAGTTTTCACAATTATAACACGGACGATCGATTGATGACACGAACAAATGGTTTATGACACGAACAATGGTTTATGACACGAACAAATGGTTTATGACACGTACAAATGCTTTATAACACGGATGATTGGACGATTGGTTTATGGTAAGTAATTTAGATAACGAGACGGGTGTAATATGATAAAAGCATGGCGGATACGCCGCTGGTACTTCCTATATATAAGATCTTTTATCGTATTACATACCGTAGCGTTATCCGAATCACTTGGACAAATGTTTTCAAACGATGACAAGCAACGATTTTCACTTAAAGATATAAACCATACAAAGTTTTCTTTTAAATTGATTTACTACTCGGTTTTACAAAAGAAATGTTTTGGTTAAGATTAATGGCAACAAGGTTTTCACAAACATTAACCAACGTTTTTAGTTGGTTAATTATATTGCAATATCAAACATTTTTTGCTACAAGGGTTTTCACTTATCGACTCTCGTAGTCGAACGATGTCACACGGCAACCAATGGCGGAAACATCAGAGTGAGATGAAATAGATTGCTCATTACTCATAACATTAAATTGTGACAAGTATTTAATAATATATTTCATGTCATTGCTAAAAGAATCAATTACATCGTTTGAAATCGAAAACAACAAATTGAAACAAAATGAATTACATTACAACAAGTATTTAAATTTAAAATGCGTTTCTAGGCATTCTGCTAAGTTCCGTGCATCGTCATCATCATAATCCTGCAACATGTTTTAAAGTATAGTTCAATACAAAAGTATTGGCGAGTATACAAGTTTTGAGTACTAGCATAATATAATAAAAGTTTGCCTCAAATCCAACATGACAATTTATATACAAAGTTGTAGCTAGCATTCATAATTATTGGCCAAACCCGAGTGTCCACGAGAATAATGTGCATCCCTCGCCACCGAAGTGAACGAGAGCATAAAGTATAATGTGCATCCCTCGACACCGAAGTAATCGAGACCGTAAAGTATGTTAACTTAACAATACCCCGTCAGGTGGTGTGCTACTCCTATAGCGCTATAATTGTTAAGGTGGGCTAGCTAAGTTAATGACAAATAGAGTGCATGAAAGTATTCTAGCATAAACAACCTAAGCATAACAAATAGCATGTTTGGCGGATTGAGTGATTGAATATGTTTGATTATGTGTATTGTGAATTTTGATAGTTGAAATATGTTACACCCAAAAGTGCATTAAAGCGTAAAAAGGGTCAAGTATACTCACAGTTTGCGAAGAAATTTCCACTTAGTGAGTTTGACGAGTCTTGAGTTGTTGGAACACCGAAGTTACCAATTTTGGTTCTTGAACTTTTTGTCCAAAGTTGAAAATCTTGAAGATTTGAGAGAGTTTGGGAGTAATTTGGAGGTGGTGCAAGTGTTTGGAAGGTGTTAGGGTTGGTATTTATAAGAAGGTTAAGTGGTTGGGGTTTAAGTGAAGGTGCTTGGGAGTTAGGAGGGGTATTAAATGAGTTGGTTGGAGGTTAGAAAGTGGGCGTGGGGTATTAAATGAGTTGGTTGGAGGTTAGCACATTAAAGAAAGTGATTAGGTAGATGGAAATTTTCATTTTTAGTCCTTGCACTTGTATTGTTGGTTATTTTATGCTATAAAGGTATATGCATGTAGGGGATGGTTAAAATGAAAACCACTTTTATTGTGAAAACTCGAAAACTAACTAAAAAAAACCTAAAAAACACACAAAAAAATTTGTTTTTTCAATTTTTTTTTATTAAAATCGCTAGTTTTTATATATAAAAAAACTTTTTCAAAATTTTTTTTTGTAGTACACATGTGTAGTACACATACACATATGTAGTATTACACATGTGCAATACACAATTTTTTTTTATATAGAAAAACCTGCGAAAATTGGTTTGCAAAAAAAAAAAAAAATTTGGTATGTTTTTTTGCTTTTTTTAATTAGTTTTCGAGTTTTCACAATAACTAGTGGTTTTCATTTGAACCTTCCCCTATGCATGTATATTATAAATATGATACATGTATGAATGTGATCCCGAGAAAATATAATCTCGATGTATGTCTCGGTTTTAAATTAAAACGTGTATTTCACGACTGATTAGATATTATGCATATATGATTAAACAAGGTTGATATAAAAATACGATTTCCATTATAATCAAAGTCTCAAGATTACAAGGATTGAAATGAAGTAAGAATATAAGTTTTTAAAAATAAAAATGCGAATACAACTTTCTAAATATGGAAAGTACAGAAAATGTGGAGCCTTCCTGTCTCCCCTACTTTAGGAAATTTTGACCCGAAATTTATTCAAGAGGAAGACTTGGGATAAGATGGTATTTGGTGGTTCGATACGAGTGATAATCGGCTAAAATGGGAAATTTTTATGTTTAGTGCCGAAGTAGCGTTTATGTATCAGCATATAAAAAAATGAACGGTTTCAAAAGTTTTGTCTAAATAGGTAGTTTGTGGTTAATTGAGCATAGATAGGCAATTTTGAGGGATAAAATATAGGTTTGTATAAGTAGCTCGTTTGACTAGTAAAATGTGCATGTGTGTGTATAGGCAAAGTGAGTTTGATTAAGTCTGAATAGACCGATGGGAGTAGTATTTCAAAAGATGTTACTTAAGAAGAAAAGTTTTCGTATAAAGCGGTTTGTATTTTGATGAACGTGTGGCCCCCCATCGTAGGTTGTAAGAAAGTTCTATCAGTTTTAAGGAGCATCAGTAAAATCACATGTTTGTAGCAAATCGTTTATTGGTGAGAAACGGAAAGGTTAGGTATTTATTAAAAGTTTTGGGGTAACAGACTAAGTATGTTTGTGCGTAAATAAAGAATGAAAGATCGTTTTAACAAGTAAAGGAGTATTTTAGGGTTTGAACGTTTAAACCGATTTATTGTAAATAAGATTTACATAAAACATCAAAAGAATAATTGGGAATAATCGGGTATGAGAGTGAACAAACGATTCAGGAGTTGAATGCAAGGATAGGAATGGTATGATTATTTGGATACAATGTGAATATGAGTGTTGAGGATGAGGTCTCGTCATGGATAATTGGATATCGCATGTTTAGCAGTGCGTTTGTGAGTTGCTAAAGTTTGTGTATCGTGTTTAAACAAGGTCTGCAAAACACCAAATTTCTCATGGCACATTTTACGAAAGTTTGGTAACGTGGTAAAAACACTTATATATAGGAAGTACCAGCTACGTATCCACCATGTTTTAACCATGTTACGTCCGTTTCGTTATTCGGTGTCATGTTACGTTCCGTGTCTTACCATACATAGTAGAACACCCTATGATTTTCATGCGCCTACCACTATAATCCCGTGTGCACCCGCGATTATATTGGCATCGCATGATCCGCATAGTTTGTACTAGTTGTGTATGAGTCAGGGTATACAGTAACTTTGAAAAAAAATGAGAATGTGTGCGTGTGATAGCGTATGAAAATTAAGCATGTGAGTATGATTATGTTTAAGCATGTATGCGGCCCACGTAAGTGAACCACTCGGGTTATGCTCACTTATAGGTACGATTGTATAAATATGAGTATGAATATAAGTATAAGCATGAATGATAATGATTGCGTATATAGTATAAATTGATACATAACGAATTTAAGCATATAAAATAATCGAGAATTTTGGGTATGTAAAAATGAAATGATATGCGTGTGCTTGTTGTGAAATATTGATTTAAAACGTGTATGATGATATGCATGTGTATTTGTTTAAGCAAATCGTTGAGTTCATTGAATCAAAATGGATTGAGTTTGACTGGAATGTAGAATCTAGTTTGTGAATGTCAAAAGAGTATAAAGTATCTATTGGTTATGCGAGATGTATTTTGAAAAGAAAAAGGATATGCTATTACCGTTTCAAAAGGAATAGGGGATTTATGTATGTCAAAGATTGTCGGTTCCTATGAAGTCCCCTTGCCCACATGTTTTGAAATTGGGATGATGTATTGAGTGGTATCTGAAAATGTAAGCGCATTGTAGGACCGTTTAAGACTCTGAAACGATTGCGAACCGATACGTGTGACGTGCGGAATCCGTACACGAACGTGGACCGAACACAAGAACGTAATACAAACGTGATTCTATTGAATATACGACAAGTACAAGCACCACAAATCACCTTGAGCACTAGTTTCTCTCTCTAAGCACCAAGCTCCAAATATCTCAAATGGCCAAAAGTTCTAAATCTAAGTCATAAGCCTCCTATTTATAGGCAAAGGTTATAAGGGATTTCCCCTTATTTACAATATTGCCACCTTGTCTTTTTCTTACATATTTCACAATAAAATCACGTTTTCTTCTATACTTTGCTACGAAGTGGATTGACGGAGGCAATAGACATAACTGCACTCGCAGACTCCCCCTTGGATATTGCCATAGTCAATCTCGTAGCATCTTATCTTTTCTCTCTCTCTGAGTCTTCTAGAAGCTTTGACGTTTTCAATAACCACAGACTCCCTCTTGCTCGAACAGACTCCCCGTGGATCTGTCTTCGGCTTCAGTTTCTCCCCCTTTCGGTTAGACTCTTTCTCTTCAGGCTCCCCCTTTCGTCAAGCTTCCGTGCTTTTGGGATCGACATCTGGCTTTCTGGATACAAGCTCCCCCTTGCGTCGAGCTCGTCTTCAGACTCCCCCTTAGACTCGGCTATCGGGATCGTAATCTGGTACAACATCTGCAAATCACAAACATTTAATAGTGAAAGCATTTTGAACATCCAGGATTGAAAACCTGGTTCTCAGCATAAGCTGAAACACTTCAAAGATGCAACAGTTAAAACATTTTTGGTTGTCCAGGAACGATGACCTGGATCTTAAAAACCTTTTGAATCAAGAATCTGGCTTTATTGCACAGATATAAAAGTATGAATATTTCCAGGATTACTTGACTTCACTCTCTTTATAGATTTGGCAGTTTAAGCAATCAAGATCAAAACCTAGCTCTTTACAGCAGATTTCAACAATTTACACATCTAATACCTTCACGATTTATCATCCAAGTCCAACTTAATGACCTTGGAGATATCACAAACTGATTTTGATTTTAGAGTAAAAACTTCAAGTTTCAAATTAATGAACTTGTTTATTTTCATAAACACGTTCAGCATACTTAGATTTTGAAACTTAGCTCTCGGACATCGGTTGTCGAAACTAAAGCAGAATCAAAATCTTTTTGTAATTTTCAGAAGTATAAAGCAGTAAAGAAATATTTACAGACAATATTTTTGTTTGAGTTCGTGTCAGAGGATCATATCAGTTTATGACAAATCACTAGCACCGTTGAGCTTTAGACACTTTAAGTTCTAAATGATTCACTTAGATTGTCAGTATACTGATCCACTTAAATTTTCACACAAAGTTCAACTGATTCGAGATACGGAATTAGTGTTTTAAGGACTTAAACTTATTCGTGTGTCCCACCTCATAATATACTCCCGTATAAAAATTCCCTAGATTCAATCTTACAGGTGAGTATACCATAATGATATCTGTATTTTGGGTTAGTGTGAGACCTTGAGAGCTCAGGTATGAACTTCCGTTCAGTCAAAGAGATGAAGGCTCGACTTTAGGGGTGTTCCCCTTGGGAATCTTCTTTACAACTGCACTTGATTCGTATCTTTCGATATTTTATCAATTTTTATGCAGAGGGTGAGCTTTAAAAGCGCGTAAAGTATTATACAAGGTCTAGGCCATTGCTTCCACAAAATCAGAAGAACAGGTATAATACCCCATATATCAAACAGTATAAAGACCTAGTATCTTAGAATCACGCAATCTCTCAAACAAGATTTCGGGGGTGACCCATATATCCGAGAGATGTTCCCCACTAGATAAGTAAGTATTTGATATTTAGGTTGATATCTCGAAAACAATCTACTAAGCGTGTAAAAACCTACTGGCATATCATCAGTGAGACCGTTTATCACATTTGACTTTCCATTTCTTTAGCGTACTGTGATTGTCTACTGATGTACTATCATTTCCTATTTTTTACACAAAACTCTTTTTGGATTTTATCATGTTTTTGGCTTTTTCAAATTTTCAAATGTCTTTGGATTTTCTGACAACGCTTACTCCCCCTAAAATTTAAAACATTTAAAGAAGATTTGACAACCTGATATTGATAGCTTTGTCTCGCCATCCATTTTCTGCTTCACATGCTCTGTTTTGCAGAAAGTATGCCCCCATGATTTACAACATATTGATATTTTACAGTTTGAAAACCGTTCTTCAATCTTGTGAAATTAATCATGTTTGTTCCGCCGTGAGGGTTTCGGCTTATTCACTCAACATATTTTTGTAATTTTTGATTTGTTGACAAAATTTAAAAACAAAATATCAAGTATGAGCAGACAAGCAGTGAACATTCAAGCATGTGTATTCATGTGTGTGCAATGGATCAGATGGTCATCCGATCGGATGGTCATTCGTTAGAAACATTTAAGCTCAATAAGAATGATTCAAATCATATGTATTTGGATCGGATGGCCATCCGATCGGATGGTCATCCGATCGAATAGTCATTCGATCATCATTCAAGAACAATTCACCAAGAATGATTATCAATATGAAGGTGCACTTGGATCGGATGTTCATCCGATCGGATGGTCATCCGATCGGATGGTCATCCGATTGAATGATCATTCGTTCCAAAGATGATAAACAGTTAAGCACAAACATATGAGAGTGTTTTGGATTGGATGGCTCTCCGATCGGATGGTCATCCGATCGGATTGCCCTTCGATCAGCTTGTTAAGAACAGTTTGAATGTGAACAATCAAAGATAAAAAATTTCAACATTTTTGGTTTTTAAAATTTCATTTTTAGGTTTTTTTAATATTGTTTATTTATGTACATAGACAAACAAACTTCCTGTTTTAGTTGCAGGGTTTAGCAGCCTCCTTCTCTCGTGCCAGGCTGCTCTGATACTCCTTTAGTTGACATTCAGTTTTCTTCGGGAGCACCTGCACATTTACACAACTCAATTACTTGAACAATTCAGCCCAGGCCTGTTTGACCTTAGGCATTTCAACACAAAATCCATTCAATGATGGAAAATCTTTGTCATTTTGTACAAAAACTTTTTCATCTTTGACTTCAACTTTTTCGTCATTCACAGAAGTCACAAGTTTCTTAACCACCCAGTTTTGTCCTTTTGAAGCACTTCTTTTGTAAAATCATGACTCGTTTTGAATATTTTGATTTTGAACAACAACTTTTGGTTTCCAAAACTTGTTTGGTTTTGTCATATCAACCGATGTTTGCCAACTTTGTATTGTTCTAAATCTGGGTGTGTGAGAATTCCAGGTTTGTCTTGAATCAAACCTAGTCTGGTTTGATTTCCAAGTTTGATTCGAAGCAAACTTGTTTATGTTGTAACTTCAAGTTTGTTTTGAATCAAATCTGGTAGACCTTTGTTTCACATCCTCAGATTTATGTTTTTCAACATCAACAAGCTTTGGGTTTGGACACTTGCGTGCAAGATGTCCAGTTTGATCACCTTTAAAACAAGTTTTCCTTGAAACATCTTTAGCGTGTTGTTGTTGCTTTTTCTGAGCATGGAACTCTTCATTAGACTGTCGTCTAAATTTGAGTTCTTTCTCTTCTTCTGAACTTTTCCTGTGAACGAAATTCATTTTCTTTTGAAAATTTTGCTTTTCAAACCTTTTATTTTGATTTTGTTTCTTTTTATAACCCAACCTTCATGTTCTTCTTTTTGTAACAAGGTTTCTTATAAAAAGATTTCTTGTTCTTCCCAACAAATTTTGAAATTTCTGACTTTTCGATCTCTACCAGTTTAAATACGTTGTTAATCGTTTCCGAAATCACATTTTAAATCGGGACTTCAATATATGAGAACAATTTGTCTGATCCAATCATGGTATAAACCAATCCTTTTGAATCATCATTCACCACTTTCTCAGATTTTGAATGTTTAAGATAACTATCATGAAAACTTCCCTCATTTTCATCTTGTGATTTAGACTTACCTTTGGTAGATTCATCTCTCAAAACGCTTTCAACAACCTTACTTACCACCTCTGAATCATCAACATCATTAGATTTGGTGTAAATCACATCGATATTTTCAGGTAATTGGTCAACCATGTTCAGACCTTTTGCCACCTTTTCTTCATCATAAAACGTGTAATTACCTCTCAATGGTGGTGGCACCTGATGATATTCTGAACCAATACCTTTTTTATTCTTCTCAGAATATTTGTCATCTGGTGTGATGTTGAAAATACGTTTGAGAATGTACGAGGAACTATGATAACTTTGAAGTTTTGTAACATTCTTTTCTTTTTCAACCAAAACTTGTTTGAGTTTAGAAACTTCATCAATACATTTGTTTAACTCTTGTTGCTTTTCTTCAAACTTTTTCTCATAAAATCTTGTTCTTGTTAAGTTTTCAGACAATCTTTCATCCATACATTTGACTTGTTTCTTCAAAGTATCATAAGCTTCTTGTACTCTATGACTTGACCATTTCATTTTATCATACTCTTTTTGTAAATCTTGAATATTTTTATCTTTTTGAACACAATCTTCACATTTTGCCGAACACTTTTGTTTTAAAATCTCATTTTCTTTTTCAAAATCTTGACATTTCAGTGTCAGCTTTTCAATCTTTTGTTTCAAAACTTCTTCATTTTCAAGCATTTCTTTGCATTTTGGTTTGAAAACAGTTTCGATTTTATTTAATTCAATATCTTTTGATTTTATCTTTCGTCTTTCTCAGTACAGGCTTTGCACGTTTCTATGCAAGTCCTGCACTTATCTTCAGTTTGATCAACATTTTCATTATTATTTAATGACTCAGAAGATTCAGTTAGAATTTTTACCCCGGTTTCATCTGGCACGTTTGATTTTTCTGTTCTCAACTTTTGATCCTCATCATTCTTTTGTTTGTTCTCACAAAATCCCCTGCTGTTTTCTTCACCTCTTCAACCAGCTTCTCAATCTCTTCTTCTTTCTTCTTTCTCAACTCCATCACTTTTGGTAGACTTGCCTCAAAAACTTCTTTTAAACGTTTAAATAGGTTAGCTTCATAATCTTTCTCTGATAACCTCCTCGTATGAAACGTGTCACAATCTGGAAATATGTTTGTTGCTGCATCGAAATCCACCTTCTTAGGATCAACCACTGGATTACCTTGTGGATCTAAATAACATTCTCGCTCAGCATCCCATCTTTTTGCTTTTTGTGCTTCCTTAAAAGGAGCACTCAACTTTCTGATTTCAAACCGAGCATAATCTCTCTGCCATCGTTTATCATCAACCACTTTAGCTATGAATGCGGATCCAACATAATCTTCTTCTTGAAGAACTTTGCTCCAGTCATAACCCTCATCGTCCTGAATAACTACTAGAGCCCTCGACTTTTCTTTTGATGAACTTTCACCGATTTGCTTTTAATTCACCTTTGATGGCTCGCTGTTGCGATGATAGATTGCTTTCTGATAATAATCATTTTTAAATGGATTCACAGCTTCATCAGTTTGCCTGTTTGTGCACTCTCTCTTGAAGTGCCCTTTCTGTTTGCACTTGAAACAGGTAACTTTCGACTTGTCGAATCCCAGTTTTGTATCAGCAGTTCCCAAAAAAGATCTTCCGGTGATTTCCATAAACCTTTGTGCTCTCCTCATAGCGCTAGCCATGCACCATTTTATGTCTATCAGCTCCATCTCCTCTGGATCGATCTGGTCATAATCTTCCTTTGTCATATTCGGGTATCCAACCTTACTTGCGATTAGACTTTCGTATGATAATAGAATAGATGCTAAAAACATCATTTGTTTCTTGGCTGCTTCTACATTCAAACTTTGAGAGTTTTTCAGATTTATGGCAATATTGCACTGAACTATGTTTGGATTTGACGGATTTGAAGCAGATGAATGATAACCCGGATCTTTTGAAAAACTGTGTTGAGATGAATCCTTTGAACTTCCTGCACTAAATGCCGTCTTTGATTCTTGATCCATCATGCTTTTTATGTAGTATAGGTTGACATTTTGTTGATACTGTTGATTTGCCATTTTGTTCTGCTTTTGTATTTCCAAATCATGACCTTTAAGCTTCTCAATTAACCAATCAAGGGTTACTTTGCTCATATCATTGTTGTTTTTTAGTATCATGACATAGTTTGACCAATCGTTTTCATTTGGGAGTGCTTCGATTAACCTGTCAATGATTTCTTCATTATCTTTGGAAACACCAAACCTCTCCAGTTCGAGTTTAAGATGGCAAAATCTTTCAATCATCTGACGTATGGTTTCACCTTTCATGCATGTAAACAAATCAAATTCTTTTATAATAACGATCATTTGTTTTTGATAATTTCTTCACCACCCGTACATTTTCTCTCTAAAGCTTCCCACAAACCTTTTGAAGTAGTTTCATCTTCAAGTAATGAAATAATATCCTCTCGAACAGATTGATACAACAATGCAATCATCTTTTGTTCAGCACACATGTTTTTTACTTCTTTATCAGTGAATTCTTCAATTGTTAATAAAATTCCACCTTGTTTTGTTGGTTCTTTATATCCTAACTTCAACATTAACCAACTATCATAAGCGAATGCTTTTACCCAACCTTCAAAACGTTTTTTCCACCAATTATAGTCCTCGATATTCATTAATCTCGGTGGTTTCGGTTGGTTTCCGTACACATTATCGTATTTCAAACTATCTGGAATCGTTTTTGAAATGCTGCTTATCTCCGACTTTGTTTCAGAAGTGTATGCGTTGTAAAATGTGTTGTAAAACTCTTCACCAACACCCGACATCTTCGATTTACGTCTTGATATTTGCACCTCGCACCTCGTTTATCACCTTTAATCACCTACAAGTACACAAACAAACAATTGATCAGTTTTAAACAAAAACACACTCGGATCGGATGTATATTCGGTCGGACGGGGTCAACGAAAAGTCAATAAGATGACACTGATTGGATGAGTTTTGGATCGGATCACTTTGGATCGGATGACAATCCGTACGAATCACCTTTGGAACAAATCGCTTTTGGAATGGATCGCCGTTCGTTCGGATGACAATCCGATACCTTGATCAATAGTTTCTCTCTCTATTTTCTCTCTCTAAGCACCAAGCTCCAAATCTATCAAATGGCCAAAAGTTCTAAATGAATAACCTAACTCCTCTATTTATAGGCAAAGGCTATAAGGAAAGTTTCCTTATTTACAATAATGCCACCTTGCCATTTTTCCTAAATATTACACTATAAAGCTATGATTTCTACTAAAACTTGCTACGAACTGGATTGACGGAGGCGATAGACATTACTGCACTCACAGAAAAGATTTTTGAAAACAGGAAGTTTGCTTTATTTAAAGTATTTTGTATTACAATACGAAGAGTTGTATTATAGAAACTTTCATGAAAACTTTGGTCCTTGAAAAGAATTTCAGCAAAGATGAACTTAGTGATTTTGAAAAGAGTTTTAGCAAAACGATTAATTAATTTTGAAAAGAGTTCTAGCAAAATGACTTTATAACATCTATGAGATTTTATAAGCGTGTGAGAAAAAGTTGGTTTGGCCTCCGATTGAGAACAAATGTCTTTAGTATAATGATATAATGTGAGTGTGTTTTAGTGATTAGGTGGAGTATGAAATTCGTAGGCAAGAGATTCATTAGACCGATTAAGTTGATAGGTAGCATTTGATAAAATTTTGAAAATTGGGTAATAACACGTTTAAGGTATGATTAGGAATTTTGTGTATGGGATTTATGTAAAATAGATTGTAGGGTAAGACATCCGTTTAATGAAACAATGAATTTTGAAATTTTGCATAAGTAGGGATTTTCAAGGGTTTCTCCAGGAAAGTGATTGAACATGTTGAATCTTTGCATCAATATCTCTCTCTTGCTTTCTTTCATCTCCTCGTTTCCTTCATACATTGCCAAGAGAGAATTCCACAACTCTTGAGCAGAACTAGCTTCCCTGACCCCAACATCGATTTCAGGCGCCAATGCAGAGTGTAGCATTGCTAGAGCCTTTCCATGAACTTCAACTTTCTCATAATCTTCTTCGCTGTATGCATATGTAGGCTTAATAGTAGTAGTTCCGTTTGCCTCATCCACCACATAAGTGATTACAGTTGGTCCTTTGCATATAGACCTCCAAGCTTTTAGATCCTTGATCTTCATGTATTGAATGAACCTGAACTTCCATTCTGAGAATGATTCCCCTAACAGCAGCCTGGGGATCCTGTTGTTGGTTCCTATGATGTTGTTAAGATTCTGTGTAATTGCAGCTTTATCACTTAACGACATCTGGTTAGTAAGTTCCATTTCTGAAAAACGAAACTGTAAGTAATAATTGAAAAATTAATTCCGTTTAATACTTAACAATTTTTTCAATTAAATATTTAGATAACACAGTTCAATTTAAGGAATTTAAACTGCACAGTCCAAGTCCAAATGATCCACAATGTAAGGTCGCACAGTCCAAGGGTTAAAATATGAAACCGTACACTCCAACAGTTCAAACTATGAAGCCGCACACTCCAGAAGTTCAAATAATTAGGCCGCACACTTCAAAATGTCCAAATTATGAAGCCGCACACTTCAGAAGTTCAAAATAGAAGACCGCACACTTCAAAAGGTTCACTTTTAAAGCTGCACAGTCCAAACCGCATAGCCAATATCCAGGTCACAATTTTAACTGACCGCACACTTAAGTTCCAGTCGCACACTTCTTTATGGACTGCACACCACTTATGTTTGGGCCACACACTATGTTATTTGGGCCGCACACTCTAATGGGCTTCAATCAAACTTTGTTTTGTTTAAAATATGACCGCACACCAAAGCTTTGACCACACACTAATTTGTTGACCGTACACTGCTTGATGAACCTCATACTACAATAACTTGCGCCGCACACTAAACTAATGGGCCTGTACACCAGCAACAGTCCACCAATTAATTTAGTCCACACACTTGATGTCGCACAATCGATTACTTGTCCTGTACACTTTCAACTTATTTTGGAAACCCAATTCTGTTCGATGCAACAGAATGCCGAGATCTTAGGTGATTAAAATCAAGATCTTGATTGATTTCTTTCAACAAATAGTCCCGAACAACCTGCAAACATATTTGACTTTGTTCCAAAACAGATTAAAACCCAGTTTTTACGAAATCTTTAAGTTTTTTTATGAATCTTCTTTAACACAGTTCTGAAAAAATCTTAATTTCATAAACCGTTCTTTACAAAATTCAAAATTTTAATACTTATAAACTGTTTTTCAATAAAATCTTGGGTTTAAAACAATCTTTGGTCAGTTTTCAAAGAACAAGAACCCGAGAACACACTTAAAACACACAAAAATCAGTCGAACAATGTATATAAAAAATATTTAACGAACAGAATTTCAATCTTTTCAGTTTCTTCGAATTTGCGAATCAGCAAAACAGATCCTTTTATTCAATCTTCAGCAATATCCGATGACAAACCGAGTCTTTCGAAAGACTTCTTCTTCTTAGGCTCTGATACCAATTGTAAGTCCAGAAAACTACAATCGGATATCACAAACACCTAAACAAGTCGCGGAATAACTAGAAAGGTGTAGAAGATGAAGAACAAAGTCGATTGTATTGATTAAAAGGTGCACACGAAATCAAGTATCGTCTGGTACACGAGTTCTTCGTATCGCAAAATAACCAACAACTAAAACAAGACCTATGCGCATCCTATTAATAGATTATAGGATGGCCTAATACAAGTGGGCCAAGCCCAACCCTTATGCACACACTAATGACATCGACCAAGCCCATATCTAACATAAAACCAACCCAAAACTAGTAAACCTAAGATAAACGTAAACCTACAAGTACATGCCCTTACAAGTATGGGGGACCAAAATTGAAAATAAAAAAAGTGTTGGGGTTAAATTGTAAAATATGAAAACTTTAGGTTAAAAGTTAAAAAATAAAAGGGGTTAAAATACAAAAAGTAAAATTCTTTGGGTTAGAAGTGAATATTTTTTCTTGAAAAACTCCCAATGCATGGGATACAACACCATTAAGCAACAACTTGTTGCTAATTTGTAATCTGGAAATTGTAAATTTAATTTGATTTTATAATGTATGTTTTTGGGTTAGAAGACTTGGGTTGATGATCAAATATGTATATATAAGATGTATTTGGGCCGTTTTATGTTCTAGAAAAGTAAGTTTGAAAAACATGCATAACCCCCTTTCATTTTCTATGAATGTCACACAACCCCTTTTTATATTCTATGATTGTCATACGTAACCCTTTGATATATACACACTGACTTTGCTTAAACATTATTATTTTTACATCGATATCCAGGTGTTTGACCAAGTCATTTTACGTATAATTAGGGTTGTGCAACGGTTTAGAACTGTAACCGGACCCTAAATACACAATACGGTTAAAGAACGTTACAAAATCACATATATATACAAAGAACATCGATATCATGTATATGCCAATGGAGAATAAAGAGCATAACCCAGTTCTACTGGTTCTTTAAACAGACCTGGAGGTTCCGAACCGAACCGGGAACCGTTTTCACCCAAATTTAAGAACCGGAACCAAACCCTAAATACAACAATACGGTTCAGATCTAGCGGTTCCGGTTCGGTTCCCCAGTTCTGACGGTTCGGAACCATAAATTGCTCAACCCTACGTATAATACTAAATGAACATCTTATATATTTAAATGTTTTATCTTGGGGACGCTATAAGTTCTTCGAGTCTTATAATAGTTCGAGTTCATTATCCCGCCAACACACAAGTATGGTGGATCATATACAAAGTCCAAGTTTCCTAAAAAGTTTTGGAAGGAATTTGGGTTTTCTTATCGAACTAATTAAATAGTTAAGACTAATGTGGTGATACTCATGTGATTGAAGTTACCAATGGTTAGCCTAAAATAGGATCCGGTTACACATTAATGCGAACATTAGTTAATGCGTGATTTTCTGTAGAGTTTCTATTACTTTCCAAGCAGATTGTACAATTAGTTAATGTGTGATTTTCTCTTTCATTTTCATGTGTTATGATTTTCTCTTTCATTTCCACGTGTTCCCTTCTTGATTCTTTAAAGTTGCATAAGACATGTATTCTCTTATTCATTTTCACACTTTGGCAACTTTTTATTTTTTATATCTTTTAAAGTCTTTAGTATTTAATTTTAAACCCTTGAAATTTTCTTGTATAAAAGCTTAGTCCCTTTATTTTAATAGATTTTCTTATTATAAGTTAGCTTCATTTGTATACATGTTTAGTCCTACTTTTATTCCTTTTTCGTATTTCACCTTTTAATGTTTTTTTTTTCTTTGTAATGTGACTCCAGGCGCAACACGCGAGGTAAAATTATAAGTTCCATTAAACACACCAAAAGATACACATGGCTAGCAGGTTACTAGCCCACAACCTGAAATATACATCATAAATAGTTTCTGTTTTTGTGACAAAAGGAAAGGAAAGTGGATACATTAGGGGCTTCATTTCCTCACTTTAGATTTCCATCACCATATTTACTTACACTTTTGCCCTCCAACACAATGTCAAGAATCTGAGCCAAAAACAACACATTATTCCATGATGTTTTTTTGCATCATAGCTTCTATAATTTTACAAATGTTGACTTCATTGGTCCAAAAGAAAGTCAAAATTTTCCGAGATTGTCACAAACAAGTAACCGAGAGGGTTTATTACACAATCAACTCACAATGTTTTATTCAGAAAAATGATTACAAAAAACAGAAACTTTAAACTTGAAATGGCAAATATAAATAATGAGACAGTGGGTTATAAACCCTAAGATCAATTCTAAAAAGAAAGTGACGAACAAGATGTTTCAGTTTGCAAACCTTCAATAATTGCTCGTATCTTCAAACCAAAGGGCTGCACCAATGTTATATAGAGAGTTCCCTTATCAATAAGAAAGGCAAGAGCCAAAGTCAAGGCAATCAGAAGCTGGAGCCAGAGAGGATGAAAAGAAGAGGCGACATATTCTTTTACAAGATACTGCATGGCTTGAAATTAATGGGCTTGTGAGGCTAACCACCAAAAATATGCCAGAATTGAAGAAAGCCCAATATGCAAAAAAGAAAAAAGAAAAAAAGGATTATTAAATTTATTTATGAAAGGGAATAATATAAGATTAACAAAATTTAACACCCCCCTCAATTTGATAATCCGAACATATCATGCATAGATAATCCCTTGACTAAAAAATCATGTTGAAATGCTAACAAACCTTTTGTAAAGATGTCTGCCAGTTGCTTGTTGGTATCCACAACCATAGTTTTAATTAGACCAACACTAATTTTTTTCCCTAAGGAAAAACAAACCCAGTTCGAAGTGTTTTGTGCGATCATGAAAGACAGGGTTTGCTGCAATGGATATGGCAGCATTGTTGTCATAAAATAAGTTTACGAGAAGATCGATGGGAAACTGCAATTCCTTTAAGAGATTTAGAAGCCATAGAAGTTCACATATGGCAGAGCACATGGATCTATACTTAGCTTCGGCAGAGGACCTTGAGACGATGTTTTGCTTCTTACTTTTCCAAGAAATCAGGGATTGTCCTAAGAAGATGCAATTGTCACACCCCGACCACGTAAAACAACAAAATGTGACGGAAACGTCGGGGAGTGTTGTAACAGAATCATTGTTTCATAACACATGGAAATTGAAATATTGTTTTATTGATTAAAAGAGTTATAATGTCTTGACAATCAAAGAAACATAACATAAATAACTAGTCTTGCATCTTTTATTGTTGCTAAGGCTCAAGTCCGCCTAAGTGTATCTTGATAAATCCTATGCATCATATCCTGAAACACATGTGAAAATAGGTACGTCAGCATAAAAATGCCTGTGAGATACATAGGTTTTGTGAAAATAGAATTCATGACTTATGTTTAAGAAAATGTTTAGTCATGAACCTTGTAATTTGCTTTGTCTTGTAAATCATTTGAAAAGTGATAAATAAACCAAATGATATATATGTATAAAAGAATAATACATGGTTAAGTAAATAACCAAGTAAAATATGATACAAGCGGCGTATCCACCATGCTTGTATCATATTACACACGCCTCGTTACTTAAATCACTTACTCAAACCAAACCACCAAAGTAAAATGTTTATGTATAATCAAATGTCAAAATGTTTATGTGAAAACCATGTCTAATGTAAATCATGAATTGTGTATATCAATGTCAAAATGTTTATGTGTAATGCAAATCATGAATTGTGTATATCAATGTCAAAATGTTTATGTCTAATGCAAATCATGTAATGTGTATCCAAAATATCATGTATGGTAAGTGAAATATATCAACTAAACCATATGTAAAATGCACATAAACAAGGTATTGAAGTAAAACATGGTTTAAATCAAAGTTATGTTTTGTGGAACAAATGCATGCTATACTGATATAAACATCTATGCGGTATTGTGAAAATGCATACATCCAAGCCTTGTGACTGTAGAATAAACCTTAGACAAAGTCTAAGGTCCACCTAGAAATGTATTCGGATTCGGTCATTCCTTCCACCCAAACAAACCTAGGGTTTTAGGAATGGGAGTTGTCAAGTCCTATGGTATCATTACCTACTAACGAGCGGCGTAGCTAATGTTAATGAATGTATATTGTCCCATTTAACAACCCAAATGTCATACCAAAATGTAAGCATGTGATGAATAACAAATGTACTAAGTATGCAACAAATGAACATACATAGCATGTGATGTGATGTAATGTAAAACAATGCACTAAGTATGCACACCATGGACATACATAGCATAAAATGTAATGTAAAACAATGTACTAAGTATGCACACAATGGACATACATAGCATAAAATGTAATGTAAAACGATGTACTAAGTATGCAACAAAGGACATACATAGCAAAAACACAATGAAATCATGTACTATAAGTGTACTATTGAACATAACAAGCATATGGTATGATAACATGAAAGGCACGAAAGTAACAAGTAGGCACATGTGTTTCACCCCAAAATGTTTGGAAAACAGTAAAAGAGGGGTCTATGTACTCACTTGAGATTGCTCAATAGACTTTAGATATCCACCAAGCAAAGCTAGAAGATCACGGAATTAAACGGTACCTAATATAGGTAACTACATTAATAAACGGACCTATTCGGAGGATCGGGTAGCATGAGGGTTTGTAAACCAAATGAGTGTAGGAACTCATGTAATATGGTTTAACAAAGCCTACATACTAAAATGAAACTTATCCTAAGTGCTTACGACCCATTACGACCCGTTTAGGTAGCTTATGCTACTTTAACGCGTCGTTTGCGTGAAACGCGTTCAGACCGCGTAACTAGTCCTATTGTTGGTGCACTAAATGTCTGCTGACTACGTCTTATCGAGTCTTTTGTTTAGATAGAATAAATGAGCACACAATAGATTAGAAATTTAGGTTTTACATGTTGATATAGGGAGTTTCGCTTGAAACTGATATTGTGTAGTTCAAGCGAAACCGGTTCAAGTGAGTTCGCTTGAAAGCAATCATGACATCCTCAAGCGAAACCTAGTAGTTTGTCATCCTCAAGCGAAACCTAGGTTCTATATATAGGTATGTGTGTCATTTGAAGAAAAAGTGTGAAGGTGTTTATGTGTGAGTCGAGGTGCTGCCGAAATTTTGTTAGAAATTGATTGTAAAGACTCAAAAAGCATTAATAGAAAAGAATTGAAAGAAACAAAGCTGTTGTGACTTGGTTTACTCTGTTTCCGCCTTTGTAAACGAAGATGAACTACCTTAACTGACTTTTAGGGTCACGAACACGGTCCAACAAGTGGTATCAGAGCCCAGGACAAGGAGTTCATACCATAGCAGCTTGATTCTACCAGAATTTCTCATCTCTACTCACTTCTTCTCATATTTTTCTGATTTGAACGAGTTCTAACGGTTGAAATGGCCTAATTTTCTCATATGTCGTGTAAAATAAAGTATTAACAAATCCTACAAAGTATCAGATCAAAATACGGATTAAAACTGATAAAAAATGGCTTAAACAGTGTTTCGCTTGAATTGGTTCTTCGAACTTTCGCTTGAAAATCATAAGTTTCGCTTGAAAAATCTGTTTACTTGAAGCGAAACCATATTATTGGCTTTCATTTGAACTGTTCAAACTTGGATTATTGGCTTTCGCTTGAACTGTTCAAACTTATATTGGCTTTTGCTTGAACTGTTTGAACTTGTTGTAGCTTTCGCTTGAAACCATTTTGTTTCAAGTGGTTTCGTTTGAATCTAATTTTTTCAAAATCAAGAAAGTTCTAAGTGTTTGTTGATTTTTCAGGTACATACGAGATGGATGATTACAATCCATTCTGTGATATCTTTGCATTTGCTGGAAATGGTGGAGATGATACTTCTTCTAGCAACACTAATGAGAACACGACGAATACAAAGAAAAAGTTATCAGATGCATTGGAGGCTGAAAGTGCTTTCGGAACTTATAACAAACCCCCGAAGTTGATGGCTATAGAAGAATACAGTCGGTGGGCAAAGAAATTTGAGGATTGGTTGATGGCTTTTGCTTTTCCTAGCTGGAATAGTCTAAAAAATGGTTACAATGATGGAGGCAAAAGTGGTGAAACATTAACAACACCTGATGAAATAGAATCTTTTGTTGCTGAGTAGAAATGTGTTGCGTTGCTGTTTCAATCTGTTCGAGAAGATATAATATCTTTGATCGAATACTCTAGTGCTACAGATCTCTGGAACAAATTGAAAACCAAATGTATAGGAAGCACAGAAATTGTGAAAAACAAAAAGAAACTACTTAGAAAAGAGTTTGATATGTTTGGTTGTTTAAAAAATGAATCAGTTTGTAAAATGATTGAGAGGTTTGGGCATCTAAAACTGGAGCTGGCGAGACATGAAATTTCTTATTCTCAAGAAGAGCTAGTCGACAAGTTGTTTGATTCGCTACCAGATGAGATGGATTGGCAGTATTATGCATTGATGCTAAAGAATACTATCAAGCCACCAGAAGAGTTAATAGTAGACTTGCTGATTGAAAGACTAGAAAGTCACGAGTTGGAGTTAAAGTAGACACACAAAGTCAATCACTCATCTTATCAGCAGAACTTGAATTTGTATTATCCAAAGAGCATGATGCCAAAGAACACATCTCCCAAGACAGCGTTTTCTGCTGAGAATGTCTCCACAACGAGCAAAGAAAGTCAAAGCAGTGGATTTCACAGTGGGTCTTCATCTAATTCAAACCAGTCTGATGCAAAGAACATATTTCAATGCAACATCGCTGTAGATTTAAAGAATGCTCAGAACTTCAGCGAGGAGTCAGCAAAGCAATAGATGGTTTTCTTAGCATCTGTGCTAGAATCATATGAAAGTCTAGTAGCAGGGAAGATAGGTAACACCAACCAGACAAAAGAAGATTATGATCAGATAGATCCTGAGGAGATGGAACTGATCGACATAAGGTGGTGTATGGCCAGTGCAGTTCGTCGAGCACAACGTTTCATGGAGATAACCAGGAGAAAGTCAATTGGTGGACCATCTACCAAGTTGGGCTTTGACAAGTCTAAGGTGACGTGCTTCAAATGCAAACAGAAAGGTCATTTTAAGCGTGAATGCAGAAACGCGTATGCTGATGAATCTGAAAACCCGTTCAGAGAAGATTACTACAAGAAAGCGATTTATGATCAGAACAAATCGGAGCCGCCAAGGATGAAGCAGATTGAAGATAACAAAGAAAAATCTAGAGCTCTTGCCGTGATTCACGATGATGAAGGTTACGACTGGAGTGAGTTGTTACCTGAGGAGGATGCGGTTGGATATGCATTCATGGCAAATTCTGAACCTAAACCTTGGAAAGACAGCAGAACTGAAGAACAAAAGTATAATCACAGAAAGCTGTTGGCCACGAACAAATTGATCAGATTATCTGGTATTTTTTCTGAGGCAAAAAGAGCAAAGAGATGGGATCCAGACAGGGAGTGTTATCTTGACCCTTATGGAAACATTGTTGTTGATCATAACACTCTTGATGTGGAAACCATAATCCAAGAGTATAAAATTGAAGATGATTATTGGCAGAAGAAATGGTGGGGAAGCGGAGAAGATGAAGAGAAAGAGAAAAAAGAGAATGAAGAGAAAGAGAAGTCAAAGAAGATTGACACTGGGATCATTGACACGACACAAGAGTTAAATGCTGAAAACATGGGAAAGATGGCTGACAAGGTGCTGGCAGCTAAGGCGCTTGAGGTAGATTCTAAATCCGTCTCTGAGTCTAAAAGCCAGGTCAGTTCAAACGCGTCAACAACTGAGTCAGGTAAGAAGGTTAGTGGTGATGTTGACTGCAAAAATTGCATCAAGGAATGCAAGGTTTGTAGTACAAATACTTATCTCAAAGGTAAGAAGATTGAGGATCTGACTGCTAAAGTCAGAAGTGTTGAGGATCAAATCCTTGATCGTGACAAAATGGTGAAAGCTTCAACTGAACGATTAAAAGAATTAACTAACAAAACTGAAATTGATAAAATTGATCAGGAAAAGGTTAGGAAAGAAAATGAAAGGTTAGTTCTTGAAAATCGTCAGATCACTGAAAAATTTGAGAAGCTTAAAAAAGCACGGTTAAAGATAATGATGATAGAAATGGTAAAACATACAAAGAAAATTGCCAATTACAATGTGTTTTGAGATTAAAAGAGGAATTAATCAACCAACAACTGAATGAAATTGCTAAATTGAAACTTAAAGTTCAAGAAGCTGAAATTGAAAATGAGGGAATCCAGTTGAAGCTTAAGAGTTACAACTCTGCAAGCTTTGTTTTGCAACACATTATTCCCAAACCTATCGGGAAAGACAAAGCAGGCGAAGATGTTTACTGTGATGGAACTGGGGTTGGGTTTCATCAAGTTCCACCACCTGTTCTAGACAATTATTCGAAAAAGCAATCTGGGTTGGTTAATCTTGAGGAAGAAAATGATGTGAAACTTCCTGATTCAATTGATGTGACATTTTCTTCATCATCATATGATGACAGTGTTCAAACTGAGATTGTTAAAAGCACAGCTAAAAGTGTTTTGATTTCTGATTCAGCTGAAGATGATGAATGTTTCTTGAACAAATACATTCCGAAACAAAAGTCCAAAAACAACTTAGGTGATGAACCGGGTCTTGTGATGTACAAGATGGCTGGATCTGATAAGTTGTATTCGGATTCTGAGTTTCCTTTGGAGAATGTAAATGCTTCAAAATTGACAAATGTGTTCAAAATGGTTGAAATCGATTTGTCTGAAGTAAAGAGTTTAAAACAAACAAAAAGGCAAATGAATTTTGAGAAAGATAAAGCTTACTACAAGAAACCTGTAGTTCCACCACGTTTTTATAGCAACAATCGAAACAATTGGTCGAGAGGATATCAGGGTGGTAAGAACTATCAAAGAAAGAATTTTCAAAATAAAAGGTTTACTGAAAAGAAGGTTTTTGTGAACGGTTCAAGTTCACTTTCTGATGAGGAAAATGAAATTTTTTCAAAATCAAATGAAGAATTCTTTGAGAAGAGGGTTTCAAAACCTCAGTCTGAAGGCACAAGTCGGGTAGTTGATACTCGTACATGCTTTAGATGCAACAAAGTTGATCACATTGCAAGAAATTGCCCCAACTTCAAGCCTAAGACTGAAGTTGTTGAGAATCAAAAGAAGAAGGTTGATGCGAAAGGCAAAGTTCCAATGGTTGTTGAGAAAATTTTGAAAAATGAGAAATCAAAAGTCAAAATTGAACCTGTTAAGAATGTGGTAACTAAAAATGACAAGTTTTACAAACGGGTTGCATCACCTCAACAAACATGGAATCCAAAAGTGGTTGAAAAGAAACCAAGTTCTTCAAATTCAAAGGTTTCTGAGAAAGAAAACATTCCAATTTCTTATGAAAATTTTGTGAAAAAAAAATGTTTCATTTGAAAATGAGGTTAAAGAGGTTGTTGATAATAAATTGGAAATGAATGATAAAAACTTTCCACCTCTTAAATCGGTTGTAAAGTGTATTGATGAGATTAAGTTACCCGAGTCTGATGAGGCTTGGGCAGCTTATTTCAGCTAATCAAGTTTTGAATTGCCGGAGCTTCCTAGTTGGTAATCGTGAAGCATGAATCGGCATCTTTATTGAAATGTGTTTTAAAATCAATTTGTGATATGTGTAGGAACTTCCAAGAACTATTTCACGATGGATTATGGATAGTGGAGCGTCTCGACATATGACAGGGAAGACGGCATTGTTGTACGATGTTAGAAATATCAATGGAGGTTATGTTGGGTTCGCTGGAAATCAAGGTGGTAGAATTGTTGGTGAAGGAACGTTATTCAATGGGATTGTTATGTTTGAGAGAGTTAACTACATTGCTGAGCTGGAAAATAATCTGCTGAGTATCTCACAGATTTGTGACAGGATGTATACCACTCACTTTACTGACAAAGAATGTTTGATATTGAAGCCAGGATTTGTTATCCCTGAAGAATGGATTATCATGAGGGCACCTAGAGTCAATGATTTATATGTGTTGGACATGAGTGTAGCAACTACAACAACAGGTCAGGCGCATTGTTTTGTTTCTAGAGCAACGGAGAAAGAATCGAAGTTGTGGCACCGGAAGATGGGGCATATTCATCTTAGAAAAATGAATCACTTGGTGCACAATGATTTAGTACTTGGTGTTAATATCAAAGGTAAGCAGAAGAAAAAGTCACACCCTAAAAAGCAAGTCAATTCAGTTTCCAGACCGTTAGAGAGACTACATATGGATTTGTTTGGTCCAGTAAACGTCAAAAGTATTACAGGGGATCTCTACTGTCTTGTGGTTACTGATGATTATTCCAGATTTTCGTGGGTATCATTTTTGAAGACGAAAGATGAGACGTTTGAAAGTTTGATGGCATTGTTCAGAAAAATTGAAAATCTGTACCAAAGGCGTATCAGAAGAATTCGAAGTGATAATGGTACTGAATTTAAGAACAACAAGATGGAAGAATATTGTGATGAAAGAGGTATATTGCATGAGTTTAGTGCTCCGTACACTCCGCAGCAGAATGGAGTTGCAGAACGTAAAAACAGGACGCTAATCAAAACGGCCAGAACAATGCTTGCTGATTCAAAGTTACCGATAAATTTTTGGGCATAAGCAGTTTCCGCCTCATGCTATACACTCAATCGGGTTCTCACTGTAAAGAAATTCAACAAAACATGCTTTGAGCTGATCAATAACCGCAAACCGAATCTGAAGTATCTGGAACCGTTCGGGTCACCCTGTACTGTTCTAGAACCTTTTGGAAAGTTTGGTCCGAAGAGTATTGAAGGGATATTCATAGGTTATGCAAGTCCATTACGACGTGTCTTCATTCCAAGTCTGAAGCGGATTATTGAAGCTCCAAATGTTGAGTATCAGGGGTATACTATGCCACCTCAGAACCCCGGTGACTCATGGCGTTTTAATTACGACAAGTTGTAGGATTCGTTTGACATGATGGAAGAACAAGAAGAAGAAGATTTCTTTGATGAGTTGGATATTTTGCGACAGTATGAAGAATCGCAGGAAAGGTTCCCAGCTGAGTATTCAAGAAGATCGCGACAAGCTTTAAATGATGATGAAGCAGGCCCAAGCAATGCTGGTGAACATGATGATGTCCAACAAAATGAAGTTGCTCACAATAATCAAACGACACAGAATGATAATCAATATTCTGAGAACATGCCAGTATTTGATAGTAGTGATTCAGATTCTGAGGGGGAGCAAATTTAGATTTCAAGTCAAACAAACTCAGTCAGTGAACAAGGTGCAAATCAGAATGTTACTAATCTGGAAGGCGATGTAGATGTTTCAGGCGAAGTGATGCCACGTACTCTTTCATATCATCCAGAGGAGTTGATCATTGGAGAATTGCAAACAGGCGTCCGCACTCGAAGACAGATTGATAAAGGGCTTACATGTTTTTATACAAAAGTTGCTCCTTTGCAAACAGAATTCTCATTGAGTTGTTTTATCTCGCAGGTTGAGCCAAGAACTTACAAAGAGGCGCTTACTGAAGATTCTTGGGTCAATGCAATGCAGGAGGAACTAAGCCAATTCGAGAAATTAGGTGTGTGGAAGTTAGTGGATTTACCTGATGGTCAGAGGAAGATAAACACTAAGTGGGTGTTTAAGTGCAAGAGAGATGATAGAGGAGTTGTGGTTCGTAACAAAGCTCGACTCGTAGTCCAGGGTTTCTGTCAGCAGGAGGGTATAGATTTCACTGAAGTGTATGCTCCAGTTGCTCGACTAGAAGCAATCAGAATTTTCCTAGCATTTGCTTCTTGGAAAAACTTCAAAGTTTATCAGTTAGATGTTAAATCGGCTTTTCTCTACGGGAAGGTAAAAGAGGAGGTTTATGTCGGTCAGCCACCGGGCTTTACCGATCCACACCACAAAGACAAGGTCTACTTGCTAGACAAAGCGCTGTATGGTTTACACCAGGCCCCGAGAGCTTGGTACGAGACATTGTCTCAACACCTACTAGCCAACAGTTTCATTCGTGGAAAAGTGGATGCCACTCTCTTCACCAAAGAGCTCGACGGACATCTTCTGATAGTTCAAATTTATGTAGACGACATCATATTTGGGTCAACAAATGAAAATTTATGCAAAGATTTTGAACAAGTCATGAAGCAGAAATTCAAAATGTCATCGATGGGTGAGATGAAATTTTTTTTGGGATTGCAGGTTGATCAACTACCCAAAGGAATTTTCATACATCAAACGAAGTACGTTCATGATATCTTGGAGAAATTTGGGATGTCAGGTTCTACTTCAGCAACCACCCCATTAGCAACGAATCATGGGATAAACCCTGATCTCACCAGAGAAAAGGTAGATGAAACGATGTATCGTTCCATGATTGGTTCGCTGATGTATTTGACAGCTTCAAGACCCGATATCATGTACCCAACCTGCCTCGCAGCAAGATATCAATCTAACCCGAGAGCATCGCATATGGTGATAGTCAAAAGGATATTATGCTACCTGAAAGGAACTCCATCTTTGGGGTTGTGGTATCTAAGAGAAGGCGATTTCACGCTCGAAGGCTATTCCGATTCCGATTTCGGATGCTGCAAAGTTAACGCTAAATCAACAACAGCAGGGTGTCAGTTCTTTGGATCACGATTGATCACTTGGCAATGCAAAAAGCAAACCTCTGTGGCTTTATCCACATGTGAAGCGGAGTATGCATCTGCTAGCAGTTGCTGCTCTCAGATCTTGTGGATCCAGCAACAGATGCGCGACTACGGTTTGCAATTTCTAAACACCCCTATCTTTGTTGATAATGAGGCAGCGATTAACATTACTAAAAATCCAGTTCATCACGCTAAAACCAAACACATTGAGATTCGTCATCACTTCATTCGAGATTGTTTCGAGAAGAAGTTGATACGAATTGAGAAAATCCACACTGACGATCAAAAAGCTGATTTACATACCAAAGCATTTGATAAAACACGTTTTCAGTATTTGCTAAAACTGAATGGTATGAAGCTTTTATCGGTGTTGGAGGAGATTATTGGCGTTGATGAAGGAGACATTGTAGATGATGTTGAGAAGCAATCTGCAATGGTTTGTCGATTTTTTACTTGTTTTGGTATTTAGGGGGAGGTATAGGGTATATTTTCAGAAAATACAAAAACAATAAAAAATGTCAAAAATCCAAAAACAATAGAAAACCAGAAAAGAGCTTGTGTAAAAAGGGAAAATGATAGTACATCGGCTTGACAGTCACGGTATGCTAAAGAAATGTAATGTTTAAATGCGTTAAATAGTCTCGCTGATGATGTGCCGATAGGTTTTTGCACAATTAGTAGGGTTGTTCGGGATATAAACCTAAATCTTACTTGCTTATTTTGTGGGGAACACTACATGGATATATAGGTAACCCCTGAAATCTTGTTTGAAAGATTCTTTTTACTGATATACTAGGTTTTTATACTCAGTGATATCTGGGGTATTATTCCGGGACTTCTACTGAATGGAAGTTCTGACCTAGTCCTCGAATAATACTTTCCGCAAATGATTGAAACATAGCATCACCCTCAGCATATATGATAAGACAATAAAATTGCTTAGCAATGCTGTTGTAAAAAAGATCCTCTAAAGGGGACACACCCACAAGTTGAGTCATGATCTCTCTGCTGAACGGTAGTTCTGACCTGAGCTCTCATGATTCTTCATAAATTATTAACCCCTTACAGATATCATTTGTGTTATAATTACCTGTAAGACTGAATATTGGGATCTGGATACGGGAGTATATTCAAGAGGTGGGACACATGTATAAGTTTAAGTTTCTAAAACACTTAATCCGTATCCTGGACAGATTAAAAATTGTGTGAGAATTTAAGTGGATCAGTATATCGACAATCTACGCGAATTGTTTAATTCTGAGTATGTAATTGAAGCTTAACGGTACTTGTGAATTGTCGAATAGCTGATATGATTCCCTAACACACTCATCAAAAATATGTCTGTAAATAGTTTACTTTCTTTTATTGCATTTTAGTTCTGTATTTATTTTCTAGTTTAGAAATTTTATTAAAAATCCAAAAAGATTTTACATTTCTGCTTTATTTTTTTTGACAAACCAAAGTGGAGAGTTGATCTTCGGAGTCAATTTCTGAAAGATGAAAGCAGATGCAGGAAGTTTCTGGACTGGATAATGAGTTTCTGAGCTAATCTTGATAAGTTTGAGAAGTTGAAAAATTGAAGCAAGTTCATTAATTTGATACTTGTAAATTTTCAGAACAAATTGTATAAAATGTCAGTGTGAATTATCTCAGATCAACCAAGGTCATTAAATTGGACTTGGTAGATTAATTGAGTAATCAGGATCATTAACTTGAACCTGAGTACTTAAGTGGATTTCTAACACTGAAGGTTGATAGGTAAATTTTGGATTAAAACTGTTATTGTTCTATATCTTATATTTAGGTAGAGTATATGTAGGTAACAGGAATCCCCATGGCAACAAAATGACAAAGTTTGAACCAGAATTAGAACCCTAGCTTATTGAGAGGGGGAGTTTGTGAAAGGAGGAGTTCACATTCTGGATCAACAATCAAAGGGGAGTTTAAAGATAGAGCTAGATTGAGTTTCTGAACCTGTGTGAAGAGAGAGTTTTTACAATGAGAAGACAAACTTGGAAAAAGACAAAGACTAAAGACTTGAAGCCGAAGACTTCGTCAACATCCAAGGGGGAGTCTGTTGGTGCACTAAATGTCTGCTGACTACGTCTTATCGAGTCTTTTGTTTAGATAGAATAAATGAGCACACAATAGATTAGAAATTTAGGTTTTACATGTTGATATAGGGAGTTTCGCTTGAAACTGATATTGTGTAGTTCAAGCGAAACCGGTTCAAGTGAGTTCGCTTGAAAGCAATCATGACATCCTCAAGCGAAACCTAGTAGTTTGTCATCCTCAAGCGAAACCTAGGGTCTATATATAGGTATGTGTGTCATTTGAAGCGAAAGTGTGAAGGTGTTTATGTGTGAGTCGAGGTGCTGCCGAAATTTTGTTAGAAATTGATTATAAAGACTCAGAAAAGCATTAATAGAAAAGAATTGAAAGAAACAAAGCTGTTGTGACTTGGTTTACTCTGTTTCCGCCTTTGTAAACGAAGATGAACTACCTTAACTGACTTTTAGGGTCACGAACACGGTCCAACACCTATGACAAGTAGAATATGCCTTAACATGTCTAATATTGTTGCCAAATCAGTTTAGATGTCCAAAGTTATGTTACATATGTTTAAAATGAATTTTGGCGTCAAAGGGGTATTTTGGTAATTTACCTAAGGCATATAAACTACCTATCATACAACTAACTAAACGTCGTGACCATAAGGTATAACCTCGGAAGGTTATTCCCTATATACTATGGTCACCTAATGTGTTTGGTCGGATCCTAACGATCGACCAAACGGGTCGGGTTCGAAAGTATAAGCGATTGTTTAGATCGCTTACCTTACGACCCTATATAAGCACTAAACTAAAAGTGACGAGCTAAGCATGTTAAAACATGCTTAACTAAGTTAGAAAACAAGTTTGGTATAAAAACAAACGGTTTTGATACCTAAGAGTAGTTTGGTTACAAAATACGCAAGAATGCGCATTTTGGCCGAAACTACGACTCGTCACTGAGCCTAGATAACGTGGTAATCAGTAGGTATAGTCACTAGGGACTATAACCATCGTGATTACGCTCACGTTATGAAGTTCAAACGAACTTCGCGTTGACCATAAACTGGTCAATGCAGAAAGTCAAACATAGTTTGACTTTCGGACTCGAAAAGCGATAAAAGAACGAAGGAACACTTACAAAAGGGTCCCCGCAAGCTAATCTTGATCAAAGTAGCTCAGGTATGAAGCAATGGCTTCAACTTAGAGCATTCTTAGATCAGATTTTTGTGGGTTTTGTAAGTGAATGGGTTGGGTATTTATAGGAATGTTAGAACCGTTAAGATCGTTTATCGAATAACGTGCTTCAATCTCATCCTTACACTTGTTGCAACACTATGGTACCCAAAATTGGCCCCTCATGATCAGGAAGGGACAAGTGTGGGTGAGTTTTGAGTGGTTAACAGCTGTCAACAGCTGTTAAAACATGTTTTACTGATCTGGGAGGCTGACACGGGCCGCGTAAGGGACACCCCAGGGCTTACGCGGGCTGCCTAGGTCTTCTGATCAGAAGCAAACTTTCAAAAATGACAGTTTTGGTCCCTGTTATGCATTAAAGCCATTTCCGACACGTTTAAGGCCCGTTAAGCCAACGTTAAGGCCCTAAAATGATGCCTAAACATTGTGGACATGAAACATGCTCAACAATATGCCGGATGTTGGTTCATTTGGTCGTACGATCGCGATGTTCGTTTAATTACGACGGAATGCGCATAAGCGCGAAAAACGATCCAAATTGCGCGACGAATGGATTTTTCTCATGCCAAACACTAAAATAAAATATTTCAGTGCTTACATAAATTTTTGGATGTCCGGATGTATTCAGAACGTAAGTTATGCGCGAAAATGCAAACTTGTGCACTTTTTGACGCTTTTAGTCCCTGAATGACCCAAAAGTTTATTTTAGCACACCGAACCCCTCAAAGCCTATTTCTAAGCTATGTAAAGGATATTTATGGTATGTTCAACTTATGGTCATGTTTCGGAATGTTTGTTACAGTTCAAATTGGCATACTTTTGCAGTTTGTCAAATTTAGTCCTTGTAAGCGAATTAACTTGATTTTGCCATACCAAAGCCTTCAAAACTCATTTATAAGTTAAGTAAAGGTTATTTAAGGTATGCTAAGCATATGTTGATGTTCCGGAGTATTTGTTGCATTGAACTGGTTATATTTACGCATCAGTGCGCGTATAACCTTCCAGAAAGCGATTTAAAGCTTGAAATCGAACAAGAATTGATATGTGCAAATGATACACATATTTATACAAGTCCCAAGTATGAAATACAATATTTCATTAGTTTGGTATTTGTTTGATGATTGAAGTGACACAGATGTCACAGTCTCCCCTAATTTAGGAAATTTCGTCCCGAAATTTTATTTAGAGGAAACTTGTGAGAGTTTGAAACATGAAGTTGAAAAGACCAAACAACACTGGTTAGAGTTCTTGAACTTCTAGTAAATTTAAATAACATCAAGCTTGCAATGTAGGAGGGACACTTATATACAAGTCTATTAAGCGTTATTCGTACATCCACCATACCTCCTGTACATTGTTCATATTTCGTTATTGTTGCCACTATCGGTTCTTACACATAATAAATCTTACTGTGGTTTCCGTGCACTGAACTTCGTAATTATGTATGCATCCATAATTACGTAATTCCTTGCATAGTCACGTAGTGCATCTTAAAATGTGTAGGGGAAGGAAACAATGAACGAGCCTGTGATGATTGTGACTAGACCACCATAGGGTCCTTTCTATTAAATCAATAAATGACTTTATTAGACAACCAAGGGGTCTTTTCAGCTTATATCATCACATGTCATTCTTAACCAGATTTTTGAATCAATCTTTTTGACTAGACCACTAAAAGGGTCTTTTATAAATCATGGAATGGTACTATATAATCCAAGGGTCTTAACTATTACATAGAAGCCCATTAAGGATTTAAGGTAGTACCTTTGGATATCCTACTATGAATCCTTCATATAAAGATATGGAAGGTTCTACGAGGATTTGGACAACGAAAATAAAACCACAAAAGAAAAAACATAACACAAAAACACATAACCACAAAATTGTTTATCTTGATCTTAAATTTGTTATCATCTTGTTAATTGTACACATGCATTTAAAGCATACTGTTAGTGCAGTATGTCTATCGCCTCCGTCATCTCAAGACCGTAGCAGAAATAGATTAATTCTAGGCTTATTTTGTAATATCTAGTTAGTAAAGGGCAAGGTGGCATAATTGTAAATAAGGATAACCTACTTATATCCCTTGTGCCTATAAATAGAATCCTTAGGGTTAGGATTTAGAACTTTTGAGGCTTTTGCCATTTTGCACGTTTGGAGAAGATAGAAGCTAGAGAGAGAAAGTAGAGAGAGAAAGGCAAAAAGTGATTCACGGTTCTTTGTACGGTTTCATATCAATCTATAGAATCACAGATTATATTACGTCTCGTGTGTTTCGGTCTCGTTCGTGCACGGATTTCGCACGTCGCACGGTCGGTTCGCAATCGTTTCGGAGTTAAAACCGGTCCTAACAAGTGGTATCAGAGCAGGTGCTCGGTTGCGAAGATCAAACGCACAAATTCGTACAGAAATTCATCAGATTCAGATCCAAATTCATACAGATTTGTCAAAATTTCTTCATCTTTTCATCTATTCACGTTTTTAACTGAAAATCGTCAAATTACACAGGTTTTTACGGTCGAAAATTGCTAAAATTTGGATATGTTGTGCGAAAATACATGATCTATAAGCCTATAAAATTTCAGATCTTAATTCGAAGTAATTTGGGAGATATCTAGAATTTTTTATTCGAAAAAGTTGAACAAAATGCTTACTGATGTTGCTGTTATTGTTTTTGAAGTTCACCGCCCGGATGGCAATCCGAGTGGATGACCATCCGTTTCAAATTACACATATATCATTTCTTTTAAAAAATTGACTTCTTTGACCTACTCGCACGGACAGAAATCCGTGGCACTGAACTTCATTTAAACAGTTGACTTTATTGACCAATCTTCACTCGGACAGCCACCCGTGCGGGCGGCAATCCGAGTCTGAGCATTTCATCCAAGCGAGTTATTAAGTCAACACTGTTATGTTTGTCAGTCAAAGTAATCATTTTCATTCGGTGAGTTTGTGAAAATCATTACAGGTGTCAATTAGTATTGTCCTTATTAAGAACCGTGTCACATTGATACTTGTATAGAGTTGCCGGCCACTTTGTTAAGCATCACGTGAATTTGTCATTGCTTACATATATCAATATAGTATATGCAATCGGTGGCATGAGATTTTAATTTGATGTGCATTTTGTCGGCCATGTTCTTGTCAAGTTTGCATGTAGCATGTGAGTTAGTTGTGTAAATCAAGGAACTCGATCGGATAACTCAAAAAGTTTGTCGTATTAAACGGATAACATTGTTACATGGACGGATAGAAATCCGTGTTGACTTCATTAACCCATCCGAACGAGTCACAATCCGTGTCAACAATTTTGTGTGTTCAAGTTCTTTAAAGTGCAACGAATCGAGTGGCAATCCGAACGGATTACCACCCGATCCTAATCATTTCATTTGTTTGTGACTCAGGTGTGACAACGAATCGGATCTCCAACCGGTCGGGCAGCAATCCTACCCGAGCGGACAATCACTCGATTCAAGATACAATCTCACCAGAACGGATAGATATCTCACCCGAACGGATACAATCTCACCCGAACGGATAGATATCTCACCCGAACGGATACAATCTCACTCGTTCGGACAACAATCTCACCCGAACGGATAGCATTGTCACGAGATTATTTTCACTGTTGACTTGTGTTGTGATGCGTGTGAAGTGTTATATATATTAGGTGTGTATTTTAAGCCCCTTTAACACTTATTTTTAGCCAAGTTTTAAATTTATAAAACACGATATTTTACTAACACTAAACACACATATGGGCAAGTGCACCCATCGTGATCGTAGTATAGCGTTGGTAAGATACCGAGGTCGTCCAAGGACACAAGAGCTTTTAATACCGGTTTATCCTCAACGTCTAATCAAAATAAAAAGTTTAGAAAAAGGTTTTAAACTAAGAAAAATAAAAACTAACTAAAATGCTGAAAATAAAAATAAAAACAGATAGACAAGATGAATCACTTGGTTCCGACTCGTATCTAGTGTAACCTTTGATTATTTCCGCACTTTTGCACATAATTAAGAGATTATCTTAGTTATTGTAGTAGGCCCCTCTTTTGAAGGTGACGTTACCCTCACCCCAGTAGTTTGAGTCAGCAAGGATACAATCCTAAAAGGGTGGATTATTGGAAGATAATTAATTAAGTTATTAATGCAATATTATGGTAGGCCCCTCTTTTGGAGGTGACGTTACCCTCGACTAAGTAGTCTGAGTCAGCAGGGATACAGTCCTAAATAGCCGGGTTATAGTATTAATAGTAGTTAACTTATGAGGGGATCAAAGAGTTTGGACCCCCGCCATCCAATACCGTGAAGTATTGAAGGAGGTCCTACTAAATTTGACCCAGGTCCATTGCAGGACCTCTAAACGCTGAACAATGGCAAGACCTTTACCAAACCATTCCCTTAACCCCCGACCAGGTAGCCAACATACCTCCATATAGACCGTGGAGATATGAATGGTGAAAATCTTTTATTTTATATAGACAGTAAAATAATTTCAAGACACCACGGACAAACGATAAAGAAAGATCACCTTCAACATAAGCAACTAGTTATTAAAGTCATTAATACGAAACCAAATAAAAATTGCAAAAGATTAGAAATAAAAAGTATTACACTAGACATTTTGTCTTCACCAAGTGATGTAAGAGACTTAGGCAAACATGGCCTTGATTGTCAAGAACTCTTACGATCAATCTTGGATCCCGAGACGACTCACACACTCTACGATGGACAATGGATGATGGTGGTGGATGATGGTGTTATTGTGGTGGTGGGTGGTGGGTGAAGTGTGAAGTGTGAGAGGTGGTGTGCCAAGGGATGGTTTGAGCTTGAGCCAAGCATTTCTATTTATAGGCTGAACAGAAGCTCGGGCACGGCCCCGTGTCCAGTGGGCACGGCCCCGTGTCCACATCCTCTCTTTCTTCATTAAATGCAGCTTTGTCTTATTAGTTGACCACGCCCCCGTGTCCGCTGAGCACGACCCCGTGTGCAGAAGAATCTTTGTACTATGAAGTTTTTCCTGGATTGTGCGAATCTTATAGTTGACCACGGCCCCGTGTCCGCTGAGCACGGCCCCGTGGTGGGCAATAGAAGCTTCTACCACTTTGTCTTTCCTGCTGACACTTGGGCACGCCCCCGTGCTGGCTGAGCACGGGGCGTGTTCAGGCCTCTGATCTGTTGTTTTGCTTGGGAAGATGCTGTAGTGGGGTCGGGCATGTCATGTCTTGTTCCTTTTCTTGTATTTATGTTAGATTTTGATGTCTTTTTGCTTCTTTTGTTAAATTGAGCTCATTTAATCCTGAAAATACAAAAGGAAGACAAAAGCACACTTTTTCCAACATTAGTAATAAAAAAGGGTTAGTTTTATGCCTCATTTGATGAAATTTATATGTTACATTTTGAACACATCAAATACCCCCACACTTGAATCTTTGCTTGTCCTCAAGCAAAACTCTTTAATATGTGGCTATTTACACTCCCAAATGGAATGGGTAGAAAAGAAGGTTTTGGGCTTGTCATAGAGTGTCGGGATTTCCACGATTCTTTATTTAGTTTTATTTTTATTTATTTACAATCCTATTCGTCATGATTTATTAAAAACTTTTCATAAGATAAATTACTTATTAGGGCATAACATGCCTTTGTAAAATTCTATTTATATACAAGTTCACATACCTCACGGGGATCACTCAACACTCGGCCGAAAATGTATTTTTGTGGATCACTCGAGAGCGGCATGGAACTTACTCCTACCATAGGCTTGCCAAGCAATCAATCCTCCTCCTTTTTAACTTATATACCTTTGTAAATATCAAGAGGACTTTGTGGGTTAAGGGTTAGGCTAGGGTTAAAGGTAGGTGGTTGGGTTGGTGGATAGTGGTTAGTAGAAAAAAAGGGCGAAAAGCGTAACAAGTTTCGGTTTTCGTAAGACTTTCTATTTTTGTAACTTTTCTTTTGATGAAGCTATTTATTCAAACAAAGTTATTTTTGATGAACTTGTTTGTTTATTTTCTTTTGCTTCATCATCAACAAATTTTTTTTTTTTTTGAAAAGTCATATGAAGAACCGAACTTGTTACTAAAATAAAGGGGTAAAAATGAAAAAGGTTTTGGTGGGTAAAAAGGGTGTTTGGTTTGGGTTATGAAATGAAAAGGTTTAGGCTCAAAGGGGCTAACTAGGGGGATTTTGGGTAGGTGGTAAAAAAAAAGAAAAATAATGGTGTAGAAATAAAAAGGGTTAGTCCTAATGCCTCCATCATTTACTTACTCGGGTTTAAGTTGGTAAGGACCGAGAATGTATCGTCATGGCAAGTTCTAGAGTCGTAAGAACCAAGCGGCTATTCACACAAGAAACGAAAAATGAGCAATTACTTCTAATGATATGTAATTGTATGCTCAATAAAGGCTCAAAACTCACTTTTGTGGGAATGGGTTTTTATGTGATCAAGTATATATAATTAAATTTTAACTAAGCTTGTCATGCCTTTTCATAATTTTCTTATGTTGGTTCTTTTTATCACGACGCTATCGGTTGTAAATTTGTAAAAATATAACCTTTTTAAGAACTTGAATTTCCCGAGCTAAACCTAGACAAGTAAAAAAATGAAAATTTTTGAAAAAATTTGGGGTGATTAGCGGTTCCAATAGAGTTTTGTGTAAGGCTTGTATTTAGGACTTGCAAGATTCAAGGTTTTAGCATCCCCCCCCCCCCCACACTTAAATTACACATTGTCCTCAATGTGTCCCAAAAATAAGTTTTTAGGTTGATTGAATGTGTAAAAAGGTGTAAAACGCAAAAATTTTTCTGTTACTGGGCGCTGAACACGGCCCCGTGTTCAAGTGCCAGTAACAAAATTAAAACAAGAGAAACAGAATTCTGGACACGGGGGCGTGTTGGGTGAACACGGCCCGTGTCCAGTTACCTGAACTGGGTCTTTTTCTGCAGACAGTGCAGCACGGGGCCGTGTTGGGTGGACACGGCCCGTGCCGAGCTTACTGTAAATGAAGAAATTTGTCGGACGGTTCTGTTTTCCTGTATGGAGTGCTGGTTCAAGTTTCCCATGCATCTTTTATCATCTCCAGTGTGTTTTATTCATTTCAACACCATCCCAAAACACCAAATTAACTAAAACCATCATTCATTAATCATAGAGAGAATTACATAATAGTCCTAAAAATTAAAATACTAGCTAGTTAGGTCAAAGAAACACAAGAAATCCAAGAAGTTTCTAGCCTACTATTTATTCTACTAGCAAAATTTCCGAAAAGATAGATCTCTCGGTTAAAAGTGGCTTGATAACTTCTTCCTACGGGTATGGGCTCCTCATACATCGGCGAGCCACTCTTCGATCTCCCTAGGGAGAAGAAAAGCGGGCTCATGAGCATCGGGTTGAGGAGGTGTAACTTCCACCGGAATTTCTTGGAGTTCTTCAAGAGGAGGTTCTGCCGGAATGTCGTCCCAACCGGTAGGATTTTGAATTCCAAGTGCGAGGTTCCAATCCTCTTGAGGGAGGATTGGTTCCATAGGAGGTGTTACCAGAATGTTTAACCTCTGGTGCAAGAGGTTTATTTCCCGGAAACTGTTTTCCAACCCCACCGAGAGATAGTTTATACGGTCAATGAGGACCTCCTCCACTGAAGTCATCTCGTCGAGTGCTTCGCGTAGCGCCATTACGTATCTTACGAGAGTTGCTTCAATCGATGGCCTCCTTTCCCGTCGGCTGTTCCTTGAGTGCGCAGAAGAGGTTCCGCTGTTTTGGCTAGACATTCTACGAAAACAAACCAAAAACAGTTCGTTTTAATGAAACAGTACTGCGGGCACGGCCCCGTGTTCAACTTTCTGCAGATTTTTAGAACAAGGAATCTTGGGGTTTCAAATTATTTTTCTTAACTTATGAAGCTTTTTGAGCAGAAATAACTTAAAACAATGTTATGTAACTTATTTTTACAAGATTCCTTGAACAAAAATTCAATAAACATCACAATAAAGCTTGAAATCAAGCTTTAATGGAGTGCTTGGTGCAAGAAAGATGAAGAAGAAGGCAATGGATAAAAGAGGAAAGGACAAGATGCTTGTAGGAACCTTCTTTTAGAACATACCTAGGATGGTAAGTCAGAAAATCCCTCCAAATCTCTGTCCCTGGATGGTCCAAATGTGCAGGGTTCTTGGCTGCATTTATAGAAAACGACAGCGAGCTGGACACGGCCCCGTGTCGGCTGGACACGGCCCCGTGTGCAGGAAAGATCCTGACACATTTTGTCCGTATTCTGACAAAAGTCAGAAGGGAATCTTTTGGTGGACACGGGGGCGTGTTGACCTGGGCACGGCCCCGTGTCGGAAAACTGTTTTATGAAGTGCGTCTATTTTTAAGGAACTTTTCCGGATCGGGCGGTTCCTTACTGGATGGAACAACCCCAAAGTGCCTAAGATACCTTAATTGATCTAGATTAAGACGAGAACGCAAGAGGTTGTTAGTGAGGGTGATTCCTATGCTATATGTAGGTGGACAAGTCCAACCCTTTTCCGGGCTCTCGTTAAAGAAGGTGTATGTCGAATCGCTCAGGTCTATGTATGCATCAAACGAAGTTGATGGGGAGTCCTTCACGGCACAATCGACACAGGGACGACTATCGCTCAAGTCCTCACTAGAGTTAGAAGTATCATTGGAAACAATGAAGTTGTTTGAATGCGGTTCCAACCTCTCTTCTTGGTTATTGTCTTGGAAAAGATTATTGAAATCTTCCCTAAGTTCTTTTAACCAATTAAAAATTAGATCTTCTAGTTGAAATAATTCATCGAGAAGCATTTCTCCTAGAATATCCGGTTGGGCGCATTCGAAGGAGCGATAGGGATTATTTTTACTTTCTCCCCTCTTAAGGATACTAGGAAATGATGGGTCTATATAGTGGGGTTTATAATTTAGAAAAAAACATTCTAATTCTTTATGGTTACCACCACATAATTGACACCACATAGTACCATAAGAGTGCCGAAAGTAAAAAGTATCAGTATCACTCATGTTTGTGTCAGAAATTACCAACCGTCGGGATCTTACGGTTCTGTTTTCAGTAACTGAAACTTGGGCACGGGGGCGTGTTGAGTGGGCACGGCCCCGTGTTCAGCTTACTGTCTGACTTAAAACAAGATTGCCAGTTCCAATGATTGGGCACGGGGCGTGTTCAGCGGGCACGGCCCGTGCTGAGTTCTGCAGAAGCTGAAAAATCTAAAAAAAATCCTAAAAAAAATGAAAAACAAGAAAAACGATTAGGCCGTTGATTCCTAACTTTCTTAAAATCCTTGTGTCCCCGGCAGCGGCGCCAAAAACTTGATGCGTGTGAAGTGTTATATATATTAGGTGTGTATTTTAAGCCCCTTTAACACTTATTTTTAGCCAAGTTTTAAATTTATAAAACACGATATTTTACTAACACTAAACACACATATGGGCAAGTGCACCCATCGTGAGCGTAGTATAGCGTTGGTAAGATACCGAGGTCGTCCAAGGACACAAGAGCTTTTAATACCGGTTTATCCTCAACGTCTAATCAAAATAAAAAGTTTAGAAAAAGGTTTTAAACTAAGAAAAATAAAAACTAACTAAAATGCTGAAAATAAAAATAAAAATAAAAACAGATAGACAAGATGAATCACTTGGTTCCGACTCGTATCTAGTGTAACCTTTGATTATTTCCGCACTTTTGCACATAATTAAGAGATTATCTTAGTTATTGTAGTAGGCCCCTCTTTTGAAGGTGACGTTACCCTCACCCCAGTAGTTTGAGTCAGCAAGGATACAATCCTAAAAGGGTGGATTATTGGAAGATAATTAATTAAGTTATTAATGCAATATTATGGTAGGCCCCTCTTTTGGAGGTGACGTTACCCTCGACTAAGTAGTCTGAGTCAGCAGGGATACAGTCCTAAATAGCCGGGTTATAGTATTAATAGTAGTTAACTTATGAGGGGATCAAAGAGTTTGGACCCCCGCCATCCAATACCGTGAAGTATTGAAGGAGGTCCTACTAAATTTGACCCAGGTCCATTGCAGGACCTCTAAACGCTGAACAATGGCAAGACCTTTACCAAACCGTTCCCTTAACCCCCGACCAGGTAGCCAACATACCTCCATATAGACCGTGGAGATATGAATGGTGAAAATCTTTTATTTTATATAGACAGTAAAATAATTTCAAGACACCACGGACAAACGATAAAGAAAGATCACCTTCAACATAAGCAACTAGTTATTAAAGTCATTAATACGAAACCAAATAAAAATTGCAAAAGATTAGAAATAAAAAGTATTACACTAGACACTTTGTCTTCACCAAGTGATGTAAGATACTTAGGCAAACATGGCCTTGATTGTCAAGAACTCTTACGATCAATCTTGGATCCCAAGACGACTCACACACTCTACGATGGACAATGGATGATGGTGGTGGATGATGGTGTTATGGTGGTGGTGGGTGGTGGGTGAAGTGTGAGAGAGGTGGTGTGCCAAGGGATGGTTTGAGCTTGAGCCAAGCACTTCTATTTATAGGCTGAACAGAAGCTCGGGCACGGCCCCGTGTCCAGTGGGCACGGCCCCGTGTCCACATCCTCTCTTTCTTCATTAAATGCAGCTTGGTCTTATTAGTTGACCACGCCCCTGTGTCCGCAAAGCACGACCTCGTGTGCAGAAGAATCTTTGTACTATGAAGATTTGCCTGGATTGTGCGAATCTTATAGTTGACCACGGCCCCGTGTCCGCTGAGCACGGCCCCGTGGTGGGCAATAGAAGCTTCTACCACTTTGTCTTTTCTTCTGACACTTGGGCACGCCCCCGTGCTGGCTGAGCACGGGGCGTGTTCAGGCCTCTGATCTCTTGTTTTGCTTGGGAAGATCCTGTAGTGGGGTCAGGCATGTCATGTCTTGTTCCTTTTCTTGTATTTATGTTAGATTTTGATGTCTTTTTGCTTCTTTTGTTAATTTGAGCTCATTTAATCCTGAAAATACAAAAGGAAGACAAAACCACACTTTTTCCAACATTAGTAATAAAAAAGGGTTAGTTTTATGCCTCATTTGATGAAATTTATATGTTACATTTCGAACACATCAGTTGACTCACTCGATCGGATACCCGTCTGATTCATTTGTTTGATTTTGATTAAACTCATTGTGATTGTTTGTTAGTGATTCAGGTGATTCAAGATATACAAGGTGAAAATATCAAGACACAATTTGAAGATGTCAGGATATAGTGATTATGATAGTTGGTGGAGGAGAGATTACGCGAGATGGGAAATCGAAAAATTCAGGGAACCTTTCAAAGAAGCCCGGAGAGCAAAAAGATGGAATGACGAATTAGAATGTTACATGGATCCACGGGGTAATCCAGTTGTTGACCCATCAAAGGTGGATTTTGAAGCAGTAACAAATTTGTTTCCAAGACAGGCCACTTTCAACACAAGAAGGTTATCTAATAAAGAATATTTGCCAGATTTGTTGAACAAGATAAAGGAAGTTTGTGAAGCGAGTCTACCAAAGGTGGTAGAAATGAAAAAGAGGAAAGAACAAGAGCTGGAAAAGCTGATAGAGGTCGTAAAGAAAACGGCAAAGGAAACTGATGAAGAAGAACAAATGAAAGATGAAGATCAGAAAAAGACAGAAGAAGGAGGAGTGATAACAGAAAAAATTCAAACTGAATCTTCTGAATTGTTTGACAAAGACAAAAGCATTGAACAATCTGATGATAAAAATGAAAACAAGTGCAGGAATTGCATAGAAATGTGCAAAGCCTGTATTGAAAAAGATGAAATAATCAAAACAAAAGATATTGAAACAAATAAAATTGAAAATGTTTTCAAAATAAAATGTAAAGAAATGATTGAAAAAGAAGAAATTTTGAAACTAAAGGTTGAAAAGCTGACACAGAAGTGTCAAGATCTTGAAAAGGATAATGATGTGTATAGACAAATGTGTTCAGCAAAATGTGTTGGTTGTGTTGAAAAAGAAACTAAATTTCAAGATTTTCAAAAAGAGTATGATGTTTTAAAGTAGTCGAGTCAGAGAGTACAAGAAGCTTATGATACTTTGAAGAGCCAAGTTAAATGTTTTGATCAAAGATTGTCTGAAACTTTGGTAACTAAAGAAATGTATGAGAGAAAGATTAAAGAAAAGCAACTTGAATTAAACAAGTGTGTTGATGAAATTGCTAATCTGAAACAAATTCTGGCTGAAAAAGAAAAGGTTGTTACCAAACTTCAAAGTTATCATAACTCTTCGTACATTCTCGAACGCATTTTCAACATCACACCAGATGACAAAGATACTGATAAGAATAAAAAGGGTATTGGTTCAGAATTTCATCAGGTACCACCACCATTGAGAAACAATTATACTTTTTATGATGAGGAAAAGGTGGCAAAAGGTTTGAACATAGTTGACCAATTACCTGAAAGTATCGATGTGACTTACTCCAAAACTGATGAAGCTAATGATTCAGAGGTGGTAAGTAAGGTTGTTGAAAGCGTTCTGAAAGATAAGTCAAACAAAGGTAAGTCTGAATCACATGATGAAAATGAGGGAAATTTTCATGATGGCTATCTTAAACAGACAAAATCCGAGAAAAATTTGAATGATGATTCAAAAGGATTGGTTTACACCATGATTGGATCAGACAAATTATTCTTGGATGTTGTGTTCCCAATTCAGAATGTGATTTCAGAAAAGATTGATAAAGTTTTTAAGATGGTTGAAATTGAAAAGTCTGAAATTTCAAAATTTGCTGGGAAGGGCAAGAAAACTTTTCATAACAAACCCGGTTACAAAAAGAAGAATATGAAAGTAGGGTTGGGTTATAAAAAGAAACAGAATCAAAATAAAAGTTTTGAAAAACAAAATGTTCAAAAGAAAATGAATTTCGTTCACGGGAAAAGTTCGAAAGAAGAGAAAGAACTCCAATTTAGACGACAGTCTAATGAAGAGTTCTATGCTCAGAAAAAGCAACAACATCAGGCTAAAGATGTTTCAAAGAAAACGTGTTTTAAATGTGATCAAATTGGACATGTTGCACGCAAGTGTCCTAACCCAAAGCCTGTTGATGTTGAAAAACAGAAATCTGAGGTTGAGAAACAAAAGTCTACCAGATTTGATTCAAAACAAACTTGGAGGTTCAACACAAACAAGTTTGCTTCGAATCAAACTTGGAAACCAAAACAGACTAGGTCTGATTCAAGACAAACCCAGAATTCTCACACACCCAGATTCAGAACAACACAAAGTTGGCAAACATCGGTTGATATGACAAAACCAAACCAATTTTGGAAACAAAAAGTTGTTGTTCAAAGTCAAAATAATCAAAATGAGTCACGATTTTACAAGAGAAGTGCTTCAAAAGGACAAAAATGGAGTGCTAAGAAACAAGTAATTTTGGTAAAAGATGAAAAAGTTGAAGTTAAAGTTAAAGTTGAAAAAGTTTTTGATGAGAAAGATTTTCCGAAATTAAATGATACATATTGTGTTGAAATGCCTAAGGTTCAACAGACCTGGGCTAAATTGTTCAAGTAATCAAGTAGTCTGAATGTGCAGGTGCTCAAGATAACTGAATATTATCAAGAGGAGGGTCGGAGCAGCCTGGCACAACGAGGAGAGAAGGCTGCTGAATCCTGGTTTGGTTGAACAGGGAGTTTAACATTTTCTGTAAATAAATAAACAATATTTCAAAAACCCTAAAAATTGAAAAAAAAAAACTTAAAAACCAAAAATATGTTTGTTTTTAATTTTTGTCAAAAATAGAAAATTACAAAAAATATGTGTTGCTTAAATACGCCGAAACCCTCACGGCTGAACAAACATGATTAATTTCACGAGATTGAAAAACGGTTTTCAAACTGTAAAATATCAATGTGTTGTAAATCATGGGGGTACATTAGATTTTCTGCAAATCAGTGCATGAGAAGCAGAAAATGGATGGCGAGATAAAGCTATCAGTGTTGGTTGTCAAATTTTCTTTAAATGGTTTTGAATTTTAGGGGGAGTAAGAAATTGTCTAGAAATCCAAAAACATTAGAAAATTTGAAAAAGCTAAAAACATGATAAAATTCAAAAATTGAGTTTTTGTGTAAAAAGAGGAAATGATAGTACATCAGTAGACAGTTACAGTACGCTAAAGAAATGGAAAGTTTAAATGTGTTAAACGATCTCACCGTGGATGTGTCGGTAGGTTTTTATACATTTAGTAAACTTTTTCGGGATATAAACCTAAATTCAAACTTGCTTATTTCGTGGGGAACACTACTTGGATATATATGTAACCCCTGAAATCTCGTTTGAAAGGTCCCTTTTTCTGATATACTAGGTCTTTATACTCAGTGATATCTGGGGTATTATTCCGGGACTTCTGCTAAATGGAAGTTCTGACCTAGTCCTCGAATAATACTTTTCGCAAATGCTTGAAACATAGCATCACCCTCAGCATATATGATAAGACAATAAAATTGCTAATCAAATGCTGTTGTAAACAAGATCCTCTAAAGGGGACACACCCAAGTCGATTCGTGATCTCTCTGCTGAACGGTAGTTCTGACCTGAGCTCTCACGGTTTCATACTATAATTTATTTCCCTTACAGATATCATATGTGGTATACTCACCTGTAAGATTGAATATTGGGATCTGGATACGGGAGTATATTCAAGAGGTGGGACACATGAATGAGTCTAAGTTCTTAATACATCTAATTCGTATCCTGAATCAGTTAAACTTTGTGTGAAAATTTAAGTGGATCAGTATATCGACAATCTAAGTGAATTGTTTAATTCTTAATGTGTAAAAAAGCTCAACGGTACTTGTGACTTGTCAAAAACTGATATGATCCTCTGACGCAAACTCAAACAAAAATACTGTCTGTAAATATGTTTGTAAATATTTCTTAATTGCTTTATGTTTTCAGAAAAATACAAAAAGATTTTTGATTCTGCTTTATTTTCGACAACCGATGTCTGAGATGCTGAGTGTCAAAATCTAAGTAAGCTGATTGTGTTTCTGAAAATAAAACAAGTTCATTAATTTGAAACTTGAATTTTTAACAAAAATCAAAAATAGTTTGTGATATCTCCAAGGTCATTAGTTTGGAATTGGATGATTAACTGTGAGGGATTTGGATGCTTATACTGTTAAAATCTGTAAAAGAGCTAGTTTCCGATCCGGTTCGTTGAAACTGCCAAATCTTAAAGATTGTTGATAGGGGAAAAGATTCAAGTAATCCTGGATATATTCATATTTTTATATTTTAAAGCCAGGTTCTTGATTTAGAAAGTTTAATAGAGCCAGATTACGATACCTGGACAACTGAAAATGTTTTCTTTGTAAAAATATTCTAGCTTATGCTGAGAAAGCCAGGATTTTCAATCCTGGATGATCAAAATGTTTTACTTATAAATGTTTGAGAAATTACAGATGTTGTACCAGACTACGATCCCGATAGCCATGTCTAAGGGGGAGTCTGAAGACGAGCTCAACGCAAGAGGAAGCGTGGATTCAAGGAACCAGGAAACTATCCTGAAGGAGCTTGTATACGGAAATCCAGGTGTCGATCCCAAAGCACGGAAGCTTGACGACAGGGGGAGCCTGAAGAGTCTACTGAAAGAGGAAGCTGAAGTTGAAGACAGATCCACGGGGATTCTGTTCAAGCTAGAGACAGAAAAAGAACAGACGCTACGAGTCTGACTAAATGTTTGAGATTGACTACGGCAATATCCAAGGGGGAGTCTGTTAGTGCAGTATGTCTATCGCCTCCTTCATCTCAAGACTGTAGCAGAAATAGATTAATTCTAGGCTTATTTTGTAATATCTAGTTAGTAAAGGGCAAGGTGGCATAATTGTAAATAAGGAGAACCTCCTTATATCCCTTGTGCCTATAAATAGAATCCTTAGGGTTAGGATTTAGAACTTTTGAGACTTTTGCCATTTTGCAAGGATAGGAAGATCTAAAAAAGAAAATTCGATTTCGATTTTAAGGAATCGAAATGTTCGAATTAGGGTATACAAGGAATCCAATTAAGGACTCGGATTTGAAAGGAAATCATCCACAAGGGTCTAATTGTGAAGATAAAAAGATCCCATATGGATTTTGGGAATTGGAGAGCGGGAGGCGTTTCAAAACCTTGCACTAGACGTGCTTAAGTCAAAACATGAGGTAAAATGCTTATGAAGTTGAGATGCTCGATATGCCAAGGTGACATATGAAGCGAAATTTGAAGGTTAAGTTAATGTATGAGGAAAATATATATATTTTTTTTGAAATCATTAAGTAAGTGTATTAGATAAGTATATTTATAAAATGTTTTAAAATCATGCGAGATAAATTTTGAAATTATGTATAAGGTTTTTAGAAATCATGAATGATGTTTTTGAAGTCATGCACTTGATATAAGTAATTATATGGTATTAATAACATTTTGAAATCATGAAGGTTGTTTTTGAAAACATATGTTATGCATGTTGAAAAAAAATCAGAACGTAATGGGTTTAAGATTTGAAAATACCCTTAGTTATCTAACCAAGAATTCAAAGGCACAGATATGTGAAAAGCACGATTACTCATAATGTCACTTTATTTCATGTACTTCGTTTCTTAGAATGAAACGAGTACTTAGAATTTTCCAAGGGAATCATGAGCAAACGCAAGAATGGGAAATTCGCAAGAGCAGTTTGTAAGGAACATAGTTCCTTGATGTAGGTATCATAGGGAAAAGTCATACACACATATACTACACTTGTACATCAGAATTGTGAACAACGATTTATTTATAAACAATATAGATTGTTTCAGGGTTCAACAAAAGATACAAAAGCATAAGATTCAAATTATTCAAAGCAGCAGCATTTTCTAATCAGCCAAATGCTCATCCGTGGGTCAGATTTGCATTAGCAAGCATTGGGCAATCCCTTCGGAAATGGCCCCTCTCGCCACAGTTGTAGCAAGACCCTGGTGAGAAACGAGCTTGAGCAGGATTGTTGCCGGCTTGATTTGGTGCAACTGCAGCTCGGCAAACTCTTGCTGTATGACCTATAAGTCCACAAATTTGGAATTTGCGGCACTTCACACTAGCATGATGATGAAGGTTACATTGGTTGCACAAGGGTGCAATTCCATTGTATGGCTTCCTAGCAGGGGGTTGAGCTGGTTGGTTGGGGTCGGCTTGACCATTGTGAGTGACCACGTCAAAGTTCTGAGAAGCCTTTCGCTTCTTTGACTTCTTAGGGGATCCAGTCTGTTCATCCATGGTCTTTGATTCCTCGATTGGTTTCTTGGCTGGTGGTGCTGGCTTGACTTCTGCTTCCTTTGGTGGCTCTTGAGTGGCTTTATTGTTGAGACGATACATGGCAATGCCTAATTCAACAGTCTTCAGGATTAATTCGCCTATTCGTTGGGCAAATTTGGCAGTCTGCTCGGATATCTGCGCATCGTTGCGATGAAGAGACATTCTGGAGGAAATGAAGGATATAGGAGGAAACAAATGAAGTGTTATCGGCAAATAAAACAAAATGACAACGCATAGAAATTGCGATGATTTGTTTGTTACCTAAGGCAAACAAATGAGACGGTGACTAATCAAAGTAAGCGGGTCATATTAATGTATCGCGAAGACATGCTTTAGCCTATAAGTGGACACTCACCCCAAGAGTTCCCAGGTAAGAGTGACTGGTCCGATTATGTGGATTTGTACGAACACTCTAGCCTTAGATAGAAAACTCAGAGTACAGGCATCCACTCTTCCAGATTGCACGTGTTCACACTATAAGACCCAAACTTTGACGAGGTTTTGAAAATTCAAAGGGGTTCAAAACCTTATAACAGAGGGTTCAAAACCTAGTAATCAATCATCCTAGAACAGATGATTAGTTTACAAAGTGGTTTTGAAATTTATGTTCTTGTTGCGGTTGTCACTTAAGGATAGGTGACGGTATTGTTTTATGTCTAAACGCAAGTAAACTCGCGTTAGGGTCCTAGGAAGGTTATATACTAGGTCAAATCATTACTAATAACCTAATTCCCTATAACCATGGGCTCTGATACCAACTTTTCTGTCACACCCCGACCACGTAAAACAACAAAACGTGACGGAAACGCCGGAGAGTGTTGTAACAGAATCATTGTTTCATAACACATGGAAATTGAAATATTGTTTTATTGATTAAAAGAGTTACAATGTCTTGACAATCAAAGAAACATAACATAAATAACTAGTCTTGCATCTTTTATTGTCGCTAAGGCCCAAGTCCGCCTAAGTGTATCTTGATAAATCCTATGCATCATATCCTGAAACACATGTGAAAATAGGTACGCCAGCATAAAAATGCCTGTGAGATACATAGGTTTTGTGAAAAATAGAATTCATGACTTATGTTTAAGAAAATGTTTAGTCATGAACCTTGTAATTTGCTTTGTCTTGTAAATCATTTGAAAAGTGATAAATAAACCAAATGATATATATGTATAAAAGAATAATACATGGTTAAGTAAATAACCAAGTAAAATGAGTTTGTATCAGATAAGTTGTTTGTAAAACAATGTATTGTGAAAAGTATGTTATTTGTATAAAATGTTATATGTCTAAATTGAAATGATTCAAATAACGCTACGATATGTAATACCATACAAGCACTTATATATAAGAAGTACCAGCGGCGTATCCACCATGCTTGTATCATATTACACACGCCTCGTTACTTAAATCACTTACTCAAACCAAACCACCAAAGTAAAATGTTTATGTATAATCAAATGTCAAAATGTTTATGTGAAAACCATGTCTAATGTCTATGTCTAATGTAAATCATGAATTGTGTATATCAATGTCAAAATGTTTATGTGTAATGTAAATCATGAATTGTGTATATCAATGTCAAAATGTTTATGTCTAATGCAAATCATGTAATGTGTTTCCAAAATACCATGTATGGTAAGTGAAATATATCAACTAAACCATATGTAAAATGCACAAAAACAAGGTATTGAAGTAAAACATGGTTTAAATCAAAGTTATGTTTTGTGGAACAAATGCATGCTATACTGATATAAACATCTATGCGGTATTGTGAAAATGCATACATCCAAGCCTTGCGACTGTAGAATAAACCTTAGCACAAAGTCTAAGGCCCACCTAGAAATGTATTCAGATTCGGTCATTCCTTCCACCCAAACAAACCTAGGGTTTCAGGAATTGGAGTTGTCAAGTCCTATGGTACCATTACCTACTAACGAGCGGCGTAGCTAATGTTAATGAATGTATATTGTCCCATTTAACAACCCAAATGTCATACCAAAATGTAAGCATGTGATGAATAAAAAATGTACTAAGTATGCAACAAATGAACATACATAGCATGTGATGTGATGTAATGTAAAACAATGCACTAAGTATGCACACCATGGACATACATAGCATAAAATGTAATGTAAAACAATGTACTAAGTATGCACACAATGGACATACATAGCATAAAATGTAATGTAAAACGATGTACTAAGTATGCAACAAAGGACATACATAGCAAAAACACAATGAAATCATGTACTATAAGTGTACTATTGAACATAACAAGCATATGATATGAAAACATGAAAGGCACGAAAGTAACAAGTAGGCACATGTGTTTCACCCCAAAATGTTTGGAAAACAGTAAAAGAGGGGTCTATGTACTCACTTGAGATTGCTCAATAGACTTTAGATATCCACCAAGCAAAGCTAGAAGATCACGGAATTAAACGGTACCTAATATAGGTAACTACATTAATAAACGAACCTATTCGGAGGATCGGGTAGCATGAGGGTTTGTAAACCAAATGAGTGTAGGAACTCATGTAATATGGTTTAACAAAGCCTACATACTAAAATGAAACTTATCCTAAGTGCTTACGACCCATTACGACCCGTTTAGGTAGCTTATGCTACTTTAACGCGTCGTTTGCGTGAAACGCGTTCAGACCGCCTAACTAGTCCTATTGTTGGTGCACTAAATGTCTGCTGACTACGTCTTATCGAGTCATTTGTTTAGATAGAATAAACGAGCACACAATAGATTAGAAATTTAGGTTTTACATGTTGATATAGGGAGTTTCGCTTGAAACTGATATTGTGTAGTTCAAGCGAAACCGGTTCAAGTGAGTTCGCTTGAAAGCAATCTTGACATCCTCAAGCGAAACCTAGTAGTTTGTCATCCTCAAGCGAAACCTAGGGTCTATATATAGGTATGTGTGTCATTTGAAGCAAAAGTGTGAAGGTGTTTATGTGTGAGTCGAGGTGCTGCCGAAATTTTGTTAGAAATTGATTGTAAAGACTCAAAAAAGCATTAATAGAAAAGAATTGAAAGAAACAAAGCTGTTGTGACTTGGTTTACTCTGTTTCCGCCTTTGTAAACGAAGATGAACTACCTTAACTGACTTTTAGGGTCACGAACACGGTCCAACAAGTGGTATCAGAGCCCAGGACAAGGAGTTCATACCATAGCAGCTTGATTCTACCAGAATTTCTCATCTCTACTCACTTCTTCTCATATTTTTCTGATTTGAACGAGTTCTAACGGTTGAAATGGCCTAATTTTCTCATATGTTGTGTAAAATAAAGTATTAACAAATCCTACAAAGTATCAGATCAAAATACGGATTAAAACTGATAAAAAAATGGCTTAAAACAGTGTTTCGCTTGAATTGGTTCTTCGAACTTTCGCTTGAAAATCATAAGTTTCGCTTGAAAAATCTGTTTACTTGAAGCGAAACCATATTATTGGCTTTCGTTTGAACTGTTCAAACTTGGATTATTGGCTTTCGCTTGAACTGTTCAAACTTATATTGGCTTTTGCTTGAACTATTTGAACTTGTTGTAGCTTTCGCTTGAAACCATTTTGTTTCAAGTGGTTTCGTTTGAATCTATTTTTTTCAAAATCAAGAAAGTTCTAAGTGTTTGTTGATTTTTCAGGTACATACGAGATGGATGATTACAATCCATTCTGTGATATCTTTGCATTTGCTGGAAACGGTGGAGATGATACTTCTTCTAGCAACACTAATGAGAACACGACGAATACAAAGAAAAAGTTATCAGATGCATTGGAGGCTGAAAGTGCTTTCGGAACTTATAACAAACCGCCAAAGTTGATGGCTATAGAAGAATACAGTCGGTGGGCAAAGAAATTTGAGGATTGGTTGATGGCTTTTGCTTTTCCTAGCTGGAATAGTCTAAAAAATGGTTACAATGATGGAGGCAAAAGTGGTCAAAGTCTGCATAGGCTCGAATGTTGAGACCCGAGCCTTTGCTAAATAGAATCCCTTTGCCTGGGGCTTTCTTTAAGTATCGAAGTAAGCGAAGAGCAAGCTGAAGATGAGAATTTGTGGGTTGGTGCATATATTGACTTAAAAACTGCACAGTATAAGAAATGTCAGGACGAGTGTGAGACAAGTAAATAAGTTTACCTACCAGTTTTTTATAACTTGTAATATTGGTTAAAATTGACTTATCGGTTTTGCAAAAATTCATGACAACATGATGTTGCTCGATAGGGGTGTTGATAGGTTTACACCCACTAAGACCGAATTCAGCTAGTAATTCGACACAATACTTCCTTTGAGACAAACATATGCTTTTTTCAGTTCTAAGGACCTCAATACCAAGAAAGTATTTCAACAATCCTAAATCTTTTATAAGAAATTTTGTTTTAAGAATTTCTTTTACTTTGGTTATCTCATTTTGATCATTTCCTGTAATAACAATGTCATCAACATAAACCAATAAGATCACAAGTGACGAATTTTTACTTTTAACAAACAAGGAGTAATCACATTTGCTTTGAACAAAGCCGCATTCAATAAGGACACTAACCAATTTTTCATTCCACATCCTTGGAGCTTGTTTAAGCCCATATAAGGATTTATTTAATTTGCAAACTTTAGTTTCATTCATGGAGAAAAAACCTTCAGGTAAGTGCATATAGACATCTTCATTTAGACTACCATATAAAAAAGCAGTGTTAATGTCAAGTTGATAGAGAGGCCAGTCTTTTTGTACAGCAAGACTGATGACACATCGAACAGTGACCATTTTTACTACCGGGGAAAAAGTTTCATCAAAGTCGACCCCTTCCTTTTGACTATACCCTTTGGCTACAAGTCTAGCCTTGTATCTTTCAATTTCACCTGTTGATTTATATTTTATCTTGTAGACCCACTTACATCCTATTGGCTTTCTATCCTTAGGCGGGTCAACTATGGTCCATGTGTTATTTCTATTCAAAGCCTTCATTTCTTCATTCATGCCATTTACCCAGTTTGAATCATGTTTTGCTTCGAAATAATTTTTTGGTTCACACGATTTATTTAAGCTAGACGCAAAACATAGATTTTCAAAAGACAGCTTGGAATAGTTTACTACTTTTTCCATACCATATTTCACTTTTCCTTCAATTATAAAGTCATTTAGTTTTTTTGGTATGGATGAATTTCTAGCAGATCTCCTAACACGGATAGACGGTTCACTAGTTCCCTCAGATGAGCCATTGTTATCATTGGTAGTTTCTACACCATGAATGTCACTGGTACCTTCAGCTATCTTCTCCTGAGGCTGCTGGGAAATAGCCTCGCCATCAGGATTTTGATGGTGGGCACCAGGTTGTTGATTGGTGTTAACTGCCTCACTATGGGCCCTTTCATCATCATAGGGTGTTTCACTGTTAGGGGTATTTGGTTGGCTTGAGTCAAATAAATCAAAGAAATTTAAAGTGTTTATTAATATATTGTTATCTGACAAATCTTCATTTAGTTGTTTATTATCTTTTAGAGGAAAAACTGTTTCATAAAACTTGACATCTCTAGGAATTTTTTTTTTTTTTTGATCAAGGCTCCAAAGTTTGTAACCTTTTTTAAACGGGGAGTAGCCTAAAAAAATACATTTGTCAGCATGTTCCCCAAATTAGTCAGAATTATTTAAAATCGTGCTGTAACAAAGACAACCAAATACTCTAAGGTGATTAAGAAAGGGTTGGAAACCAAACATTAATTCATACGGGGATTTTCCGTCTAGAATGGAAGAAGGAGTCATGTTAATTAAATAAGCAGCAGTGAGAACACAATCAGACCAGAAACGAAGAGGAATACCCCCTTGAAATAAGAGAGTTCTAGCAACATTTAAAAGATGTCTATGTTTTCGTTCTACTATTCGGTTTTGTTGTGGACTACAAGCACAAGTGTTTTGGTGGATGATTCCATTATTCCTCGTAAAGTTTGTCATTTGGTTATTGACAAATTATGTTCCGTTATCACTTCTAAAGATTTTAATTGTTTTGTCAAATTGAGTTTTTATTAGATAAAAAAAAACTTTCAATGTTGTAGAAAACTTTAGATTTAGACTTTAGAAGAAAAATCCAAACACACCTCGAAAAATCGTCCACAACAGTTAGAAAGTATCTAAAACCATCATAACTTTGTTTTTTATAGGGACTCCAGACATCTAGGTGAACCAATTCTCCTACATAAGAGGATTTATGTTCACTTAAGGGAAATGGTTCTCTGTGTTGTTTGGCTTTATGGCAAACATCACAAGGAAACGACTCGCCTACATTTTTAAGACCATAATCATTTTTTAGAATTTTTAAGACTTGGTTAGACGGGTGACCTAACCTAGAGTGCCACAAGTTTATATTGTCATGACTGTTAAAGCACACCTTAGCAGATAAAGGAGCATCACCACATAAATATAACCCATCAATTTGACTACCAGTTGCTAGGATTTTCTTTGTGCGTAAATCTTGAAGATAACACGTATGTTCATCAAAAGATACACGTAATTTATTGTCACGAGCAAGTTTATAGACAGAAATTAGGTTGACGTAATACTCTGGTATAACAAAGACATCAGATATGATGACTTCTTCAGTTAATTTTAAAGAGCCAATTTTAGTAACTTTGGCATTTGTTCCATTGGGGTGTTTTACTGTAATGTTAAGATTTAAAACATCAATTTGGTTCAATAACCCTTTGTCGGACATAACCATATGTTGGTTTGCGCCAGAGTCAATGATCCAACCTAATGATGTATCATAGGAACAATTTGCAAAGTTGTAAAAAAATTTACTAAAAACATGCAAAGCAAAGAAATTAATAGATTTACCTCCACGGTTATTGTTTTGAGGTCTCTCACTGTTTTTCTCCTTAAGTAATCCCAATAGTTGAGTAATCTGATCAGAAGTAAGAGTAGGAGCAGATGTAGTAGAAGAGTTGTCACCTTTTTCGGGCGCAGAGACATTTGACACAGAATTATTAATCCTACCCCCTTGACTTGATTTGGACTTGTATCCTTGTGGGTATCTAACAAGTTCATAGCATCTATCCATAGTGTGGCCCAGTTTGTGACAATGAGTGCAATTAAGATATGGGTTAGGACCTTTTGAAAACCTTTTTTCAGTTTCATAATAGTGATTAGATTTTGAAGCGAAACCCATGTTTTGACCTTTAACATGGGTGTTTCCACTTCTTTGTGATTCCTCCCTCGATATGATAGAGAAAGCAGTTTTAATGGAGGGGAGAGGATCACGAGTTAAAAGATTAGTTCTAACCGGTTGATATATATCATCAAGACCCACTAAAAACTGCTTTTAATTTGATCAAATGACTAAAATCATTAAATTGTTTTGAAGCTTCGCATGAGCACGAGGGTAATTGCACCATTGCATCAAACTGTTTCCACATCATGTTTAGTTTGTGATAGTAATCAGAAACCGGACTCCCATTTTGAGACATAGAATTAATTTTTTGATACAAGCTAAAGACGACTGACCCATCCACTTTATCATAAGTTTCTTTTATATCCTCCCAAACTTCTGAAGCAAGTTTGGAATAGACCTGCCCTACATATCATTCTTCACAAATGGAATTTAAAATCCAAGTAAGAACGACAGAGTTGCATCTACCCCATTGTGACGCTAAAATTTCATAATCAGTAGATCTTTTGCATTTGCCATTTATAAAACCAATTTTGTTTTTTGCTTGCAAGGTAAGAGTGAAAGCATTAGCCCAAATAGAATAATTTTCAGTTCCTTTTAATTTTATGTTGATAACAGTTAAATTGCTAGAATCACTAGCATGTAAATAAAGAGGGTCACTGGCTTCAAGCTTGCTAATTAAGGTTTCTGACATATCAAAAAGATAAAGATTGAAGAACAATAAACAAACGCAGCGAATGATAAAGTTATTTAGTTTCAACAAACTCACCAATTTGCCTATAGAAAAGTCAATCGGTGGCCGTATCAGCAACAAGTAACTATACCCGATAAAGTTATCCGATATTATGTCAAAGCCACTTAATCCAAACGTTAAACAGATATGTAAAAGTTGTGGACCCAACAATATCAACAGATCAAACCGGAGATGGAAACAACCGACAAATCTGCACTCCAGTTGTTTAACAAGGCCCTTTTAACGACAACCCTATTAAACGAAAAGGATCCAAATAAGAAAAACACTGATAAACGACAACCCTTTTAATAGGGTTAATCAGTCGAGGAAAAAAACAGTGAGATGCTGTAGGCAACCGTCGATTCACGAGCAACGAGGCTCTGATACCATGTCAGAGACAGGTAATCGAGAGGGTTTATTACACAATCAACTCACAATGTTTTATTCAGAAAAATGATTACAAAGAGCAAAAACTTGAAACTTGAAATGGCAAATATAAATAATGAGACCGTGGGTTATAAACCCTAAGATCAATTCTAACAAGAAAGTGATAAGCAAGATGTTTCAGTTTGCAAACCTTCAATAATTGCTCGTATCTTCAAACCAAAGGGCTACACCAATGTTATATAGAGAGTTCCCTTATCAATAAGAAAGGCAAGAGCCAAAGTCAAGGCAATCAGAAGAAGCTGAAGCCAGAGAGGATGAAAAGAAGAGGCGACATATTCTTTTACAAGATACTGCAGGGCTTGAAATTAATGGGCTTGTGAGGCCAACCACCAAAAATATGCCAGAATTGAAGAAAGCCCAATATGCAAAAAAGAATAAAGAAAAAAATGATTATTAAATTGATTTATGAAAGGGAATAATATAAGATTAACAAAATTTAACAGAGATAGTGGTGGAGTGGTTGGGGAAAGACTTGGTGTTCCTTGTGACCCAGGTTCGACTCCCACTCTCCCCATTATTTTCTACGGTATCCAGGTGAAGGGCGAATACGGGTGGCGCCGGTTCGTCTTGGATGGGAGGCGAGGTTTTACCGATTATTTAACTGTCGTGTCTTCGGGCGGGTGGAGGCCGGGTTTCCGCGCGTCTGGGAGAGCCAAGGCGCTGGCAGCGGTCGAGTAGTCGATTTTGGTCACAGCACCCGGTGTCACGGTGGTTGACAATTCGTTCCTTGCCGTTAAAAAAAAAAAAAAACCCTCATGCTACGTCATTCTAGAATGGGTGATTTAAAATGGGTCAATGTGGGTTATTTACGTTAAACAACAGATTAAATGAGTGAAAATGTCAACAAAAAGGTACTTGGACTTATTTCTTATGCATGATCAAGTCATACACTTATAATAAAGAACCTTTTTATCGAGTTATAAGTTAAGGAAGGACAAAGAATATTAAAGTATCAACCCGACCCAACCCATTATAACAAGAGCCCAAATTTTACCCATTACGACCCGTTACCCAACCCATCTCACCCACCCGATTTGCTGTCCATACTTGTTCTATGGATGTATGATGAGGACGTAGCTTGGTTCCCGTAAGAACAATTTGCCCAGAAACAAAAATCAGTAGAACAAGTTTTGGTTGTTTCGTTCGATACATACAAGTTATACAAATAGTTCAGGTTCATACTATATGAAGAAACAAAAATAAGTGTGAAAAAATAATAAATCATAAGAAGTTAGATAAACAATGGCTTATGATCAAAGTAAACTGTATAGAATATAGAGATCGCCTTTTCGGCTTGTTTACATATGAATGGTTCGATTAGGTTGTTCTTTCGAAAGGTCTTAGGCTGAAACTCAACCAGAAGTTTATTTTTGATTCATAACACATTCTAAATTCTTTTAGGTAGCGTTTGGTATGGAGGAATGAGGGGTGGAATGGAATGGACCGTTACGAGGGAATGAGAAAAAGTGTGTTTGGTTGGTCGATGGAATGGAATCGCCCATTCCAAAATGCATTCCATTCCCTCAAAATCATTCCATCCGCACCCCCCTGTTTTTTTTCCATTCCATTCCCACTTCATCCTTCAATAAATATAACACAACCCCACCATCGTTGCCACCACCCACCATCACCACCGCCGTCCACCATCGCTGTTTGCTGTCGTCACCCACCTCCGCCGCCACCCACCCACTGCCGCCAGCCAGCTCCGACCACCACCACCACCTCCCACCTCCCACCGCCGCCACCCGCGACCCACCGGTAACACCACCACTGCCACCGCAACCATCGCCACCACCACCTTAGCCACTACCGCCACCGCCCCCACCCGCCACTGTCGTTGCCGCCAACCACCTCCGTCCCCACCTATTGTCACCACTAACACCTCCGATCACCGCCGCCACCCACCTCCGCCAACGCCGTCGCTGCCACTACCGATCACCGCCGCTACCCACGTCCACCACCGCCACCCACCATTGCCACCTCCGATCACCGCCGCCACTCACCTCCGCCATCTTCGTAAACCACCACCATCGCCACCCACCCCCACCACCGCTGCCGCTACCACCCACCGTCGTCACTGCCGCCACCCAACTCCACCGTCACCCACACCCGCCGCTATTACCACCCGCTGCCGCCGGTACAACGGCCACCTATCACCACCCACCATCATCGCCCACCACTGACCACCGCCATCCGATTTTATTCCTTCGTCTTTTCTTGTCAACCAAACAACCAAAAGTAATGATTCATTCCATTCTCACATGGTAACCAAACAAGACATGGAATGGTAATGATCAATTCCATTACCTCATCCATTCCATTACCTCGTCGATTTCATTCCACCGTCCATTCCATTACCCCATACCAAACATACCCTTATTTTAACATTAAGATTATTGATGTTTTTTGGGTCAGTTTTTATATACATATTATTAAAAGTTCAAAATTTCTTATACAACCTTTTAAATTTTTGTTATATCATATTTACCTTTTCAAAACACTAAAGTACATATTTATCCAACTCTAATAGTCTTTTTCACCAAATAAATTTAAAAGGATCTGTATATGAAAACTTGAACCCATAGTTAGGATATATATGATATTAGTTATAATAACAAGCACAACAACTATTATTTTAAAAATAGGCTAAAAGTGCTAACGGGTCAACTCGACCTTGTTAACCCATTTCAACCTAAACCTATTTTGACATGTTACCCGACACGCCCATTATGAACTCACACTTGAGCAGGCACCGTGAGAATAAGCAGGCCTTCCCGACTAATGGGAACTTTTTAAGTCACATAAGCCAACCAAATCTTAAAATCCTACAACAAACCATAAAAGAAAACAATAAATTGTATAAAAAGAGACCAACTATCTAAGACACTTTCACACGTAGTTTATTTAAGTAAAAGACTATAAACATGAGACAAACTGGATCAAAAGAAACAAAATTAAGGCTGTCACCTTTGGCTCTCGAATTCTCCTAATCATAGCGACAAAACGCTAAATAACCATAGTAAATACATCAGCAACAATCAAGACTTTCCATGATTGAGAAACATGACAGAATCTTGATTGTTGATGATATATTTATTATTATTGTCATTCAGCAGTTTGCTGCTGTGATTATAAGAAATCAAGAGCTATAGGTGACAGCATTAGTTCTTGCTTCTGGGAAATTAGACACAGAGTAAGTCTTGTTTACTATGAAAAGAAAATCAATATAACCGGTTTGTTTCAATTCAACACTTCATATTATTTATATGCCCTATTAAATAATAAAAAATAGAAAACAAATCTTAAATCTGTTAGGATTTCATTCGTTTTTGTCGGTTTCAGTTCCGATAAATTAGATTTGAGTAGATAGAAAAATAGTGTTATTCAATTTTTGTAGAATTTGATTTGAGTACATACAAAATTTATTAATTAAAAGAGTTATTAATTAATCGATAAATTAATAATTATTAATTTATATATTAATTAATATTTTATTAATTTATAGTAGAATACTTAGTTTACAAACACCTTTCAAGCTTCCACTTAATTATTGTATACAATGCATGTATATCAAATGAACGACCCAATTTGAAAGAAACCTTCAATCTCCCACCTTATTATGCTTCTTGTGTTTAATGTATCACTTTATGGACATTAAAAATATTTTCTATATAAATACAAGATCAAAATAGGTTAACACAAACAAATCATACACACAACATGGTTTCCCATCTTAAAGGTGTGAAAAAAACAACATGGCTTCGCAATGCAATGGATGTCGAAGATGTTCTGACTCACCCAGAAGAAAATGTAGTTGCACAGTTGTTGCACAGTTGATTCAAGGGGAAATTGATTTCAACAAAAAAAAAAGACAATTGAGTCATTTTTCAAGAAACCTTCATAAATCATTCATGTAATATGCTATATATAAGGAATTATTAATTTATATTTTATATGGGGTCTAAAGAAATTATCAAAAATGTATTATCTTATAATTTTAGCGAATTATTTATTTAGCACCCTATGCCCGAGTCGGGACCGGCAAAAAATATTATCTTAGAGAGTTTATTAAATAATCGAGTATTAATTTATCGAGCTTCTACTGTATTATTCAATTTCGAGTAAAATGCCAAAACCGTCCCTCAGGTCCATCAAAAAGACTTTTTTGTGCATTTCATTCTTTCACCTTTAGATTTTTTTTGCCATTTTCATTCTTGAGGTTCACAATTTATTGCGACTTTCGTCCCTCGAAAAATGGTAATCAGGGATGAAATGACAAGATTTCAAACTTTTTGGATAAAAATGATATCGTTTAAAAACCGAATTCAAAAATAAAATTTTAATTCAATATGGTTAAATTTAGAAACCCACTTTCAACACGTATCTTTGTAAATGGGTCAATTTCGTTATACAATGTAGATGAATCAAATGAGTGAAATAAAAAGAAGTTTATCTAACAAGAAAGTGGGTTACACAATTATTAAGGTAGGAGAAAACAATGTAACCTGGCCCATTTTAACATGCTCTAAAAGTTTACTCATTAGGACCCGTTACAAAGCACCTATTATAAACTCATACTTAGACCGTGGGGTATGGGGCGGGGGTTTGGGCGTGGGTTGGGGGAAAACGCCTAAGCCACCACCCCGGGTGGGCTTGGGTTTGGGCGTGGCTCTTGGGGCTTGGGTTTCAAGCCGGGCGTGGGGCGGTCTGGCCAAGCTGACATGGCGGGTTCTCACTGGACAAACCAAAGTAACCGTTGGGCTAGCCGTTGGCCAACGGCTATCTTTAAAAAAAAATTATTTTTCCACTATAAAACTCACATCTTTCCACTATAAAACTCACATCTTCTATAATCATCTCCAATTCTCCTTCTACAAAACGAAAAAATGCATCCTCATAACCGTCCTTTTGACCCGACCAACCCGTATGCATTCCAAGAAAATAATCCTAGCCCACCACCCATTCGTCCAATGCCTCGTCCATTTTTTATACACTCTTCTATGCCCCAAGAAGCGAGTTATGCATCGTATCTTGGGATTTGTTTGTTTACTAACTTCCCACACACCGATGATGCGATACCTACCACGTTTACACAAACGCCCATCAACCTTTCACCAAACTCCATCGACCTTTCACAAAACTAAACCGTCCCCGAAACTCAACCACCCAACGATGGTCCTTCCGCATCGAAACCCATCAAAAAGAGAAGCCATAAGAAAAAAACCGAGGGGGATAAAACACTTGAAACCGCTAAGCGAAAACAACTAAAATGGACCGTTCCTGAAGAACTTGCATTGGCGAGGGGTTGGTTTCAACAATCTCAACATCCAACTTTAGGTATTCTTAAACTTTGTGTATATTAATGGTTTTTTTTATATAACTTTGTAATATATTAAATTTTGTTTTTATAAAAATAGGAAATTCTCAACATCGAACCCATTTGTGGCAAGGGGTTAGTAGAGTATTCCATGAAGAATTGGGAAGAGAGGTTTATCGTGAAAACGATAGCTTATCCTCGAAGTGAACCGAGATAAGCGGCCAACTTACAAAATATAGTGGTTTTTTAAATAAAGCAAAACAAAACCCAAAAAGTGGTGAAACCGAAGCCGACATTGTGATGAATGCATTGGTTCAATTCAAGACAAATGTGGGGACCGACTTCCGTTTCATGCATTGTTGGGAGATTTGTAAGTTCCATCCAAAGTGGTCGAATATCCCCAGTGGTAGCGAAAGTAACACGTCTTCCAAAAGGTCAAGGGCCTCGTCCCAAGCCCAATATGATGCACGAGATCAAGAGTTTGAGGACCTTTTGGATGATTCGCCAAGCCCAAACCGGCCTGAGTATGGAAGAGATGCCTCAAAAAGGCGTGCTCAAAAATCAAGATCTGATACGGCATCGCCTTCAACTGGGAGTTCGGGCTTGCGTAGGGGAATATACAGCGACCAGTTGGATGACATTTCAGCCAAGTTAGATACATTCAACGTCTTCCAACAACAAAGGGCCGAACAACGAAAGAGCAAAGAAGTTAGAGATGCCGCTAGAGATGCTAGAGATGCCGCTAGAGATGCCCTGAGACAAAGACGTGATGATTTGAAATTGCTATCCCAGCCGATTAATCACCTACAGGGTGACGAGTTACAAATAGTGTTGGAGATGAGAGAAAAGATAAAAAACAAATATAAACATTAGGAATTGGTTTTTATGTAATTTTCTTTAATTAAAAATATTAACAAAAAATTAAATTTTTTGTTTACAAACAGCCCACCGGTCAGCCAAGCGAAGCCCACCAAACCCACGCCCCAAACCCCCGCCCCACCATACCCTGTTTAAATGTGACTCGCCCAATGTCGGCCCCCCAAGCCAGGTGTCACCAAATGCCCCAACCCACGCCCAACCCCCAACCCACCATACCCCACGGTCTTACAAAGCCACCGTGAGAATAAGCAGGTTTTCCCGTCTAATGGGAAATTCTTCGTCATATGAGCCAACGATATTCTAAATGTATTAAAAGAGACCAACTGTCTACACACTTTATTTAAGTAAATTTTAAAGATATATGCCAAGTCATACGTCCAAGTTTATTTAAGTAAAAGACTAAGAACATGAGACAGATTTGATAGAAAGAAACAAAACTAAGGCTGTTGTCTTTGGTTCTCGAATTTTCATAATCACAACAGCAAAACGCCTAATAACAACAATAATAAATATACAAACAACAGTCAAGATTTTTCATGATCGAGAAATAATTTCCGGTTTATAAAGGATTTGTATGGTATGGTTATATTCTGCATTACAGGTTTGCAATGCAATCACCTACAAGTCTAGTTGATTGCAAACTAGACCAGAAGACGGTTGTATTGTAAACTCGTAATGCAAAAGAATATAACTCAAAGATACAATTTTTTTACAAACCGGAAATTATGTTTCTCAATCAATGAAAATCTTGATTGTTGTTGATAATTTATTATTATTTGTTGTTATTCATCAGTTTGCTGTTGTGATTACGAGAAATCAAGAACCAAAAACAACAGCATTAATTTATGCTTCTGGGAACATGGTAAGTTTTGTTTAAAAACAAAGAAGATAACTATAGCACTAAACGATTACTCTGGTTGACATAATAAATCATTATATATCTGAAGAAAAGAAAAATAAACCGGTTAGTTTCAATGTAACACTTCAAACTATTTATATGCCTAATCAAATACATAAAAAAAATATAAAACTAATTATCTCAAATCTGTTAGGATTTGATTCCTAAAAAAACTGCAATTAGATAAAAAAAAAAAAAAAAAAAGACTTAGATAAACATTGACTTCTGATCAACTCAATTATCGAATGTAGAGGTGGCCTTTTTGGCCCGTTTATCTATAGATGGATCGATTTTGGTTGTTTTTTTGTGGGAAGAGATTTAAGAAGAGAGAGTATTATACTGTGGAGTTTTTATATATTTATTGACTTACTGAAGGGGTATGGTCCCATATTTTGCACCTACATGTGCGAACGCAAGTAAGCAGGGCACGCAGAGGACCATATCCAGCTTAAAATCATGACAACACTTGGCCATCATCGTTCGTTCGACGCAAGCTAAGTAAGCGCAAGCATGAGGATGCCAGCCGAGGAGGGTATACTCCGTACTGCTGGCAGAGCATGCAGCCAATCTGGACGCGTCAGGCTGTGATCATGCAATCACCACGATGAGCGATCGCGCAAGAGACAGCTAGTACAAAAGGATAGTGACGTGTAACCAACAGGTTGCGCCATTCACTGCCCCATAATCCCCACTCATAGCCGATGACACACTCGACATTAAGGACGATTCTCAGGCCACGTGGCTCCAATCATCATGCACCAACACCAAAGATCCTCTGCGTGCACTAACGGTCGTGTCAGATGAGACAAACAGGATATTCCTTTTTTTTGAACGGCGATTGACTCCAACAGTCGAGAGGATCACACCCACATTGCATGGGTCCCTAGTCCCCCTCGGGCGAGGCATCCGAGGTTGACCATAGGCGCTCCACGAGAAAATTTCCAGCCGACAGCCACTTGACTGCCGTTGCAGCCTCCGCACTCAAGAGCCGGAGTAACCGCACTGTAATAGAAAACTCGTGTGCGGCTCAAGACTCGAACCCGGGCTATTACGCACTCAAGACTCTTATCCATCATTGCCATGACCCCTCAACCAAGGTTGGGGTCATTTACCCCCAAATGCAACAGGTGGGGATCGAACCCGGGTCTCCAAGGAAACCCAAAGTTCTTTCCACCACTCCACTACAAGTTGGGGATAACAGGATATTCCTTGATAGAGACGTTTGGCCCAAGGCCCATGAGCTCATCTCCTTCTCATACTCTTAGCTATAAATAGAGAACTTCACTTCCAGGTTTAAGGATCGCTTCTCTCACTATCTCATTATTAACACACACTTATTATCCTCAAACGAGTTCTTATTTTCACTTCGGATGGTGGTTAAAAGGAGAACCCCCCACCTCTCTTTGTAACGAGCTTCACAGTGTTATATCGTTTTGCAAGAGCAGTTGTTGATCGAGAAATTATTAGACGAGGAAGGAAAGAAGATTAACTTTTGTGAAAAGGACCAAACCCACAAGTTAAACCGTTGGGTTAATTTGGTGTTTCTTCACTTACGAAGATATCCTTTTCGAGATTTTTTCGACACTTGTGAAGTAGTGGGTATAATTGTAAATTTATATTTTCAAGTGCTTTTATGATATATGTTTTTGCCTTTGGGGATACAAAAACTGGGCTGATGATCCAATAAGATGTATTCGGACCGTCTCATGTTCTAGAAATCCATGTACTAAGGTATTTAAATGTTCGATATACGTGTAAATATATGTATGAAAGATTAATATTTAGTGTGTGCTAATAAGTTTCTTTAAAGCTGTAAATATCTTCAGTAGGGAATCCGTCGCAATACCAACATAAGTTTTCCCTCCGTTCGGTCACAATCTGTTTGCGATTTCAAATACCCAATTTTGTAGTGTTTAAATCTAACTTTAGCATGGTGCTAAGCATTTTTTTATATTCGTGTCACAGAAAGGCTCCTCTCTGTGTCGAGGCTAACGGTGTTGTTTTCTCGTTCTTATTGTGCAGATTCAATCCACTCTGAAGCTAAACTCTATCTCGATCATAAGTTGAAGTTTTTAGAGTCTTCACTATGTGAACCAATTACGAAACCCATGGTTCGGTATGATATTTTTATAACTGATTTATATGATTCTGTTATGAATATACATGGATATATATTCGAATTAACCGAGATCAACCGACATTAAATCTAGCTTTAACTTTTTTTTTTTCTATAAGGATTGTATCATATGTTGGAAAAGTTTTGTTATGGTCTTTCATAAAAAACATATTAGTTTTGTTATAGTTATTAGTTGAGTTCATTCACATCCAAAGTCAGTTAGATGCACATTTTAATAAAAAACGAGTTGAATTGGTCATACACACCCTTAAACATACATATGGAACGAGGGACGAATTGAATGAACTTTTAAAACACACCAAGTGATTCTCCCAAGTACTCATATTAGTTCCCTAATTGTTGTGATTTCTTTGACAGCTAATAAAAGAATTCCATGTTAAGTATATATTTGTGAAGATAGTTTAACGTTTAAGACACTAATAAGAAAGTGATCCAATGCCAATGAGGTAGTGGTGAAGTGGTTGTGAAAAGAATTGGTGTTCCTTGTGACCCTGGGTCGATTCTCACTCTCCTCATTATTTTCTGCGGCATCCAATTGAAGAGCGAATACGGGTGGTGCCGGTTTGACTTGGATGAGAGGCGAGGTTTTACTGATTATTCTACTGTCATGTCTTCGGGCGGGTGGAGGTCAGGTTTCCGCACATTGGGGGAGAGCCAATGGGCTGGTGGCGGTCGAATAGTCGACCTTGACCACAGTGCCTGGTGTCATGATGATTGGCATGTCATTCCTTGTTGTTCAAAACAAAAAGTGATCCAATCTATTATATATCCTAACGAATATTTCTTGTTTCAACTATGAATTCATCTTCTTGTCCGTTGGGTTGGGCTTGTTGAGGGGTAGTTAGGTGATCAAAACATAAATATTAAGATTTAAGGGTGTAAACCAGCTGAACCCAAGACTAAGTTTGTTTCTTTTATAGGGTCGGGCCCATAGTTTATTGAAACAAGACCATTGCATAGGGCCCTTACAAAACTCGGGGCTCCAAATTCTAACAAAAGTTATTCTATATAACTCTATATTGGGTTTTGTTTGCAAACATAGATCAGGTCATCCGACCTATTCACTTCCTTAATATGATTTGACTATGAAAAATGTTAACTATTTTGATTACTCGGTGTGATGGGCAAGAGCAAGGGGGAAATCATGCCACGTGTCTACCACGTAGATAGACAGAGAGGGCTTTGCTTGCCCTCCAAAACCCCAAAACCATGGAATGGTGAGCATGGGCAAAAGCAAAAGCAAAGGGAAAGTTTTTCTATTTATTGAATTTTTTTGTTTTATAATTCTTTTATTAAACAAAACAGATAAATAAAAAAAGACATTTATATTAATTAAAACAATAATAATATATAAAACTATGAATAATGGAATTTAATAATCCCAACTTTCACTAATTGGCAGGCAACGAACCCAACTTCAAAAATAACCACTGGCGGTCCCACCTTTTGACATCTTGTAAAACATTGGACCTTTGCTAACACCGTTATAACGTTGATGACGTGTCAAAAAAATTTAACTGAGATGATTACATGGCAAGTTGACTGATTATGTGGGCCTGAAATTAATAATGTGGCATTTACAATTAATTAACACTATCTAAATAATATCTACCCACTACAATCAATACTTAAAACACTTCACTACTCTCACTATCATTCAGACCACATAAAATTCAAGCCCTAATTTCATCACCTCTCTCGCTACGAAGAACAAACCCTAATCTCTCTCACTATCGATCAAACAAACAAAGAAGCGATCAACATCAATGGCAGAAATCATCAAGATCAACGTATGGACTGGTGGGACACTCGAAGTTAAAACTCCGAATATGAGGTATGTTAGTGGTAAATCCACACTTTTAAGCTTAGATGTCGACAAGTTGTCGTTTTTTGAGCTAGTAGACTATGCAATGGAGTATGGTTCATACGATTCCAAGGATTTTCATCTTTATGCAATGGAGTATGGTAGATTGAGCAGGTTAGTTAGTGACAAAGATGTCATGGACATGGCATTGTTTGTAACAGATGATGAAATAGTTGATGTTTATGTTCAAATGGGACCAATAACAAATCATCAGGCACAGTCTAGTAGCCAGCCCACTAATTCTGAAGCCCAGCCCAATAACCAGCCCATTATAAAGCCCAGTTTACAGCCCAGTTCTTCTAGGTTAAGCATGAGCCCTAGTAAACCTATAAGTGGTTATAGGAAGTCTACTGCAAGCAAACTTACATCTCCAGTTGCATCTCCAATTGCATCACCAAGCAAGAGTGTTAGGTTTGTTGAACCTCCTGTAACACTTGAACCAATTGAAACAGAACCACCTGCTTCAACACATGGTGTAACAGGTGAGGAAAGTTTGGATGAAGAGGGAAGGTCAGAAGATTCTGATTATGATGATGTGAACTATGAACCTGATTTGGCTGATGACGGGACTGACAAAGATGATGAAGAGTGGTTAGGGTTAGTTGCTGCAATAAAAAAGGCGAATAAAGAAGAAGTTGTGTCCAAACAGAAGCTGGTTACTGAATGTTTAAAACAAAATGATGATGTAGCAGGTGTAACACCCCGCGCTCTTGAAGCCAAAGTACAAGTCAAAGTCACGTCAAAGGAAGAAAAGATTACTAAATGCGATCTGTCACTCCTTGCTTAATTACTGATTGTACTCTTTGACTTTGTAATCGAATCCTTTAATTTGTGTACTTTAGTTGTATTATGTGGAGTATCTGTAATAATCGCAGTTTATCGCTAATCGATTTATCGCTATCGCATCGCAACTCGAATAACGTGTTCTGGATATTTTTTACGTGTGTGTGTGCTATTTATGTGTTGCTTGTGCATGTTTAATTATGTTCATGGTGATTATTCGAAAACGCAATCGCAACCCTATCGCAACGCTATCTCATCGCGAACTCGAAGTTTAAGGGTTATTACTTTTTGTGTGTAATTAATGGGTAATACTATTGCATCGCTACTCGAAACGCATCGCAACGCTCAATGCACGAAACGAAACATCGAAAACTAACTCACCAAACCCATCCGATTGAATGACCATTCGATCGAATGGTCATCCGTCCGGATGACCATCCGATCGGATGGCCATCCGATCGAACCGCCTTTCGTTCCACCTCATTGCACCGACTTTCCTCTTTTGTCACCTATAAATAACCCTGTCACATCACTATTCATGATGTGACAGCTCTCTCGTCCGACCAGCATGTTCCAACCCTATTTTCTCTCGATTTCTCGTGATTCTTGTAAGTTTCTACCTCAAATCTTGTACTTCTATGATCTACACACACTCCTTCATCTTTTTCACCATCAGATCTTCACTTTTAACCATGAAATCAGCTAATTTGAGGTGTTCTAGGATAATGTCATCATGGGTTCTTTATGAACTTCAAGATCTGACCTCATTCCACCAAGAACAACTCAGATCTAATGGATTTCAACATGTTTAAACACTGATTTCACCTAAATCTAAACATTTTCAAGATTTAAAAGGATTGAAAGATGTTTTCATAACTTTCTTTCAACTCTTTTACACTCATGCACTCAAAACCGATAGAATCGGAGCTCATTCAGGCCTTCCACTCATTCTCTAGTGATGTGTCGGTCTGAGATCTGATTCCTACCAACGAGATAACCGACTTAGCGGGTTAAACAGGAATAACCTTCAAGGAACAACTAACTGATCAGGCTGGGGTGATTCCCGTCCGATTGGATGACTTGGGCTTAATAAGGTCCCCGTTGTTTAACACGTTGTCATACCGTCTCGATCAAACCACAAACTATCAAACTTAACAAATTTCAAGACGAGCCAGTCACCAAACGGACTACCGTCCGATCGGATTGCCATCCGATCGAACGACAATCCGATCGGATGACTTGAGGTCTCAACACTTGAACATTTTCACATTTTCAATACATATCAGTATCCAGCGAATGGCTATCCGATCGGATGACCATCCGATCGAATGACCATCCGATCGAATGACCATTTTGCTGTGAACTTGTTCTCTAAGAAATATCTCCTTTAGAACGGATCGCCATCCGAGCGAACAGCCATCCGAGCGAACAGCCATCCGACCGGACGACCTAAAAGGTAGAGATGCTTCTCTGTCTTTAAAATGCTACAACGAAAACTTCAAAGCCATCATAAACAAACACATCCATCCCAAACGAGTGGCAATCCGACCGAATGGCCATCCGACCGGATGACCATCCATCCGGATTGTCATCCGATCGAATGACCATCCGTACGGATTGTCATCCGACCGAATGACCCTTCGTCACTCTGTCACTCACACCGTTATACGCACTGTTCTTCGCTTATGCGACCGTTCTGTAATTAGGCTAATCTCTCAGCGCTCCCTTCAATCCAAGACGGTGTTTATTTATTAAACACTTTCTGTGAGTATACTCGATCCCTTTTTGCTTTACGCACTTTTGGGTGTTACATACATTACTTAAACTAAATCACATCTATCACACAACGCAAACACTTTTATACGCTGATCTCTAATGCATGTTATACGTGTTACTCGATGAGTGCTTGCATGTTATGTTTACACAGTGATTCTTGCCTGACACCTTAGCAACAATAGTACTATAGTTTGGACTTAGCACCTGTCGTGGACGAGGGTTGTTAAGGGTATTTCTTCATATGTCACAGTGGTGATTTGTGTTACGCATTCGATAACTCGCAGTCATGTCTGTGCATATTTCATTGTCGATAACCTGTTAGCTTCACTTTTCAACATGTTACATGCTGGTTAAGCGTAAACGTTTTCGCTATCTACTATACTATCAAACTTGTATGCTCACCTTTACACTATGTGTATTGAATTTTATTTTAACGTATGTGACAGGTGTTTAGGATGTTTGCTCTACTTGCTGAGTTGTTTCTAGACTCCATCAAACTTGTATGCTCACCTTTACACTATGTGTATTTAGACTCCATCTAAATCTGAGTTGTCGGAACATTTTATCTGTCTTTGAGAAAACAATGTCTGTAATAACTGCTTTTATTTGATATATTATGGTATGGGACATAATGATTAATATCCAGAAATTTTAGTTGTTATGGATTTCTCTTGGACAATCTATTTCGCTCAGTGCCGCGCCCCGATGATTCCGCCATCGGTTGGGGTGTGACAGATTGGTATCAAAGCCATAACTATAAAAAATTAGGCAAGACTCGACCTAGTCCGGGTCGATGTCTTAGAAACGACCTAGTCTATAGTCTAAGTACCAACAGACCGCCTTGTGCAAACCCGGTAGGGGTCTCGCACAAGCCTATTTATGCTATTCGATCGGCTCGCAATCATACTATACTCTATCACTCTGCCTTTCCTGAGGCAGGCACACCACACGCTGTTTTCATAAAAAAATGAATGAGTGATTAGGTCAAGAGTAGGTGTGAAAACCGCAAACTCTCGATTGGATCCCTTGTTCGATGCGCGATTTTTACTATAAACACGAGAATTTGCGTTGAATCAGGAGTGAAATTCGTACTTCGATGCAATTCTCGTGATTCTATCACACAAACAGGAACGTAGTCGCTAATTTAGGGGAGAAACCCGAACCTTGATGACTCGTTCCGTTCCCTATTTTGGTTTTACAAAACTCTCACCAAGGTCTCGATGGATTCCAACGACTCGAGGTGCATAAATAGCCGAAAGGATGCATGCCAATCACCGTATTCCGGTGATAGAGCATAGTCTATTAGGCCAAAAACACGTGTTCGAAGCCCTTGAGAATAGTCGAATCACTTTGGGTAATCGACGTCTATCAGCCGAGACAATCCCTTCTCTATTTTATGTGTTTCGATTCTGGATTTCCCAACCGCTGACTCTGTGATTTATTCTAAATTATCCCTTTTATGTGGAAATTTTTACGTATTTTATGTGGTTTTACATGTTATGTGTTTCGATTTTTGGTGATTTGTACGCTTTTCGCCTTGATCGCACACACAACTCGCACTGCACAGCTACCTCAAAACGTTAACAAATTGCTTGCTATGCTACTCGCTTATGCTATACTACTCTCTATGTACTCGCAATAGCTACTCTCGAACGCGCGAACCTTGAATAATAAGTGAATACGTGCAATATATGTAGGTGAAAATGTACACTATCTAGTGGATTACGTGCCTCTGTGCTCTACATGCTTAGGTGCTTATGTGTTTACGTGCCTATGTGATTATGTGCCTACGTGACTCCGTGTTAGATGTGTTCCTAAGCTTTATATAAAGTAGCTTGAGGTGATGCTATAGAATATGCTAAGACTTAATCGAAATCGTGTTTGAGTCCTGTGACGATGTCTGTTGCAGACAATGTCATCATTCGGATCTCACACAGCTCGCTCCGCTCGTCGTAACCATGAGGACAAACACATAGCTACTCTCGTCGCAAAGCAGATGGCTAAGGTCATTCCGCAAATTGTCAGCGAACTGAATGAAAACGCTAGCAAGTCCTCTGAAGAGTCTAGGACTGATTCTCCAAAAGCTATTTTTAGCTTCAAGCAGTTTAAAGCCTGCGGACCCAAAGAATTCACCAGAGAAGACAAGCCTACTGCCATGTTTCAATGGTTCTATTCAATCGAAGTTACCATGTGCCAAAGCGGCTGTCCTAAAAACCTACGCACTGTTAGCGCCACTGGCGTTTTCCAGTCCAGGGCTCTGGACTGGTGGACCGCCGAAAGAAACAAACGTGGGAATGATGCAGCCTATGGGCTTACGCGGGATAAGTTGAAGGACATCATGATGAAGGAGTTCTGCCCTCCCCACGAGCTTCAGAAGCTGGAGGACGAGTTCTGGCACATCAAACAAGAGGGTGGCGAAAACGCTGGTTTAACTGCCCGCTTCAAGCAGCTGAGTATCATTTGTCCTGGTCAAGTTACTATCCCTGAAATCACCATCAAGAAATACATCCGTGCTTTACCGAATTGTGTGGCTGATTTCGTGCAAGCCGCGAAGATGAAAACTATTGAGGAAACCTTCATGCTCGCTGTCGAGATTAATGACAAGCGAGTTCGAGCTGGTTACTTTGATAAAGCCTCCAAGAATCTTCACCAAGTTACCGCTGCTCCCACCACTGAAACCGCTCCCGCACCGTAAGCTTAAAAGTCTTCCGGCCGTAAGAAAAATAACAACAACAACAGTAGCAAGAATTGTGCTGTTACCGCCGCTCCGCTCCAAGCTGTTCCTGCTCAACCGCAACCTCAGAACCGCCAAGTAGCGGCACCAGTGACCAATGGACCGCCGTCCAATCGTGTATATACTGGTCCACACCCGCTCTGCCCTACCTGTACCTATCATCATCCTACTGGGATTGCATGCAGATTCTGTGTTCACTGCAACCTGTATGGCCACTTTATTGCCAACTGTCGTACCAGTCCTCGCCAAGCCCCAGCTCAAGGTCAAGCTCCTGCACCACAAGCTCTCCTTCCTACTCCCCATGGCCAACACGCAGCTCCTACCCCCACAGCACATGCAAGAGCTTTCTTTGCATGTGGTGATACCAACCACTTTGCTAACATGTTCCCCAACAGAGTGGTGAAGCAAGAGCGACAGCAGCAGCCGCAACAACATCACAGCAGCAGCCTCAGCAGCAGTAGCAACCAGCAGCCCGCGGACGTGCTTTCAACATCAACGCCCGCCAGGCTCAAGCAGATAACAACATGGTTAATGGTACGTTCCTTGTGAATGGTATATATGCTTCGTGTTTGTTTGATACTATAGCAGATAACTCTTTTGTATCGTTTGAATTCGAAAAGCTCCTTAATCGTAAGCGCGCCCATCTCCCTGCGACGTTCGACGTTGAAATTGCCACTGGAAGAGCCGTCACAGTTCGTTCTGTCCTACGTGATTGTACGCTTGAACTCAACAATCACGTCTTCCCTATCGATCTCATCCCGATGCAGCTCGGAAGTTTTGACATCATAGTAGGCATGGATTTTCTTCGTGAAAATCGTGCTGAAGTTGTTTGCTTCGATAAGATGATTCGTTTCTCACTCGCGTCGAAGAAACTCCAACTTATGTCGTGTGTCTAGGCTAGCAAGTATCTCCGCAAGGAATACCAAGCTTTCTTGGCGCACATTGTAGTAGCGGAGAAAAAGGAAGTTAAGGCAATGGATAAGGTTCCCGTGGTTCGTGATTTTCCTAACGTATTTCCTGATGATTTACCTGGTTTACCTCCGAGTCGTGATATCGACTTTCGTATTGATCTCATTCCTAGAGAAAATCCTGTTGCTAAATCTCCTTATCACCTCGCTCCGTCTGAAATGCGCGAACTCTCAAGTCAACTCCAGGAACTGCTTGACAAAGGCTTCATTCACCCTAGCACCTCTCCTTGGGGCGCACCAGTTCTTTTCGTCAAAAAGAAGGACGGGTCGTTCCGGATGTGCATCGACTATAGGGAGTTGAATAAGCTGACTATTAAGAATCGCTATCCCCTACCTCGAATAGATGATTTGTTTGACCAATTAGAAGGTGCTATGTGTTTCTCGAAGATCGATTTACGCTCAGGCTATCACGAGTTACGAATCCAAGAGGAAGATATACCAAAAACCGCTTTCCAAACCCGTTACGGCCATTATGAATTTGTCGTAATGCCCTTTGGTTTAACTAACGCACCCGCGGTTTTCATGGATTTGATGAATCGCGTGTGTAAACCATTTGTTGACTGCTTCGTCATTGTATTCATCGACGTCATCCATATCTATTTGAAGTTGAAAACCGAACATGCGCAGCATCTACATTTGGTTCTCGAATTACTCCAAGGGAATCGACTCTATGCTATGTTCTCCAAGTGTGAATTTTGGCTAGAGGAGATTCAATGCCTCGGTCACATCGTCAATAGTCAAGGTATACATGTCGACCCCGCGAAGATCGAAGCTGTTAAGAGTTGGGTTACCCCAAAATCACCATCCGATGTTTGTTCTTTCCTCGGATTGGCGGGCTATTACCGTCGATTCATCGCTGACTTTTCGAATCGATGTGCCGCTTACGTCTCTCACGCATAAAGATAAGCCTTTTGTTTAGGGAACTGAACAAGAGACTACCTTTCAAATTCTCAAGCATATGCTCTGCAATGCTCCCGTTCTCGCTTTACCCGACGGAATCGATGACTTCATAGTCTATTGCGATGCCTCGAACCTTGGTCTCGGTTGTGCTCTCATGCAACGGGACAAGCTTATCGCTTACGCATCTCGTCAGCTCAAGATCCACGAGAAGAACTATACAACCCACGACCTCGAGCTTGGTGCAGTTGTTTTTGCATTAAAAATCTGGTGACACTACCTTTACGGTACCAAGTGTACGGTCTTCACCGACCATAAGAGCCTGCAACACATCTTGAGTCAAAATGAACTGAATATGCGCTAACGCCGATGGGTTGAACTTCTTAACGATTACGACTATGAGATCCGTTATCATCCTGGCAAGGCAAACGTCGTTGCCGATGCTCTCAGCAGACGAAGCTATTTGCATAGAGTTCATAATATTTACGCCCAGCACAATCTCGAAGCTCTTATCCGTGACGCTCAACATGCTTGTTTTATCGAACGCACTTTGAAAAAGGAAAGGATCCTCCATAATGGAGATCAGTTAGTGAATAAGTCGAATGGCATATTTCATTATCTAGACCGAATTTGGATTCCCAAGCGCACTAACTTACGACAAATTCTGCTGGACGAAGCCCACAAGTCTCGATATTCTATTCATCCCGGTGCCGATAAGATGTACCAGGACCTTCGCTACAAGTACTGGTGGCCGGGCATGAAGAGAAATATCGCTATCTATGTTTCGAAGTGCCTGAATTGTTCGAAGGTCAATGCCGAACAGCAAAGACCCTCTGGCTTACTCGTGCAACCCGAGATCCCTATGTGGAAATGGGAGAGTATAGCTATGGACTTCATAACGAAACTTCTGCGCACGCCATCAGGTCACGACAGTATCTGGGTTGTCGTTGACCGTCTGACTAAATCTGCTCATTTCCTGCCGATACGAGAAGACTTTAAGGTAGAACGATTAGCACGAATCTACACCGACGAAATCATATATCGACACGGGACGCCTCGTGGATGGTCGGTTTACCTCGCATCTTTGGGAAACGTTTCAATCTGCTCTCGGTACTACTCTTAATCTAACTACCGCTTTCCATCCCCAAACCGACGGTCAGACTGAAAGAACGATTCGTACCCTTGAAGACATGCTTCGCTCGTGTGTCATAGATTTCGGTGGTAATTGGGCCGCGCACTTACATTTGGTCGAATTCCCGTACAATAACAGTTATCATTCTAGCATTCAAATGGCACCGTTTGAGGCATTATACAGAAGAAAATGTCGATAGATGCCGCAAGCCCCTTGAATTTGGCGTTGGCGATCACGTACTCCTAAAGGTTTCACCTTGGAAGGGGGTGATCAGATTCGGCAAGAAAGGAAAGCTCACGCCTCGATATGTTGGATCCTTTAAGATTCTGGAAAGGATCGGCAAAGTGGCCTACAGACTTGAACTACCGGAGGAACTTAGCAAAGTTTACCCGACTTTCCACTTCTCGAACCTCAGAAAGTGTCTAGCCGAGCAGGATTTACAAGTGCCACTTGAGGATCTACAAGTGGACGAAACATTACACTTCGTAGAAAAGCCTATCGAGATCATGGACCGAGAAACCAAGAAGCTCAGGCGCTCATGCATTCCCATTGTGAAGGTTTGCTGGGAAGGCAAACGCGGCGCAGAGTTCACCTGGGAACTCGAAAGTGATATGAAGGCAAAGCATCCTCAGCTTTTCGTTACGCCTGCGGCTTAACTTTGGGACGAAATTCCCTGAACTAGGGGAGGCTGTAACACCCAGCGTTCTTGAAGTCAAAGTACAAGTCAAAGTCAAGTCAAAGGAAGAAAAGATTGCTAAATGCGATCGGTCACTCCTTGCTTAATTACTGATTATACTCTTTGACTTTGTAATCGAATCCTTTAATTTGTGTACTTTAGTTGTATTATGTGGAGTATCTGTAATAATCGCAGTTTATCGCTAATCGACTTATCGCTATCGCATCGTAACTCGAATAACGTGTTCTGGATATTGTTTTACGTGTGTGTGCTATTTATGTGTTACTTGTGCATGTTTAATTATGTTCGTGGTGATTATTCGAAAACGCAATCGCAACCCTATCGCAACGCTATCTCATCGCGAACTCGAAGTTTAAGGGTTATTACTTTTTGTGTGTAATTAATGGGTAATACTATCTTATCGCTACTCGTAACGCATCGCAACACTCAACGCACGAAACAAAACATCGAAAACCAACTCCCCAAACCCATCCGATCGAACCGCCTTTCTCTCCACCTCATTGCACCGACTTTCCTCTTTTTTCACCTATAAATAACCCTGTCACATCATTGTTCATGATGTGACAGCTCTCTCGTCCGACCAGCACGTTCCAGCCCTATTTTCTCTCGATTTCTCGCGATTCTTGTAAGTTTCTACCTCAAATCTTATACTTCTATGATCTACACACACTCCTTCATCTTTTTCACCTTCAGATCTTCACTTTTAACTAGGGGTGCAAACGAGCCGAGCCGAGCCCGAGCTCGAGCTCGTTTAACATATGAAAGCTCGAGCTCGGCTCGAATCGAGCTTTATTTCTGAAGCTAATTTGAGGTTTTCTAGGATGATATCATCATGGGTTCTTTATGAACTTCAAGATTTGGCCTCATTCCACCAAGAACAACACAGATCTAATGGATTTTAACATGTTTAAACACTGATTTCACCTAAATCTAAACATTTTCAAGATTTAAAAGGATTAAAAGATGTTTTCATAACTTTCTTTCAACTCTTTTACACTCGTGCACTCAAAACTGATAGAATCGGAGCTCATTCAGGCCTTCCACTCATTCTCTAGTGATGTGTTGGTCTGAGATCTGATTCCTACCAACGAGATAACCGACTTAGTGGGTTAAACAGGAACAACCGTCAAGGAATAACTAACTGATCAGGCTGGGGTTATTCCCGTCTGATTGGATGACTTGGTCTTGATGGGGTCCCCGTTGTTTAACACGTTGTCATATCGTCTCGATCAAGCCACAAACTATCAAACTTAACAAATTTCAAGATGAGCAAGTCACCAAACGGACTGCCGTCCGATCGGTTGACTTGAGGTCTCAACACTTGAACTTTTTCACATTTTCAATACATATCAGTATCTAGCGAATGGCCATCTGATCGGATGAGCATCCGATCGAATGACCATTCTGGTGTGAACCTGTTCTCTAAGAACTATCTCCCTTGGAATGGATCGCCATCCGAGCAAACGGCCATCTGACCGGATGGCCGTTCGACCGGACGACCTGAAAGTTAGAGATGCTTCTCTGTTTTTAAAACGCTACAAAGAAAATTTCAAAGCCATCATACACGAAGACATCCATCCCAAACGAGTGGCAATCCGACCGAATGGCCATCCGACCAGATGACCATTCGTCTAGATTATCATCCGATCGAATGACCATCCGTACGGATTGTCATCCGACAGAATGACCCTTCGTCACTCTGTCACTCGCACCGTTATACGCACTCTTCTTCGCTTATGCGACCATTCTGTAATCAGGCTAATCTCTCAGTGCTCCCTTCAATCCAAGACGGTGTTTATTTATTAAACACTTTCTGTGAGTATACTCGATCCCTTTTTACTTTACGCACTTTTGGGTGTTACATACGTTACTTAAACTAAATCACATCAATCACACAACGCAAACAGTTTTATACGCTGACCTCTAATGCATGTTATACGTGTTACTCGATGAGTACTTGCATGTTATGTTTACACAGTGATTGTTGCCTGTAAGGACCTTCAAAAATATCCCAAAACGACCCGTAATTGAAAACCCGGACCCCTGAAACCCTAATCCATATCAAAAAAAAAAAAAAAAACCAAGAAAATTAGATTTTTGGTCTTCAGGCGGGCCGCGTAAAGGATAAGCAGACCCTTACGCGGGCCGCGTCAACTTATGTTTGACCGGATAAGCGTTCCCAGGCCACGTGGCGTACACGTGGCAACACTACTGATGACACGCTAGCCCTAGTCTACGACTAGGGTTCCTTGCGGGCCGCGTAAAGATTAAGAGGGGGCTTACGCGGGCCGCGCAAGCCCCAAATTTCTGCTATAAATAGATTCGACCATGGGCTTTCATTCTGTGTCTTAAACTTTTCTCAAAAAACGAAGATACACTGCTCAAATTCAAAATTTAAGGTATTAAGGCGCTGCTACGATATAGGGTATTAACTCGATCGCTGCTACGATTCAATGTCCGATCGATTGAAACTATCCGACGGATGTTTAAGTGCTGCCCAAATTAGGGCTATACTTTGTCATTCATCGTAAATTCGATGGATGTTTAAGTGTTGTACTTTGTCATTCGTTGTGAGGGTTTTAATCTCGTGAGTGATCGTAAATGCTGTATTAGTTACTAACCTAGTTCGTGTGCATTGTTATTTAAATTAGGTTACAAGGCTAATCAGTAGGCTAAACTCTGCCCGTTTAAATCTGCAATGTGAGTCATTCCCGTTTTATCAATAATGTTTTACAATACTCCAATCATTTTCAAAAGTTATAATTACAGGGATTAAGTCGTGGTTATCTTGAATCACTGGCTAGTGGGGTATTGTGCACATTATTAATTTCTCACGGTTAGGCTAATAAATCCTAACAGTGATAATCATCACTACTTGGGTGAAAGGACCCAATAGTGGTATGACCATCGTCACCAGGAGGTGACACGGCGCCAGATAAAAAATAAGATAGAAGCCATTGTAATCGCTCTTATGTTGTAATTGATAACTAATGTGTCGTTTTATATACTTGAATGACTCGCCAGTATTTCCCCGCTGATAAAATATTTTTAAAACATGTTTCAGGCGACCTGCTGTGAATCAAGGAAAACATGCTACGAAGCACTAACAAGCTTGAAGAGGTGGCTTAGTTAAATAAATAAACATGTTTTGTAAACCAGAGAATTTCCTTGTGAAATTCCTCTATTGTAAATTATGGGGTTTGTCTCAATTTATATAATAAAATAATTGGGCATTTTCAAGTTTAAAAGATCCTGTAAATCTTTCGCTGTCAACTCAATTAATAGATACCACGGGATTTCTTTCCCGCGGCTCCTGGACCGGGTAAAACCGGGACGGGGGCCATGACAGAAAAAGGTGGTATCAGAGCCATGCCACTGATTCAAGCCAAGGAAGTGTTCTGTTAACAATTAAGTTTTAAATTTTGTGTTAGGAAATAATTTATGTGAATACGTGCTTTATGTTACAGTATGGGTAAGCAAAGAATTTCGGACATCTATCGTCAATTAGATAGTTCACCAAAAGATAAGGGAACTTCATTTCAATCAAATTCCTCAAGATACTTAGCAGATACTGAGGAAGGAATATTTGTTCGTAAGGCACAGTTTGAGAAACCACTTACCCCTAATAAAAGAAGTTGGATTATTAGAAAAAGTCAAGAGAAAATAAAGAAGTCACAACCAAAGGGAGTGATGATTAATAAGGAAACTCAGGAAATAGGTAATAACTCACCATGGGAAGATGAATTAGACAAACAATGGGAAAATCTCTATATGTTAGCCACTATAGCAGTAAATGCTAACTTATAGTTGAATCGCCAAACCAGTATCAACACCTATACCACCTACGAGCCGGAAACTTTAAAAGAACTTTATCCATTAGATAACCACTAGTATATTTCGAATTTCAGTTGTAAATTATAATAGATATATATCACAATATTTTGTTTCAATATAATGGTTTGTATAAATTAGATATTTGTAATTAATATTCTGATTGCCTTTCTATGATTATGAGAAAATTCAATTTACAAAATTTTAACCTAGAATTTTGTGTGTTTCTTCATATCTACTAAACAGCATGAATGAGTTGTCTGAAGCCCTTCAGAATCTCAATCTCTATTATGTTAATGTGGAAGTTTCCAGAGACTTTACCGGTTATTGTGCCGACGTTGAAGAACCTATGGAATTTCAAGCCCAGCCTCCGGAGAAACCAAAGCCAAAGAAGAGAAGAAGATTAGTGGGCTGGAGGCGTGTGCGTAGGAGGAAACCAGCGATACGAAAAGTTATAAAGACGGAGGGTCCAATGGATAAAGGCAAGGGAATAGAGATCGGAGAAAGTTCCAGGCAAGACCAGGAAATGCCACCCTGGGAGGAGCTGGATCATAAATTGGCACTTAGTGACCTCATCGGACCTGCCGGTGAAAACCTTTTTAATTACCCAGTGGAAGCACAACATCCAGTTGACCTAGAGCCTGAAATCCCAGATACTATTATTCACTCCCAACCTCTCTACCAGCTGAGCTAGAAAAATGGTGGACCACCGACTGGAAGTTTCAAAATCTCCTAAATAACCCTAATACCTTTTTCCCTCAGTTCGACCCGGAGCCTCCACTACACCCACCTATGAGCTCTGAAAATCTGGCTAAACTCCGCCACTATGGCGAGGAGCTGATTGATGTGGGAAACCGAATTAGGGATGTGGGAGAAAGAATCTCGTGGAAGTACAACAAAAGAGAACGTCGTTTCTAAAAAGCCAGCTGACGGGGATAGTGTGACTGTGGTTATGTGGTTGTAGGAATGTGTGCTTAATAATAATAATATAATCATAAAAAAATATAAGTATGTGTAATAACTTAAAAATAAAAATTTTGTAAGATAACCAGTATGTACAGATGCCTATTATAAGATATAAAATATCGAACGTCGAAAGATCGACAATTTTGGCTATACGTGGTGACATGATTATGTGCAATTGTTTTGTTCTGCTTGGTTGTTAATTATTTTATGCTAATCACTTATATAAATTAATTACCAGATGGAAAATGCTGGTAATGAACCCGTTAATGAAGTACATCAATCTGAACAAAACCATGAAGATCAATTTCTGAATAGGCAAGATATCGAGAATATCGTTGCTCAGGGAATAGCCAATGCTATTCCAGCAATCCTTGTTGCTGCCCGAAATCCAGTTGCACCTCAACAAATTATTCCTAGCAAACGTACTCATGAAGACAACTTCAGTAATAGCGTAAATGGAGGCGGCAACCATACTAATAACGACAACGATGGGATGCAAGCCCCACACCTTAAGAAAATGAAAGCTGCAACTCCTGGTTGCACTTACAAGGAGTTTTTTGCCTGTAAACCAGTTGAATTTGCAGGCAATGAAGGGGCGACTGCTGCACTGCGTTGGTTAGAGAAAACCGAGGCGGTGATTAAAATAAGTAAATGTGCCGAGGAAGACAAGGTCATGTATACGTCACATCTTTTTAAAGAAGGGGCGCTAGAATGGTGGAATACGGTACTTCAAGCCAAAGGAAGTAATGTGGCCTATGCCATGAGTTGGGAAGAATTTAAGCAGCTAGTAGAAAGAAAATTCTGTCCCGAATATGAGAAAGAACAAATGGCGAATAAATTCTTGAACCACCGGATGGTGGATATATATTGTCGAGGGTATACTTCGACATTCTTCGAGTATGCGAGAGTAGTACCAACCCTGGCTTCGCCAGAACCGGTGCTTATTTCCCACTATATTTGGGGATTGATTGGCGAGATTCAGGATATCGTCAAAGCTGCGAGACGCCGCACTATTGACGATGCTGTGGAATTAGCTAACACCCTAACTGACGGGCTAATACGCACAAGAGAAGAAAATCGGAAAAAGGAAGTAGCCCAGAAGATTACCCAAGGATTCCGTATGGGTAACAGAAGTAATTTCAAGAAAAAGGGAACAGGGCAATCTTCCACTGTTCCATTTTACAATACTTGTAAAAGAAAGCATTTTGGTAGATGCAAAGGATATTGCAATTTCTGCAAAATTCCGGAGCATCAAGAGGAAGACTACAGGAAGAAGAAAGCAACAATCTGCTATAACTGGGGAGAAGCTGGACACTTTAGGCCAGACTGCCCGAAATTGGTCAAACCAGCTGACAACAAATCCAAACCTGCAGAAGGAACTACCAAAAAGAACGCAAGAGCCTTCCAGTTGACTACTCAGGAAGCAGAACTAATCCCTGACGTGATAGCTGGTACGTTCCTAGTTCACGACGTTTATGCAAAAGTATTATTTGACTCTGGTGCAAACCAAAGTTTTATAAATACTTCATTCTGCCAAGCTCTTAACTTACCTTTAACCAACCTTAGGCAGATTTTTACTGTCGAAACGGCAGATGGGAATTCTGTTAACATAGATAAGGTTTTGCAAGAAGGAAAAATAGAACTTTTAGGTCATAAATTTTCTGCAACCCTGTTACCTATGAATTTAGCCGGATTCGATATTGTGTTAGGAATGGATTGGTTAGTAGCCAACCATGCTCAAATTCTCTGTGATAAAAATTGCATAGAAATTCATACACCCACAGGAGAATTAGTGGTGATTACAGGAGATAAGCCACATAAGCCAATGAAGTTCATTTCAGTAATGAAAGTTGCTAGTTATGAACGAAAGCAAGGAATAGTGTATATGATCTCAGTAATCATTAGCACTAAGAGTAAGGAACTTAAGGAAATTCCAGTAGTATCAGAATACCCAGAGGTATTCCCAGAAGAACTATCTGGATTACCACCTGATAGGGAAGTGGAATTTAGAATTCATCTAACTCCTGGAACTACACCGATAGCCAAGGCACCTTATCGGTTAGCACCCACCGAAATGCTAGAATTGAAAAAGCGATTAGATGAATTATTAAGCAAAGGATTTATACAACCTAGTTCATCCCCGTGGGGAGCACCAGTGTTGTTTGTGAAAAAGAAAGATGGTTCGATACGAATGTGTATCGATTACAGGGAATTGAATTAGGTTACAATTAAGAATTGATACCCATTACCTAGGATTGATGATCTTTTTTATCAACTCTAGGGAGCTAGATATTTTTCTAAAATAGACTTACGCTCCGGATATCATCAATTGAAGGTACATGAAGAAGACATACCTAAAACTGCTTTCAGAAGTAGGTATGGTCCCTACGAGTTTACAGTCATGCCCTTTGGGTTAACAAATGCTCCTGCAACATTTATGGACATGATGAATAGGATCTGTAAACCGTACTTGGATAAATTTGTAATTGTCTTTATCAACGATATACTTATTTATTCCAAAAGCCAGGAGGAACATTGTGAGCACCTGCATATACTCTTAACTTTGTTAAGAAAAGAGAAGCTTTACGCCAAATTCTCGAAGTGTGAATTTTGGCTGCGAGAAGTGCAATTTTTGGGACACATGGTGAATCACGAAGGTATTCATGTCGATCCCTCCAAGATAGAAGCGATTACCAAATGGAAGGTTCCGTAGACAGCTATGGAAATTAGAAGTTTTCTAGGCTTAGCTGGATACTATAGACGGTTTATTAAGGATTTTTCTATGATAGCTGTACCATTAACTAAGCTAACCTGTAAAGTAGTTAAGTTTGAATGGGGACCTAAACAAGAAGAAGCTTTTAAGATTTTAAAGCAAAGATTAACTAATGCCCCAATTCTTGCCTTACCAGAAGGGACAGAAGATTTTGAAGTATACTGTGATGCTTCAAAACTAGGATTAGGATATGTGTTAATGCAACGCAAGAAGGTAATTGCATATGCATCAAGGCAATTGAAAAAGCACGAGGAAAACTATACGACTCATGATTTAGAATTAGGAGCCATAACTTTTTGCCCTTAAGATTTGGAGACACTACCTGTATGGAAGTAAGTTTACCGTCTATACAGACCATAAAAGCTTAAGATACATATTTGGGCAAAAAGAATTAAACATGAGACAAAGGAGATGGATGGAAATCCTAAGTGACTACGACTGTGATATTCAATATCACGAAGGAAAAGCAAACGTAGTTGCCGATTCCTTAAGTCGTAAGTATCATGAGAAACAACGACGAGTTCGTGCTCTTAGATTAAGTTTACAATTAGACTTAATGGAACAATTGAAGAACATTCAAGAAACAGCAATCAAGGATGATGCTGAAGATATGAAAGGACGAATAAAGGAATTAGAGCAAGGAAGTGATGGAATTTAGAGATTCCACAAAAGAAGGATTTGGGTACCTAAGCAGGGAGAATTAAGAAATAAAATTTTAGAGGAAGCCCATAAATCTAGGTATACCATGCATCCTGGTAATAATAAAATGTACCAAGATTTAAGAAATAATTTCTGGTGGATAGGAATGAAAAAGGACATAGCTAGATATGTTTGTAAGTGTCTTACTTGTTCACAAGTCAAGGCAGAACACCAGAAACCCTCAGGTCTACTACAACAATTAGAAATGCCTGTATGGAAATGGGAACTCATAACTATGGACTTTGTTACTAAGTTACCCAAAACCAGAAAAGGTAACGACGCGATTTGGGTAATTGTGGATCGATTAACCAAATCAGCTCATTTTCTACCCATGAAAGAAACCTTTAGCATGGAAAGGTTAGCAAAATTGTACGTGGACGAGGTAGTATCCTTACATGGAGTTCCACTCTCCATTGTATCGGATAGGGATAGTCGTTTTACTTCCCATTTCTGGACAAGTTTCCAAGAAGCTATGGGAACTCGACTAAATTTAAGCACTGCATACCATCCTCAAACAGATGGACAAAGTGAAAGGACAATCCAAACCTTGGAAGACATGCTGAGAGCATGTGTTATAGATTTTGGTGGGAACTGGGATGACCACCTACCCTTAATCGAATTATCCTATAACAATAGTTATCATTCAAGTATTGAAGCTGCCCCGTTCGAAGCACTGTATGGACGTAAGTGTAGAACTCCAGTATGTTGGGCAGAAATAGGGGAAAGCCAATTATCAGGTCCTGAAATCGTACAAGAAACTACCGACAAGATCTCTTAAATCAAGGAAAGACTGAAAACGGCTCGAGATCGCCAGAAGAGTTATGCCGATAATCGACGCAAGCCACTAGAATTTCAAGTCGGAGACAAGGTACTTTTGAAAGTTTCTCCTTGGAAAGGAGTAGTTCGGTTTGGTAAGAAAGGAAAGCTAAGTCCAAGATACGTAGGACCATTCCCAGTAATCCAACATATAGGACCAGTCGCTTATCGCTTACAACTACCAGAAGATTTAGCCGGGGTACATGACGTATTTCATGTATCCAACCTCAAGAAATGTCTATCGGACGAATCGCTTGTAGTCCCTCTTCAAGACATCCAAGTAAATGAGAAATTGAAGTTCGTGGAAAAACCACTTCAAATAGAAGACAGAAAGACCAAGTTTCTCAAGCACAAAAGATTGGTACTAGTTAAAGTCAAATGGAATTCAAAGAGAGGACCTGAGTACACTTGGGAGCTGGAATCTGAGATGAAGCAAAAATATCCTCACTTATTTCAGTAAATCTCGAGGACGATATTATAAATAAGGTGGGGAGGATGTAAGGACCTTCAAAAATATCCCAAAACGACCCGTAAGTGAAAACCCGGACCCCTAAAACCCTAATCCATATAAAAAAAACCAAGAAAATCAGATTTTTGGTCTTCAGGCGGGCCGCGTAAAGGATAAGCAGACCCTTACGCGGGTCGCGTCAACTTATGTTTGACCGGATAAGCATTCCCAGGCCACGTGGCGTACACGTGGCAGCACTACTGATGACACGCTAGCCCTAGTCTACGACTAGGGTTCCTCGCGGGCCGCGTAAAGATTAAGAGGGGGCTTACGCGGGCCGCATAAACCCCAAATTTCTGCTATAAATAGATTCGACCATGGGCTTTCATTCTGTGTCGAAAACTTTTCTAAAAAATGAAGATACACTGCTCAAATTCGAAATTTAAGGTATTAAGGCACTGCTACGATACAGGGTATTAACTCGATCGCTGCTATGATTCAATGTCCGATCGATTGAAACTATCCGATGGATGTTTAAGTGCTGCCCAAATTAGGGCTATACTTTGTCATTCATCGTAAATTCGATGGATGTTTAAGTGTTGCACTTTGTCATTCGTTGTGAGGGTTTTAATCTCGTGAGTTATCGTAAATGCTGTATTAGTTACTAACCTAGTTCGTGTGCATTGTTATTTAAATTAGGTTACAAGGCTAATCAGTAGGCTAAACTCTACCTGTTTAAATCTACAATGTGAGTCATTCCCTTTTTATCAATAATGTTTTACAATACTCCAATCATTTTCAAAAGTTATAATTACAGGGATTAAGTCGTGGTTATCTTGAATCACTGGCTAGTGGGGTATTGTGCACATTACTAATTTATCACGGTTAGGCTAATAAATCCTAACAGTGATAATCATCACTACTTGGGTGAAAGGACCCAATAGTGGTATGACCATCGTCACCAGGAGGTGACACGGCGCCAGATAAAAAATAAGATAGAAGCCATTGTAATCACTCTTATGCTGTAATTGATAACTAATGTGTCGTTTTATATACATGAATGACTCGGCAGTATTTCCCCGCTGATAAAATATTTTTAAAACATGTTTCAGGCGACCTGCTGTGAATAAAGGAAAACGTGCTACGGAGCACTAACAAGCTTGAAGAGGTGGCTCAGTTAAATAAATAAACATGTTTTGTAAACCAGGGAATTTCCTTGTGAAATTCCTCTATTGTAAATTACGGGGTTTGTCTCAATTTATATAATAAAATAATCGGGCATTTTCAAGTTTAAAAGATCCTGTAAATCTTCCGCTGTCAACTCAATTAATAGATACCACGGGATTTCTGTCCCGCAGCTCCTGGACCGGGTAAAACCGGGACGGGGGCCGTGACATTGCCTGACACCTTAGCAATGATAGTACTATAGTTTGGACTCAGCATCTGTCGTGGACGAGGGTTGTTAAGGGTATTTCTTCATATGTCACAGTGGTGATATGTGTTGCGCATTCGACAACTCGCAGTCATGTTTGTGCATATTTCATTGTCGATAACCTGTTTGCTTCAGTTTTCAACATGTTACATGCTGGTTAAGCGTAAACGTTTTCGCTATCTACTATACTATCAAACTTGTATGCTCACCTTTACATTATGTGTATTGACTTTTATTTTAACGTATGTGACAGGTGTTTAGGATGTTTGCTCTACTTGCTGGAATCAAGCTAGGATGGAGTCTAGAAATAAATCTAAATAAAATCTGAGTTGTCGAAACATTTTATCTGTCTTTGAGAAAACAATGTCTATAATAACTGCTTTTATTTGATATTATGGTATGGGACATAATGATTAATATCCGGTAATTTTAGTTGTTATGGATTTCTCTTGGACAATCTGTTTCGCTCAGTGCCACGCCCCGATGATTCTGCCGTCGGTTGGGGTGTGACAACAGGTAAGTTGAATGATGCAGTGTGTTCTCATGTAGAAACATACAGCAGTTATGAAGATTCCAATGATGATGTTCCAACACCAGGAGAAAGTGAAGAAGATGACATAAGAGGTAAGAAGCATAGACAAAATGTTCCTGTTGTGAATGAGCAGACAAAATGGAGTACTTTTAAATGGGTAGTTGGGATAAGGTTCCCTACTAGGGATGCCTTCAAAGATGCTGTGAGAAGGTATGTTGTGTCAAAGGGTAGAAACTTGGTTATTTCTATTAGTAACAAGAAGAGAGGTGGTAGATTAGGTGTCAGTTGTGTGATTGTGTGCCCATTCAAACTGTTCTGTTCATTTCATGAGGGCAAGGGTTGTTACATGGTTAAAAGGGTAAAGGATAAGCATAACTGCCATAGGAATATGTTAAAAAACAGGCAATTGACTGTTCACTTTATAGCAAATGAGTTCCTGCAAAATTTCAAGTCCAATCCTCAGTCGTCAGCTAAATAGATCCAATTGGCAGTTAAAGAGAAGTACAAGGTGTTGATTGGTAAATGGTTGGCATATAAGGCTAAAACTTCTACACATAATAAGCTTCATGGTTCAATGAGGGAGCATTATAGCAAGCTTGGGTCATACTTGGAAGCCTTAAGGGTAGCAAACCCTACTTCAACCTTTGAAATGTTAACTGCCCCACCAGGCTTTCTTAACCAGGATCCAGACTCAGACTTGGAGACTTTTTTAGGATATTTGTGTGTTTTGATGCATTGAAAAGGGGGTTCTTGGCAGGTTGTAGGAAGTTGTTATGCCTGGATGGTTGTTTCCTTAAAACTTTTCTAGGGGGTATGTTGTTGTATGGTCGGTGGTGAGTTTGGTCAATTTTTGTTAGTTTTGGTCATTTGCAGGTGTTGCTTGTCAATATGTGTTGTATATGCAGTGGGATATTTTGGTCATTCTTTAGTGTTGGTTTAAATATGGTCAACATGTAGTGTGTATGCATATTTGTAATGTTGGTTTGACTGTGTTCCGAACAACCAAAAAATACATAGGCGACTAACACTTTGCATACAATGGCAACAACCAAAATAACTAGCATTACACAATCATTAGGCAACAACCACATAATACAAACACTTCATACATTTCCAGGGATTCCCATTTCCTATCACAAAATACTAACAATTGCCAACTGTTTATCTAAGAATTATCCAACTTCCTATCACAACAATGGCCAAACAAAGCAGATTCCTCCAAGTTGATTTTTTATTTGCAAGTTGTTTTTTCAACATCTTGTTCTCTTCCTGCAATTTGAGATTCTCAATCTCCAATTCTTGTTCATTTCTTCCATGTTCAATACAGAATGCTTTGATGTCAGATTTCCACATGAAAAATTTGCAGTCTTGTTTCTATTAGAAGATAAATAACCAAGTTAAATGTGAAATTAGAACCGAAAACCCTAATTTAACATGCTAACTTACCGGCCATAAAGCGCAACCATAAAATGCTTCCCCATTTCGAGAACTTCTTCATCCAGCAAACCTAGATATGGCTAGGATATCGTGATTGCAGTACACATTTCCGTCTATATCGACTTTGAACTTTTTAGGGTTTTTCTGGGTACCAGAGGTTGAAGATGATGAGCAGCTGAGTTCATCTTATGTTTGTTTTAGGTTTTAGGGTTTAATTGGATTATATATGATGGCAGGAAAGATATAAAATAAATAAATGTTATTATAAATGCCACATATTCAAGTTCAGACCCACATAATCAGCCAACTTGCCATGTAATCATCCCAATTAAAAATTTATGCCACTTCATCAACGTTATAACGGTATTAGCAAAGGTCCAATGTTTTACAAAATGTCAAAAGGTGGGACTGCTAGTGGTTATTTTTAAAGTTGGGTCCGTTGCCGGCCAACTAGTGAAAGTTGGGATTATTAAATTCCATTATTCCATAAAATTAAAAGAAATACTGAAGATAACAAAAAAACATAATTAAGACATTAAAAAACCATGTTGTCTAATTAAAATTATATTTTTTCATAAATTGTTTTTTCATGTCCCTGTGCATTTGTCTCTCAGGACTGGTAATGTGATCGGGTAATGTGATCGATGTTCATAGCAAGGGATTTCAAATCGTCTCGTTTTTCTTTAGCCAATTCGTTCTCCTTTTCAGGTTCATTTTTTCTTGAAAAGGCGCACGAATACTTCTTTTTTCCTTGGAGCTTTTATTGTTGAATGTTATTAAATGTACCAAGACGATCATTTAGCTCAGCTAAACTTTTAGTATAGTCCACATCGGAACTAAAAATTCTGATGGCCATTTTTTACTTATCTCTACCAGGTGGACGACTCGCTTCAACTATGGCATTATCGTCACTTAAGTTGAGATCAATCTCGTTATGACCATCTGAACGAGTAGACGTGCTTGTTCTAGTTCTTTTTTTTTTATATATAATTGCGCCGCGAGCTGTACTTTTGCCCATTTGCTATGGTAATGTGCCACTTGCCAACAATCAATAAATGGGAATGAGTGCTTTTCTTTATCTTGATAATCACATAACGCTCTCACCAAGAAGCCAGCTTCATGTTTCTTGTGTTATTCTTGGTGTCATGGAAGGAACCGTTGAAGGTCATGATATTTTTATTCAATTCACGTCACTTTGATGAAAGACTATCATTCTTCTGATATAACGCTTGGTTCAACGTTTCATGAAAAATGTCATAAATTCGTTCCCAAAATTTGTTTTCGTTTTGATTAGTACCTACTTAAAAAATACGACATATTAGAAAATATATATATATAAGACAAAAAGGAACAAAAAAAAATATTTTTTTATTTAAACAATGAAATAAAAGTACCGATAACCGAGTTCTCCGATATGTGTATCCAACTTTGGTTAAAATAAGTTCTTCCTCGCTTGCCCATTTTATAGCAACTTTTTCACCACTTCGGATCTTCTCCGCCTTAGTTTTCTTCTTCTGGCTTCTCTTTTTTACCTTTGGAGCCGACAGTTCACCCTTATCTTGCGGTTAGGTTTCCATAACGAACTCGGGTGTAGGGCCCATTGGGGATGTAGGAACTTTTTGTTTGTGAGGGATGTTTGGAAATGGAATTGAAGATGGGGAAATAGGAACCGGTTATTGTTGATGGAAGTTGTCTAAAGGAAATCTTGAATTAAACATGCCGATTAACAAAGATGCATACGCCGCTAGGTCGGGTGAATGAACCGGAATTTGTATATTAGGATTTTGAGGTGGACTACGATTCGGGGTTTTGGGTTGGCCATATGGGTTGTTTAGGTCGAAAGAACAGTTGTGTGGGTGCATTTTTTTTATAAAGCTTGAAAAAGTTTTATAAACTTTTTGAGAAGTGTAGATGAGATTTGTGAAAAGGGTGAGAATGGGGGTTATTTCATAAGGTAATTGAGTTTTTTTTTATTGAAAAAAATCTTTAAAAAACAATGGTTGGTTAATGGCTATAATTCAAACCAACCAATCATCATCGTCCACCCGCCAAAGGAAATTTGCCCCCATACCCCATGAAGATATTGCTCGCGGCGAAGGGACAACACCCAAAACGATAGGAACGGGGCGGTGTAACGCCAGCTCGTGGAGGTAGAGGAGCGCCAGAATGCATAGCAATAATCGCTTCCACCACCCACTGCATGTCGACCCGTAGAGCAACTACATCTGACTTGACCCGAGTTAGTCTCTCCTCCACCCCCTGTGGAGGAGTCACAGGTGGTCTCACGCTTTGTCGCTCGTAAGGGCGATCACCACCTGCATCCTGCACATTCTGCTGCGATATGTTGATCACAACATCAACTCCATCACCTCCCTCTCCCTCTCCCCCGTCACCCTCACCATCATCCTCATCTTCCTCGCCCCCATGGCCCGCCACCAGCAACTCCATCTGCAGTGGTTGGCCCTCGTACCACTCGGTACGACCGTCATCAAGCTACCAAAAAATATGCCCCACATCCTGGTGGGCAATCCCCATCGAGCATGTTGTGTCCCTGCCCACCGGATCAACCTGACATGTGATGGTCATATTCCGAGCCACCTGTGGGGAAAAGAGGCGACCAAAGTCAAGGGTTGAGGACACTTTATCATTTCACATTTTCAAAATCTCTTCTTTTCCCTTTTCTCTCTGTACCTCACGGCCACAACCACTCTCTTCTACGTCACCATTTTCTTCCATGGTCAAGGCAATCCAAGGTGTTACAAAGGTGTTAAAAGGTGATCTAAGAAGGCTTGAAGCAAAGGAAGTGGAAGAACCTTCACTGTAACACCTGTGTCTCCACGGCCATCAAACAAATACCAAGCCAATGAAATATTGTATTTCATAATTTGGACTTGTATAAATATGTGTATCTTTTGCACATATCAACTCTTGTTCGATTTCAAGCTCTAAATCGCTTTCTGGAAGGTTATACACGCTCTGATGCGTAAATATAACCAGTTTAATCCAACGAACACTCTGGAATAGTGAAATAGGCTTAACATACCTTAAATAACCTTTACATAACTTAGAAATAAGTTTTGAAGGCTTTGGTATGGCAAAAACAAGTTAATTCGCTTACAAGGACTAAATATGACAAACTGTGAAAGTATGTCAATTGGAACTGTAACGAACTTTCCGGAACATAACCATAAGTTAAACACGCCTTAAATATCCTTTACATAGCTTAGAAATAGGCTTTGAGGGGTTCGGTGTGCTAAAATAAACTTTTGGGTCATTCAGGGACTAAAAGTGTCAAAAAGTGCACAAGTTTGCATTTTCGTGCATAACTTACGTTCTGAATACATCCGGACATCCAAAAATTTATGTAAGCATGACTACATTATATTTTAGTGTTCGCCTTAAGAAAAATCCATTCGTCGCGTCATTTGGATCGTTTTTCGCGCTTATGCGCATTCCGTCGTAATTAAGCGAACATCGCGTTCGTACGACCAAACGAACCATCACCCGGCATATTTTTGAACATGTTTCATGTCCCCAATGTTTAGGCAACATTTTAGGGCCTTAAAGTTGGCTTTACGGGCCTTAGAAGTGTCGGAAAAGGCCTTAAACACGTGCAGGGACTGAAACTGTCATTTCTGAAACAAGTTTGCTGATCAGACAGGCCAAAGCGGCCCGCATTGTGTTTGGAACATCCTGAAGCGGGCCGCATCCGAGTATCAGACCAGATTAAATGGTTTTAACAGCTGGTTGCAGCTGTTTTGCACTTCCAAAACCCCTCCCACATGTCAAATCCCTATGGTGTGTACATTTTGAGGCACCATAACATCCCGACAAGTGTACGGCCTTGATCGTTTCCCCTTTTCCAAGAAACGATCTTAACGGTTCTCCGAATACTATAAATACCCCACCCCCCATTGTTCATAATCACTAGAAATTCACTTTGAGAAACTCTAAGTTGAAACATTGTTTCATACCTGAGATTTTCGAATTGAGTTTAGCATCCGGGGACCCTGGGTTAGTATTCTTTCGTTCTTTTCCTTATTTTTTTACTGCTTTTCGAGTCAGAAAGTCAAACTTTGTTTGACTTTCAGCGTTGACCAGTAATGGTCAATGCGAAGTTCGTTTGAACTTCGCAACGTGAGTGTAATCACGTTGGTCATAGTCCCTTGGGACTATGCCCACTGATTACCACGTTGTCTAGGGTCGTAGGGTAGGCGATCTAATAAATCGCCTATACCTTCGAACCCGACCCAGTTTGGTCGATCATTAGGATCCGACCAAATACATTAGGTGACCATAGTGTAGGGAATAACCTTCCGAGGTTATACCTTATGGTCACGACGTTTAAGTAGTTGTATGATAGGTAGTTTATATGCCTTAGGTAAATTACCAGAATACCCTTTTCATACATAATTTGTAATTTAGCATATGTAACCTAAACTTTTGTCATATAACTGATTATTTAACATGTTTAGGCATATAATACTTGTCATAGGACTAGTTAGGCGGTCCGAACGCGTTTCACGCGCACGATACGTTAAAGTAGCATAAGCTACCTAAACGGATCATAATGGGTCAATAAGACTTAGGTTAAGTTTCATTTAGCATGTAGGCTTTGTTAAACCATATCACGTGAGTTCCTACACTCATTTGGTTTACAAACCCTAATGCTACCCAGTCTTCCGAGATAGGTCCGGTTTATTAACATAGTTACCTATACTAGGTGCCGTTTGATTCCGAGATCTCTAGCATTTCTTGGTGATTATCTTTAGACATCTGAGCAATCACAAGTGAGTACATAGACCCCTCTTTTACTGTTTTCCAAACTGTTTTGGGGTGGAACACATGTGCCTACTTGTTACTTTCATGCTTTCCTGTTTTCACATCATATACCTGCTATGTTCGTTAGTACATTATAGTACATGATTTCATTACATTTTATGCTATGTATGTCCATTTTGTGCATACTTAGTACATTGTTTTACATTACATTTTGTTGCATATGCTCATCCAGTATATGAACACTTTGACATATTACCCAATGCATTTGACAATTGATTTGACATAGACATTTCGGCATAGACATTTTAACATGATTGACATTTGATCATGCATTTCCCACAAAACATAACTTTGATTTAAACCAAGTTTTACTTCAATACTTTGTTTTTGTGCATATGGTTTAGTTGAGACCTTTCACTTGCCATACATGACATATTTGACATAGACATTTGACATGGATATTTGACATAGACATTTGACATGGATATTTGACATAGACATTTGACATGGATATTTGACATAGACATTTTGACATGATTTACATCTTGACATGAACATTTTACATTGTTTGGTTTGGTTTGATTAAGTGATTAAGTAACGATGCGTATGTAATATGATACAAGCATGGTGGATACGCCGCTGGTACTTCCTTTATATAAGTGTTTGTATGGTATTACATGTCGTAACGTTATTTGAATCATTTCAGTTTGAGACATAGAACATTTTATACAAATAACATATTTTTCACAAGACATTGATTTACAAACAACTTATCTAATACAAACTCATTTTACATGGTTATTCATTTAACCATACATTATTTATACATATCATCTGATCTTATCGATTTTCAAATGATTTACAAAACAAAGCAAATAACAAGGTTCATGACTAAACATTTTCTCAAACATAAGTCATGAAACCTATTTTCACAAAACCTATGTATCTCACCGGCATTTTTATGCTGACGTACCTATTTTCACATGTGTTTTTCAGGAACTGTTGCATAAGATGATCAAGATACATATAGGCAGACTTGGGCTTTAGTGACAATAAAAGATGCAGACTAGTTAATTATGTTGTATTTCCATGTTTGTTTAGACATTGTAACACTTTTAATCAATAAAACGAAACTTTAATTTCCATGGTTGTGAAACATTAATTCTGTTACAACACTCCCCGATGTTTCCGCCACGTTTTGTATGTTCTACGTGGTCGGGGTGTGACAGAAAAGATGGTATCAGAGCTTATGGTTATAGGGAATTAGGTTATTAGTAATGCTTTGACCTAGTCTATAACCTTTCTAGGACCCTAACGCAAGTTTACTTGCGTTTAGTCATAAAACATACCGTCACCTATCCTTAGGCGACTACCACAACAAGAACATAAATTTCAAAACCGCTTCGAAAACTAATCATCTGTTCTAGGATGATTGATTACTAGGTTTTGAACCCTCTATTGTAAGGTTTTGAACTCTCTATTATAAGGTTTTGAACCCTTTGAGTTTTCAAAATCTCGTCAAGGTTTTGGGTTTTAAATAATGTGAACACGTGCAAACTGGAAGGGTGAATGCCTGTATTCTGGGTTTTCTGTCTAGGCAAGCACTTCGTATACATCTCATCAGACGCGAGACCAGTTGTGCTTACCTGGGAATTCTTGGGATGAGTGTTCACTTATAGGCGAGCATGTCTTCATGATACATTATTTTTGACTCATCTACTTTGATTAGTCACTGTGTGTCGTTTGTTGCTTTGTAGTAACAAACAAATGACCACTATCCTTGCTTTCAGCAGATTTGTTCATCTCATTCTTTTCGTCTATTTCTCTCACTCGTTTCCTTTCATGTTTCCTCTTTTAGAATGCCTCCTCGACGCGAAAACCAGATAGCGACTGCCGAGCTGGCAGAAATCATTGCGCAGCAAATGGCTGCTCAATTCCCAAACCTCTTTGCTCTATGGAATCAAGCCAACAACAACAACAATGGTCCATGCAATTTCAAGAGTTTTAACTCGGCAAAACCACTCAAGTTTAGTGGTTCTGAGGGAGCGACCGGGCTTCTTCAATGGTTCGAGAGCATTGAGAATACTTTCCGCCACGTGCAGTGTCCTGACAATCGCAAGGTCGAGTTTTCTACGAGTGTGTTCCAGAAGAGGGCCCTTACGTGGTGGAACGGGGTTATGAGAGATCGAGGTGCAGAAGTTGCTCTAGCACAGACGTGGGCCGAACTTAGGGCTCTCATGATGAAGGAGTTTTGTCCTCGTCACGAGATCAGAGCTTTGGAAAGGGAATTTGATGATCTTAAGCAGGATAGCGGTGAGCATCGAGCCTACACGGACCGTTATGAGGAGTTAAGTCTGTTATGCCCAAACATGGTCACGCATTTGGATAAGGCAATCGAAAAGTACATTGATGGCCTCCCTGACTCAATACAAGACATTTTGACTGGTAGCAACCCTACTACTGTTAGGCAGGCCATTGAGCTATCTGCAACCTTGACTGAATCGCAGATCAGGAAACATAAGCTTTTCCGAAAGGGTGACAAGAAACTGGTCGAGGAATCGAAACCAATCGAGGAATCAAAGACCATGGATGAACAGACTGGATTCTCTAAGAAGTCAAAGAAGCGAAAGGCTTCTCAGAACTTCGCCGTGGTTACTCACAATGATCAAGCCGTCCCCAACCAACCAGCTCAACCCCCTGCTAGGAAACCCTACAACGGAACTGCACCCTTGTGCAACCAATGTGGCCTACATCATCATGCTGGTGTGAAGTGCCGCACATGCCAAATTTGCGGACTTATAGGTCATACAGCGAGGATTTGCCCAACAGCAGCAACACCAAATCAGATTAACAACAATCCTGCTCAAGCTCGTTTTCCACCGGGGTCTTGCTACAACTGTGGCGAGATGGGCCATTTTAGTAGGAATTGCCCCAAGACTTGCTAATGCAAATCCAGCGCAGGGATGAGCATATGATCAACTAGAAGACAACATCGTTTAGAAATAATCACGTCTTATGTATTATTTTCTTTTGTTGTCACGATCCATGAAACGGTTGTTGTTATCATTGTTTATAAATAAATCTTTTATTTACATCGCAATGTATTTATGTGATTGTATGTATAAACAACATATCCTCTACAATACCGACAATCAAGGAACCATATTCCTTGAAGAACAGACTACTTCCAAATTTCTTCCCTTGTACGATCTCTTGCGTTTTCCACGAAAATCATAAGTACCCGTTTCTTCCAAGAGAAACGATGTACGAGGCGCCAAGTTAATAACAATCAATAACAAGATGGTAACAATTAAAAAATTATGTGGTTATGTGCTTATGTGTTATCTTTTATGTGTCAAGTGATTCAAATTATGTTATCCAAATCCTCGTAGAATCTTACATATCCTTGTGCAAGAGATTCATAGTAGGATACCCAAAAGGTACTACCTAAAATCCTTAATGGACTTCTACGCTGTAGTTAAAGTCCCTTGGATTATAAGGTACTACTTCGTAATTAGGCCTCTTTAATGGTCTAGTTAAACAGATTGATCCAAAAATCTGGTTAGGGATATCATGTGATGATATAGCTGAAAGGACCCTATGGTAGTCTAGTCACCGTCATCACTAGTTCGACATCCTTCCCCACAACATTATAAAACAAACTGTGCGGACTGTGCAAGGAATTACGTAATTATGGATGCATACATAATTATGAAATTTAGTGCACGGAAATCACAGCAAGTTCTATCATGTATCTAGAGTTAACCCTATTCATTTCCAATTCTGATGAAGCATCCGTTGAGGAAAAATGAATTAGCTATTCATTTTTCACTTCTGAAGAATATCCGTTGAGGAAATGAATATCCGTTGTTTATCTTTTCATTTCCATTCTAAAGAATAACCGTTGAGAAAAATGAATTATCCATTCATTTTCATTCTGAAGAATATCCGTTGAGGAAATGAATATCCGTTGTTTATCTTTTCATTTCCATTCTAAAGAATAACCGTTGAGAAAAATGAATTATCCATTCATTTTCATTCTGAAGAATATCCGTTGAGGAAATGAATACCCGTTGATTTATCTTTTCATTTCCATTCTGAAGAATAACCGTTGAGGAAAATGAATTATCCATTCATTTTCGTTCTGAAGAATATCCGTTGAGGAAATGAATATCCGTTGTGTAGTCCTTCATTTCCAACTCTGAGGAAATAACCGTTGAAAATGACTCCGTTAGTTCATTTTCGTTTCTGAAGATTTATCCGTTGGGGAAATGAATATCCGTTCGTCTGTCCTTCATTTCCGTACCTGAGGAAACAACCGTTGAAAATGACTCCGTTATTTCATTTTCGTTTCTGAAGATTATCCGTTGAGGAAATGAATACCCGTTGATTTATCTTTTCATTTCCATTCTGAAGAATAACCGTTGAGGAAAATGAATTATCCATTCATTTTCGTTCTGAAGAATATCCGTTGAGGAAATGAATATCCGTTGTGTAGTCCTTCATTTCCAACTCTGAGGAAATAACCGTTGAAAATGACTCTGTTAGTTCATTTTCGTTTCTGAAGATTTATCCGTTGGGGAAATGAATATCCGTTGTTTATCTTTTCATTTCCATTCTAAAGAATAACCGTTGAGAAAAATGAATTATCCATTCATTTTCATTCTGAAGAATATCCGTTGAGGAAATGAATACCCGTTGATTTATCTTTTCATTTCCATTCTGAAGAATAACCGTTGAGGAAAATGAATTATCCATTCATTTTCGTTCTGAAGAATATCCGTTGAGGAAATGAATATCCGTTGTGTAGTCCTTCATTTCCAACTCTGAGGAAATAACCGTTGAAAATGACTCCGTTAGTTCATTTTCGTTTCTGAAGATTTATCCGTTGGGGAAATGAATATCCGTTCGTCTGTCCTTCATTTCCGTACCTGAGGAAACAACCGTTGAAAATGACTCCGTTATTTCATTTTCGTTTCTGAAGATTATCAGTTGAGGAAATGAATACCCGTTGATTTATCTTTTCATTTCCATTCTGAAGAATAACCGTTGAGGAAAATGAATTATCCATTCATTTTCGTTCTGAAGAATATCCGTTGAGGAAATGAATATCCGTTGTGTAGTCCTTCATTTCCAACTCTGAGGAAATAACCGTTGAAAATGACTCCGTTAGTTCATTTTCGTTTCTGAAGATTTATCCGTTGGGGAAATGAATATCCGTTCGTCTGTCCTTCATTTCCGTACCTGAGGAAACAACCGTTGAAAATGACTCCGTTATTTCATTTTCGTTTCTGAAGATTATCCGTTGAGGAAATGAATACCCGTTGATTTATCTTTTCATTTCCATTCTGAAGAATAACCGTTGAGGAAAATGAATTATCCATTCATTTTCGTTCTGAAGAATATCCGTTGAGGAAATGAATATCCGTTGTGTAGTCCTTCATTTCCAACTCTGAGGAAATAACCGTTGAAAATGACTCCGTTAGTTCATTTTCGTTTCTGAAGATTTATCCGTTGGGGAAATGAATATCCGTTCGTCTGTCCTTCATTTCCGTACCTGAGGAAACAACCGTTGAAAATGACTCCGTTATTTCATTTTCGTTTCTGAAGATTATCCGTTGAGGAAATGAATATCCGTTGATTTTTCTTTCATTTCAAATTCTGAAGAACAAACCGTAGAGAAAATGACCACGTTTGTTCATTTTCGTTCTGAAGAATATCCGTTGAGGGAAATGAATATCCGTGGATTATTCCTTCATTCCCATTTCTGACGAAGAATCCGTTGAGAAAGAATGAATCATCCATTCATTCTCACTTCTGAAATATATCCGTTGAGGAAAATAATCAGATTATGCTTTACATATCTTTGATGACTATTTGACACAAAGTCATAGACAGACTCCTACGAATAAATTTCGGGACGAAATTTCCTAAAGTAGGGGAGACTGTAACACCTGTGTCTCCACGGCCATCAAACAAATACCAAGCCAATGAAATATTGTATTTCATAATTTGGACTTGTATAAATATGTGTATCTTTTGCACATATCAACTCTTGTTCGATTTCAAGCTCTAAATCGCTTTCTGGAAGGTTATACACGCTCTGATGCGTAAATATAACCAGTTTAATCCAACGAACACTCTGGAATAGTGAAATAGGCTTAACATACCTTAAATAACCTTTACATAACTTAGAAATAAGTTTTGAAGGCTTTGGTATGGCAAAAACAAGTTAATTCGCTTACAAGGACTAAATATGACAAACTGTGAAAGTATGTCAATTGGAACTGTAACGAACTTTCCGGAACATAACCATAAGTTAAACACGCCTTAAATATCCTTTACATAGCTTAGAAATAGGCTTTGAGGGGTTCGGTGTGCTAAAATAAACTTTTGGGTCATTCAGGGACTAAAAGTGTCAAAAAGTGCACAAGTTTGCATTTTCGTGCATAACTTACGTTCTGAATACATCCGGACATCCAAAAATTTATGTAAGCATGACTACATTATATTTTAGTGTTCGCCTTAAGAAAAATCCATTCGTCGCGTCATTTGGATCGTTTTTCGCGCTTATGCGCATTCCGTCGTAATTAAGCGAACATCGCGTTCGTACGACCAAACGAACCATCACCCGGCATATTTTTGAACATGTTTCATGTCCCCAATGTTTAGGCAACATTTTAGGGCCTTAAAGTTGGCTTTACGGGCCTTAGAAGTGTCGGAAAAGGCCTTAAACACGTGCAGGGACTGAAACTGTCATTTCTGAAACAAGTTTGCTGATCAGACAGGCCAAAGCGGCCCGCATTGTGTTTGGAACATCCTGAAGCGGGCCGCATCCGAGTATCAGACCAGATTAAATGGTTTTAACAGCTGGTTGCAGCTGTTTTGCACTTCCAAAACCCCTCCCACATGTCAAATCCCTATGGTGTGTACATTTTGAGGCACCATAACATCCCGACAAGTGTACGGCCTTGATCGTTTCCCCTTTTCCAAGAAACGATCTTAACGGTTCTCCGAATACTATAAATACCCCACCCCCCATTGTTCATAATCACTAGAAATTCACTTTGAGAAACTCTAAGTTGAAACATTGTTTCATACCTGAGATTTTCGAATTGAGTTTAGCATCCGGGGACCCTGGGTTAGTATTCTTTCGTTCTTTTCCTTATTTTTTTACTGCTTTTCGAGTCAGAAAGTCAAACTTTGTTTGACTTTCAGCGTTGACCAGTAATGGTCAATGCGAAGTTCGTTTGAACTTCGCAACGTGAGTGTAATCACGTTGGTCATAGTCCCTTGGGACTATGCCCACTGATTACCACGTTGTCTAGGGTCGTAGGGTAGGCGATCTAATAAATCGCCTATACCTTCGAACCCGACCCAGTTTGGTCGATCATTAGGATCCGACCAAATACATTAGGTGACCATAGTGTAGGGAATAACCTTCCGAGGTTATACCTTATGGTCACGACGTTTAAGTAGTTGTATGATAGGTAGTTTATATGCCTTAGGTAAATTACCAGAATACCCTTTTCATACATAATTTGTAATTTAGCATATGTAACCTAAACTTTTGTCATATAACTGATTATTTAACATGTTTAGGCATATAATACTTGTCATAGGACTAGTTAGGCGGTCCGAACGCGTTTCACGCGCACGATACGTTAAAGTAGCATAAGCTACCTAAACGGATCATAATGGGTCAATAAGACTTAGGTTAAGTTTCATTTAGCATGTAGGCTTTGTTAAACCATATCACGTGAGTTCCTACACTCATTTGGTTTACAAACCCTAATGCTACCCAGTCTTCCGAGATAGGTCCGGTTTATTAACATAGTTACCTATACTAGGTGTCGTTTGATTCCGAGATCTCTAGCATTTCTTGGTGATTATCTTTAGACATCTGAGCAATCACAAGTGAGTACATAGACCCCTCTTTTACTGTTTTCCAAACTGTTTTGGGGTGGAACACATGTGCCTACTTGTTACTTTCATGCTTTCCTGTTTTCACATCATATACCTGCTATGTTCGTTAGTACATTATAGTACATGATTTCATTACATTTTATGCTATGTATGTCCATTTTGTGCATACTTAGTACATTGTTTTACATTACATTTTGTTGCATATGCTCATCCAGTATATGAACACTTTGACATATTACCCAATGCATTTGACAATTGATTTGACATAGACATTTCGGCATAGACATTTTAACATGATTGACATTTGATCATGCATTTCCCACAAAACATAACTTTGATTTAAACCAAGTTTTACTTCAATACTTTGTTTTTGTGCATATGGTTTAGTTGAGACCTTTCACTTGCCATACATGACATATTTGACATAGACATTTGACATGGATATTTGACATAGACATTTGACATGGATATTTGACATAGACATTTGACATGGATATTTGACATAGACATTTTGACATGATTTACATCTTGACATGAACATTTTACATTGTTTGGTTTGGTTTGATTAAGTGATTAAGTAACGATGCGTATGTAATATGATACAAGCATGGTGGATACGCCGCTGGTACTTCCTTTATATAAGTGTTTGTATGGTATTACATGTCGTAACGTTATTTGAATCATTTCAGTTTGAGACATAGAACATTTTATACAAATAACATATTTTTCACAAGACATTGATTTACAAACAACTTATCTAATACAAACTCATTTTACATGGTTATTCATTTAACCATACATTATTTATACATATCATCTGATCTTATCGATTTTCAAATGATTTACAAAACAAAGCAAATAACAAGGTTCATGACTAAACATTTTCTCAAACATAAGTCATGAAACCTATTTTCACAAAACCTATGTATCTCACCGGCATTTTTATGCTGACGTACCTATTTTCACATGTGTTTTTCAGGAACTGTTGCATAAGATGATCAAGATACATATAGGCAGACTTGGGCTTTAGTGACAATAAAAGATGCAGACTAGTTAATTATGTTGTATTTCCATGTTTGTTTAGACATTGTAACACTTTTAATCAATAAAACGAAACTTTAATTTCCATGGTTGTGAAACATTAATTCTGTTACAACACTCCCCGATGTTTCCGCCACGTTTTGTATGTTCTACGTGGTCGGGGTGTGACATTCACTAGGAGCTTTTATCCACCCATCTTCTTCATTTTTCATCTTCTTCTTGTTCTTGCCACATCCCTAGCTACAAGAGCTAGTGGTAAGCTTCATTAACCATCTTTTACTTCATGTTAAGGTTATGTACAAGTTACACCATCAAAGAACATAACCTTAAAAGATGGTAACATGAAGATCTAACATAATCTAAGTGAAACAAGTTGTTTGGAAGATGTTTGATGTATGTTATAAAGTATTTGAATGTTGAATCTTGTGTTTCTAGTTAGATCCATCATGTGTAAGCTTGTTATAAGCTTAGATCTAACAAGTTTAAGCATGGATCTTGAAAGATCCATGATGAAACTTGAAGGTGAACTTGAAAGATCTTTATGTGAACATGAAAAATGATTTTTAAAGAACGTTTTCATGATCTTGAAGTCACTAAACTTGTGGATGATTAAGTTATGAAATGAAGTTTCATAAAACGTTTGTGAAAAGTTTATCAAGAAGCTTGTTTATGAAAAATCTAAGTATGTTAAATGTAGATCTAAAAGACTACATGTTTTTAAGAACTATTCAAGTTCATCCTAGAGTTCAACATGATGATTTTAGTATATGTTACTTGTGAGATTGTTGAAACTTGATTTTTGATGATGAAAAGAAAACAAACACATGTTTTGAAAACATTGGAAACCTCTAATTTTAGGGGAAACTATGTCAAAAAAAATTTAAAATTTTAACACTTAGAAAAATATAAGTTTTGGTGAAACTTATTCCCACAAATTCACCTAAAAATATTTACAAAGGTTTCCTAATTTTTATACAGAATTACAAGTCAAGAAATAAGGTTTTCTTCAAGGTTAAAATCAATATTAAGTATGTATATTTTTAGGGAAAAATATATATATTTATTGGTCACCAAACTATGTACTAAGTGTATACTATGTGTATTATATGTATTAGTGTATTAGGAACTTGAAAAATACACTAAATACTCCAAAGGAGTATAAGTACCAGAATACACACAAAAACATAAAAGTACATAAATATATATATACAAAAATTACCCATAAAAGGGGTATTTGGACAAGATAGAAAATATATATTAACATAAATATATTCCTCACAATATATGGACTTGGACAGATATTGGACTTTTTGGACATGTATATATATATTTGGACAAGTATCTAAAAATTACTATCATTTAATGGAAGGTACACAAAACTGGATAAATGACAAAAATAAAAATATATATATTTAACAAGCATAAGAAAATGTATATATCATAAACAAACCTTAAAAATAAATTATTTTTAAGAAATAAAATTTCGGAAAGTACTAAAAATCAAAGGATTGATTTTTGGCAAATAATGTAAAATACACAAGTATTTACATATATATACAAGTATACTTCCCTAAGTATACTTATACAAAAATAATATTGAAAATATTATTTAACAAATTACTTATATTTATTTTTGGAAAATAATATAAGTATCATATAATGGATAAGTTAAAAATATAGATTATTTTTAACACATATCGTTTTCAAATACTACATATACAAATATATATTTTTGGGAATAAAATATATATATTTACAAGTGAACAATACAAATTCAATTTACAATAACACGACGAACAGGCGAGACCCGACAATCAAGGGCACGACCCTCACATACGACGAACTTAGATAAAAAAAATACCTAACTTAAGATGGTAACTTGTACTTAGTGATTAACGTACGTAGAACGCTTATAGGTTACAACATCTACGGGACAAGCACCGGTGAAGTTTCGACGTAGAAGACGCAAATCAGTGAGTTCATGTCCCCACTTTTAAACATTTTCTTATATTCTAAACTTTGGGTAAAATACATGTATTATGGTATGTAGAAACAAAACTAAGGAATGACATATAGATCATGTTACGAATAGGGTGAAACTTAAGAACCATTAATTTACGTATACATATAGACCCGGGAGCGGAAGGTTAGATCTAATGGGTTTCAGGCAACCTCACTCTTGGCCTACTTCTACCAAAGAGTGCTTTTGTGTCTCAGTCAAGGTGACAAAAATGCATAGGTTTGGATGCTTCCTATGTCGTGACAAATGTTAATGTCCTCGCGAAACATTAGCGATCTTGATTTCCTTACATTTACAGAATACGGTTTACAAATACGTTTTACAAAGTACATACCATGTTTTCATACTACTATGCCCAAACATTCAATACAAATCTGCATGAATTCACACCAACTTTTGTTGACGATTTTCAAAACTTACATGTATTTCAGGAAACTAAGTGGATGTGCATGCGGTCTCTTTGCTCAAGAATGTTGTTTATGTTTCAAGTTATTATGTGTCTATGCTCCGTTGCCACTTTTGATGGATTTGTTTGTTATATCCCGCCTCCTTGCTGTGATATAGTGAACAAAACCTTGATCTTTGATTTGAAATGAAGTTGTAAACTTTTCAAACAATTATCTTTTGTTATGAAGTAAACTTTAAACTTAACTTATATTTTGAATCTTTAAACTATGAATGGAAATTTGGAGTTGTTTTATATTCATGTAGTATGTTTACTTATCGTATGCAATGAGAACCTTTCAGGTCAAACCTCGTGCTTCCGCCTTTGAAAGGGGTGTGACAGGTTGGTATCAGAGCTTCGATTGTAGTGAACCGGGATTCTTTCACGAGTCTAGTCTACAATCCTTAGGATCCTCTCATGAAAAACAATTTTTTCAAAAGCAAAAAGTTTTCATTGCATAAAACATTCCGCGACATCCACTACATAAACTTGTTTTTTTCAAAAACAAGGCGAGGACACTACGTGACTTAGGGTATACCAAGGTAGAACGTGTATTCAACTAGGGATTACTTGTAGCAATGTGTGTAACTACATATATATATATATTAATTAGGTAATAATAATTAATATATGTACATATGCCATGACTTTTATGTTATAGGTACCCATGTCCTCTTCAGAAAGTAGCGGCCTGTCCGACGAACATGATGCCATGGCGATCGTCTCTGATGATGAGATTACCCCAGTTCCGGAGATCTTCACTTCCAACTCCGAGTCCGATCCCAATATGATGTCTGATGACGAGGACCTAGACGTCTTTTAGCCTTTTGCCTCGCCTGATTTTGGAGACGACATTCCATTTAATGACGTTGTTCTTGCCCTACCCTTACCCATCCACGACCAGCTCATTGTTGGGCACCCCGATAGGGAGCATGTCGTTGAGCCTATACATATCCCTGCTATCCGACTTACTGCCATCCCCGCTGAGGATTCGCCTTTCATCGTTGATTTAGACGACGACGCTGAGATCCTAGTGTTTCAGGTCGACCATCCTGATGAGGATCTTGGTGATGGTGAGGTTTTCGACATCGCCATTCTGGACGTAGCATCACCTGTAGTCTCCGTTATTGACATTTCATCTGATTCTGATCCCGACACTGACACTGACTCTTGGGAGTCAGTGACATCCTCCGCACTCCGGGCCGTAGGCCTAGACGCTTATCCCGTAGATGACAATGATGCCATGTCAGCTGCCCCTGCTACACCCGCTCTTGCTTCCACTCTTACTAATACACCCCCACATACCCCTACCCATGCTACTAGCGACAGCTCATCACAACCATCCACTTCAGTAGGCCCCTCTAGCTGGATACGATGCGTCTGTTTTGCGTCAGCCTTCCCACATACCTACCCACCCATGAGGGAGAGCCCTCAGGACATCCACACGTACCACCACCCGAGATGAGCCCACGTTCCCAGCCATCCCGACCTTTTCCACCATCCCCACCACATGCTATGCCATCATCCGACCCGTACCATCCCTCACACCACTCTGGGTATACCAGAGATGATCTTCTTCTATCCCTTCAGCTCCAGTTCAAGATCCTATGTTGGAGGATCTATGACCTAGAGAGGGAGTCCGATGCCAGACGACCATCTCCACCAGACTACCCATCACCAGCCATACCACCACCATCTTCACCACCACCGGCATCTCCACCACCACCACCTGTTCATGCACCAGTTGATGGTTATGCTGCTAGAGTTCTGACACTTAAGCAGCAGGTGAGCTTCCTGATTCATAGAGTCTACGAGCTCGAGGAGGAGGTAGCTCATTTCTGCAGCTTAGTCCTTCCTACACCCCCACCATCTCCCCCAGCCCCTTAGGTTTTCCTTGCAGGTACTTTTATTAGGAGTATTTTATTTTGGATCTGAAGACTGATGCCGAGTTTTGAAGACAAATGATCGCCAATGTGAAGGAAGATATTTTTCCATTTATATGTATTAAACTTGTATTGATTGGGTGATGTAGCCCATATGCATTTTTTTTTCCTTCACAAACAATTATGTAACAAGTTGTCTTGATATATATAAAAACTCGGTGACTATCTTTACAACGAATTATTATTTATCTGTTTGTGCATGCTTGGTTGCTTGTATGAATTGATTTATATGTTGGTTGATTGTTTGGTTGTGTATATATGTATATATAAATATTCCTTTGTTGTTTATTTAATAAAAGTATGGTGGTATCCGATAAACGCCTGACTATATTGTGTTATGTTTTGGAAGAAACATGCCCCCTAGAGAATGGTGAATACCCGAGGTTCAGATTAACCTCCACCCCACCGATGCTGAGGACTGCTAAGGAGTTGAACTCTCTTCTTGAGGAAAGAATTTCTGAAGCTATCACCCAGTACGAGGCGAACCGTGCAGAGCACAGTGGCGGTACAGGAGGTTCTGGCAGACACGGTCACGGAGATCCATCTAGAAGAAATCTTCGGGTGATCTTAGCCATCAGTCTCACTAAAGACACAGAAGGAAATGAGGAGTTATTACTGGAACTACTAGAGAAGATGGAATCAAAGGCCGAGCCTTCTGGTGTTAGAAAGAGAAAGTACTTGAACCTCAAGCAAGAAACTCGTGTCGACAGCAAGAAACCAGACACTAATCCACCTCGAGAGGTGAAGACGTTTGCTTCTGCAAATGAAGCTGGAGTTAAGGAGTACCTGGGCAATCTGCCCAAATGTGATAAGTGCAAGTATCACCATCTGGGTGCTTGCCGTGCGCCGAAGTGTGATAAATGTGGGAAGACGGGGCATCGTATAGTGAACTGTCGAGGAAAACGAAATGACAAAGGCATTGGAGGTCGTAATGGAAATGGTAATGGGAATAGAAATGGAAATGGTGCTGGAAATGGAACGGTAATCGTAATCACAACGGTTCTTGTAATCGAAATAGAAACAGAAATGGGCGAAATCAAGGATGCTATGGTTGTGGTAGTAATGAACACTTCAAGAAAGATTGCCCGAAGGAGAACAAAGCTAAAGGTCGAGCATTTGTCATAGGAGCAAGGAATGCCCGCGAAGACCCTCATTTATTCACCGGTACATTTCTCGTTAACAATCACTTTGCATCCATACTATTTGACCCTGGTGCTGATTTTAGTTTCATGTCTGTGGAATTTAAACATGTGCTTGGAGTTGAGTCTAGTAGGTTAGACATTCCTTATTCCATAGAATTAGCTAATGGTAAAGTTGTTGAATCGGGTGAAGTTGTTAAAGGATGTACATTGGAACTTGGAGAACAAAGATTTAGCATTGATCTTCTACTCGTCCAGTTGGGAAGCTTTGATGTTGTAGTCGGCATGGATTGGTTATCCAAGAATAGAGCCGAAGTTGTTTGCCATGAGAAAATCATTCGCATCCCCTTGCGAATGATGAAACACTCATAGTACACGGGGAGAAGCGCGACACGCCCCTACGAATCATCAACTGCATGAAGGCCCAGAAATGCTTGCGAAAAGGAGGTGTTGCCTTTTTAGCGCATGTGATAGATAAGAAGGCCGAGGAACCGAAACTTGAAGATATCCCTATAGTGAAGGATTACCCTGAAGTCTTCCCCGAAGACTTGCCGGGATTACCTCCGCAGAGACAAGTCGAATTCCATATTGACTTGGTTCCGGGAGCAGCTCCCATGGCCAAGGCACCTTATCTATTTGCGCTATCCGAGATGCAAGAATTATCCACGCAACTCCAGGAGTTGCTGGATAAGGGATTCATATGGCCAAGCTTCTCTCCTTGGGGAGCTCTAGTGTTGTTCGTGAAGAAAAAGGATGGAACATTTTGGATGTGCATCGATTATAGAGAGTTGAATAAGCTTACGGTCAAGAACCAGTATCCACTACCGAGGATTGACGATTTATTCGACCAACTACAAGGGTCAAGCTATTACTACAAGATAGACCTTCGGTCTGGCTATCATTAGTTAAGGATTCAAGAAGAATGCATACCCAAGACAACGTTCAGGACTCGTTATGGGCACTACGAGTTTCTCATTATGCCGTTTGGATTGACGAACGCACTGGCAATATTTATGGACTTGATGAATCGCGTATGCAAACCATATCTCGATAAATTTGTAATAGTGTTTATCGACGACATTCTGATCTATTCGCGAACAAAGGAAGGGCATGAGAAACATCTGAGAGCCATTCTGGAACTGCTAAAGAAAGAGAAACTTTACGTGAAGTTCTCAAAATGCGAGTTTTGGATTCGCGAGGTGATGTGTGTAAAATGCAACATATAAATTACATCAAATAAGTAATAAAACTAACCCTTTTTAGTACTAATGTTGGGAAAAGTGTTCTTTTGTCTTCCTTTTGTATTTTTAGGACCAAATGAGCTTAAACGAACAAAAGGAACAAATTTGCAGCAAAAACTAACATAAATACAAAGAAAAGAAATAAACGTGGCATGATCGACCCCTCGACAACATCTCCCCAAGCAAAAACAAGAAACAGGAGGCTGACCACGGCCCATGCCCAGCAGACACGAGGGCGTGATCAGGCGTCTGTAGAAATGGAAAAAAACTGTGGAAGCTTCTATTCTCGACAAGGGGGCATGCCCAGCTAAGCATGGGACGTGGTCAACATTAATATTTGCATAATCTTGCAAATCTTGACTGTATAGATACGCTTCTGCACACGGGGTCGTGCCCAGCGAACACGGGGCCGTGTGGAGCCTAATGCAGACAAGAGCAATTAATGAAGGGGGAGAAAGAGGATGGCCACGGGGGCGTGTCCAGCGGACACGGGGCCGTGGCCGCTTCTGTTCAGGCAATAAATAGGGGTGCTTGGTTCACTTCAAAGGCATCCCTTGGCAAACCACCTCCCTCTCACTTTGCCACCACTCCACCACCACTACAACACCCACATCCACCACCATCATCCATCATCCACCTTAGAGTGTGTATAGTAGTCTCGGGATCCAAGATTGATCTTAAGAGTTCTTGTCAATCAAAGGCCATGTTTGGCTAAGTCTCTTACATCACTTGGTGAAGACAAGCATTTAATGTAATACTTTTGATTTTTAATCTTTCGCACTTTTTATTTGGTTTTGTATTAATGACTTTAATAACTAGTTTCTTATGTTGAAGGTGAAACTTCTTTATCATTTTTCTGTGGTGTCTTGGCATTACTTTACTGTCTATATAAAGTAAAAGATTTTCACCATTCATGTCTCTACGGTCTATATAGAGATATGTTGGCTACCTGGTCGGGGGTTAAGGGAATGGTTTAGTAAGGTTCTTGCCTTGTCCAGTGTATAGATCCTGCAAGGACCTGGGTCAAGCTTACTAGGACCTCCTTCAATACCCACAGGTATTGGATGGCGGGGGTGCGAATGGCGTGATCCCCTCATATGTAAACTACTATTAATACATTAAACTGGCTACATGGGATTGTATCCTTGCTGACTCAAACCACTTAGCCGAGGGTAATGTCGCCTTCAAAAGAGGGGCCTACCACTTTTCGCATTAATAACTTAATTAATTTTCTTCCAATATTCCAACCCTTTGGGATTGTATCTGTGACAACCCGAGTTTCCAAGGTCTTTCCTCGACACGTAATTTGTTTTGCAATTGTGTTTGTGTGACTTAGTTCTCTTGTAATTGTGTATGTTTGTTATATGCTTGAGATGTTTGTAATTGTGCATGCCTGTGTTTAAGGTGTTAGTATATAAACTGTGGAACTTATAAACCATGTAAAGCTTACAACCCTAACCCGTGCATGCAAGTACCAGACGAAATTTAGAGTTTGTCACCTACCCACCCGACGAAATCATACCCGACGAACTTAGAGTTTGTCGCCTACAGAAGTTTAGCGGAAAGTGGGCTTTTGGCCCAAGTAAGGCCCGATCTTGTTTCGCTACATATTTACGTACACTGCTTGGGGTTTCTTTTGGCAAACCCTAGTATTTCTTTCTTCTCCCTACTAACGACACCCATTGCACAATCCTGCACTCACATAATGTAGGATCGTTGTGCGACCTGACTGAGTCGTTCAGAAGAGTTTTGGATCCGAATCAAAGGCGGAATCAATGAAACGGACGCTCGATTCAATTATAATGTCTCTATTATTGATTTAACACTAATTTACAACCTGGAGACGATTTGGCAGAGCTTCGCTACTCAGATCCGAAAGTTAATTCCGTGTCAAATGACACACCATGCTCACTTATTTATAGAGTTGCTGATTCCGTTTGAACTGGTCCTTGACTGTTTTAAGCGAAATCACTAATAAACTCCTTAAAAATCAGTTTCTAGCAACTCGAGCAATGGTTTATCCTATCCTATGTTACATGACTCGATACAAGACGAAGTCCACAGACATAGTGCACTATCAGACTCCCCCTTGGATGTTGACGAAGTCTTTAGTATCTAGTTTTTATCATGACACATCTTCAGTCTTGATCAGTCTTCATGCTCTTACCAAATTGTCTAACAGTGTAAGCATCCATCAATCTTTATCTTCTTCGATCAATTTCTATATTCGAATTGTATACCAGGATCTGTCTCTGGCTCTAACATTAACAGATTTTTCAGAAACACTTTTCTCAGGCTCCCCCTTTCGTCAAGCTTCCATGCTTTAGGGATCGACACCTTGCTTTCTGGTTACAAGCTCCCCCTTACTTTGAGCTCGTCTTCAGACTCCCCCTTAGACTCAGCAGTCGGGATCATAGTCTGGTACAATATCTGCAACACTCATACATTTATAAGTACAAACATTTCAAGTATTCAATTATCCAGGAATTATGACCTGGCTCTCTCATTATATGCTAAAAATATTTTACAATGAAAGCAATTTCAATTTTCCAAAAAACGTAACCTGGCTTTATACAACATATATTAACAATAAAAGAATCAAAATCCCCCACAGTTAATCATCCAAGTTCAAACTAATGACCTTGGAGATATCACAAACTGTTTTTGATTTAAAAATTTCAAGTTTCAAATTAATGAACTTGTTTTATTTTCAGAAACACAATCAGCATACTTAGATTTTGAAACTCAACACTCAGACATCGGTTGTCGAAAATAAAGTAGAATCAAAATCTTTTTGTATTTTTCTGAAATATAACGTAATAAAGAAATATGTACAAACATATTTACAGACAATATTTTTGTTTAAGTTTGCGTCAGAGGATCATATCAGTTTTTGACAAGTCACAAGTCCCGTTGAGCTTAGTTACATATTAAGAATTAAACAATTCACTTAGATTGTCGATATATTGATCCACTTAAATTTTCACACAAACTTCAACTGATTCAAGATACGAATTAGGTGTATTAAGAACTTAAACTCATTCATGTGTCCCACCTCTTGAATATACTCCCCTATCCAGATCCCAATATTCAGTCTTACAGGTGAGTATACCTAGATGATATCTGTAAAGGGTTAAAATGCGAGGACCGTGAGAGCTCATGTCAGAACTTCCGTTCAGCAAAGAGATGACGGCTTTGACTTTTGGTGTGTTCCCTTTAGAGAATCTTTTCTTCAACAACACATGATTAATATTTTTCAATGTTTCATCATTTTTTATGCTGAGGGTACTATATTTCAAGCAAGCAGAAAGTATTATACGGGGACTAGGCCATTGCTTCCGCAAAATCAGAAGTCCCGGAATAATACCCCAGATATCACTAAGCATAAAGACCTAGTATCTCAGAAAGAGGGGTCCTTCAAACGAGATTTCAGGGGTTACCTATATATCCAAGTAGTGTTCCCCACGAAATAAGTAAGTTTGAATTTATGTTTATATCCCGAAAAAGTTTACTAATTGTATAAAAACCTATCGGCATATCATCAGTGAGACTGTTTAACGCTATATAATCATTACATTTCTTTAGCATACTGTAACTGTCTATTGATGTACTATCATTTCCTCTTTTTACACAAAAACTCAATTTTCAATTTTATCATGTTTTTGACTTTTTCAAATTTTCTATTGTTTTTGGATTTTCTAACAATATAACTCCCCCTAAAATGCAAAATCATTTAAAGAAATTTGACAAATCGATACTAATAGCTTTATCTCGCCATCCATTTTCTACTTAAAGTGTTCTGTTTTGCAGAAAATATACACATGAAAAGCTGCAATTACCCCCATGATTTACAACACATTGATATTTTACAGCTTGAAAACCGTTTTTCAATCTTGTGAAATTAATCATGTTTGTTCCGCCATGAGGGTTTCGGCATATTCAAGCAACAAATTTTTTGTAAATTTTTGAATTTTTAACAAATTTAAAAACAAACATATTTTTTTTCAAAATTTTCAAATTTTAGGGTTTTTAAAATATTGTTTATTTATTTACAGAAAACAAACAAACTCCCTGTTTCAACCAAACCAGGGTTCAGCAGCCTCCTCTCCCTGTTATGCCAGGCAGCTCCGAATACCATTTTCACAATCTTCAGTTTTCTTGAGCACCTGCACAATCAGACTACTTAATTATTTGAACAATTTAGCCCAGGTCTGTTGGACTTTAGGCATTTCAACACAATATATATCATACAGTTTCGGAAAATCTTTGTCATAAAAAACTTTTTCAACTTTGACTTCAACTTTTTCATCTTTTTCCGAAGTCATTTGTTTCTTAGCAGACCATGTTTGTCCTTTTGGAGTACCTTTTTTTGTAAAAATGTGACTCTTTTTGAATATTTTGATTTTGAACAACAACTTTTGGTTTCCAAAACTCTTGGGGTTTTATCATATCAACTAATGTTTTCCAACTTTGAGTTGTTCTGACTCTGGGTGTGTGAGAATTCCAGGTTTGTCTTGAATCGAACCTATCCAGGTTTGATTTCCAAGTTTGGTTCAAAACAAACTTGTTTGTGTTGTACCTCCAAGTTTGTTTTGAATCAAATCCGGTTGACCTGTGTTTCACATCCTCAGATTTCTATTTATCAATATTTTCAGACTTCTTTTTGTCAACATCCACAGGTTTCAGATTTGGACACTTGTGTGCAAGATGTCCAATTTGATCACACTTAAAACATGTTCTCTTGGACACATCTTTGACCTGTGGTTGTCGCTTTTTCTTTTGAGCATAGAACTCTTCATTAGACTGACACCTAAATTGAAGTTCTTTCTCTTCTTCAGAACTTGTTCCATGAACAAAATTTATCTTTGTCTAATAATTTGGCATTTCACTTTTATTTCGACTTTGTTTCTTCTTATAACCCAACCCAGCCTTCATATTTTTCTTCTTGTAACCAGATTTGTTATAAAACGTTTTGTGACCTTTTCCAGCAAACTTTGGAATTTCGGATTTCTCAATCTCAACCATTTTGAAAACTTTATCAACCTTTTCTGAAATCACATTCTGAATCGGGAATACAACATCTAAGAATAATTTGTCCGATCCAATCCTGGTATAAACCAATCCTTTTGAATCATCATTCAAATTTTTCTCGGATTTTGAGTTTTTCAGATATCCATCATGAAAATTACCTTCATTTTCATCCTGTGATTCAGATTTACCTGTATCAACTGACTCTTCTTTCAACACACTTTCAACGACCTTACCTACCACCTCTGAATCACTAGAATCATCAGATTTGGAATAGGTTACGTCAATGTTATCTGGCAATTGATCTACCATGTTGAAAGCTTTTTCGACCTTTTCATCATCATAAAATGCAAACTTTTCCGGTGGTGGAACTTGATGAAACTCTGAGCCAATTCCTTTCTTGTTTTGCTCAGAATCTTTTCCATCCGGTTTTATGTTGAAAATTCTTTAAAGCACATATGACGACATGTGATAACTTTTTAACTTGTTGTTATCCTGTTCTAAATCAGCAATCTGACACTTTAGCTTAGCAACATCCTCAATGTAAGAATTAACAACTTGTTGCTTTATCTCATAATTTCGCTTAAGCTCATTCGTTGTTTCAGAATAGTAATTCATTCTTGATTGAGCAAATTTCATTTCACTCTTTACCTTTTCATATGACTCTTTTGTAATGTGATAAGCCAATTTTATTGAATCATATTCCTTTTTCATTTCTTGACAAACATTTTCTTTTTGATCACATTCTTCTGTCTTTTTCAAAACATTTTCTTTCAAAACTTCATTTTCTTTTTCCAACTTTTTACATTTTTCCAAAAGTTTTTCCTCATTATCTTTCAAAAACTTTTCATTTTCAAACATTTCTTTGTATTTATTTTTGAAAACCTCTTCGATTTTTGTAAATTCAAGATTTCTTGTTCTGAACTTTTCATCTTTTTCAGTACACGCACTCCACGTTTCCATGCATTTCTTGCACTGTTCAACAGTTTTTGAGATTTCAGAATCAGAATTTACCTCAGTGATTGGCACCTCGATGTTTACGGCAACTATTGTTTGATCAGCATCATTCTTTTGTTTTTCTTCAACACCAACTTCATCACCAACATTACCGATAACTAAAACCTCATTCTTCACTTCTTCTTCTTCTTTCTTCTTCATCTCATCAATCTGTTGTTCTTCAGTAACAGCTTTCTTAACCTCTTCATTCACCTCAACTTTTTCTTCAATCTTTTATTTCTCAGCAACTTTCTTCAACTCTTCAACCATATACTCAACATTCTTCTTCATTTTTTCTTCACCCCTCTTCCTCAAGCTTGAAGTCATAACATCCCTTATGATTTTTCCAAGCTTTTTCTCATATGATTTATCTTTCACAGCATTTGAATAATATTCTCCGGCTCGAGGAATTACTAGAAGAACATCATCATAAATTATGTCCTTCTTGGGAACAACAGGTTCACCATATCTGTTGACATAACACTCTTGCTTCTTATCCCATCTCTTGTAGCTGACAGCATCTTCATATTCTTCTTGCATTTCATTCATTCTGTTCCAAGCAATGTTTCTTTCTCTGTATGTTTTCTCATTCAGAATCTCTTCTCTGGTTTTCTCTTTGATTTCAGCTATAACTTTTTCTTCTTGATTTTCTTCTTTGATTTCTGCAACAAAAACATAATGTTTGTTGTTTGATGGGTTTCTGCCATGAGCTGTACTTCGATTATCCAAACGATCTTCTTCCGGAAGAATTTGACTCCAATCATATCCTTCATCATCATGGATTACAGCACAAGCTCTAGATTTCTCTCTGGGTTTATCTTCGATCATTTTCGGCTCTTCTTTGCTTCGGTGGTAGATTGCCTTTCGGTAATAATCATCATTGAACGGATGTTCATTTCCACCTACTGCAGAATTATTGCACTCTCTCTTGAAATGACATTTTTGCTTACATTTGAAGCAGGTCACTTTGGACTTGTCAAATCCAAGTTTTGTTGATGCACCGCCTAATGATTGTTTCCCAGTAATCTCCATATATCTCTGAGCTCTGCGGATGCAACTTGCCAAACACCAGTGAATATCTATAAGTTCCATCTCTTCCGGATCAATCTGGTCATAGTCTTCTTTGGTTAACTCTGAGTTACCAATTTTGCCTGCAACTAGACCTTCATATGATTCTAGAACATATGCAAGAAAACTCATTTGTTGCTTAGCTGCGTTAATGCTCATAGTTGGGGAATTCTTCAATTTGAGAGCAATGTTACAGAGAACTTCTTCAGATTCTTCAACACTTGCTTTTGATGAAGACGAATGATATCCCGGATTGTAACTTGATGAGCTTTTCTGTGGCTCTTTTTTCCTCACACCACTAAATGCTGTCTTTGGTGATTCTCCAACTTTCACCGAAGGTAGATTACCTTTGTAATAGAGACCAACATTTTGTTGATGTGAAGAACTGCTGATCTTGCTTTGTTTATGCAATTCAAGCTCATGACTTTCTATATTTTCTATCAAGACATCAAGAGAAATTGTGTCATATAAAGCATCATTTTTCAATATGAATACAAACGTTTGCCACTGATCAGTTCGTGGTAACGCTTCTATGATCTTATCAATTATTTCTTCTTTAGTTTTAACAATACCAAACCGATCAAGTTCAATTTTTAAATGACCAAATCTCTCTATCATTTGTCTAACTGATTCATCTTTCAAACTATCAAACAAATCTAATTCTTTCTTTAATAATGCAATTTTATTTTTCTTGATTTGTTTACCCCCCTCAGCTTTAACCCTTAAGGCTTCCCAGACAGATTTTGATGTTCCGTCATGTTGCAATAAAGCAAACATGTCATTCCCGATTGAAGATTGAATCAAAGCAATCATTCTCTGTTCTGCTGAGAATTCTGCTTTGTCTTCTTTGGGTAAGTTCTTGAGTGGAAGCTCTTCTCCTTTATCAATGGTCGGCCTCTTATACCCAAACTCCAAACAAAACCAGCTTTCATGAGCATAAGCTTTTGCCTAGTTGATGAATCGATCTTTCCACCAAGTATAGTCTTCAATACTTTCCAGAGTTGGTGGTTTTGAATGTGTTCCGTAAAAGTTATCATGTTTAATGTTCTCATTTATTGCTTTTGTAATAGTTTTTGGTGTGACAGTTGAGATTTCTGAAGACTCGGATGTAAACGCGTTGTAGAACGTATTGTAGAACTCTTCAGCCATGATGTGAAATTCTTGAATTACCTGGAGACAAAGACAATCAAACAAACACAATCAGTTTAAACAATATCAAACAACTTGAAATAAACTGACACTCGATTGACGTGAAATGAACTTGACGCGGAATTTCCACTTTCAAATGGAATAGTGATCTCAATCGGAATCACTTTGATGCGGAATAGTGATTTTACACGGAATCACCTGGATGACGACTACAAACGAAATCAGATGTATGTTTCACACAGAATTAAACTTTGAAACGGAATCACTTGTTTCAAACGAAATCACTTGGATGACACTTCAAACGAAATCAGAACTTCAAACAGAATACCCTTTTGAAACGGAATTATCTAATTTCGTGTGAACCTTCTCAAGCGGAATTACACTTTGGAGCGAAAATAGGTGAACTTTTCAAGCGGAATTACTTTTTGATGCGGAATTACCCTCTTCACACGGAATTAACACTGCTTTCAAACGAAATTAGCAAGCTATTTCAAACGGAATTATGCTGACATCAGCATTTCGGTCCAATATTTGTCCAATTGATCCTGTAAACGGTCGAATTATGATCTGAAACTTTCAAGGATTCATTAAAACTGTGTTTTGCAAGTAATGTGTGAAATTCAATCCATTTTGTCCGTAAAATCTTGTTCAATTGTGAAAAAGAAGGTGTAGAAGTCAGAAAACTGATGAAATCAAGCTGAACTCTTCCTCCTGAGCTCTGATACCACTTGTAGGATCGTTGTGCGACCTGACTGAGTCGTTCAGAAGAGTTTTGGATCCGAATCAAAGTTGGAATCAATAAAACAGTCGCTCGATTCAATTATAATGTCTCTATTATTGATTTAACACTGATTTACAACCTAGAGACGATTCGGCAAAGCTTCGCTACTCAGATCCGAAAGTTAATTCCGTGTCAAATGACACACCATGCTCACCTATTTATAGAGTTGCTGATTCTGTTTGAAATGGACAAAGCCACTTTCAAGCGAAATTAACTTTGTTAATTTCGTTTGAACTGGTCCTTGACTGTTTCAAGCGAAATCACTAATAAACTCCCTAAAATCAGTTTCTAGCAACTCGAGCACTGATTTATCCTATCCTATGTTACATGACTCGATACAAGACAAAGTCTACAGACATAGTGCACTAACACATAAAGCTCTTTCTCCTCTTATCGATTCAAGTACTTTCATTACGGTTCGATTCTTTGGTGAGTGTGATAACTTTTGTCCGATTATGTGTTGTTGGTTGGGCGATTTCTATTGTCGATGTCGATCATGATTTGGTATATAACTGTAGGAAGATGCTATTGATGTATAGATTTGGAAATCATCTAGGCGTATGTTGATAACATCGGTCTAGTCATACATGAAATAATATGGTTTTATGTGTAGTGATGATCTTGTTACGTAACGATCTTGATATGACAATGGTATGTTAGTGGATGATGATGATTGAATGATGATTCTGATCGTATAGTGATTGAGTAAGTTATGTGATTGTATGAATCGATCTGATTGAGCGATTGATTGATGAAGTCGACGTAACTGTTAGATGATCATTAGGGTTTCTGGGTTGTGTAACTGTTGATGATGATCATGCTTACCCCGACGAAAACCCTTACCCGACGAACTCTCATTCGGCGAAATCCTGTGTCGACGAAATCTCAAGTTCGTCGTGACCTTTTCTTCATAACCATGTGTCGACGAAATCTCAAGTTCGTCGTGACCTTTTCGTCGTGACCCTGTGTCAACGAAATCTCATGTTCGTCGTGAAGCTTATAGGGAACAGTAGCTTATAATAGTTGTGTAAATTGCATGCATGACATTGAATGACTATATGATGACATCTGCTGTTAATAATGTTTAGTTATGATCAAGTATTATGATTTGGGTCCTTACATACGGTACCCTCCACTGTTATGTATTGATATGGGCATGCATGCAAAGTGTGATAATGAATGAGAATATGTAAATTCTTGCCTGTTGATGACATTGATTATGATTTGATTTTTGATCCATACACTTAACTGTTAACCATGACTAAGGAGCATACATGTAAACCGTGAATATGAATAAGTTGTATAACTGTTGTGTGTTGAATCGGTGATCATTACCTTGCATGCATTCTATGATTTTTACTTACGCGAAAACAATGCGAACATGAATTGATTATGTATACGTGTATACCTTAGGCTTTGACTGATTAATTGGAAAAACAAGTAGTTAAACATACCGAGCAAACCAAGGTGAGTTCACACTTTCCACAAGGCATGGGATTCCCAAGGGTTGGGAATGGGTAAAGGGTTTAAACTGAAACTGCGTGATCTCCTGGTTTGGAACACGTACACACCCTCTTTATTGAAGGGTGACAACATGCGATAAGGATTTGATTGGAACCTGCGTAATCTCCTAGTTTGGGGATTACGTACACACCCTCTTTATTGAAGGGTGACAACACGGATACTGGACCAAAAATCTCTATCATGAAGTCCCTCATTTTATATCGACTTAATCTCTAGGCCAATGGCGAGTGGTCCATTAGTTAGATAGCGCTATTTAGGTTTGACAAGCCTCACACCGTGCCGCAGAGGACGAGCGTGAACTAATGGTTCTGGGCACTAGTCAATGATGATAGACATTGACGTCAGGGAACCAACTTACTTTAGTCAGTGGTCGATATGGTAACGGGTCTAGTGGTTCACATGGGGAAGCCCGCACTGGTTATAGATATGTTTGGGGAAACAGGGAAACTGGTTAACTTATAGCTTACAAATGAACTCATAGTTTTTGAAACAACTTATCAATGAACACCAACTGTGAACTCGCTCAACTTTGTTGTTGACTCGTTGTTACATGCCTTGCAGGTCGTTAGGTGCGTATGGAGCTTGCACGAGGAGGAGAGGTCGTTGTGGGATACGGACTGTTATGTCCCATGCTTAACATTTGAACTTTAAACTATGTTTTGGTTATTTAAACATTACTATGCTTCCGCTGATTACTTGAACATGTTTGGTTTCTTTTGAACACCAATTATATTGGGTTTGGTTTTATTTACTTGATTGCATTGTTCAATATGATTGGTGGCTATATCCTGGTCAGTCACGCCTCCATGAGGTAATACTCCGCTTGTGGATTTTGGGGGTGTGACAGATTGGTATCAGAGCCATTGGTTATAGTGAACTTGGTTTAAAAAAAAGGGAAAAGCTTTTTGATAAAAACCAGACTATAACCTGTACAGTGCTCAACGATCCACAACGACGCTTCGCTCCACGTGCAAGGCTCAACACTATACGTGATATGATTTATGTTTATATTGCCTACTTGTTAGTTACATAGTACATTGTTCATGGTATGCTAGGTTAACGTAGCAACTATTGTTAGAAACCCATGTGTGCTTACTCTCTCCTGTCATCGCACTTTCACGACACCTTTCTCACCCATGTTTCCTTTGTTATGAAGATCATGAGTGGACGTCTGAATTTGACTCAAACCCAGCTGACGGCTCTCATTAACGAACGAGTTGCTGAGGCACTCGCAGCCGCTCAGGCAGGAAGTATAAACCTGCCATTGCAACTTACTTTAGGATCTTTAGATCCTACTCTCGTGAACCAACACTTGTGCTTAACTTTGTCTCCTCTTACTCACATGATAGGTCAACATGCTCAGCCTCCTGCGTGTACTTTCAAAACTTTTATGGACTGCCGACCTACTACTTTCAACGGCATTGATGGAGCGGTAGGCCTCCTCCACTGGTTCGAGAAGCTCGAATCTGTCTTCGAGATGTGTGAATGCCCTGAGGCTCGTAGGGTAAAATTTGCTACTGGTACTCTTGAAGGTGTAGCGCTCACGTGGTAGAACGCTCAAGTTCAAATGCTGGGGTTGGCGGCTGCTAATGCCACCCCATGGAATGACTTCAAAGATTTGATCAAAGAGGAATACTGTAATCGTGATGATATCCACAAACTGGAAGTGGAGTTCTACAACTTAAAGATGATAGGGTCTGAAATAGAGGCATATACGAAGAGATCAAATGAGTTGGCTATCTTGTGTCCTACTATGGTAGATCCTCCTATCAAACGTATCGAGCTGTACCTCAAAGGTTTAGTGCCAGAGATCCAGAGTCATGTGACTGCAGCGAACCTCACCACTATCCAACAAGTTATTCGTTTGGCTCATCGTCTCACTGATTAGGCAGTCGAGCAGAACAAGTTGCCCAAGCGTATTGGCGCTACTACTACTACTAGTACTACTACTACTACTACTACTACCACTACTACCACTACTACCACTACTACCACTACTACCACTACTACCACTACTACCACTACTACCACTACTACCACTACTACCACTACTACCACTACTACCACTACTACCACTACTACCACTACTACTTCTGATGCCCCCAGCGACAGCAAGCGTAAATGGGATGGAGTCTCAAGCAAGGGTTCAACATCAGCTCAGTCTCAGTCTCAGCAATGAAAGATTGATGACTACAAGAGCCCTGGTCAACAATCTTCTGGTAGTCAAGGGCAGAGTGGGTATAAGGGGAACCACCCCAAATGCAATCGTTGTGGCTTCCATCACAGCGGACAGTGTACTAAGGGCACTTGTCAGAGGTGTAACAAACTTGGCCATGTGGCCAAGGATTGCAGGAGCCTCTACCCTGCAAATCAACGATGACAGAACCAGCAGCAAGCTCCACAGAATTAGTGTCAGCAACAACAGTAGCAGCAGGGTAACAACAAAGGATGCTTTCAGTGTGGTGCTGAAGGCCACTTCAAAAGAGACTGCCCCCAGTTGAATCAGAGACAGTACAACAACAACAATCTGGGGAACGGAAACAATAATGGGGGAAACAATGATGGCAATGGTGCCAGGGGACGTGCGTTCGTGATTGGGCAGGGTGATGCAAGGAACGATCCCAACGTGGTGATGGGTAAGTTTCTTCTGGATGGCTTCTTTGTTACTGTCTTATTTGATTCGGGTGCCGATACTAGTTATGTGTCCCTAAAAGTTAGTCAAATGCTTAAGCGCACTCCAACGCTTCTGAACACCAAGCTTGTTGTAGAGTTAGCTAATGGTAAAAGTCTTGAGGCCACACACATAGTTAAGGGTTGTATTATCGTCTTAGCAGGTCAGGCTTTCTCTATCGATCTTATCCCCATCGTTCTTGGTAGTTTCGACATTGTTATTGGAATGGATTGGTTATCTCAACATCAAGAGGAGATCCTGTGTAGGGAGAAGATCGTCCGCATTCCTAGTTCTGGTGAAGAACCACTTGTGGTTCATGGTGACAAGAGTGGTGTGGTCGTAGGCATCATCTCTTTCCTAAAGGCCCAGAAGTGTTTGCGAAAGGGCCACATTGCTATTCTAGCCCTCGTTACTGACACCTCAACGAAAGAGAAGAAGATAGAAGACATTCCTATCGTACGTGACTTTCCTGAGGTATTTCCTGAGGAATTACTTGGTCTTCTGCCTCATCGTCAAGTTGAGTTTCAGATCGAACTAGCTCCAGGGGCAGCACCAATAGCTCGAGCACCTTATCGTCTAGCTCCATCTAAACTAGTGGAACTATATACGTAACTACAAGAGCTCTTGGACAAGGGTTTTATACGTCCTAGCTCTTCACCCTCGGGAGCTCCAGTATTATTTGTGAAGAAGAAAGACGGTACCTTCAGAATGTGTATTGACTACCGCGAACTCAACAAGGTGACCGTGAAGAATCATTATCCTCTTCCACGCATTGATGAGTTATTCGACCAGATGCAAGGGTCGAGTTTCTACTCAAAGATTGACCTAAGGTCAGGCTACCATCAACTGAGAGTCCGAGACGAGGATATCTCTAAGACAGCATTCAGGACTCGTTATGGGCATTACGAGTTTCTGGTTACGCCTTTTGGATTGACAAACGCACCTGCGGTCTTCATGGATCTCATGAACCGAGTGTGCAAACCCTACCTGGATAAGTTTGTCATTGTATTCATCGACGACATCCTGATCTATTCGATGAGTCAGGAGGAACACGAGCAACACCTGAGGCTTATTATGGAACTCCTTCGAACAGAGCAGTTGTATGCCAAATTCTCGAAATGTGACTTTTGGCTTCACAAAGTCCACTTCCTAGGCCACGTGGTAAACAAGGATGGGATTCATGTTGATCCATCCAAGGTAGACTCTATCAAGAACTGGCCTGCACTCCGTACACCAACAGAAATCCGCCAATTCTTGGGTTTGGCGGGCTACTACAGAAGGTTTATCAAGGATTTCTCCAAAATTGCGCAACCTCTCACCTCACTAACTCAGAAGGGTGTCACCTATCGTTGGGGTGATGCATAGGAAACTGCGTTTCAGCACTTAAAGAATAGACTTTGTAGCGCACCTATCCTCTCATTGCCTGAAGGCACAGAAGACTTTGTGGTTTATTGCGACGCGTCCATCCAAGGACTTGGTTGCGTGTTGATGCAACATGACAAGGTCATTGCTTACGCATCACGCCAACTTAAAGTTCACGAAAGGAACTACACTACGCACGTCTTGGAGTTGGGAGCAGTGGTTTTTGCTCTTAAGATATGGAGACATTACCTGTACGGTACGAAGTGCACTATTTACACCGATCACAGGAGTCTCCAGCACATATTCGAACAGAAGGAGTTGAACATGCGACAACGTCGATGGTTCGAACTCTTTAATGACTACGAATGCGCGATCAAGTACCATCCGGGCAAGGCCAATGTTGTGGCTGACGCCCTCAGCCGAAAGGAGTCAAAACCTAAGCGCGTGCGAGCGTTACAACTTACCATCCAATCTAGTCTTCCTACTCAGATACGAGATGCTCAGGTTGAAGTATTGAAAGCGGAGAACATCAGGGCTGAGTCCCGACGAGGATTGAGGAAACAGTTAGAACAAAAGGAAGACGGCGCCTACTATGTAACCGGGCGCATCTGGGTTCCACTTTATGGAAATTTACGCAAACTTGTGATGGATGAAGCACATAAGTCACATTACTCAGTACATCCTGGTTCGAATAAAATGTACCATGACCTAAAGACTACATACTGGTGGCCTAGCATGAAAGCCAACATAGCAACTTACGTCAGCAAATGTTTGACTTGTGCGAGAGTCAAGATTGAATATCAGAAACCATCCGGCCTACTTCAACAACCAGAAATCCCGACATGGAAATGGGAGCAAATTTCCATGGATTTTGTTACTGGCCTACCTAGATCACAACGAGGAAACGATACTATTTGGGTGATAGTGGATCGATTGACTAAGTCTGCATACTTTTTGGCTATCAAAGAAACATATAAGTTTTATACTTTAGCAGACGTTTACTTAAAGGAAGTGGTTTCGAGGCACGGGGTGCCAACCTCTATTATTTCCAATCGTGATGCACGTTTTACTTCTGAGTTGTGGCAAGCTATGCACAAGTCCTTTGGCTCACGTTTAGACATGAGCACCGCTTATCATCCACAGACGGATGGGCAGTCTGAGCGCACCATTCAAACCCTTGAAGACATGCTTCGAGCATGTGTAATCGATTTTGGCAATGGTTGGGAAAGACACCTCCCTTTGGTGGAGTTTTCGTATAACAATAGTTACCACAGCAGCATCCAGGCTGCTCCTTTTGAGGCATTGTACGGACGTAAATGCCGATCACCTCTTTGTTGGGCAGAGGTTGGCGACAGCCAAATCACGGGTCCAGAACTTGTAGTAGACACGACAAAGAAGATTGCTCAGATATGACAACGAATGGCGGCAGCTCGTGATCGTCAGAAAAGCTACGCTGATAAGCGTAGGAAACCTCTAGAATTTCAGGTCGGGGACCGGGTTCTACTCAAAGTCTCACCCTGGAAGGGTGTAGTTCGTTTTGGTAAACGAGGCAAGCTCAATCCGCGTTATGTCGGAACTTTCGAAATCACTGAACGAATTGGCAAGGTTGCTTACAGATTGAATCTACCTGAAGAGCTCAGTGGAGTTCACAACATATTCCACGTGTCAAATCTGAAGAAGTGTCTGTCAGATGAGACCCTCATAGTTCATTCGAAGGAGCTCACAATCGACGATCAGTTGCGATTCATCGAGGAACCAGTAGAAATCACAGACCGAGAAGTTAAGGTTCTCAAGCGCACCATAATACCTCTTGTTTGAGTTCGTTGGAACTCCCGTCGTGGCCCAGAGTTCACCTGGGAACGAGAAGATCAAATGAAGCACAAGTATCCCCAGTTGTTCGAGAACAGTGCAACCACTACTGAGGCTGAAGCTACTGTGGAAATTTAGGATGAAATTCCAAACCAACGGGGGGATGATGTGACACCCCAGGAAAACCAGGAAACAACGCAACATAACTAGCTTCCTTAGTAACCACGTGCGAAATTTCAGGACGAAATTTCTTTCAAGTTGGGGATGATGTGACAACCCGAGTTTCCAAGGTCTTTCCTCGACACGTAATTTGTTTTGCAATTGTGTTTGCGTGACTTAGTTGTCTTGTAATTGTGTATGTTTGTTATATGCTTGAGATGTTTGTAATTGTGCATGCCTGTGTTTAAGGTGTTAGTATATAAACTGTGGAACTTACAAACCATGTAAAGCTTACAACCCTAACCCGTGCATGCAAGTACCCGACGAAATTTAGAGTTCGTCGCCTACCCACCCGACGAACTTAGAGTTTGTCACCTACAGAAGTTTCGTGGAAAGTGGGCTTTTTTTGCCCATGTAAGGCCCGATCTTGTTTCGCTACATATTTACGTACACTGCTTGGGGTTTCTTTTGACAAACCCTAGTATTTCTTTCTTCTCCCTACTGACGACACCTATTGCATAATCCTGCACTCACATAAAGCTCTTTCTCCTCTTACCGATTCATGGACTTTCATTACGGTTCGATTCTTCGGTGAGTGCGATAACTTTTGTCCGATTGTGTGTTGTTGGTTGGGCGATATATAAACTGTTGATTTCTATTGTCGATGTCGATCATGATTTGGTATATAAGTTTAGGAAGATGCTATTAATGTATAGATTTGGAAATCATCTAGAGCGTATGTTGATAACATCGGTCTAGTCATACATGAAATAATATGGTTTTATGTGTAGTGATGATCTTGTTACGTAACGATCTTGATATGACAATGGTATGTTAGTGGATGATGATGATTGAATGACGATTCTGATCGTATAGTGATTGAGTAAGTTACGTGATTGTATGAATCGATCTGATTGAGCGATTGATTGATGAAGTCGACGTAACTGTTAGATGATCATTAGGGTTTCTGGGTTGTGTAACTGTTGATGATGATCATGCTTACCCCGACGAAAACCCTTACCCGACGAACTCTCATTCGGCGAAATCCTGTGTCGATGAAATCTCAAGTTCATCGTGACCTTTTCGTCGTAACCCTGTGTCGACGAAATCTCAAGTTCTTCGTGACCTTTTCGTCGTGACCCTGTGTCGACGAAATCTCATGTTCGTCGTGAAGCTTATAGGGAACAGTAGCTTATAATAGTTATGTAAATTGCATGCATGACATTGAATGACTATATGATGACATCTGCTATTAATAATGTTTAGTTATAATCAAGTATTATGATTTGGGTCCTTACATACGGTACCCTCCACTGTTATGTATTGATATGGGCATGCATGCAAAGTGTGATAATGAATGAGAATATGTAAATTCTTTCCTGTTGATGACATTGATTATGATTTGATTTTTGATCCATACACTTAACTGTTAACCATGACTAAGGAGCATACATGTAAACTGTGTATATGAATAAGTTGTATAATTGTTGTGTGTTGAATCGGTGATCATTACCTTGCATGCATTCTATGATTTTTACTTACGCGCAAACAATGCGAACATGAACTGATTATGTATACGCGCATACCTTAGGCTTTGACTGATTAATTGAAAAAACAAGCAGTTAAACATACCGAGCAAACCAAGGTGAGTTCACACTTTCCACAAGGCATGGGATTCCCAAGGGTTGGGAATGGGTAAAGGGTTTAAACTGAAACTGCGTGATCTCTTGGTTTGGAACACGTACACACCCTCTTTATTGAAGGATGACAACATGCGATAAGGATTTGATTGGAACCTGTGTAATCTCCTAGTTTGGGGATTACGTACACACCCTCTTTATTGAAGGGTGACAACACAGATACTGGACCAAAAATCTCAATCATGAAATCCCTCATTTTATATCGACTTAATATCCGGGCCAATGGCAAGCGGGCCATTAGTTAGATAGCGCTATTTAGGTTTGACAAGCCTCACACCGTGCCGCAGAGGACGAGCGTGAACTAATGGATCTGGGCACTAGTCAATGATGATAGACATTGACGTCAGGGAACCAACTTACTTTAGTCAGTGGTCGATATGGTAACGGGTCTAGTGGTTCACATGGGGAAGCCCCCACTGGTTATGGATATGTTTGGGGAAACAGGGAAACTGGTTAACTTATAGCTTACAAATGAACTCATGGTTTTTGAAACAACTTATCAATGAACACCAACTGTGAACTCGCTCAACTTTGTTGTTGACTCGTTGTTACATGCCTTGCAGGTCGTTAGGTGCTTATGGAGCTTGCACGAGGATGAGAGGTCGTTGTGGGATACAGACTGTTATGTCCCATGCTTAACATTTGAACTTTAAACTATGTTTTGGTTATTTAAACATTACTATGCTTCCGCTGACTACTTGAACATGTTTGGTTTCTTTTGAACACCAATTATATTGGGTTTGGTTTTATTTACTTGATTGCATTGTTCAATATGATTGGTGGCTATATCCTGGTCAGTCACGCCTCCATGCGGTAATACTCCGCTTGTGGATTTTGGGGGTGTGACAGTATCCTTGCTGACTCAAACCACTGGGTTGAGGGTAACGTCACTTTCAAAATAGGGGCCTACTACTATTACTAAGATAATCCCTTAAAAAGTGCAAAAGTGCGGAAATCATCAAAGGTTACATTAAAGGCGAGTCGGATCCAAGTGATTCATCTTGTCTATCTGTTCTTATTTTTATTTTCATTTTCAGCATTTTTAGTTTTTATTTTTCATGTTTAAAACCTTTTCTAAAAATTTTGATTTGATTAGATGTTGAGGATAAACCGGTACTAAAAGCTCTAGTATCATTGGACGACCTCAGTATCTTACCAACGCTATACTATGCTCACGATGGGTGCACTTGCCCATGTGTGTCTTTAGTGTTAGTAGAATATCGTGTTTATAAATTTAAAACTTGGCTAATGTGCAAAATGGGCTTAAATTATCAATAAAAACATAATACACCCGACACACACCACGAGGTACAATTCTGTTGGATCGTTCGGTGACCCTAAACAGTCAAAATGAGTAGTTCATCATCATTTGCAAAGGCGGAATCAATGTAAATGATGTAACACAGCTTGTTCCTCTTTAATCTTTATCTATTGATGATTTTCTGAGCTTTTACAAGTTGAAATCTGAAAAAAAAATCTGGCAGCACCTCAGCTCACACACACACTATTCCATTTCAAATGAGATCACATGTCACACCCCGACCACGTAGAACATACAAAACGTGGCGGAAACGTCAGGGAGTGTTGTAACAGAATTAATTGTTTCAAATCCATGGCAATTAAAGTTTCGTTTTATTAATCAAACAAGAGAGTTACATTGTTTTAAACAAGAAACAAAGAGTATATAACAAAAATTAACTAGTTCTTGTCTCGTTTTAAGTCACTAAGGCACAGGTCCGCCTAAGTATGTCTTGATAAGTCCTATGCATCATCTCCTGAAAACACATGTGAAAATAGGTACGTCAGCATAAAAATGCCTGTGAGATACATAGGTTTTGTGAAAACAGAATTCATGACTTATGTTTGAGAGAATGTTTAGTCATGAACCTTGTAATTTGCTTTGTCTTGTAAATCATTTGAAAAACAATAAGATCAGATGATATGTATAAATAAGAGAATAATGTATGGTTAAATGAATAACCATGTAAGATGAGTTTGTATAAGATAAGTTGTTTGTAAATCAATGTCTTGTGAAAAGTATGTTATTTGTATAAAATGTTATATGTCTCAAACTGAAATGATTCAAATAACGCTACGATATGTAATACCATACAAACACTTATATATAGGAAGTACCAGCGGCGTATCCATGATGCTTGTATCATATTACACACGCCTCGTTACTTAATCACTTACTCAAACCAGACTACCAAAGTAAAATGTTTAACAATTGTAGAAATGTTTATGTATAGTCAAATGTCTATTGTCAAATGTAAATCATGTCAACAGATACAAATGGTTCACACGGTTCAACAGTTACAAACGGTTCACATAATCAAAGGGTTACGACGGTTCACATAGTCAAATGGTTACAACGGTTCAAAATGTAGTATGTGATGAATAACAAATGTACTAAGTATGCAACAAAGGACATACATAGCATAAAGTGTATTGTATAACAATGTACTAAGTACGCACACAATGGGCATACATAGCATAAAATGTAATGTAAAATGATGTACTAAGTACACACACAATGGGCATACATAGCATAAAATGTAATGTAAAACAATGTACTAATAGTGTACTAATGAACATAGCACGTATATGATGTGAAAACATGGAAAGCACGAAAGTAACAAGTAGGCACATGTGTTCCACCCCAAACCAGTTTGAAAACAGTAAAAGAGGGGTCTATGTACTCACTTGAGATTGCTCAAAAGTCCTAAGATAACCACCAAGCAATGCTAGAGATCACGGAATCAAACGGCACCTAGTATAGGTAACTATGTTAATAAACCGGACCTAAATCGGAGGATCGGATAGAATGAGGGTTCGTAAACCAAACGAGTATGGAGACTCGTGTAATATGGTTTAACAAAGCCTACATACTAAATGAAATCTAACATAAGTGCTTACGACCCGTTTAGGTAGCTTATGCTACTTTAACGCGTCGTTCGCGTGAAACGCGTTCGGACCGCCTAACTAGCCCTATGACAAGTGTTATATGCCTAAACATGTTACATAATCAGTTATGTGACAAAATTTTAGGTTACATATGCTTAATTACAAATTATACATGAAAAGGGTATTCTGGTAATTTACCTAAGGCATATAAACCACCTATCATATAACTACTTAAACGAAGCGACCATAAGGTATAACCTCGGAAGGTTATTCCTTATATGCTATGGTCACCTAATGTGTTTGGTCGGATCCTAATGATCGACCAAATGGGTCGGGTTCGAAGGTATAAGCGATTTATTAGATCGCTTACCCTTACGACCCTAGACAACGTGGTAATCAGTAGCCATAGTCATAAGGGACTATAACCATCGTGATTACAATCACGTTGCGAAGTTCAAACGAACTTCGCATTGACCATAAACTGGTCAATGAAGAAAGTCAAACAAATTTTGACTTTCGGACTCGAAAGCAATAAAAGAACGAAGGAACACTTACAAAGGGTCCCCGAATGCTAATCTAGATCAAAATAGCTCAGGTATGAAACAAAGGTTTCAACTTAGAGCACATTAGATCAGATTCTTGTGAGGAATGAGTGAACATAAGGTGGGTATTTATAGTTTTCGGTTCACCGTTAGGATCGTTTCTTGGAAAAGAGGGAATGATCTCACCCGTACACTTGTCGGAATGTTGTGGTAACTCATATTGCTCCACCACAAGAGTTTGACACTTGGCCTTGGCCTTTGGAGGGGTTAAAGGCTGTTAACAGCTGAGGAAAAACATTTTGCTGCATCTGACCCCTTCTTACGGACCTCAACATTATCAGTGTTGAGGTCCGTAAGGACCTTGTTTGGCAGATTTACAGTTTCAGTCCCTGCAGCCTCAAAACTTGGTTTTTGATGCGTTTTTGACACGTTTGAGCCCCGTTAACCCCATTTCAAAGCTCTAAAATGAAGTTAAAGTATAGGGAACTTAAAATGTGCTCAAAAATATCTCGGATGTTGGTTCGTTTGGCGGTACGATTACGTTGTTCGGTTAATTACGACGGAATGCGCATAAGTGCGAAAAACGATCCAAATGACGTGACGAATGGATTTTTCTTATGCCAAACACTAAAATAAAATGTTTTAGTGCTTACATAAATTTTTGGATGTCCGGATGTATTCAGAACGTAAGTTATGCGCGAAAATGCAAACTTGCGCACTTTTTGACGCTTTTAGTCCCTGAATGACCCAAAAGTTTAATTTAGCACACCGAACACCTCAAAGCCTATTTCTAAGCTATGTAAAGGATATTTATGGTATGTTTAAATTATGGTCATGTTCTGGAATGTCTGTTATAGTTCAAATTGGCATACTTTCGCAGTTTATCAAGTTTAGTCCCTGTAAGCAAATTAACTTGATTTCGGCATACCGAACCTTCCAAAACTTATTTCTAAGTTAAGTAAAGGTTATTTAAGGTATGTTAAGCCTATGTCACTATTCCAGAGTGTTTGTTGCATTAAACTGGTTATATTTACGCATCAGTGCGCGTATAACCTTCCAGAAGGCGATTTAGAGCTTGAAATCGAACAAGAGTTGATATGTGCAAAAGATACACATATTTATACAAGTACAAATTATGAAATACAATATTTCATTGGCTTGGTATCTGTTTGATGGTCGCAGTGACACAGGTGTCACATCACACAACTCCTATATATAGGCCTAGCTATTTCGTTTGAAGGTGACACATACCTGTTCAAACGAAATTACATGTACTAATTTCGTTTGAACATGTACATGTTTCCCTCAAACGAAATTACATGCTTTTAACTAAACAAACCCTAATTTGATCTCAGTTGTGCACTCGTTTATCTAATCTAGACATAAGACTCGATTAAGACGTAGTAAACAGACATATGATGCACCAACAGACTCCCCCTTGGATGTTGACGAAGTCTTCGGCGTCGAGTCTTTAGTCTTTGTCTCTTTCCAAATTGTCTTGACATTGTAAAAGCTCTCTTCAATCTTTTATCTTCAATCTCCCCTTTGAATGTTAATCCAGAATTCTGACTCCCCCTTTCGCAGACTCCCCCTCTCGATAAGCTAGGGCTTTAAATTCTGGTTCAAACTTTGACATTTTGTTGCCATGGGAAACTACATTCCTGCATAGTCCCTACCCAAATATAAGATATATGACAATAATAATTTCAATCCAAACTTACCATTGAACTTTCAGTGTTAAGCAATCCACTTAAGAATTCAGGTCCAAGTTAATGACCCTGATTACTCAATTTATCTACCAAGTCCAACTAAATGACCTTGATTGATCAGAGATAAATCACACTGATATTTGTACAATCATTTTCAAATATTTTTCTGAAAATTACAAGTTTCAAGTTAATGAACTTGTTTTAACTTTTCAACTTTCACAAACTTATCATGTTTTAGCTCCAAACTCATCATCCAGCCCAGAAACTTCTTGTATCTGCTTCAATTCGAATCTGAAGATCAGCTTTCCACTTTAGTTTGTCAAAAATAAAGCAGAAATGTAAAATCTTTTTGGATTTTTAATAAAGCTTCTAAACTAGAAATTAAATACAGAACTAAAATGCAATAAAAGTAAACTATTTACAAACATATTTTTGGTGAGCGTGTTAGGGAATCATATCAGCTATTCGACAAGTCACAAGTACCGTTAAGCTTTGATTACATATTCAGAATTAAATAATTCGCTTAGATTGTCGATATACTAATCCACTTAAATTCTCACACATATTTCAATCTGTCCAGGATACGGATTTAGTGTTTTAAAGACTTAAACTTATACGTGTGTCCCACCTCTTGAATATACTCCCGTATCCAAATCCCAATATTCAGTCTTACAGGTGAGTATACCACAGATGATATCTGTAAGGGGAATAAATTATGAAACGGTACTAAAACGTGAGAGCTCAGGTCAGAACTACCGTTCAGCAGAGAGATCACGATTCGACTTGGGTGTGTCCCCTTTAGAGGATCTTTTGTTACAACAGCATTGATTAGCAATTTTATTGTCTTTATCATATATGCTGAGGGCGGCGCTATATTTCAAGCATGCGGTAAAGTATTCTCCGGGGACTAGGCCATTGCTTCCGCAAAATCAGAAGTCCCGGGATAATACCCCAGATATCACTGAGTATAAAGATCTAGTATCTCAGAAAGAGGGATCTTTCAAACAAGATTTCAGGGGTTACCTATATATCCAAGTAGTGTTCTCCGCGAAATAAGTAAGTAAAGATTTAGGTTTATATCCCGAACAAACCTACTAAATGTGTAAAAACCTATCGGCACATCATCAGCGAGACTGTTTAACGCATTTACACATTCCATTTCTTTAGCATACCGTAACTGTCAAGCCGATGAACTATCATTTTCCCTTTTTACACAAGCTCTTTTCTGGTTTTCTATTGTTTTTGGATTTTGAAAATATCTCATGTTTTTGTATTATTATCATTTTTTATTGTTTTTGTATTTTCTGAAAATATTACCCTATACTCTCCCCCTAAATACCAAAACAAGTAAAAAATCGACAAACCATTGCAGATTGCTTCTCAACATCATCTACAATGTCTCCTTCATCAACACCAAGAATCTCTTCCAACAACGATAAAAGCTTCATACCATTCAGTTTTAGCAAATATTGAAAACGTGTTTTGTCAAATGCTTTGGTATGTAAATCAGCTTTTTGATCGTCAGTGTGGATTTTCTCAATTCGTATCAACTTCTTCTCGAAACAATCGTGAATGAAGTGATGACGAACTTCAATGTGTTTGGTTTTAGCGTGATGAACAGGATTTTTAGTAATGTTAATCGCTGCCTCATTATCAATAAAGATAGGGGTGTTTAGAAATTGCAAACCGTAGTCGCGCATCTGTTGCTGGATCCACAATATCTGTGAGCAGTAGCTGCTAGCAGATACATACTCCGCTTCACATGTGGATAGAGCCACAGAGGTCTGCTTTTTGCATTGCCATGTAACCAATCGTGGTCCGAAAAACTGGCACCCCGCTGTTGTTGATTTAGCATCAACTTTGCAGCATCCGAAATCTGAATCGGAATACCCTTCGAGCGTGAAATCGCCTTCTCTTGGATACCACAACCCCAATGATGGAGTTCCTTTCAGGTAGCGTAATATCCTTTTCACAATCACCATATGCGAAGCTCTCGGGTTAGACTGAAATCTTGCTGCGAGGCAGGTTGGGTACATAATATCGGGTCTTGAAGCTGTCAAATACATTAGCGAACCGATCATAGAACGATACATCGTTTCATCTACCTTCTCTCCGGTGAGATCAGGGTTTATCCCATGATTCGTCGCTAATGGGGTGGAGGCTGGAGTAGAACTTGACATCCCGAATTTCTCCAAGATATCATGAACGTACTTCGTTTGATGTATGAAAATTCCTTTGGGTAGTTGATCAACCTGCAGTCCCAAAAAGAATTTCATCTCACCCATCGATGACATTTCGAATTTCTGCTTCATAATTCGTTCAAAATCTTTGCACAAATTTTCATTTGTTGACCCAAATATGATGTCTTCCACGTATATCTGAACAATCAGAAGATGTCCTTCGACCTCTTTGGTGAAGAGAGTGGCATCCACTTTTCCACGGATAAAGCTGTTGGCTAGTAAGTGTTGAGACAATGTCTCGTACCAAGCTCTCGGGGCCTGGTGTAAACCATACAGCGCTTTGTCTAGCAAGTAGACCTTGTCTTTGTGGATTGGATCGGTGAAGCCCGGTGGCTGACCGACATATACCTCCTCTTTTACCTTCCCATAAAGAAACGCCGATTTTACATCTAACTGATAAACTTTGAAATTTTTCCAAGATGCAAAAGCTAGGAAGATTCGGATCGCTTCAAGTCGAGCCACTGGAGCATATACTTCGGTGAAATCTATACCCTCCTGGTGACTAAAACCCTGGACTACGAGTCGAGCTTTGTTATGAACCATAACTCCTCTATCGTCTCTCTTACACTTGAACACCCACTTGGTGTTGATCTTCCTTTGACCATCAGGCAAGTCTACTAACTTCCACACTCCCAACTTTTCAAACTGACTCAATTCTTCTTGCATAGCATTGACCCAAGAATCTTCAGTAAGCGCCTCTTTGTAAGTCCTTGGTTCAACCTGCGAGATAAAACAACTTAGTGAAAAGTCAGTTTGTAAAGGAGCAACTTTTGAATAAAAACATGTAAGCCCTTGATCAAGCTGTCTTCTAGTGCGGACGCCTGTCTGCAATTCTCCAATGATCAATTCCTCTGGATGGTATGAAAGAGTTCGTGGCATCACTTTTCCTGAAACATCTACATCGCCTTCCAGATTAGTAACATTCTGATTTGCACCTTGTTCACTGACTGGTTTTGTTTGACTTGAGATCTGAATTTGCTCCCCCTCAGAATCTGAATCACCACGATCAAATACTAGCATGTTCTCAGATTCTTGATTATCATTCTGTACCGTCTGATTATCATGAGCAACTTCATCTTGTTGAATATCATCATGTTCTCCAGCATTGCTCGGACCTGCTTCATCGTCATTTGAAGTTTGTCGTGGTCTTCTTGAATACTCAGCTGGGAACCTTTCCTGCGATTCTTCATACTCTCTCAGAATATCCAACTCGTCAAAGAAATCTTCTTCTTCCTTGTCAAACGAATCCCACAAAGTGTCATAATGAAAACACCATGAATCTCCAGGATTCTGCGGTGGCATTGTGTAACCTTGACACTCAACATTGTGTGCTTCAATAATCCGCTTCAAGCTTGGAACAAAGACTCGTTTCAATGGAATTTAATAACCCACGAAAATTCCTTCAATGCTCTTTGCACCAAATTTTCCAAAAGGCTCTAGAACAGTGCAGGGAGACCCAAACGGTTCTAAATACTTCAGGTTCGGCTTGCGGTTATTGATCAGTTCGAAACACGTCTTATTGAATTTCTTTACAGTGAGAACCCGGTTAAGTGTATAGCATGCGGCGGATACTGCTTCTGCCCAAAAATTAACTGGTAGCTTTGAATCAGCAAGCATTGTCCTAGCCGTTTCAATTAACGTCCTGTTCTTTCTTTCAGCTACTCCATTCTGCTGCGGAGTGTAAGACGCGCTAAATTCATGCAATATACCTCTTTCATCACAATATTCTTCCATCTTTCTGTTCTTGAACTCAGTACCATTGTCGCTTCTGATTCTCTTGATACGCCTTTGATACAAGTTTTCAATTTTCCTGAACAACGCCATCAAACTTTCAAACGTCTCATCTTTCATCTTCAGAAATGAAACCCATGAAAACCTTGAGTAGTCATATGTTACTACCAGACAATAGTAATCACCAGTGATGCTTTTGACGTTCACTTGACCAAAAAGATCCATATGAAGTCTCTCTAAAGGTCTCGATACTGAATTGACTTTCTTTTGAGGATGTGATTTCTTCTTTTGCTTGCCTTTAATGCAACTTATGCACTCCCCTTCAAGATGAAAACCTTTGACATGAACATCCATAACCAAATCATTATGCACCAGGTGATTCATTTTTCTCAAGTGAATATGGCCCATCATGCGATGCCACAACTGTGATTCTTTCTCCATTGCTCTAGACACAAAACAATGAGCCTGACCCGTGGTTGTAGTAGCTACGCTCATGTCCAACACGTACAGATGATTCACTCTAGGTGCCCTCATGATAATCCATTCTTCAGGGATAACAAATCCTGGCTTCAAGATCAAACATTCTTTGTCTGTGAAGTGAGTGGTATACATCCTGTCACAAATCTGCGAGATACTCAGCAGATTATTCTCCAGCTCGGCAATGTAGTTAACTCTTTCAAACGTAACAATCCCATTAGATAACGTTCCTTCACCAACAATTCTACCACCTTGATTTCCTGCGAATCCCACATAACCACCATTGAAATTTCTAACACCGTACAACAATGCAGTCTTCCCTGTCATATGTCGAGACGCTCCACTATCCATAATCCATCGTGAAACAGCTCTCGGAAGTTCCTGCACATATCACAAATTGATTTTAAAAAACACATTTCAATAAAGATGCCGATTCATGCTTCACAATTACCAACTAGGAAGCTCTGGCAAATTTCAAACATTTAATGAGATTTTGTTGCCACCCAAGCCTCTTTTGACTCGGGTAACTTGACATTAATGTGAGATTTTCCAATGTAAAGTGGTGGAAAGTTTTTGTCATTCATTTTTAAACTTTCTTCAGATCCAACCTCAACCTTTTTGTATAAGAAAAACTTATCTATTTTAAGTTGACCGGTTGGTTGATCTTTCTTTTGAACATTCTTCTTCTCTGGTGGAGTAGAAGATTGTTTCTCCAATTGTTCATAATAATCCAAAGGAATATCCATCTTTACCGGAGTGGTAGAAGACGATTGTTTTTCTGACTCTGAAACCTTTGGTTTAAATGAACTTTTTGGCCTCCATGTTTGTTGAGATGATGCAACCCATTTGTAAAACTTGTCATTTTTAGTTACCACATTTTTAACAGGTTCAATTTTGACTTTTGTTTTCTCGTTTTTCAAAATTTTCTCAACAACCATTGGAGCTTTGCCTTTTGCATCAACCTTCTTCTTTTGACTCTCAACAACTTCAGTCTTAGGCTTGATGTTGGTGCAATTTCTTGCAATGTGACCAACTTTGTTGCATCTAAAGCATGTACGAGTATCAACTACCCGACTCGTGCCTTCAGACTGAGGCTGTGAGGCCTTCTTTTCAAAGAATTCTTCATTCGATTTTGAAAAAATTTCAGACTCTTCATCAGATAGTGAACTCGAACTGTTCACAAATACTTTCTTCTCAGCAAACTTCTTGTTTTGAAAACTCTTTTTCTGATAACTCTTACTACCCTGATAACCACCCAACCATTTGTTTCGATTGTTGTTATAAAACCGTGGTGGAACAACAGGTTTCTGAAGAAACACTAGATAAATGGTCGGAACCGAAATATCTAGGGGGTTTGAATCCGCATAAAAAGGTTAGCTCTCTCTCGGTTAATTCAGTTGCTGCTGAACTTCTTCTCCGGTGATTCTGCAAAAAAGAACACCGTTAGCCTCTCCAAGGGGAGAAGAGGGTTCTCTCCTTGACCCGACTCCGGTGTGAGAATAAGTATTGGTAATGGAGAAGATAAAGTATTTGAGAAGTGAGTGTGATCTGAGTTTATACCTGAGCAGTTCTCTTATTTATAACCGGGAGTTTGGGAGGGAAAACCTGTTATTGAAAAGATCACGGAAGATGCTAACGCCGTAGCGGTTATATTTTCTTCCGTTAAGTTCTTTGATCCAACGTCAAGTTGTCTCGATCCGATGTGAATGCACACGGATCGTGGTTTGATCTATGGCTGGGGGATTGCCACATGGAAAGTGATTAAGTGGAGATTATTCTCCAATTGCATGCTTTCGTTGTGATTTCAGGGATGCTTGTGGTAATGACACGTGTCCAGACGGTTATAACCGTCTGGGTGGTGCACGATCATATTCTTTCTAGAAGATTACTGCTGTAATCTAGTGTGACACCTTACTGTGTGGACACAGATGAATAAATCCCAAGTCTGGGTAAAATGATATCCAAGTCTGGATATTTGGGCGGAAGTATTGATTTCAGGATTTTAATCCTAGGTTTATGGGAGAAGGCGCAAGGATTTATGTTTTCCTTTGGGCGCGCGACTACAAATTACTGCTTGCTTTCTTCCTTTTGTAAAACCAATGCGCGGCCGCGCAAGGTTAAAAGGTTGAAAGGCCAGTTTATGGTATGGTCTCAAATCCTTTTTATGAGGTTTTTGGGACCTTACCCCTTCAGTTTCTTATAGTAAGCTTTATCTTTTTCAAAATTCATTTGCCTCTTTGTCTGATTCAAACCTTCTACTTCAGACAAATCAATTTCAACCAGTTTGAAAACATTTTTCAATTTGTTCACATTAACATTCTCCAAAGGAAACTCAGAATCCGAATACAACTTATCAGATCCAGCCATCTTGTACATCACAAGACCCGGTTCATCACCTAAGTTGTTTTTGGATTTTTGTTTCAGAATGTATTTGTCCAGAAAACATTCATCTTCCTCAGTAGTGTCACTATCAGATTTTAGAACATTCTCAACCACACTTTTTACCACCTCAGTTTGGACACTATCGTCAGATGATGATGAAGAAAATGTCACATCAATTGACTCTGGAAGTTTAACCTCATTTTCATCTTCATCATTAACCAACCCATACTTTTTCTTTGAATAATTGTTTAAAACTGGTGGCGGAACTTGATGAAACCCGACCCCAGTTCCATCACAGTATACATCTTCACCTGCTTTGTTTTTCCCAATGGGTTTGGGAACAATGTGTTGCAAAACAAAGCTTGCAGAGCTGTAACTGTTCAATTTCAAATTGATACGCTCATTCTCAATCTTAGCTTCTTCAAACTGAAGCTTCAATTTAGCAATCTCATCCAATTGTTGGTTGATTAATTCTTCTTTAACCCTCAAAACACTTTGTAAGTGATAATTTTCTTTGTATGTTTTACCGTTTCTATCATCAGAATCTTTCACCGTGCGTTTTAGCTTCTCAAAACTTTCAGAAATTTGACGATTTTCAAGAATTAGTTTTTCATTTTCTTTCCTAACTCTTTCTACATAAATTTTATCAGTTTCAATTTTGTCATTTAATTCTTTTAATCTGTCGTTCAAACCTTTCAACATTTTATCACGGTTAAGGATCTGATCCTCAACACTTCGGACTCTAGCAGTCAGATCATCAATTTTCTTACCATTGAGATAAGTGATTGTACTACAAACTTTGCATTCTTTGATGCAATTTTTGCAGTCAACATCACCATTGACTTTCTTACCTGACTCAGTCGTTGACCCATTTGTACTGACCTGGCTTTTAGACTCAGATACAGACTTAGAGTCTACCTCAAGTGCCTTGGCAGCCAGCACCTTGTCAGCCATCTTTCCCATGTTTTCAGCATTCAACTCTTGATTTGTGTCAATGATCCCATTATCAACCTTCTTTGACTCTTCTTCTTTCTCTTTCTCTTTCTTTTCTCCACTTCCCCACCATTTTCTTTGCCAATACTCATCTTCATCAGCCATTTCTTTAATTATGGTTTCAAGATCAAGAGTGTTATGGTCAATAGCAATGTTTCCTTCGGGGTCAAGATAACATTCTCTGTCTGGATCCCATCTCCTCGCTCTTTTTGCTTCAAGATAGATACCAGATATTCTGATCATTCTTTGCTGAGCTATCATCTTTCTGTAACTATACTTCTGTTCTTCAGTTCTGTTGTCTTTCCAAGGAACAGGTTCAACAGATTTTGCCATGAAAGCATATCCAACCGCATCCTCCTCAGGTAACAACTCGCTCCAGTCGAAACCTTCATCGTCGTGAATCACAGCAAGAGCTCTAGATTTCTCTTTGTTATCCTCAAACTGCTTCATTCTTGGCGGTTCTAATTTATTCTGATGATAAATTGCTTTCTTGTAGTAATCTTCTCTGAACGGGTTTTCAGACTCATCAGCATAAGCATTTCGGCATTCACGCTTAAAGTGACCTTTCTGTTTACACTTAAAGCATGTCACTTTAGATTTGTCAAAGCCCAACTTGGTAGATGGTCCACCAATAGACTTTCTCCCGGTTATCTCCATGAAACGCTGTGCCCGACGAACTGCACTGGCCATGCACCACCTTATCTCGAACAATTCCATCTCCTCAGGATCTATCTAATCATAATCTTCTTTTGTCAGGTTGGTGTTGCCAATCTTCCCCGCCACTAGACTTTCATATGATTCTAGCACAGAAGCTAGGAAAACCATCTCTCATTTTGCCGACTCCTCGCTAAAGTTTTGAGCATTCTTTAAGTCTACAGCGATATTGCATTGAAATAGATTCTTTGAATCTGATTGGCTTGAATGTGATGAAGAACCACTGTGAAATCCACTGCTTTGACTCTCTTTGCTAGAAGTGTTGGAATTCTTAGCAGAAAAAGCTGTCTTGGGAGGTGTATTCTTTGGCATCATGCTTTTTGGATAATACAAATCCAAGTTCTGTTGATATGACGAGTGATTGACTTTGTGTGTTTTCTTTATCTCCAGCTCGTGACTCTCTAGTCTTTCAATCAACAGATCCACCGTAAGAACTTCAGGCTTAATCGTATTCTTCAACATCAAAGAATAATATTGCCAATCCATCTCATCTGGCAATGAATCAAACAATTTGTCGATTAGTTCTTCTTGAGAATAGAAAATTTCATGTCTCGCCAGCTCCAGCTTCAGGTGCCCAAACCTCTCAATCATTTTACAAACTGATTCATTCTTTAAACACCCAAACAAATCAAACTCTTTTCTTAGTAGTTTCTTTTTGTTTTTCACCATTTCTGCACTTCCTAAACATTTAACTTTCAACTTTTGCCAGAGATCTTTAGCATTAGTGTATTCGATCAAAGATATTATATCTTCTAGGACAGACTGAAATAGCAGTGCGATGCATTTTTGCTCAGCAACAAACGTTTCTATTTCTTCAGATGATGTCAAGCTTTCACCAGTTTTGCCTCCATCAATATATCCGTTCTTTAGACTCTTCCAGCTAGGATACGCAAAGGCCTTCAACCATTCTTCAAACTTCTTGGCCCACCGACTGTATTCTTCGATAGCCATCAACTTCGGGGGTTTGTTATAAGTTCCGAAAGCACTTTCAACTCCCAAAGCATCTGATAAGCTTTTATTTGCACTCGACGTATTCTCATTGGTGTTTCTAGGAGAAGTATCGTCTCCAGAATTTCTAGCAAAGGCAAAGATATCACAGAATGGATTGAAATCATCCATCTTCACGTACCTGAAATGTTCAACAAACACTTAAAAATATTTTTAAATTTTTGAAAAGTGACAAATTCAAATGGAATCTGTTCAAACGAAATTGTTGTTCAAACAATATTATGTCTTTCAAACGAAATGGCTCTTCTCAAACGAAATCTGTTATTTCGTTTGAGACAACACTAATCAAGTTTCAACTTCAAACGAAATTACAATAACTTGCACTCTTAAACGAAATTAGCTAGAACTTTCAAACGAGATTATGTTCTCAAACGGAATAACCCATAATCTTCAAATGAAATCAGGTATGAAGTGCCTTTTCAAACGAGATAACCAAGTATTTTCAAACGAGATCAAGTAAACTTGGCCTTTTCAAACGAGATTATCTTATGACATTACCATGTTCGAATAATTTTCAAACTGAATTAGGTGTTAGATCAAGTTTTAAGCCGAATTTTAATCTAAAACTTTCAAGGATTAGTTAACACTATGTTTTGCTTGATATGTGAGAGTTTTAGGCCATTTCAACCGTGAAAACTTGTTCAAATAAGAAAAGAATGAGTAGAAGTACGAGAATCCGATGATTTCAAGCTGCAATGGTATGAACTCCTCGTCATGAGCTCTGATACCACTTGTTGGATCGTTCGGTGACCCTAAACAGTCAAAATGAGTAATTCATCATCATTTGCAAAGGCGGAATCAATGTAAATGATGTAACACAGCTTGTTCCTCTTTAATCTTTATCTATTGATGATTTTCTGAGCTTTTACAAGTTGAAATCTGACAAAAATCCGGTAACACCTCAGCTCACACACACACTAGTCCATTTCAAATGAGATCACACAACTCCTATATATAGGCCTAGCTATTTCGTTTGAAGGTGACACATACCTGTTCAAACGAAATTACATGTACTAATTTCGTTTGAACATGTACATGTTTTCCTTCAACGAAATTACATGCTTTTAACTAAACAACCCCTAATTTGATCTCAGTTGTGCACTCGTTTATCTAATCTAGACATAAGACTCGATTAAGACGTAGTAAACAGACATATGATCCACCAACAAATTCCTTGGTTATGTGGTGAACGAGAATGGTATTCATGTAGACCCGTCAAATATTGAAGCGATCAAGAATTGGGAAGCGCCCAAAACTCTGACTAAAGTACGACAGTTCTGGGATTAGCGGGTTACTACCGGAGATTTATTGAGAATTTTTCCAAAAGTGCTTAACCGCTAACTTCCCTTACCCAGAAAGACAAGAAGTTTGACTGGGGAGACAAACAGGAAGAAGCCTTCCAACTGCTCAAAGATAAGCGATGTGATGCACCGATCCTATCGCTGCCCGAAGGTACTGATGATTTCGTGGTATACTGCAACGCTTCGCGTCAAGGTTTAGGTTGCGTGCTTATGCAACGACAAAAGGTCATCGCATATGCATCATGATAGTTGAAGGTTCATGAGAAGAATTATAACACCCACGACCTGGAATTAGGCGTTATGGTATTCGCATTGAAGATTTGGCGGCATTATCTTTATGGCACTCGGTATACCATCTTCACAGATCACAAAAGCCTGCAACATATATTTAATCAGAAGGAATTAAATATGCGTCAACGACGATGGTTTGAGTTGCTGAACGATTATGATTGTGATATTAAGTACCACCCTAGAAACGTGAACGTGGTAGCAGACTCCTTGAGTCGAAAAGAAAGGATTAAAACCTTAAGGGTTCGAGCTTTGGAGATGACGATTCGGAAAACTCTCACTACGCGTATTCATGATGCACAACAAGAAGCACTCAAGGAGCAAAATCTTAAGGCTGAACTTCTCCGGGGTATGGAGAAACAGTTGGTGCCAAACGAAGAGGGAACCTTATACTTCATGGGACGCATTTGGGTTCCGCTTTTTGGTGGTATTCGAGAAATTATCTTCGATGAAGCACACAAGTTAAGATATTCGATCCACCCAGGATACAACAAGATGTATCAAGACTTGAAGGAGTATTACCGGTGGCCAAATCTCAAGAACGACGTTGCTGCTTACGTCAGAAAGTGCCTAACCTGCGCCAAGGTTAAGGCCGAGTATCAAAAGCCATCAGGTCTACTGCTACGAAATTACCCAGGACCCCTAGAGGACACGATATGATATGGGTGATAGTTGATCGATTGACAAAGTTCGCGCACTTCCTACCGATATGGGAGAAAGATAGCATTGGAAAACTTGCTGAGTTGTATCTCAAAGAAACTGTGGCATATCATGGAGTGTCTATTACGATAATTTCAGACAGATATGGGCGCTTTGTATCGAGGATCTGGCAATCCTTTCAAGAGGCCTTTGGATCTAAACTAGATCTAAGCACGACCTTCCATCCGCAAACAGATGGCCAGAGCGAACGAGCCATACAAACCCTTGAAGACATGCTTCGCACGTGTGTAATGGATCTAGGCAGCAACTGGGATACTCACCTACCCTTGGTCGAGTTTTCCTATAATAATAGTTATCATACGAGCATAAAAGCCGCACCGTTCGAAGCTCTATATGGTCGCTCACCGCTGTGTTGGGTAGAAGCTGGAGATAGATAATTGATTGGTCCCGAACTGCTTCAGGAAACGACTGACAAAATCATTCAGATCTGAGACCATATCAAGGCGGCTCGCGATAAAAAAATGCTACGTCGATCGAAGATGGAAACCTATAGCCTTCAAGGTAGGAGACAAAGTGTTATTATAAGTCTCACCTTGGAAAGGTGTAGCAAGGTTCGGGAAACGTGGAAAGTTGAATCCACGATATATTGGACCATTCAAGATTTTGGAAAAGATTGGTACCGTGGCGTACAAACTGGAGTTACCGGAGGAACTGAATGGCGTACATGATACGTTTCATGTGTCGAACCTCAAAAAAGAGTCCAACTCAGGAAACAGTTATCATCCCTGTGGATGAGGTGCACATTGATGACAAACTCTAATTCACAGAAGAGCCTGTTGAGGTGATGGACTGTAAAGTCCAGAAAACAAGGAGAAGTCGCATAAAACTGGTTAAAGTATGTTGGAACTCTCGATAGGGGCTCGAGTATACTTGGGAACGTGAGGATCAATTCAAAGCTAAGTACCCCCACCTGTTCGAGGAAGCTCCTACGAGAGACAACTCAGCTTGAATTTCGGGACAAAATTCTTTTAATGGGGGGAGACTATGACAACTGGCACAAAACCGGTAGTTTCCGTACTATTTTAATAATTATTTATTTCCTGCAATTGTGTGTTTAAACGTCAATATTATATGCTTGCTTGTTTTAATATAAATTCATGCACGTTTCATACTTTATTTATCGCATTATGCAAAACATTAAGCGTTGCGTCGAAACGGTTAGTAAACTCACCGGATAGACAAGTTGTGATAGCACAGCTTCAGCATGCAATTAAACAATAGATTTAGGACTTAGATGTAGGTCCAGCATCAAAATACATTAAAACCCAAGTGTGGGAACAAGGGTTAACATAAACACTTTCCGGAAGCTAAAATAAGCGTTAAAAACTGCCCGAAACACACTTTAAATGTAGAATTCAGCAAAAATCAGCATTTTAACACCAAAATAACATGCTTAATTAATGTTTAAGGGTCCAGAATAACTTGTAAAGTGTTGGGAATGAAAACTGTCACAAAAGGTACTTCATACCTTGTAAAAATTCACTATTTAGCACTTTAACGAACCGACAACCAAACAATTAACCAGACACTACCCAAAACACCAAAAATAGACTAGAAACATAGTTTTTATGTTTTAAAGCTAGTTATGGTGATAGAACACCTTAAAAATCATCAAAACACTTAAACACACTTAACTTCACATATAACCTTCTAACTTACATCTTTCACCCTTAACTTCCAAGATTTTACATTTTATCCCCCCACCATAACCGGCCCCAAGGGTGGCCCACACCCTTTCCCCATTAAAATATTATAATATGCACTAGATATGGGACATGAAACCTTGTGGATAAAAGGGTGTTAGTGGATATAAGAAACATGAACTAAAGGGTTGAAGACACTATATCATTTCACTTTTTCAAACTCTCTTTTTCTCCCCTTTCTCTCTATACCTCACGGCCACAACCACTCTCTTCTACATCACCATTTTCTTCCATACAAGTCCTAAAACTTGTTGGGTTTAAACTACATTCTATTCCGGACATCGCTTAGTCTAGCATATCGTACCGTTTTAAACACTTTAAGCTAGCCGGTCTAAGTCTATGACTTAAATAGGACCCGTTAGCATTCTAATTGGTTATTTATACCATCATTCCAGACTAGAGCCTTCCAGTAAATGCTACCTACACTTACCTATTGATTAAACGGCCGAGTTAATATAAACTTTGCATTTTAAAGTCAACTACTAGCTCAGGTAAATACTTTTAACTTATTTTCCCTATACGGGCTTGGGATACGGTAAATCATTACCGCTTGGTCGGGTATGGGATCACCGGATTGTGGCTACAAAATCCGCATAACCCGTTTTAAACTGTTTTGTTTGATAACTTAAACATTGGGGGTTAACGTGACCGTGTCCTGGATATCCTCGGCTCATTTAAGTTACTAATGGACACGACTAAAGCACGGGGTGTAGGCATACACCTGACAGATGTGAATGCTAAAATGTTTTTACCCACAAGTTGGGGATAACTCCTTTGTGGGTTTATAAGTGGTGTGTCGGTTAATCATATCTCGGTTTCTATACTGGGCCCCATATCTATTGACAAAAATGTAATATTGTATACAAGATTAAAATTCTTAATTGTCCCAAGTTAAAAATGTAATACTGTATACAAGATTAAAATTCTTAATTGTCCCAAGTTATAAAAGATTTTCATGTGCCTTGTGCACTTAAATCAGATTTTGAAATGTTTTCAAAATGTGTCGGTTATTTGTATATACCAATGTAAACTGACGTATTTTGGAAATACTAAGTTACAGGTACAACACGTAATAGGCTGGAAGCTGCTTGGTATTGATATAAGTAGATCTTGCAAATCCTTAGATATGCCTAAAGTCTGTTGAACATCTTTTGTACATTTTATGATCCGCCTATGTATCTTTTATTACGAACCGTCTGTATATTTATTTTGAACTTTGGACACTTTGGTTTGTAATAATAATTTAATACTCCAAGACTTCCACTGTGCTATTCGTGTATATTGACTATGATGATATCAACTTACGTCACGATACTCCCCACCAGGTTATGGTTGAAATATCGGGGTGTGACAGATATGTGAGTAGGCTCGACCCGGTTGTTAGGTTCCTTTGATATTAATATACCTTAATTGTTAGTTTGCTAGTGGGTTCTCATCTAAGAAAGATGGATAGCCAAAACGCCAATAATAGTGTAAGGAATGTCGTTATAACCTAAATTGTTATATTTTTTATCAAAAGAAAAAAATAGAATAAATGAGCTAGATGAGAAAAAAACAAGGCCTATGTAATCTCTATTGGGGATGGTGACTCTGATTTACACTGCCTCTAGGTTGAGTTAAAAGAAAACAATGCAAAATTACACGACGCCTATGTTGTCGCTCTCGGGGATGGTGACTCTGGTTGAGATAGCTTTTGGGTTGGGTATGCAAAGTCTAGTGCTCATAAAAAAAATAATAAGAAAAAGTTTGATTTTAAATTCTTTTAATTTTGGTATAAAACGGTTAGGAAATAGTCCAATGATTGTTCCTTTTGTTCCATGAGCTTGAGGCGGGATTAGGTGAAATTGCGGTTTTTAGTGTGAGACCCTAGCTAGATTGACTAAACTTGAACATAAATTGCATGATAAGGGCATGGAACCGGGTTTTGGTTTAAGTGGATAAATATACTTGCAATCGTGGTTAACATGAATTTTAATTTAATAAGTAATCCAAACTTTTGAACCTAAGTATTTCCTGATTCTGGTTCCATTTGCATAAGTCTTTTTCGGGGACGAAACAATAGTAAGTGTGGGGATATTTGATGTATTTCAAAATACATCTATTTATCATGTATAGTTTGTATAGTTTTTTTATTCGTTTGTTTCGAATTTTAGGTAGATATGGTTTCTTTTGATAGTTTTTGAATTTACAGGTCTCGGATGCTGAAAAGAGGAGAAAACGCTTAAAATCTGCTGGAAAAATGTTAGCAACGAGAATTGGGTCGAGTTGTAGCTGAACGGGAATGAAAATCGAAGAATTCTGAAAAAAGGACCCGTCGCGCTACGCTAGTGTGAGAAAGAATAGGCTTCGCGGTATGCGAAGCACTAAAATATGATTTCTGGCAAAAACAAGCGTCGCGGTACGCGGAGCCTTGAGGGATTACCCTTCGCGCTACGTGACGGGAGTATTATTCGCGACTGTATTGTTTTGGAGCTGGATTTCTTGCTGAAAACCTATATAAACATCATAATCATGCAACTTAAACCTAGTTACGAACCAAGAACAACTTGGGCTAAAATTGGACATCTTTTGGAGCATTTTTGAGAGCTGGAAGCAATCGATTGAAGTTTGGAAGCTTAGGAAGTCATCCAGGTCGTTGTTCTACTATTCGGGTGTCTTTATTCTTCGTTTCTTACTTTGATTATGTTTCTTGTTATTAAAGATACTTTGTTTATGATGTGTTCAATGACTATGGTTGGCTAGATCTTTTATACTACCTAGATTGGATGATTGATTTGTAAAGTTTTGATTTTTATTATGGATATTTAGTTGTTTCTGGATTATTTGCGGAAGTAGTCGACTCGGTTATTGTATTGATGTATATGCATGCTTAAAAGTGTTTTTTTTGTCTTTTGTTGTTTCGTATGATTCTTGTTGACTGCGTATATCACATAATAGATTCATACTAGGTTATAAGTTTTGGTGAGTGTTTATATCACGGAATAAATTTATAATCTTTAGGGTTAAGTGGCTATCAAACCTTAGAAGTGATACTCGATAGTTAAATAAGTTTAAGTTTTCTACTAATCTCAATAGCTGAGAGGTGAGAGGTTATTGTTAGGTCTAAGTCATTAAATTGCTAGGTAGGAGTTTCGAGAGGAGTCCGAACTAGTTGCCTTAGTGACCGTTGTCTAACAAGTCTAATCAAGAACCCGAGTCTATCCTAGGTTTATGTGCTGAGAGGGAGTAAATCAAATTAGGGTACTTTCGTAAACCACTTAGATGTCTTGAGAGGGAGTCTAACCAACTGGTGTTTGTAACAGCCTTTAGAGTGCCATAAGTATCTTCCCGAGAAGGGTCAGGGGTCTTGTTCGGTATTTCAACAGGTTTAGTACTAGAAGATCCCGGTTCCATAATAACTAATATCCTAATAATATCATCACTAAAGCAAACTAGGATTCCAATCTAGGTAGTTGTTTCCACCATCTGAGTAAAACCTAAGTTAGTTCGTGATTAGTTAATTTAGTTAATTAATTTAATTTAATTGCAATTTTAGGAAATTTAGAAAAACCCCCAACAAACAAAAAATGGTTAGTGTCGTGTCAGTGTCAGTCTAGATATAGTAGTTAGCGTAGTTAAATAGGGTCTCGTGGGTTCGATATCCGGACTTACCTAGCTTTACTAGAGTCGATCGGTTCGCTTGTCGGTTAGTAGTTTAGTCGAGTTTTAGAGAGTCTAGAGTATTGATTAGTGTCTAGATTAGGTTAATTTAGTTTGTTTTTATTAAACTACTTTTAGCACATCAACCACGCCCCTTGTTGAGTTAGCAAGGCCCCGTGTTAGTTTGTCTTTTGTTGTTGTCTTTTTCTTCAAGGAATCTTGACTAGGCACGGCCCCATGCCTGGTGGGGACGGTCCCGTGCCTGAGCTTCTGTTTTTGTTATTTTTGTTGGTTTGGATGTGGATGGGGGCTTGGCGAGTCATGTTAATCCTTCTTCATTGCATTTATGTTGGTTTCTGCTGTTAATTTGTTCATTTTGTGCATTTAAGCTCTTTTGACATTGTAAATTAAAAGGGAACAAAGAAACATGATTTTTTCAACACTAGTACCAAAAAAGGGTTGATTTCACGTCGTATTTGATATAATTTATATGTTGTGTTTTACGCACATCAGTCGGCAAGGGAAAAAATGTAGCATAACCGATGTCGCTTAATAAGTGACAAATCACATTCCACCGGTTAGCTATCAGAATTCCCGAGAAAGGCATTAGCAACCACTTATCTTCCGGTGCAAACCCTATACCGTTATAATAGAAGGAGTTTCGAACAAAGTTATACTCGTCCAAATTTATTCTTTTCCACGGGTCTTGGTGCCGGTTGCACTCACCATGAAGCTCCTTTCATATTAACGGCCACTCATTCCCATCAAGCGACAAGCCGACTGCGATAGATCGAAAGCCACAATTACCATCGCCCCGAACATCTTGAATATGACTTAGGTATGGATGGAAGCAAGGTGGTATGAACGTTTGGTAGAATTTGAATAAGTTAAGTTGTACTAAAGGTAGTAAAGGTAACGAAAGTGCCTCTTCCATTGATTTTTCCACCTTTTGCTTACCCTTCCATTGCCTGGCGCCCTTCGCAATCTCGTCGATAAACATCGGCACTCCACGATGATCATTTTGTGACTGGACAAACGAGCTATGTCTTGCAGGTTGGGTGTGCGACTCTTGTATACCAATGCCTGGTGAATCACCATGCGCGTCTAAAGATGACTGAAGAGAGATAAAATTGTGCCTAGAAGGCTCTGCAAAAGAATCAACCTTCCTTTCTTGCTGAGCCTTTAAGGTTAAACGACCCCATGGATTTTTCTTCACGATTGGTTTTTTGACATTTGTCTGAATGGGGTTAACCATCTCCTTTATCTTCTGAAACATGTTTTTCTTAATCGCTCTCGGCTGCCCCAAAAAACATTGTTTAAGATTAGCCAATAAGTTGTCTATGTCGAAGAACTCCTCCTCGCACTCTTCATTTAAAGGTATCAAATCTAGCTTTTGCTAAAAGGGGTCTATCAGCTCCAACGAAATCTTTTGATCTGCATTAAAATAAAACATAAACAAGAGAAAACGTTAAAATCATTGCGTGGTGAAATACGCTTATTAAAAGACGTGGTTTGGTCGAAGAATGTATTACGATTTTGTATATACGGTACCAATCAGCACGCGCATGGCAGCCCATAGCCTGTAAACAAATGGCACGTACAAATACCGTTAGTTTCTTTTAAGATCTCTATTTGTTCAACTTTGTTTCTTAACAGGTCCAGGCATTTATGTGAAACCTTCTTTCGAATGAGATAAAAAAGGGTTCGTTATGTGGACCCATTGTCCGGCTCCTGCTTGCTTCAATGCTGGCTTTTATTTAGTGACCTGGTTTTTCATTAGTTGATCGATAAGCGGTACAACCTTATCAAGCGTGAGGTTGGGTTCAACAAGGTATTGCTTAAAGAGCGCATGTTGACCCTCTACCCTTTTGGTTGTGCGTTCTCCGAAGTTCAGAAGTTGGTAGGTCCAGTAAGCCACAAACCGGTCTCCATATGGTTGTAACCAGTTTGAGAACAAGTAGTCCATGATCTCTAAAAACAAAGTGAAGTGCAGTCAAGACAAGTCAGATAAGTACGATTAATAAGAAAATTACTAGGAAACTTACGGTCGCGTTTTTTTCTTGGCAGTCCTGCTCGTATACGCTCGTACCAGTAGTTGTAGTTGTTTTTGGGGTCGTTGAGTTAATCAGCCTCTTCCACTTGTATAAAAACTTGTCCCACGCTTCTTCCGTTCTAATGCTTGGCTTGCAATGTTTTACGATGTTTTGTGTATGTGCCACCTACAAAGTGAGTGTCGAGAGTTGGGAAACACGCTTGCACATGCATTCATGAGGGCGAGATCTCTATCTGTTACTATTACACGGGGCTCCATAACACTGTCCAGTGAGTCTTTCAACCTCTGTAGCACCCACGTGAAGTTTTCCTCTTTCTCATTGGCTACGAACGCATGCGCAACGCAGAACGACATGGATGTGGACGTGACACCGACAATATGAACTAGTGGCATGTTGTACCGGTTCATCTTGTAGGTGGAGTCTATAAGCAACACATGCGGGAAGGACTAAACCACTTAACCCACCCCCACCGACACCCCCCAAAAACCTAAACCCCCACCCCCCAAAAACCTAAATTCACCCTCCCACCAAAAGCCTAAACCCCACCCCCCCAAAAACCTAAACCCCCCATCCCCCCTTCCCGAAAACCTAAAACTAAACCCTATACATAAACCCGAAAAAAAACCTAAACCCCCTACCCGCACCCCCCCAAACCCTAACCCCCCCCCCCCCCACCCAAAAACCTAATCCTAATACTAAACCTCCAAAAAACCTAACCCTAAAAGGTAAACTAAACTCAAAAGCTAATTTTAGCAAGTAATGCACATGTGCAGTACAAGTTTTCTTTGAAATATATATATATATATATATATATATATATATATATATATATATATATAGGGGACCGCTAAAATGAGAACCACCTCGAGTTGTAAGAACTGTGAGAACCACACCGTACGGGGCGAGGTAGACCAAATTTTTTTCATAAACGTAGATGCGTGTATTATAAACCCATTTTTTTAAAAAAAATTCAAAAAAAATGTCGTGTGTGTAGTTTTGAGCACCACAAGTTTGTGTTTACGGGTACCGTAAATTTAACCGGAAAATTTACGGTACCCGTAAACACAAACTTATGGTGCTCAAAACCACACACACGACATTTTTTAAATTTTTTTTTTTTACAAATGTGTTTATAATATACGCATCTACATTTATGAAAAAAAATTTGGTCCACCTCGCCTCGGATCAAGTAGTTCTCACGGTTCTTACAACTCGAGGTGGTTCTCATTTTAGCGGGCACTTATATATATATATATATATATATATATATATATAATGGCGATTTTTAATAAAAAACTGTAAAACAAAAAAATTGGTATGTTTTTTTAGGTTTTTTTAGTTAGTTTTTAGTTTTCTCATTTATATGTAGTTTTCTCATGATCCTCTCCCTATATATATAATATTCGTATAGGTGAAATTGAAGAAATCGTACTCGGTATGTGTTCGAAGATTAAGTTTACTTTGCTTTGCTTTTGCTTCGTGTTTATTTACTGGTCGTTTGTTTGACTTCAAACGTATAAGCAGTAATATCAAACGTACGGTAAATAAACGTATAAATAAATGTTATACCTGATCGGTTGTAACTCACTAGCTTACTGGTCAACGTTTGGACCCTCAGGCGATCCACCACTACCGGGAGGAGACTTAAAACTACCGGGAGGAGATTCAAAACTACCGGGAGGAGATTGAAAACTACCGAGCAGCGGTCCACCAATAGCAAGAGGGGATTGAAAACCAACGGGCGGCGGTGGATAATAACCAGCATAATTAGGTTGAAAGGCATCCAAATCCCAAGGACCCTGACTTGCATCAGACGCAAGGTTGAGATCAAATGGAAAATTTAGATCAAATATACCCGGATTGTTATTCTGATTGTTTTGATCACTCTCCTGATTCGACTCGTTAGCCGAGTCATTACCGAAAATGTTTCACCAAGACATTGATAACGTAATATAATTCGAATGCAAAGAAATATAGATGAAACGTATAGAAGTTGAATGAAAATGAATAAGATTAATGTCGTTTATATAGACGTTTTTACGGAATATTACATCGTATCAAATGGTTAACATGCGGATCGAGGAATCTAACGTTGAATTAAATAACTCGAACGAATATCGAGAAATCTAATGTTTAATTCGGGCGAAATTGAAAATATACGGGTCTTATGACGTTATACGGCCTGTATAAAGCGTCGTATACATTATATACGACCAGACAAAAATCTTATTCTCACATGGTGTATAAAGGCCATATAAGGTTATAAGGGCCGTATAATCTTATACGACCCGTATAACCTTATACGACCCGTATACATACACCATGTGAGAATAAGATATTACCATGTGGGATTATTAACTCCATTTTTTTGTGTGTTTTTGTCTTTTTGTGTGTTTTTGTCTTTCATCTACTCAAATCTCCTTCAAATTCAACCTACATTTTCCTCACCGATAATCAATCTCTCACCAGAGATTCAAATCTACAATGGCGATAATGGAGAGCTTGATCGGGCTCGTGAACCGAATACAGATGGCGTGCATTGTGTTAGGAGATCACGACGGCGAAGGTATGTCACTTTGGGAAGCTCTGACTACTGTCGTCGTTGTTGGTGGTCAGGTGAAGCTACTTTTATTATGCTCGTTTGTTAGGTTTTCGTTTTGTTGACCTAATTGTGATGATTTTCTGGTGAATTGGATCTAGAGCTCCGGGAAATCGTCTGTGTTGGAGAGCGTTGTCGGTAGAGATGGAAATAGGGTTTGGGGTGCTTAAGTGAAGAAGATGAAAATAGAATCGATGTCAGGTTTTTTTTATTTAAGAGTTTAGAAGTGAATAGGTGAATTGCCACAAATGCCCCTCATGTGAGGGGCACATGACAAGTTTTTAACCAAGTAAATGGATGAGGTTAGTGTTAGGGACCAAAATGTTTAGAAAAAAAGATGTTGGGGGCTCAGATGTTAGAAGATTTCTTTTGTGGCTAAAAAGGGTAAAAGTGATATAACCACAGGGGCCAAAATGATAATTTACTCTAATATTAAAGAAGAAAAGATGAATAGTGTTGTTCAACATCTAATGTATGTTTTACAAGTTCATCAATTTCTTTGTCCTTTATTCTATTTCGTCATTTAGTGTAAACTTTTTCATTTACAACTCATGTAATTTAACTATTGTTTTTTTTCTTTTACTTTAACCGAATTACTTTTCAATTCCTAAATAGTTTTTTAACGAACACGTTAATACCGTTTTAGACATATTTTTTATTTTTCTTTTTCTTTTTCTTTGCTATAACGAGTGTGACAAAGTTTTTTTTTTTAGTTTAATATTTTTTAACGAACACGCCGATACTCTTTTGAACATAATTTTTTAACTTTTTTTCTTTGCTATAAGGAGCGAAACCGGCCAAGTTTCTATCGTTTTCTTTTTCGTTTACCTTAATTTTACCTTTGTTATTTACTATATCATTTTACCTTTTGTTATTATTTTGATGTTCAGAGCCGAGTTACGACGCAAATAGCATAACCCATTAATATATCATTTTAATTAATTTTACAAATTTATTTATCGATTGTCATAGTGTGCAATACGTTCTGAATTCCAACTGCGTCCCTGCTCATCGCGCGTGTAATTACGACCCTAGTTATATATTAAAGAGTTAATTGCATCGTTAGTCCCTGTGGTTTGCACAAAGTAACATACTTAGGTACTAATAGTTTAAAATCACATTCTAGGGTATTAACTTTTCATTTTGTAACGTTTGGAGGTATTAACGTTATTTGTAGGTTTAAAATCACATTCCATTAGTACCTAAGGATGTTATTTTGTGCAAACCATATGGACTAACTATGTTAATACCTTAAAAGTTAATATCTCCAAACGTTACAAAACGAAAAGTTAATACCCTAAAAGATGATTTTAAACTATTAGTACCTAAGTATGTTATTTTGTGCAAACCACACGGACTAACTATGTAATTAACTCTATATTAAAAGAAAGTCTCGATGAATACAAATCTAAAGTTTTAATATTATGTTTATTTTAAGTTTTATTAAAAATGGATATCGTGCCGCTATCGTAGAAAATTGAACCGAAGCCGACAATGAATAGTAATTTATTTATTTACTTTATCGTAAACTATACGAGTGCCTATAGCAATATTAAAGGTTCCCATTTTTTAATCATAAACTATACAAGTAACGATATGTGACGAACTGAAACAATTTCAACCGAACATCGGTACCAATATTGGCCGGTAGTATCAGAACCGATATTTTATATGTTTTTCGATTGATATAAAACACGGGTCGACATCCTTTTGGGCATATCACGATTTATTTGTTTAGTTCCTCTTTTAGTTGCTATAGCAGTGCCGGTAACGGAGCGAATTGAACGAATACCAACTGAGTTCCCGCCACATAGCGTGTGGAAACACCACTAGTTTATTTTAAATCTGATGCCTATGATTGCTTCTAACATTTCTACCAAAACAATCTTTCTATTATATCCTGATCCTATAAAACAAAGATAAGAAATAATAAACAATTACAAAAATAGTTGCAATTGACTTATAATACACCTAATTTAATAACGGAATTAAAGAAATATTTTTATTTTATTGGTATTCATGAAATTGAATTTAAATAATAATATAAAAGTAGTAAATATACAAACTCTATTATGCTAAATATTAAATCTTTTATAATTAACAATTAAAAAATATTTCATAGTTAAAAATATTTAAAGTTGATCTAAATTGAATAACAATATTGAAGCAATATCTTTGGTTAAATAAAAACAAGAAAATAAAATTAACTTACCATTATTATATATTATATAAATATTGTTGATGAAGTAAGATGCATAGTAACTTTATTTTTATAATAATATATAGTTTTTTAATATATTATAACAGTTTATTATTATATTTACTTTTAATAACATATTTTTATTTTTTTTCTCTTTTTTAAAACAATATATTTTCTATACCATTTTTTAATAATTCTTTTTTTTTTCTTTTTTAGAACATAAATTAATTTATCGATTAATTTGATACTTGTTTAATAATTTACGTTTACAACTTTTTTCTAAAAATTTAAGTACGTAGTTTTGCTTAATTCTTTCTCGACATTCTGTTATAAGTTTTTTATGGTATTTATTTGGTATCTGTTGACGAAGGACGTTGAATAGTAACTTTATTTTTATAAAAATATATAGTTTTTTTGTTTTTCTTTTATTTTATATATTATAATAGTTTATTATTATATTTACTTTTAATAACATATTTTTAATTTTTTCTCTTTTAAACCATATATTTTCTATACAATTTTAATCATTCTTTTTTCTTTTTTTTTAGAACATATATTAATTTATCGATAAATTTGATATTTTTTTAATAATTTATGTTTATAAGTTTTTTTTTTCTAAAAACTTAAGTACGTAGTTGTGCTTGATGTTTTCCCCGGTATTCTGTTATAAATTTTGTTAAAAATAAAGTTGTATTCTAAATAAATTATTTATTTGGTATTATAAAACGATATGATGATAAACTAAACCGTTATAATTGTTTGACTTTAAAAACAACATGCTTTATTTTTAAATCACGTTTGTTTTACGTTATTATTTGCTCGGTTTCGTCGCAACGCGCTACCTAAAACAACTAGTATCTTAATTGTAAGTAAAGATATTATAAAATATTAAATTGATGTCTAATACCATATCTCCTAAATAAATTATTTCATAGTAAATTTTCTAATAGCGATTTGAACGAGACTATTTGTATAAATTTATTAGGTAATAGATTTTTTAATGTTTAACTTCTGTAATACACGGTTTTTAATTTTATATAATCATATCGTTTGTTTCACACATATAGTAAAATATCATAATATGTCTTCATTCTCCCAAGAAACAAATTAATTCGCACACTACAACCACCATGAAACTCCTCTCCAATTTCACACACTTTTTATCCAATCTCCACCGGCGATTCCTCCTCCTTCTAATCCCTTCAATCTCTCTCCTCCTCTTCCTCTCTTTCTCCACCAACGAATTCAACAGTAGCAGCAACGTCACCGAAAACAAACGGAACTTGAAATCCGAGTTGCTCCAATCAAGGATCGCCGTTTGTTTGGTCGGCGGGGCCAGGCGGTTCGAGTTGACCGGACCCTCAATCGTCGAAAATGTGCTTAAAGTGTACCCAAACTCGGATCTTTTTCTCAACAGTCCACTGGACGAGAATGCGTATAAATTCTCTCTGTTGAATTCGGTGCCGAGAATCGCCGGCGTCAGGATTTTACCGGCTAGTCATGTGCCGGAGACTGATGCGGTTGGCCGAGTTTTGACTCGGATAGACTCGCCCAATGGCATTCAGGTAATTTTTTTGTTGGATATTAAAGTTGTTGAAGCGTTTGTTGTTTCATGTTGTGAAAACATAAGACATGCATGATGCATGTGAGGCTGGTACAACTGTCGTTGCCTAATGTACAAGTTCTACATTAGGTTAGTGGTTAAATTACTAGAATTGATAATAACTAAACGAGTTTTATTCTCGGGTTACCGGGTGAACGGGTCCAACACAACATTAGGATGAAAACTAGACATATAAATCTGAACACGTCACAAACTCAAAAACTATGTTTGACGTATGAAACAAAACACGACACAAATTTTTGTTGGTTGACACTAACCATTTAGCCCAATTTTATCGCCATGTTACAATTTTAAAATTACAGTTTAAAAGAAATAGAAATTACAAATTGTATTTGGAAAAAAAAAATTCACTTGCTTATATAAATGTGTGAATATATTTGATAAAAAAATTAAATAGTTATAATATTATTTCCTTTTGAATTGATTACTTTACCTAATCTTATTACTGAGCATTGATTTCTGTAGTCAAATTTTATATGCATTATTTAGTTATAGTATCTATTATATATTTTATATGTCGGTGTTTTATAACAAAATAAATTAATAAAATCCATAAATAATTTTACAAAATTTGTTTTTCATACTATCTTTTTTCCCTAAATTAACTAATTAGAAAGAAACCAATGGGATGGTGGTACATTGGAAAAGGCAAAGCCTTTAAACACCTCGGGAGGGGGAGGACTTGGGTTCAAGTCCCACAGACGACAGGAATAAGAGAAATTTGCCGTTCAAAAAAAAAAAAAACTAATTAGTGGTGGACCCGGGTTACTCTCGGAGTACTCCGTTTGTCCAGTGGGTGCCCCGAGAGTGCTAGGGATTAAGTTTGTTGGCCGTTAAAAAAAAAAAAAAAAAAAAAGAAAGAAAACGTAAGTATTAAATGATTGTCATGTTTAAATGCTATTTTCTTCATTAACTATAATCTAGGCAATTATGGCATTTAGTATTGGGAATAGCTATGATTTACATTAAATATGGGTGTTATATGTTATGTTATTTAATTATAAGAATTTAAAAAGATATTTTTAAGATTTAAAATGTAAGAGATGATGGGTTTTAGACTTTAGGGGGAAGGTTAATTGGAGAAAAAAATTAAATTAAGAAGAAAAAGAACAAATGGTATAAATGTAAAACATTAAATAGTTTTTCTCTCAACTCATTTATTATTATCTTTGACTAATTAATTAGTCATAAACACTCTCATCCTTCACACTTAAATTTTTGCTTACACACATCCAAATTTATCCTACAAGTTTTGAAATTTATCATACACATATTAAAATTTATCCTATACAGCTCGTAATTCATACTACACACCTTGTAATTTATGTTACACTTACAATTATATATATATATATATATATATATATTTTGAAAAATATGTTTTTTTTTAAATAAGTTACAAATTTAATGTAGTTTGCTATTAAAAAGAAAGACTACCAATTAATGATCCATATAAGTTTACCAATATACCCTTACACTAATATTAAATACAAAAATTAAATGAAGTAAAATGAAACATTCTTATTAGTTGAAATTTCTTCTTTTTTATTCTTACAAAAAATTTCTTCTCATTTGAACTCTCCACTTAGACTTTATATGGGTTTATATGTTATGTTATTTAAATATAAGAAATTAAAAAATATTTTTTAAGATTTAAAATGTAAGAAAGGGAATAAAAAAAACTTGTCAAAAAGAAAAATCAAACATCAAGTTAACAAGTCACCATAGCCTAATCGGTTAGGCCGGCTTCTTCCCTTTGGGAGGTCGTCGGTTCGACTCCAACTTGTGGCATATGGTGCGGGGACGTCCCAATGATGGATCGTTTCCTTCCGAGGTATGGAGCGGTCTTGAGGGCAACCCGGTTTTACCCAACTGTTACCTCAGCAACTCGTGTGGGGGCAGCATGGTTTCCGGGCGAAAGTCAGCTCACGCGCCGGCCGGGGCCCGATTGAACATCGCGTCCGGAAAAGCAGGGTTGACGGGGAATGCCTTTGACATGTCCCCGAAGACCAATCGGTCTTGTACAGAAAGTCTCCTTCCAAAAAAAAAAAAAAAAAACAAGTGACAATCCAAATGTAAGAGATGATGGGTTTTAGACTTTAGTGTAGAAATTATTTACTTTATAGCTACATTTCAGAAAATGAATTAAAAAATTTAGGTAAATATTAGTTCTCAATTTTGGTGTGACACTTCACCCAACATATTTATCCGTATAGACTTCACGATAGTTTTAAATTTAACTTGTAATGGACATAATATGTTTTGAATTAAACGTTGATTTAAAAAAAAAATGAAATAATTTAAAGAGTAAATTGCACAAAATGTCTTTTGTTTCCTCAAACTTGTAGGTTTCATCCTTAATGTTTAAAACTTGCTAAAAACATCCTTTAAATTTATTTTTGTTGCTAGTTCAATCCTTTATAACTAACTACGTTACTTGAATCAGTTAAATTCCCTCACATGCATAACATGTGAATGTAAACACTCAGAATTAAAAACCCTAACACACTTGAACACCCCCCCCCCCCCCCCCAAACCAATCCCTTCATCCTTCAAACATAACAAGGCTTTTCCCGATATTGATCTAAGATAACTCATGTACCATTGACGAATCTGACCACTAACCTCAACGCTCAATCCTCTGCACTTCCTCAACACTAACCTTCTCAACCCCAAGAATCGACAAACACTTGTCCAACACATCTCGCCGAACATGACAATACACTTGACAACACTCTTTCTCATAACCAGACCTAATCATCCTATCGGTAATCCCTTTCAGCTCCTTAATCGCATCTGCATAAACTAAATCAATATAAACATCACTCCGAAGCTCAAACATCTTTCATAACAATAACCACTACCTCCACAATCATCTTCTCCATAACTACTCGCAAAATCATCCTCAATTTCAATCTCGTTAACCGCAAACGAACCTGAACCCTTGCGGATCGAGCCGTACAACCGATCTACATCTAACGGAAAAGTATTAGCATGATAAAACTCATCTTCAATCTCGACCTACTACCTCACCGTTACAATCAGATTGAATATTTAGGTTTTCTAACAATTTGATAATTGTATCAACACCTTAAATGTGTGTTAGGGTTTTTAATTCTAAGTTGATGCAGAGGAAAATGGTTTTGAGTGTTTTTTTTTGTGGGTTTTATGAGAAGATCAACTAAAATGACGAGTTTACCCTCACATGTGAGAGAATTTAACTGATTCAATTAACGTGGTTAGTTGTAAAGGATTGAACCGGCAACAAAAATAAACTTAAAGGATGTTTTTAGCAAATTTTAAACATTAAGGATGGAACATGCAAGTTTGATGAAAGATAAAGGACGTTTTGTGCAATTTACTCTAATTTAAAATTAACTTAGCATTAGTAGGAATCATTTTGATATGAAGGTTAAAAAATGAAATAATTTAAAATTAACTTAGTGTTAGTGGTTGTTTGTTTTCCTCTTAATGAGGCTCTTAATGGTTCAGACCCCTTACCGGTTCATCACTTAATGGTTCAGACTGTTTGTTTCACGAGCAGATGTCTGAATGGTTCAGACATTTGCCTTTGAATGGTTAAGACATCTAATCTGAATTGGTCAAACATTTGCCTCTGAACGGTTAAGCATTATACAGGCTCTTAATGATTCAGACCTCTTACTGGTTCAGCACTTAATGGTTCAGAACTCTTACTGATTCAGCACTTAAGCATTCAGATTTTACCAAACAGCCCCCTTAGTAGGAATCATTTTGATATGAAGGGTCTTCGCTACAAGGTGTATAGCCAGTCATAGTTTTAGTTTTTTTTTTTTTTTTTTTTTTTTTTTTTTTTGGTGAAAATCATATTTTTTAAATAATTTGTTAAATTATTAACAAAAAAAATGATACTTTTTGTATTTGACATTACACAATCATCTATATCAGGGTCTATTGCAGTATTTCAATCTGGTGGAGGGTTGCTTAACCATGATTCAATCATACCAACACCAACACAACTTCACATACAACTGGATAGTTCGAACCAGGGTCGATGGCTACTGGTCGTCCCAACTACCACCCGAACTATTCATCCCAAAACAATATGTCGTCCCATCAGGATCCTCTTACCACGGCTTCAACGACCGTTTTGGCGTCGGCGATTACAACACCTCCATCGCCGCCCTCTCACGCCTCTCTATCATCCCAGAACTTGACTCGGCTGAGTTTCGTTACCTCAATTCCGAGTCAGCGTTCCAGGCCCAACTCAGCATTCGTAACATCACATGTGTTACAAAGCGGTTGGTCCCGTTTTGCGTCATATCCGACCGGAGATACAGGTACTATATTTTTTTTGAACGATGACTTTCTTTTTGAGTGACCCAATGTCACACCGCCTAAACGGCGAATAGGAGTCTAGGGGTTATTATTCGAACCGGATTCGAAAACTGAAATTATAATATAGTTTTTGAATTACGTGTTTGGATTAGGTTTTCAAAATTCTGAATGAGATTACCACTCAAATTGATTCATGGGTATGGTTTTCGAATCTGTTTCGTGTTAGTGAATTTTAAACTGATCTAACTTGAATATTTGAATTTATGAGAAGTATTTTTATGTGAACATACATATATAATATTTTTCTTATGACACAGGATATTTGAATAATTTTTTTAATACATAATTAGAGCATTCGCAATCCGTTTCTTGTTCTCATCTATATAATTTAAATAACTAAGAGCAGGTTCTCTATCTCTATCATTATAATTTAACTAAGATACACATTTTGTTCTTAACTTTATTTATTTAAAAGCTCTCATGTCAAACTCTGTATCTCTAATTCTATCTTCGGTTTTATACACTCTTTAAGTTATATTTAGAGATGAATAGTGATTCTCAATACTTAAAGAACTAGTATATGTTTTTGAAACCTTATTTCTATTTTAGAGATGCTGATAAAGTGTAAAAATGAAAGAAAATCTTACATTTTTTTCTATAACTAGAATTACCACCCGCCGCAATGCGGCGGGGATTCATTAGTTATATTATATTAGATGAATTGCAAATGTTTTTTATATGACCGCGATACTGTGTGTAAAACATAGAAAATAATAACTAAATCGATCTCTGACCCGTGCGTTGCAACGGACCTATCAAAGGAAAAAATAGACGCGCTGCGATAGACCTGTCAAACGGGAAAAGTAGATGAAAAAACGTTGAACCCCACACGCACGTTGCGGATTTTAACTCGGAAAATTTAGAACGAAACGTTAAACGAAAAATTTGCGAAAGATGTAAAGTATAAGGGATCAAAATTGAAAGTAAAAAATTGTTGGGGTTAAATTGTAAAAGATGAAAAACTCTGTCTTAAAAGCAAAATAATCAAGGGGTTAAATTGCAAAAGGTGAAAACTTTTGAATTAAAAGTGAAAAAACAAATTAGTCAAAGGGTTTAAATTACTAAAGATTGAAACTTTAGAATTAAATTGTCAAGGATTGAAACTTGAAGGTTAGAAATGAAAATTTCAATTTTTTTTTTTAAAAAACTCCCAAGGCTAACAATACAAGTACTTTATGCATAAATATGTTATAATTTTGTAATTTTGAAAAACTGACTTAATACAAAACCTAATGTGAATGCTCTACAAACCAAAATTATCCTTAACGTTTGCTCAACTTTTAAATTTTCCAACATCCCATTCCCATATTTATCACTATTTAATTAAATAAAAATCTTTTATTTGAATTTTTAAAATCTTTCTTCCAATCACGAAATATAGGCGTTTTCCAGAGCATTCACATCTAAGAGCATTCACATCCAACCCACTAAAATCTGTGAGTGGAGTTTTTATAATATAAACAGTATAAAAAGTGGTTGTGAGTGGAAGATTTATAATATAAAGAGTATAAAAACTGGTTGTGAGTGGAGGAGAGAGAAAATGTTACTGTTCATCTGTATATTTGAGGGGACACTGTTCACCCCCTATAATTTTTTAATATATTTTGAAAGCGATTGTGAGTGGAGGAGAGAGAAAAGGTAATGATAAATGTATAAAAAAATATTATTTAATTGAAATGTAGAGAGAAGATGTAGTGTATTTTAGTGTAATTTAGGGTGAAAAATTGATTGAATGGATGTGAATGCTCTAACCCTCTATTTTTATCCTATATTCCACTAAAAATTACTATTTTTTTCTTCCTTTTTTTTAATTAAATAATTTTTTTAATACATTTATAATTACATTTTGTCTCTCTCACACTCACAAACACTTTCAAAGTATATTAAAAATTATAAATGGTGAAGAGTGTTCCCTCTAATTTACAGATCAATAGTAACATTTTCTCTCTACTTTACTCACAACCACCTACAACCACTTTTCATAAAATAAAAACCCCATTCACATAATTTGGTGGAAGGGATGTGAATGATCTTAGGGATGGGAATGAAATATTATATTTTTGATGATTTCCTTACATTTTCCTAAATAAATTTGGGTACGGAATGGAGATAGAGAATGGGTTAATGATAATTTTAAAAATTGAAAATCTAATAACCTTATTCGAATAACCAGAAAACCGGTCTATTTTCACCTTCAAATAAGTTTGATTTATAGGAGATTATTAGTACTTATTATAACATCAACGCAAATAAACTCTAATCTTGAACTTGATACAAGCCTAACGTACGTCATTTTATAATAACAGGTTCCCGCCAAAACATTCGGATGTACCGGTGGCGGCGATTTCAAGTACAGGGCCATTGAACGGGGCTAAGTGCAGGCCATGTACACCGGTATGTTCAGGGCGATGTGCAGAAAGGGTTATGAGTGGGTTAGATAAGGGGTGGAGCTGGGCGGACGATGGTGGCGGTGGGATTGAGCTTTGTGATGCTCATGAGAAATGGGAGGATGGGTGGCCTGAGAATTTTGATCGGGTCGTCGGAAGTAAGCTGGCAGCCGAAAGGAAAAGGATGTGGGAACTGTCGGTTAGCCGGTGTGTGGCGGATTTTGAAGAGATGAGGCGGAGGGTGCCGCAATGGGAGGTTCCACCGGCTGTGAATGTTTGTAGCTATGGTTTGGGTTCTGTACTTACTTAGAAACCACACTACAATTGCTGCCTCTGATCATTTTTAACTTGTAGTTTAATACAAGAAACATATATCTTAATGTTATGACCCCGAGATATATGGACGTAGTTTTTAAAAGACTTAATTTTACTATTTAAAAGGGGGTAGCGGCGCAGCTTGTTACCCGTTTACCATCTATCTCGATGTAAAGACATAGTTTTACTTCAAATGGTAATATCTTGAGTACTTAGATCTTTAGACAGGAGCAGGCGAACTCAAACTCAAGTAGTTAAGAAGGAACATGATCAAACTCTCTTTAAATGTCGAGTTAAAAAGCTTCATCGAACATTTTATCATATGCATCATATTAATATCATAAAAATCTTGAAACAAACTGAACTCAAAGATTCCTAACTCAGTTGTAGTTAAAAGCCGTGTGTTTAAAAAGGATAATCGGCAGTTGCAGGCTAAGAATTTTATTTATTTTTTAATCTCGGATGTCTCTTTACTAGACGCTCGAATTTTCTGTTCAGGTTGGGTTGCATAAATAATGATGTTTTGCCGTTGCAACTGGTAAAACAAAAACTTGTTTTAGGATAATTTTTTCACCATGGTTGCAGTGGCGGACCCAGGAATTTTTCCATAGGGGTGCGGACCATTTTTAAAAATTTTAGGCCCCAAGGTATATAAGTAAAAAATTGGTTCGTATCGGGTCGGGTCAAGTCATGTAAAACAAAAGAACATCGAACTAAATTTATATAATCATCAAAAATATGTCAAACCATGTTACAAACATAATTAAAACGTCACTCTACGGGTTTTCATTTTTTGAAATCTATCCAAAACATGGCTCCATAACATATTACATAATATATCAACTATTCAAGCCCTAGAAATCATAATGTAAATAACCCTAAAAATCATCTAAACAACATGTACACCATAAAAAGAAAAAGCCAAACATTCTTCACTAACAAATATAACCCACCAGATCTACTGTATGGTGTATGCGGCTATAAAAAAGGCAAAATATCATCACTAACAAAATATAACCCACCATATAACATAATGAAAAACAAAACGAAGCACCTGTCTACTGTCATGGTTAGTATGCGGCTAATATCAACCAAAATTCATCAAAAATAACAAAGAAATTTACCCGTGTTCGATCGTCGGTGGTATGGTGGCTGATTACGGTGGTATAGAGAGAGCGGGAGAGAATATGTAAGGGTTTTGGGCTTGTTTATTTTATTTTAGTTTGAAATATTGTTGATTTGTTGGGTTTGTTTATTGGGCTAAGACTTAGTAGTGGGCTAGTTAAAGGTATTGTATTTTTTGGTTTTAGTTATTTAGGTATTAAAAGTCATATAATTTAGGTAGTATTTAAAAAAAAATAAGAGTTTACTAAAAAAAATTAAAATATAAATTGATAACACTTTTTACCTAAGGGGTGCACACGAAAAATTCCAAGAGGTGCGGACGGAAAATTCCAAGGGGTGCGGACGGGATTTTCGACGGAACTTAGCACTAATTTTTTTTTTCCTGGGGGTGCGCCCGCCCACCCTGGCTTTGTCTTAAGTCCGCCCTTGCATGGTTGGTTTTTTCGACGTTCGGACGCATCTTAACTTGACATCTAAACTTTTGGTTCGGTTTGGATATGATCAATTAACGTAAATAATAATTTATCATTTAAATAAGTAAAACTAAGAGCTATAAAACAGTAATAATAGTTGTGAAAAAGGTAATGCACCGTTCATTAACCATTCAAAAAGAATAATTGAAGTATTTCATCGAATTCGATATTCATTTCTTGTTTTCCACTGGTTTTTTCTAATGAAATACGTATAAACTGATTTTTTCAACTAAGTTCAAAATTAGGGGTCGGTGTACAAGTGCCAAGGTAATCACCATTTAGCAACAATTTAAAGATAATAATTAAAGTACGTATTCGAATTCAACACTTTATTTCTAGCCTTAAGCCTTTTTACTTTGTTTTTCAAATATAAACTGATGTGTTTCAAAAGACATATATATTGCCCTATGTTTTGAGTTGTTTTTATTGCAAATTTGATAAGAACTGCATAATCGTGTTTACCTTTTGATTTGCGCTTTGATGTTGACTAAAGACTTTATGTGAAGTTCTGGAGGGGAAGAGAAGAAAAGTCAAAACCCATGATCATACATCATATAAAACAGAAACCCTGACTTCGCTTATTAAAGCAAACGTGTGCCCATCACTTATTAGGCTACAGGGTGTGGTTATCACCCTCATGACCACCATAACCTTTTACGTCACTGTCATGTCACCCACCTCTAATCCAACATTCAAAACCATTACCTTAGGGGTGTGGTCATAACCAAAACCACTAGCACTTTATTTATTTTAATTTATCTGTCTAAAGAAAAAATGAAATGATTTCTTGAAAAATGGAAAGGAGAACCATGGTTGCCATGGTTTAATCCATGCAAAGGGATGGTGTAGCCTTTCCATTCATGTTCCTAGGTTGCGAATCATGTCCCAACCATGACTCCCACACCCTTTAGCCTTAGAGAAGAGGAGATTAAGGAAGCTAGGAGACTTGGAAATTGAAGGGCGGCCAAACCCTCAGTTAGCCTTTATACTTGTCGTTCGGTTCGAACTATTTTCGTTTTCAGTTTTCTTCACCTCTTTTAATATGTTTGGATCTAGTTTTGTGTTCTTTACATTACCATGTGCGACTAAACTTCTTATAGTCATTTGGATGAGATGATTCTTTTTTATTTGATTCATGGATTGATTTGTGTATTATTGCGTACTTTTAGTAAAGTATTGGTTACAAATCTGGTTTGTGTGCCTGTGTCAATCTTTCTATGAGTTTATGCATGTTAGATTTGATTCATACTATCTTTAAATTATATAGTCGACCATTTTTTGAACGACAAATATCACACACCAATAATCCATAAATACTCCCCTTGTCCAGGTTAGAACCTAAGACCTCTCCCATATGAGGCAAATGTCTCTACCAAGTGGGCTACCCCACATTGGCATATAGTGGACCATCCAGGGCTTGAAACTTTGACTGATCAATACTTTAATTGGTGAAACGTGTGAACTACTTAGGGAATAGAACTAAATAAAAAGGTCTTAGAACTAGTTAGGGTTTTTTGTGTTAATCTGATTACGGGTTGCAAATCACTAATCGCTAGGACACTTATTTGTCCAGTCTATTTGTGTTATGCCATTTTTCCCATTACAACTTGGAGATTATGTTTAGCTCGAGATGAGAAGGTTGTTAGCTCGAAATGAAAAGGTGTTTAAAGGGGTGGGTGACTCGTGTAACAACCCGACTTTTTGAAGTCAAAGTACAAGTCAAAGTCAAAGTCAAAGGAAGAAAAGATTGCTAATCAGATCAGTCATTCCTTGCTTAATTATTACTTGTACTCCTTGACTCGATAATCGATACCTTAGTTTACGTTGATTTAGTTGTATTATGTGAAGTAACAATGCAATAAACGATATTAAACGCTAACCTACTTAACGCTAACTCATCGCTATCGCATCGCAACTTGAATCGCAGTTCTGGATATTGTTTTACGTGTGTGTGAAATTATGTGTTACTTGTGCATGTTTATTATATGCTTTGAGGTGATTAATCGCAAACGCAATCGCAACTCTATCGCAACACAATCTCATCGCGAACTGGAAACGCAAGGTTACTTATGTTGTTGTATGTTAGTTATGTTATTTGTGTAACTATTATTTAAAACTATCGCATCGCTTATTCGACACTCGCTAAAACGCATCGCAACGCTCAACGCACGAAATGAAAATCGGAAAACCAACTCACTCGAGCCATCCGATCGAATGACCCTTCGATCGAATGGTCATCCGACCGGATGACCATCCGATCGGATGGCCATCCGATCGAAAGGCCCTCCGATCGAACCACACTACACCGCCTTCCTCTCCTTCCCCTATAAATACTCACCTATCACATCACTGTTCATGTGATGTGACAGCTCTCCTTCGACCAGCGCATTCTCGGCCCTTTTTCTCTCGATTCCTCGCGATTCTTGTAAGTTTTCATCTCAAAACTCGTACTTCCTCAATCAGCATTTCACCCACAAATCACAACTTTTAATCATGAAATCATCTGATTTCGGGCTGTTCAAGGGTGACGTCAACACGGGTTTGTATGAACTTTGGAGAATGACTACATTCCAGCAAGAATAATCCGAATCTAACAGATTTCTACAATGTTTAAACACTGATTTCACCTAAATCTAAACATAGCTCAAATGTTTCAAACTTTTCTTCAACATTCTCAACTTTTTACATAAAACCGATAGAATCTAAGCTCGTTCGGGCCTTCTACTCATTCTCTAGTGAAGTGCCGGTCTAAGAACGGATTTCTATCAAAGAGACAGCCGATTCACGGGTTGAACATGGAAAACCGTTGATGTGTGCGTGAGTGTTATTAGTTTTTAATGTATATGTTAAGCCATTTTAACACTTTTTAGCCAAGTTTTAAATTTATAAAACACGATATTTTACTAACACAAAACACACATATGGGCAAGTGCACCCATCGTGAGCATAGTATAGTGTTAGCAAGATACCGAGGTCGTCCAAGGACACAAGAGCTTTTAGTACCGGTTTATCCTCAACGTCTAATCAAATCAAAAAGTTAGAAAAAGGTTTTAAACTAGAAAAATAAAAACTAACTAAAATGCTGAAAAATAAAATAAATAATAAAATAAAAATAAACAAGATGAATCACTTGGCTCCGACTCGTGTTTAGTGTAACCTTTGATTATTTCCGCACTTTTGCACTTTTTAAGAGATAATCTTAGTTATTGTAGTAGGCCTCTCTTTTGAAGGTGACGTTACCCTCAACCCAGTAGTTTGAGTTAGCAAGGATACAATCCTAAAGGGTCGGATTATTGAAAGATAATTAATTAAGTTATTAATGCATATTATGGTAGGCCCTTCTTTTGGAGGTGACGTTACCCTCGGCTAAGTAGTCTGAGTCAGCAGGGATACAGTCCTAAGCAGCCGGATTAAAGTATTAATAGTAGCTTACATATGAGGGGATCAAAGAGTTTGGACCCCCGCCATCCAATACCGGTGGGTATTGAAGGAGATCCTACTAAATTTGACCCAGGTCCTTGCAGGATCTATACACTGAACAAGGCAAGACTCTTACCAAACCGTTCCCTTAACCCCCGACCAGGTAGCCAACATATCTCCATATAGACCGTGGAGATATGAATGATGAAAATCTTTTATTTTATATAGACAGTAAAATAATGCCAAGACACCACGGACAAACGATAAGGAAGAATCACATTCAACATAAGAAACTAGTTATTAAAGTCATTAATACATAACCAAGTAAAAAGTGCGAAAATATTAAAAATAAAAAGTATTACACTAGACACTTGTCTTCACCAAGTGATGTAAGAGACTTAGGCAAACATGGCCTTTGATTGTCAAGAACTCTTACGATCAATCTTGGATCCCGAGACGACTCACACACCCTACGATGGACAATGGATGATGGTGGTGGATGATGGTGTTGTGATGGTGGTGGGTGGTGGGTGAAGTGTGACAGAGGTGGTGTGCCAAGGGATGGTTTGCAAATGAGCCAAGCACCCCTATTTATAGCCTGAACAGCAGCCCGGGCACGGCCCCGTGTCCACCTTCTTCTCTGTCTTCATTAATTGCAGTTTGTCTGCATTAGTTGAGCACGCCCCCGTGTCCGCTGGGCACGACCCCGTGTGCAGAAGCGTATCTGTACTATCAAGATTTGCTTGGATTCTGCGAATCTTATAGTTGACCACGGCCCCGTGTCCGCTGAGCACGGCCCCGTGGTGGGCAATAGAAGCTTCTACAGCTTTGTCTTTTCTGCGGACTCTTGGGCACGCCCCCGTGCTCATTGAGCACGGGGCGTGTTCAGCCTTCTGTTCTCTTGTTTTGCTTGGGAAGATGCTGTCGGGGAGGTCGGGCATGCCACGTTTGTTCCTTTTCTTGTATTTATGTTAGATTTAGCTGCATTTTTCCTTCTTTTGTTTATTTGAGCTCATTTAATCCTGAAAATACAAAAGGAAGACAAAAACACATTCTTTTCCAACATTAGTACTAAAAAAGGGTTAGTTTTATGCCACAATTGATGTAATTTATATGTTGCATTTGGTGCACATCAAATACCCCCACACTTGAATCTTTGCTTGTCCTCAAGCAAAACTCTTTATAATGTGGCTTTACACTCCCAAATGGAACGGGTAGAAGAGAAGGTTTTTGGGCTTGTCGTAGAGTGTCGGGATTTCCAATATTCTTTATTAAGTTTTATTTTTATTTATTTATAATCATATTCATCATGATTTATTTAAAACATTTCATAAGATAAATTACTTATTAGGGCATAACATGCCTTTTTTTTTTTAAATTCCATTTATATACAAGTTCACATACCTCACGGGGGGAATCACTCAACACTCGGCCGAAGATGTATTTTAGTGAATCACTAGAGAGCGGCATGGAACTTACTCCTACCATAAGCTTGCCAAGCAATCAATCCTCCTCCTTTTTAACTATAGACCTTTGTAAATATCAAGAGGACTTTTGGGGTGAAGGGTTCGGGTTGGATTAAAGGTAGGTGGTTGGGTTAGTGGTTAGTAAAAAGGGCGAAAGGCGAAAAAAGCGTCGGTTTTCGTAAGACTTTTTATTTTTGAAATTTTTATTTTGATGAAGCCATTATTCAAACAAAGTTATTTTTGATAAACTTGTTTGTTTATTGTTCTTTTGCTTCATCATCAAAAAAAAAAATTTTTTTTTTGAAAGTCATAAGAAAAACCGAGCTTGTTACTAAAACAAAGGGTTTAAAAATAAAAAAAAAGTTTTGGTGGGTAAAAGGGTTTTTTGTTTTGGGTAAGAAATGAAAATGTTTAGGCTAAAAGGGGTTAACTAGGGGGATTTTTGGGTAGGTGGTAAAAAAGAAAAATAATGGTGTAGAAAATAAAAATGGTTAGTCCTAATGCCTCCGTCATTTACTTACTCGGGTTTAAGTTGGTAAGGACCGGGAATGTATCGTTGTGACAAGTTCTAGAGTCGTAAGAACCAAGCGGCTATTCACACATGAAACGAAAAATGAGCATTTAGTTTAAAGATATATCTTTGTATGCTCAATAAAGGCTCAAAACTCACTTTTTGTGGGAATGGGTTTTTATGTGATCAAGTATATATAATCAAATTTTAATTAAGCTTGTCATGCCATTTCATAATTTTTTTATGTTGGTTCTTTTTATCACGACGCTATCGGTTGTAAATTTGTAAAAATATAACCTTTTTAGAACTTGAAATTCCCAAATTAAACCTAGACAAGTAAAAAAAATTGAATATTTTTTTTTGAAAAAATTTGGGGTGATTAGTGGTTCCAATAGAGTTTTGTGTAAGGCTTGTATTTAGGACTTGCAAGATTCAAGGTTTTAGCATTCCTCCCACACTTAAATTACACATTGTCCTCAATGTGTCCCAAAAATAAGTTTTTAGGTTGATTGAATGTGTAAAAAGGTGTGAAAAAGCAGAAATTAATGTTACTGGGCGTCTGGACACGGCCCCGTGGTGTCCGGGCACGGCCCCGTGTTCAGATCGCCAGTAACAGAAATTGTCAAAAAGAAACAGAAGTCTGGGCACGGCGGCGTGTTCAGTGAGCACGCCCCGTGTCCAGTTACCTGAACTGGGCATTTCCTGTAGGTTGTGCAGCACGGGGCCGTGTTGGGCGGGCACGGCCCGTGCTGAACTTGCTGTAATGAAGAAAATTTTGTCGGGTGGCCCTGTTTTCGTGCATGGGGTGCTGGTTCAAGTTCCCTTGGTATCCTTCACCATCCCGAGTGTGTTTTATCCATTACCACATCATCCAAACACCAAATTAGCTAAACCCATCATTCATTAAAACATAGAGAGAATTACATAATAGTCCTAAAAGTTAAAATTCTAGATAAATAGGTCAAAGAAACACAAGAAATCTAAATCAAGAAGTTCTAGCCTAAAACTTATTCTATTAGCAAAATTTCCGAAAAGATAATTCCCTCGGTTGGATGCGGCTTGAAAAACTTCTTTCTCCGAGCATGGGTCCCTTACACGTCGGCGAGCCACTCCTCTATCTCCCTAGGGAGAAGAAAGGCAGGCTCATTGGCGTTGGTTTGAGAGGGTGCAACCTCCACCGGGACTTCTTGTAGATCTTCAAGAGGAGGTTCCGCTGGAATGTCGTCCCATCCGGTCGGGTTGTTGATTCCAAGTGCTAAGTTCCAATCCTCTTGAGGGAGGATTGGTTCCATGGGAGGTGTCACAAGAATGTTCAACCTCTGGTGCAAGAGGTTGATTTCTTGAAAACTGTTTTCCAACCCCACCGTAAGATAATTTATACGGTCTATTAGGACCTCCTCAACCGACGTCATCTCATCAAGAGCCTCACGTAATGCCATTACGTAGCGTACGAGAGTTGCTTCAATTGATGACCTTCTTTCCCTTCGACTGTTTCTGGAGTGCGCAGAAGAGGTTCCACTGTTTTGACTAGACATTCTACGAAAACACACCAAAAATAGTTCATTTTAATGGAACAGTATCTCCAGACACGGCCCCGTGCTCAATGAGCACAGCCCCGTGTTCACCTTTCTGCAGATTTTTGGAACAAGGAATCTTGGAGTTTCAAATTATTTTTTCCAACTTATGAAGCATTGTTTAGCAGAAATAACTTAAAACAATGTTGTACAACTTATTTTTAATAAGATTCCTTGGACAAAAATCTAACAAACATCACAATAAAGCTTGGAATCATGGTGATCTCAAGCTTCAATGGAGGTGTTAAGGCAAGAAAGATGAAGAAGAAGGCAATGGATAAAAGAGGAAAGGACATGATGGTTGTTAGAACCTTCTTTTAGAAAATACCTAGGATGGTAGGTGAGAAGATCCTCTCAAATCTCTGTCCCTGGATGGTCCAAATGTGCAGGATTCTTGGCTGCATTTATAGAAAACGACAGCACGCTGCACACGGCCCCGTTTCGGCTGGACACGGCCCCATGTGCAAGCAAGATCCTGACACATTTTGTTCGTATTCTGACAAAAAGTCAGAAAGGAATCTTTTGGTGGACACGGGGGCGTGTTGACCTGGGCACGGCCCCGTGTCGAAAGGTTGTTTATGAAGTTTCGTCTATTTCTAAGGAACGTTTCCGGATCAGGCGGTTCCTTACTGGATGGAACAACCCCAAAGTGCCTAAGATACCTTAATTGCTCTATATTAAGATGAGAACGCAAGAGGTTGTCGGTGAGGGTGAATCCTATGCTAAATGTAGGTGGACAAGTCCAACCCTTTCCCGGGCTCTCGTTAAAGAAGGTGTATGCCGAATTGCTCAGGTCTATGTATGCATCGAACGAAGTCGATGGAGAGTCCTTCACGGCAAAATCGGCACAGGGACGACTATCGCTCAAGTCCTCGCTAGAGCTAGAGTGTGATCCCAACAATTCTTCTTGGTTATCATCTTGAGATAAATTATTGAAATCTATCCTAAGTTCTTTTAGCCAATTAAGAATTAGATCTTCCATTTGAAATAGTTCATCAAGAAGCATTTCTCCTAGAAGATCCGGTTGAGAGCATTCGAGGGAGAGATAGGGATTATTTTTACTTTCGCCCCTCTTAAGGCTACAGGAAAACAATGGGTCTATATAGTGGGGCTTATAATTTAGAAAATAACATTCTAATTCTTTATGAGGGACACCACATATTTACACCACGTACCATAAGAGTGCCGAAAGTAATAAATATCAGTATCACTCATGTTTGTGTCAGAAATTACCAACCGTCGGGATCTTACGGTTCTGTTTTCAGTAACTGAATCTTGGGCACGGGGCGTGTTGAGTGGGCACGGCCCCGTGTTCAGCTTACTGTCTGACTTAAAACAGGATTGCCAGTTTCAATGATTGGCCACGGGGCGTGTTCAGCGGGCACGACCCGTGCTGAGTTCTGCAGAAGCAGAAAAACTAAGAAAATCCTAAAAAAAAAAAAAGAAAATTAGAAAAAAAAGATTAGGCCGCTGATTCCTAACTTTCTTAAAATCATTGTGTCCCCGGCAACGGCGCCAAAAACTTGATGTGTGCGTGAGTGTTATTAGTTTTTAATGTATATGTTAAGCCATTTTTAACACTTTTTAGCCAAGTTTTAAATTTATAAAACACGATATTTTACTAACACCAAACACACATATGGGCAAGTGCACCCATCGTGAGCGTAGTATAGTGTTGGCAAGATACCGAGGTCGTCCAAGGACACAAGAGCTTTTAGTACCGGTTTATCCTCAACGTCTAATCAAATCAAAAAGTTAGAAAAAGGTTTTAAACTAGAAAAATAAAAACTAACTAAAATGCTGAAAAATAAAATAAAAATAGATAAGATGAATCACTTGGCTCCGACTCGTGTTTAGTGTAACATTTGATTATTTCCGCACTTTTGCACTTTTTAAGAGATTATCTTAGTTATTGTAGTACGCCCCTCTTTTGAAGGTGACGTTACCCTCAACCCAGTAGTTTGAGTCAGCAATGATACAATCCTAAAGGGTCGGATTATTGAAAGATAATTAATTAAGTTATTAATGCATATTATGGTAGGCCCCTCTTTTGGAGGTGACGTTACCCTCGGCTAAGTAGTCTGAGTCAGCAGGGATACAGTCCTAAGTAGCCGGATTAAAGTATTAATAGTAGCTTACATATGAGGGGATCAAAGAGTTTGGACCCCCGCCATCCAATACCGGTGGGTATTGAAGGAGGTCCTACTGAATTTGACCCAGGTCCTTGCAGGATCTATACACTGAACAAGGCAAGACTCTTACCAAACCGTTCCCTTAATCCCCGACCAGGTAGCCAACATATCTCCATATAGACCGTGGAGATATGAATGGTGAAAATCTTTTATTTTATATAGACAGTAAAATAATGCCAAGACACCACGGACAAACGATAAGGAAGAATCACCTTCAACATAAGAAACTAGTTATTAAAGTCATTAATACATAACCAAGTAAAAAGTGCGAAAAGATTAAAAATAAAAAGTATTACACTAGACACTTGTCTTCACCAAGTGATGTAAGAGACTTAGGCAAACATGGCCTTTGATTGTCAAGAACTCTTACGATCAATCTTGGATCCCGAGACGACTCACACACTCTACGATGGACAATGGATGATGGCGGTGGATGATGGTGTTGTGATGGTGGTGGGTGAAGTGTGAGAGAGGTGGTGTGCCAAGGGATGGTTTGCAAATGAGCCAAGCACCCCTATTTATAGCCTGAACAGCAGCCCGGGCACGGCCCTGTGTCCACCTTCTTCTCTGTCTTCATTAATTGCAGTTTGTCGGCATTAGTTGACCACGCCCCCGTGTCCGCTGGGCACAACCCCGTGTGCAGAAGCGTATCTGTACTATCAAGATTTGCCTGGATTCTGCGAATCTTATAGTTAACCACGGCCCCGTGTCCGCTGAGCACGGCCCCGTGGTGGGCAATAAAATCTTCTACAGCTTTGTCTTTTCTGCAGACTCTTGGGCACGCCCGCGTGCTCATTGAGCACGGGGCGTGTTCAACCTTCTGTTCTCTTGTTTTGCTTGGGAAGATGCTGTCGGGGAGGTCGGGCATGCCACGTTTGTTTCTTTTCTTGTATTTATGTTAGATTTAGCTGCCTTTTTGCTTCTTTTGTTTATTTGAGCTCATTTAATCCTAAAAATACAAAAGGAAGACAAAAACACACTTTTTCCAACATTAGTACTAAAAAGGGTTAGTTTTATGCCACAATTGATGTAATTTATATGTTGCATTTGGTGCACATCAACCGTCATGAAAACTGGTTTGGATCGAACGGGGTGATTCCCGTCCGACCGGATGAGTTGGGCCTGATGGGGTTTCCGTTGTTTAACACGTGTCATACCGTCTTGGTTAAACCACAAACTTTCTAAACTTAGCAAATTCTACAAATTTTCAAAACAAACAGGTTACTGAACGAATCGCCGTCCGATCGGATCGCCATCCGATCAGGTGACTTGTGATTACCAATACTTAACCATTTTACAAAACTTCGAAGAATATCAGTTCCAAACGAATAATCATCCGATCGGACGACCATCCGAACGAATGACTATCCTACCAGGGGACTTGGATCTTTGAAACATCTCACTCGAACGGATCACCATCCGAGCGAACGGCCATCCGTCCGAATGACCGTTCGACCGGACGACCTGATAGGTAGAGATACTTCTCATCTTTTAAAATGCTACAACGAAAACTTCAAAGTTCACATCATTGACAAACACATCCATCACAAACGGACGACCCTCCGACCGAATGGCCATCCGTCTGGAATGTCATCCGATCGGATCAACCTTCATCACTCATCCCACCGACACGCTATTCCACGCACTGTTCAACGCTTATATTGTCGTTATCTGATCAGGCTAGTCTCACCAGCGCTCCCTTCAATCCAAACTTGTGTTATTTACTTGACACAAACTGTGAGTATACTCAAACCCTTTTTTCTTTACGCACTTTTGGGTGTTACATACGTTACCTATTTCAAATCTCATTCGGCACACAACGCAAACACTTTTATACGCTAATCGTCTCTGCATGTTATACGTGTTATTCGATGAATGCTTGTATGTTATGTTTACACAGTGATTGTTGCCTGACACCTTAGCAACGATAGTACTATAGTTTGGATTCAGCACCTGTCGTGGACAAGGGTTGTTAAGGGTATTACTTCACATGTCGCAATGGCAATATGTGTTGCGCATTCTACAACTCGCAGTCATATCTGTGCATATTTCATTTTCGATAGCTTACATGCTTCACTTTTCAACATGTTACATGCTAGTTATGCGTAAATCGCTTTCACTACTATTATACTATTAAACTTGTATGCTCACCTTTTTTGGGTAAAGGGTTACCCCAGTGATTTTATATATTCACAAACAATCAAAACAAGTAGTAAGAAGACACCCTTACTAGTTCAATCATGAGACACACCCTCATGAAAGTGGAACAAAATAAACCAGAAACAACCAACGAAAGAAAAAACAACAACTAGACAACTATCTAGACAGACTGACACAAAAATTATAGATACTCATCCATGATCCGTCACTAAGTCAGCTCCATGAATATCCCACTTCTCCAGCAGCTCCCGCACTCTAGCTGTGTTTTTGAATCTAAGCCCCATCAACTTATATCGAACATTTTCTAACACGGTCTGACATATGGTATCCGGGGGTCTCGCATGGTTCCTGAATAACCAATTGTTCCTTTCCTGCCAAATAATGTATGCCAGAGCAGCAACCAGCAATCTACATACTAGGTTTGTCGCTGATTTTGACCGAGAACGTAGGCCAAGCCAATCCAAAATATCACTCCATCTCGCGTCCACATTCTCCATACCTGCTTTAGATCTAACCATATTCCAAATTTGCGTGGAGAACTTGCATTCAAAAAACAGATGGTCATGCGAGTCAACATTCGCATAACACAAAAGACAGCACATCATGTTCATGTTATTCCTCTTTGTATAGCTCCATTGCAAGATTTTATCTTGGGTTAAGAGTTTACGTCGCACTATAAGCCACAACAAAAAAGCATGGCGAGGAATACACTGAGAAAACCAAATGATACTAACCCAATTCACCTCCTGTTCCCTTGTACGTACCGAATCCCAAACCCCGGATGAAGAGTGCTCGGCCATATTATCTCCATCTTTCCAAAGTAACCTATCTTTGCATCTGGTCCAATTGTGTAAGTACCGGGTATGTGTCTCTCCAAGTATCCGGCCATAACCACGAGCCATTCGAATAAACATCAGCTACTGTAGCATTGAGAGAAAACTCCTCCCGAGTTATTTGTATGCTCACCTTTACACTATGTGTATTGACTTTTATCTCAAAGACAATTAAATTGTTTCGACAACTCAGAAGTAAATGTGACGTTTCTAGACCTCCTAACTTGATTCTTAAACAGCAAGCATAGCATAAGCATCCTAAACACTAGTCACATACATTAAAATTGACTTTTATTTTAACGTATGTGACAGGTGTTTAGGATGCTTATGCTATGCTTGCTGTTCAAGAATCAAGTTACGAGGTCTAAAGACGTCACATTTACTTCTGAGTTGTCGAAACAATTTAATTGTCTTTGAGATACTATGTATGTATTAACTATTTTGCTGAGTATGTTATGGTATGGGATGTAACTTTAAATATTTGGTAATAATAGTTGTTATGGATTTCTCCAGGACAATCTGTTTCGCTCAGTGCCGCGCCCCGATGTTTCCGCCATCGGTTGGGGTGTGACAGATTGGTATTAGAGCCGTAACTATAGGGAATCAGGCAAGACTCGACCTAGTCCGGGTCAATGACTTAGAAACGACCTAGTCTATAGTCTAAGTACCAACAGACCATCTTGTGCGAACCCAGTAGGGGTTCTGCACGAGCCTATTTCTGTTTTGCTCTCTCGAACTTATTATTGCATGAACATCGCATACTACAGCTTCGTGCAGGATCGACCTTTCCTAAGGTCGGATTCCATCACTTTGCCTTTCCTAAGGCAAGCACACCACACACGACTTTTAAAAAATAAACGAGTGATTGGATCGAGACTAGGTGTGAAAACCGCAAACTCTCGATTAAATTGTTTGTTTGACGCGCATATTTACTATAAACACGAGAATTTGCATTTAATCAGGAGTGAAATCCATACTTCGACGCAAATCTCCCTCTCTATTCTATCACACAAACAAGAATAAAGTCGTTAAGTTAGGGGTGAAACCTGAACCTCGATGACTTATTCCGCCCCCTACTGTGGTTTTACAAAACTCTCACCAAAGTCTCGATGGATTCCAATGACTCGAGCTATGTGAATAACCGAAAGGATGCGTGCCACTCACCATATGCCGTTGAGGGAGCACAGTTTATTAGGCCAAAGCGTGAACTCGAAGTCCTTGAGAATAGTCGAATCACTTTGGGCAGTCGATGTCCCGCACCCAGACGCTCCAATCGTTGATTTTATGTATTTATGTGTTTCGATTCTGAGCTCGCAACCGCTGGTTCTTCGCTTTTATGTGGAATTTTATGTGTTTTATGTGGTTTTATGTGTTTATGTGTTTCGATTTTGGAAATTTATACGCTTTTCTCTTTTCGCTTTGATAAACACGCACAACTCGCACTGCACATTTATCTCGAAATGTTAACAAATCGCAATTATTGAGGTGTGTGATCCATACGATGTGTTACTTGCTACTCTCGAACGCGCTTTGCGAACCTTGAATGATAGGTGAATACGTGCAATATATGTAGATGAATACGTGCAAAATATAGTGGAATATGTGCTTCTATGCTCTATGTGCTTATGTGTTTACTTGCTTACATGATTTATGAGCCTATTTGATTACATGGTTATGAGTGAACATGTTCCTGAGCTTTATCTAGTAGTAGTATGTTGAGAGGTGAGATTCGAATATATAGTGTCTGAATCCTATGGCGATGTCTGTTGCAGACAATGTCATCATTCGGTTCGCATACCTCTCGCACTGCTCGCAGAAACCACGCTGACAAGGGTATCGCTTCTCTAGTCTCAAAGCAAATGGCTATGGTCATTCCGCAAATTGTCAGCGAACTTAATGAGAATGCTAGCAAGTCCTCTGAGGAATCTAGGTCTGACTCTCCAAAGGGTACTTTCAGCTTCAAGCAGTTTAAGGCCGGTGGCCCCAAAGACTTTACAGGCGAAGACGGACCAAGCGCTATGTTTAAATGGTTCGACTCGATTGAGGTCACACTACGCCAAAGCAGATGTCCATATCACCTTCGTACTGTCAACGCAACTGGCATTTTCCAGTCCATGGCTCTGGATTGGTGGACCGTCGAAAGGAATAGGCGTGGGAACGACGCAGCCTATGGGCTTACTTGGGAGGAGTTGAAGGAACTGATGATGAAAGAATTATGCCCTCCCCATGAGCTCTAGAAGCTGGAGAACGAGTTTTCTAACATCAAGCAGGATGGTGGCGACAACGCCGGTCTAACTACCCCCTTAAAACAGCTGAGTATCATTTGTCCCAGCCAGGTGGCAACTCCTGAGATGACGATCAAGAAATACATCTGTGCTTTACCGGATTGTGTTCGAGAGTAGTGAGTGTGAGTTGCGAGAGAGTAGAAGTGTTCGAGAGTAGTGAGTGTGAGTTGCGAGAGAGTAGAAGTGTTCGAGAGTAGTGAGTGTGATTTCCTATTCGATCTGATCTATCCATCTATTTATAGCTAAGAAATGAAAAAAAAAATCTCCTATAAATGGGGGATGCCACCGAATATTCTTTAGTTAACGTTGGAGACCAAGTAAAGCGGCCTCAACGTCTTTCTTCGAACAACTTGGACCGAGTCTTCAGGGGAAGAGGTCTGCATGAACGTTGTAAACTTGAACTCGTACTCCTGCACATAACCCGTTAGTAATCCTCAGGATACCATACCAGGATGTTACCAATATCCTGAGTCAGCATCCAGAGTATGAATATTTATCATATAGTCAAGATATAATTCAAGATATTATCTAGGATATGGGCTCAGAATTTCACCCATAACAATTGTCCCCAAAAATGTTACCGTTAAGGATCCTGAGACTAACGGTTATATTTTTTCACGATAAACAAGGCAATAAAGAGATAAGACCTCTGATGTGACCGCTTGCAGCTCAGACTGAAATCACTCATTACCTCCCTATAACTTCTCACCCTTATCTTCATTTAACGTTCACCGAAGAGAAAAAAAGGTAAAACTCTTTCTTTCTCCTTCATCTTCTTCTCTCTATTCTGCACAAGATTCCGGCGATCATATGGCGAGACAAACCAGATCTAGCTCCGGCGATTCTGCCCCCTCGTTTATTCACCAGAATATTCTCCAAGATCCGGAGAAAGAAATATGCTCCTTTGACAGCGCTCATCTGTCAGCTCTCAAAACCTCCGGCATCTTTCCGAAAGGGACGGTGTTCCGGCCGTTCGATCAGGAAATCCGGTCGGACATGGTTTCTGATGAGTGGCTGTGTTTTAATGCCTTTCCTTTTACCTTAGGGCTACAATTCCCGTTTCCTGACTTTATCACCGAATTTTTCAACATTATAAAAATCTGTTTTAGTCAAACAATGCTAATGCTTTGGCGAGTTCTATTTGTTCTTGATCAAATCAAGAACAAGCACATTCCTGATCTTTCTGTTCACGACCTTCCCCTAGCATACTGGCTTAGATGCCACGGCTCTTGCCGATTCTTGTTCTATTCTACTTCCAGCGATCCACTGATACTCCGAGCCACCAGGAACGAAGAGGAATGGAAATCCAAGTTTTTCTTTGTAAAAAGAGATTCAATCCCTGGTGGAGCGGATTATCTGGTGAAGTGGTTGAGAAAGGGTAGGATTTAGGGTTTAAGGATGATCTTGTCTTATATCCTGTTTTATATCCTGTACTGATTTTCTTTTTCTTTCTTGTATACAACTGATTTCAGAAAGCTTGCACCTCCTTTAGCTGACTCAAAGAAGAGAATCGGTACCATCAGACTTCTTCCAGAAGTTGAAAGGAGTTTTAATCCACTTCCAGCATCTTCAAGTCAACCCTCTAGTTCAAACATGTCTGGTAAGGATCCTGCTTAATATCCTGCATACATGTGTTTATTTGATATAGTTCAAAAAAGAGTTCTAAAGTTACTCCCTGTATGCAGACTCCAGCAAAGTTCCTATCCTTCTTGACCTCGATGAACTCGACAGCTACCCCACTCCGATCAACGTCAAGAAGGAAACCCCTGCTACCACCAGCCCCAAACCAGTTTCGGATCCTAAGCCCAACCAAAGAACTCGAGCTTCTACTTCCAAGAAGAGGAAGGGTTTCGAGGTCAGCACTCCAGGCTCAGAAGGGTTCTCTTATGAAAAACTCAGCTTTACTGATTCCTTGGAGCCGATGACATCCTTCCTTAACAAGGTAATATCCTGGTACTATATCTTGCGTACATATCCTGATAGAATATCCTGACAGAATATTCTAACAGAATATCCTGGTTAGTAAGTTTTAATTTATACCTGAATTTTGATTTGCAGGGTCTCCAGCATCTGCTCCACCTCTACACCGATGCCTATAGTACGGCCAAATTTCAAGAAGCCAGTATCAAGCGGCTTGTGACCACTGTTGCTGATCAGGGCACCATTACTAAAGCCAAGAGCCGGCACTATGAGGATAAGCTGAAGAAGGTCACCAAGGATGCCGAAGTAAAGCTGGCGGCCGTCCAAGTCGAGCTTGAACAGGCCATGGTCTCCTTTCGGGAAGGGATAAAAAATTCGGCTGTTGTCTCCCTGCTACAGGCTCATATCAAAATGGCTTATGAGGCCAGGGAGACAGGTCTTGATTGCCCATCCTGGCCGGTCGACTCTTGGGTGGAAAAGCTGAAGGAGCTCGGAGGTAAACCTGTGCCATATCCTTCTAAATCTAGGGCCGGTGAAACTTCCAAGTCAGCAAAGGTGGCAGACAAGGCTGAAGAGAAGAAGGATGCTGGGATGGATGCTGGAGAGGATGCGGCTCAGGATGCTGAAGCTGAGAAGACGGAGAAGGCTGGTGGAGATGCCGCTGTGTGAGGGCGTTCAAGTGGGCGATGATGGATATTGATATTGATGCCTAGGCCGGAGCCCACTTTTTTAAAATAGAATATTGGTCTGTAACCCCTAAACAATTTACTTTTCCTGCACTTGAACAATTTATATTTCCTGCATGCTTTATTTTGAACAATATAACAGTTGGAGGTGGATGGGTCTCGGTTTGAGATGAAACCTTCAACTGTTATGCACATATGACTAGAAGCTATTTGCGCTTTTGGCGGATGGATCTCGGATTGAAATGAAACCAAAAGCACAAACTTTTTCTATGTTAATAATATAACTTTCCTTTGGCCTTATCTTTGTTGCTATATTTTATTCTGAAAATACTTTTCTTTGAACATCCTTGAAAATATTTTGGGAACATATCCTGAGAATATCCTGAGAGATATCCTGGTCAGGATACTGCTACATAACCTAAAAACTTAAGTTAGTAAAAAGGAGATAAAAAGGAGAGGTTATACCAAAGACTCTTAGAGAGTCAATTTCAATCTTTCATCTTATGAATGTCCCCAGTGCTAATTTAGAAATCTGAATCCATCCTTTGAATCGTATTGTGGCGTATGTCCCTTGTGTTCAGCATGTTTGAAGACTTAGGAATTCTTAATGCAAACATAGCCACATTTTATTCAAAGTCTGTTCTTAAACTTTAGTATTTCTGAGGATAAACCCCGAATGTCCTGGGGATATACCCTTAATGTACTGGGGATAAACCTTTAACATCCTGGGGATGATCCCTGATTTTCATGCTCTACAGGCGGGAGTGTATAAACTCCAAAACTTAGAAAGGTGAAAACCTTTAAACTTAGAGAGTATGAAAATACCCTCTCGTGAGAGAGGGTGATCAATCCTCATATACCTTGAGGATCCAGGATATAGCCAACAGTAACGAAATTGTCAGCCACTTTTAAATGAACTGGTCCCGCCACCTTGAACTATCCCTGGATAACTTGCGCTCCAGGCTGGATGTTTAAACCCAACTCGTGAGAAAGGTGAATACCTGTGAAGGGATCAGGATCCCTTAAACATGAGAGAGGGGGCCAATCCTCTAATCTTTCGAAATATCCTGAGTGTGTATCCTGGAGCTATATCTCGAAGCATATACTGCAAAACAACTTTAAACTAAGGTGGGTGTTAGCTTGGCTAACACCCCTCTGATGCTTAAGTTAGTATTGGGTTCAAATGAATAAATAATATTAAATATATTAAAAGAGATAGAATTCATACCATCCTGAGTTAGAAATTAAATTCTAAACTTACTTGAAATAGAGCTTTAAGTGTATAGCATTCCAGGATCTTGGTAGCATATCCCCTTCCATATTCTTGAGTCGATATGCTCCCTTCCCAGATTCTGATTCAACCTCATATGGTCCTTCCCACTTTGGAGCTAACTTTCCATCAGCAGGATTAGTAGTATTCTAAAAAGCCTTTCTTAACACCCAATCCCCAACTTGAAATCTTCTAGTCCTTATATTCTTGTTATATGCTCTGGATATCCTCTGTTGATATGCTACCATCTTCAGCCTTGTTGCATTTCTTGTCTCATCCATAGTGTCCAATTCCTAGCACAAAGCTTCAGGATTCTGCTTAGGATCCCGGAGGTTAGATCTTGCCGTAGGTATCACCATTTCTGTTGGGATCACTACTTCTGCTCCAAATACTAAGGAGAATGGAGTTTGGCCAGTTGCACTCTTTATTGTTGTTCTATCAGCCCATAAAACAACGGGTAATTCTTCTGCCCATCTTCCTTTCTTAGCTCCTAGTCTCTTCTTCAAGTTGTTGACAATTATCTTGTTCGAGGATTCTGCTTGTCCGTTTGTTAATACCTTTGAAAATAATGATCTGCCCCCAGTATGGTTACCACAATCCCCTTCGTGTATATCCTGAAGCACTTCTTTAGTTTCAGGATCATCCAAGCACCTCAGGTATGGTCCTGCAAGAGATTTCTTGTACAAAATATCATTTATAATAGTGAATCGTGATACCTTCATTCTAAAGGCCTTAGGATTTTCATCCTTTGGGATGTGTCCTTCCTTAAGATATTTCATGATTGGAGCCATCCAGGACTTAGGATCCTCATCAGGATCATGACCAGGATCTTGAATGCTTGTTACGTCCTTATACTGTGATTTGAAAAGATCTCAGCAGGATGTAGGATGTGAAGTATTGGTATCTGGGTTAATTCAGGTATCCTGACTGATGATCCTAGGTTCGCCAAGGCATCTGCTTCAGCATTATCCTCTCTCGGTACCTGTTCAAGTGTAAAAACATCGAAATATCCTGCTAATTTTTTTTAAAATTTCGAGATACTCGATTAACTTCTCACCTTTGACTGTAGGATCCATTAAAATGATTAGTAATTAACAAGGAATCAACATATACTTACAAACTCTTAATATTCATGTTTCTAGCCAACTCTAATCCTGCGATCAAAGCTTCATATTCTGCTTCTTTATTAGTGGCAGGAAATTCACATCTAATAGCCTGGGGTAATATGTCCCCCTGTGGCGATTTTAGTAGTATACCCAATCCTACACCTCTAACATTAGATGCACCATCAGTATATAATGTCCAGGATTCTGAGGTTTCTCCTAGTTCTTGAACTTCTAGGTCTACTTCATTTTGAATATCACTACTGAAATCAGCCACAAAGTCAGCTAAAGCCTGAGACTTTATGGCATTCCTAGGTTCATATACTAGATCATAGGCACTTAGTTTTACTGACCACTTAGCCATTCTACCTGACATCTCAGGTTTCCTAAGCACATTTTTAACAGGATAATTGGTTTTAACATGAATCCTATGTGTTTCAAAATAATGTCTAAGTTTTGTTGATGCCATAACTAGGGCTAATATTAATTTTTCTAAATGAGAATATCTAGTTTCAGCATCTAATAAACCTTTACTAACATAATAGACAGGATACTGCTGACCTTCATGATCATTTACAAGAACAGCACTTACAGCATTCCCTGATACTGCGAGATACAGGGATAATGGTTCACCATCCTCAGGCTTCATCAATAGAGGTGCAATTGAAAGATACTGCTTCAAATCCTGCAAGGCTGCTTCATGCTTCTCTCCCCATTGGAATTCTTATTCTTCTTCAGGATATCATAAAATTATTTGCATTTTTTTGAGGATCTTGAGATAAATCTATTTAATGCTGCTACTCGTCCCGTCAATCTTAGCACATCTTTCATGTTGGAAGGTGACTTGATATCCAAGATGGCTTTGATCTGTTATGGGCTTGCTTCTATTGCTCTTTTGTTGGACAATGACCTGTCAATTCCGAGCTTATGAGTTATAATATCCTTGAAAATATCTGTCATATCCTCGTGCTTCCACGCGAATGTTGACATCCTGCATTTCAAAAAGTTAGTCAATTGTTCCCTAATATCCTGAGGGATATTGGTTCCTACGAGCACCGAGATATCTGGATTATCCTGATCCAGGATAATTTTCTTTACATCCTGTTCTGAAGCCTCCATGATATCCTGGGCTCGCATCTTTAATTGCTATGCTGCATTAGGCTTGGTCGAGGATTTCATCGAAGAAGAATAACACTCCTTCGCTTCCCGCTGATCACTTTCCACCTTGACAACCCCCCAAGGAGTAGGGATCTTGATGCATTGATGATAAGTTGACGGCACGGCTTTCATATCATGGATCCACGGCCTACCCAATATAATGTTATAGCAGGATAAGGAGTCCATGAGACAAAATTGCTGCATTGAGTTGACCCCTTCAACATACACAGGCAACTTTATCTCTCCCACGGTATTCCTGGCTTCTCCACTGAACCCAACGAGCACAGTGGATTTCGAAGTAATATCCATCAGGAATACATTCATCCTCTTCAATGTCTCTAGTTGGATTATGTTGACGGAGCTGCCATTATCCACCAATATCATGCATACAAAATGGTTAGCCACATATAATGTTATTACCAGAGCATCATGGTGAGGATCCTGGACAGTATCCCTGTCATCACTGTCGAAGGTGATCACTTTATCAGTTGTGAGGGTCGTCATCCTGGTTGGCTTATCTCCCCTTTCAGCCTTAGCCTCTTTTGCATGTCTTTTGGCTGCAGAATATGAAGTCCCACAAATGTCGGATCCTCCTGAAATAAAGTTAATTAACTTGGCATTCGCAGGAGGTGATGCTGCTCGTTCAGGATCCTTCTCAGTATCCTAACCCTTATTCTTCTTTCTTCCCAAGAGATCCTTCAGATATCCCTTGCTCAGGAGATAGCTTATTTCTTTCCTCAGAGAAATGCAATCCTCGGTAACATGTCCGAAATCCTCATGGAAGGCACACCACTTGGACTTATCCTTCCAATCAGCTTTTTGTTGGTTCTTCCTAGGCCATCTCGCTTTGTCTCCTAAACCCTGCATAGCATACATCAGTTCAGGTATATTAACAGAAAAACAATATTCTGACAACTCAGGATACTCTCCAGGATCCTCGTCTTCAACAGCATTCACTTTCTTGTTGTCATTTGGTGTGTGCGCGTATATACATATTTTTATAATGAATTTACACACGATTTGGTTTTAAATTTATAAAAGTGATTTATACTTCAACATCAAAACACACACGAAAGGGCAAGTGTACCCCGTCATATATGTAGTAAAGTATCGGTAAGAACCAAGTGTCGATCCAAGGAAGTGGGCGAAGGAATAATACTAAACCTTTGTCATTAAATTACCAGTAGGAAGATAAGTTGTGTGATTTTCTAAAAACTAAAATAAGCATAAACAAATATTTATAAAAACATAATAGACTCCAAATAAGAAAATAGATATATAGCCTTGCTTTATACACAACCTAAGCATGTGAACTAAGTCGGTTTTGTCACTTAAAACATTTGGTCAATTCTTCATTTTCAAGACAATTAGTATCCCTTTCGGGAATCTTAACATGACAATCATTTGGAAAGCTAAAACGATAAACACACTTTAACCACCTAAAATTGTTCTTTAACGTGCAATTGATAAATGTCTATGATAATCCCCTAAAGATAAGTTAGTCATCCGTTAGGAGTTTTCTAACCTCACTTAATCAAGGAAAGTGACACCGATAAACACAATGCAACCACCGAGACAAGCATAAACTAGATTAAATCACAACCGAGTTCATTTTACAAATCTTGAACATAAATTCACCAAGATAGCAATTTTGGCCTAAACTACTAACTAAGCTAACAAGTTATTTCAAGAATTCATAACAACACCATTTAACCCGTTAAGGTCCTTCCATGAGGGAAAGCCTTCTTGATTAACAATAATTATCCCTTATTAACCCACTAACCATTTCTTGTATCATGGTGCAAACATATTAAACAAGTTAACCAAGTTCAAAGTCTACTAATATATGATTAATTAAGCTTCTTCTTGCAAATATCTTAACTAACCACATACCAATCATCCAAGATAATTACTTATAATCAAGAATTCAACATCAATAAACAAGGTTGCAAACTAATCATCAAAGATTAACATAGAAAATGCTTCAAAGTGTCATTACAAACATAATTAACATACTAAAGGTTGTAATTAAGCAAGGCATACTAGTGTTTTTGCCCTTAGGCTTACAATAATACATAATCATCAATCTAAATGCTTGAAACATGAACAAAACATGGAAAGATTAAAGAATCAAACCATAAACAAGCACAAGATTGAGTATCCGGATAGTAATCGGCACAATGTGGCTTGAATCCGAGTGAAAGCTAGTGCCTCCGGAGCCTGTGAATTCGCCAAAAGAGCTCCCAAAAGTCCAGAATTACCAAATGAAAGTTGTTGTCTGTTTTTTATAACATTTTCATCTCACACGGTTGTGCCATTAAAGTGCACGACCGTTCACTTTTAAAATCCTGTTCACCATACTGTGTGACATCAGCAGATCTTGACCGGTCTGCGTAGTCGCACGACCGTTCCATGGGTCGCACGATCGTGCATTTCCGAGATTCGGGTGGCACGAGCTTCTGAATGGGTGGTGCATATCCGTGGTTGGACTGGTCATCGCATCCGCACGAGCGTTCTTCCAGTTGCAGGGTCGTGCATTGCCGAGATGGCTTGCACGTTGGATCGCACTGGTTGTGCAATGCCGAGGAGAGCCTTGATGCCGGAATCGCACGGTCGTGCAAGTAATTGCACGGCCGTGCCAATTGCCCATATCAGAATGTTCACAGAATCTTCGCAGCTTTGTCGTTTTGCCCGGAAAGTCCTCGTTTTCATCATCTTCTTGTTTGGCATGCTGTTTTAGGCCTGTAAACAAAAGTATACCTGATTAAGTATCCGATTCACGGTTTTACGGCCGAAAACGCATAAAATGGGGGTAAAATAGGGGAATAAAGTATGTGTATTTTGGTGAATATCAAACCTCCCCACACTTGAACCTTGCTTGTCCTCAAGCAAGCTAAAACTAAAATGCAATAAAAGCTAGAATCTAACAAGAACGGGAATTTTCAAACTATCTGCTAATACAACTACAAACATACGGTTAGCCGGTTTTTCGAAAGACAACATCAATTGATTCAAACCAAACAAGCATATGCAAATATGTGTATAGATAACCAAAAAGCCGTGACTTCACTTTCGATTGACTTAACATGCTAATCTTCACACACCTCACAATGTTCACACACACTCGGTTTTATTTGTGAAACATACATAAAATGTGTATGTGCAAACACTCAATGCCTCATCAATGAAACGTGTAATATCATAAGCTTTTCACAAGATCTTATCTCCACCAACTAACATGCGAAAAACTGCAAATCAAGAGATCTTTACGGGTTGTAACGATAGGCTTGGGTGAAGGGTATGGAATGGGAATTTTAAAGTGACAAAATGGTTAAAACTCGGTAGTTACGTTTAACAAGCGTAAAACAATAAAACTATACATGCTTACACCTTAAAAAGGCGGCTTTTGTGATATCGAGCTCATCAGCGAGATTTCATCATTTTATCATTCAAAATTGCTCGAATTTTGTCGACTTCACCCTATTTTAGGGTGTTTTATTTTCTGTTTTTGTTGTTTTATATATATAAATATAATCTAATGGAATTGTACAATGAACAATTAACTATAAGAAGCGCTAGTTAAACGATGATTTTGACCGTGTTTTAACACAAAAGGTTTAAAAATAAAAAGGCTAAATTTGGCTAAATGGGTGATTTTGTTGGGTAAACAAAGGGAAACATGGGGAAGGCTCAACATGGTTAATTCTAAGGGGTAATGCAGGGTTTAGGGGAAACACAACACAAAGAACAAGGCTAACAACAAAGGGGTTTTCTAGGTGCCTCTATCTTTTCTAATTTCACACGTTTATGGTCTTAACAAGCATGCTAGCGACAAGTTCTAAACTACACGTGACATCTGGCTCACTCCTACTCCGAAATGAACAAATATATAACAAGTTTAAGGCTCAAATATACTCACATAACGGAAGGAATGGGTAAAAGTGTGAAAATTATCATGCAAGTCTTTCTTTGTTTGTCATGCTTTCTAGTTATATTTTTCAAAATTTATTTGGCTTGTCGGGTTTTTTTATCATATCTGAAGCTTTCTAAAACACAACTAACCGGTTTATTTACCAAAAATATATACAATTTTCTGATATTTTTGATTGATTTTTCTGATTTTTTTTAGGACAAACAAAGTCAACATGTTAAACCCCCTTCCCACACTTGAACTTCACATTGTCCCCAATGCGAAACTCAAAATATAGAGAAAAAGGAGAATAACACTCCCCTGAAGATGATTTAGATGAAACGAGACTTCAAAGCTGATTTTGTGATATGCTCCAGTCCAAGACTTGCTTCAAAAATCTGTACGGATGTCACAAAGCAAAGCAAAACAAAACAGAAGGCAGCGACAATCTAAACTCAAACAAACCATAATTTACATACATAAAAGGAGTACTAAATATCCAAACATGAAACAAAGCAAAGAAACGAAAATGTCTGAAAAATAAAGTACATAGCCGTGGGTGTTTGAAATGATGACCAAAATGAACACCCAAGAAATAAACTACTAAAATATCATAACCACCAACTCACAACTCCCACTACTGCTCGTCGTCGTCATCCGCATCTTCTCCTGTGCTGGATGGGCCTGCCCCTCCATAACCGCCTGGGTTCCCGAATGGGAACTGTGGGGGCTCCTGAAAGTAGTTGGGGAAAGCATTATGAAGACCCCCAAAAAGGTATGAAAACCCGGCCTGCACCTCCTGGCGCATGAAGTCTTGGTTCACCCTAATCGCCTCCTAGTTCGCCCGCAGCTACTTCTGACTAACATGCAGCTGCTCTAAACTAGCCCGCTGCTGCTCGTAACTGACCTGCATCTGCTGGAACTGGCCATAGGACTCTGGATATGAAGGGATGCCGGGGGGCCAGTGCTGATACTGCGGGGAGTGGTGCTGCTGTGGTGAGTGTGGTGGTGTGTGTGGCGTCTCCTCATGTTGCTCCTCGTCTTCCATATCCTCATCCTCATTCTCGCCTGGGAGTGGAGGCAACGGGTCCCAGACCTCGTTGTCTAATCCCTTTAACCGATCCCCGTGATCTGTCTCTGCAATAATCCCCATCGCTTTCAAGGAGCGGATGTCGACATATGTACCCTCGGTAACCAACGTAAGACCCTGAACAACCTCGTCAGTCATTATTCCCATGTTGTAAGCGATTTGGGTCACATATTGACCACCATGTATCTGACTGTTGGCGGTTCTACCCGAACTATGCACAAAATAATCAGCCATCCTCGCAGCGAGGTTGATGTGGACCCCCTCCTTGAGCGCATAAAGAAATATAAGATCCGGTGTGGGACAGTTTCCCAAACTGTCCATGCGCCCGGCTATAGTGTGGCTGGATATGTGGTGCATAACCCGAAGTAAAGGGTCTCGTAATCTTGAAGCTTTGGACATCCGAGGATCATAGGGGTCGCCAACCGCAATTCGTGCCCAAAACTCACCCCGCTCGTTTTCGCCGGGGAAGGTGAATTGATCAGTAAAGAAATCATAATGCATTTCTGCATCGGTGTAGATACCGAGTCTTCGACCCAACCTTCCCACTGTCCAACTATGCCAACGACCGCCTAATCTGAAATTTATCCATTTCTTGTAGCGGAAGTTAGGATCTCTACTCTCTTTTGGCTTGTCATACGAGTAGGAAGCGAAGAATTCAAGCGTGGGCTCCAAATAAATCGGACGGTCGATATTGACCAGACGCGAGAACGGTAGTGTCAACATGTCTTCAAGCCGTTCACGTTGGTTTAATTCTGTCATTACTTCCCAGTCCAACCTTCTAGGAATGCCAAATTGGCCCCCGCCTTTGCCACAATGCGTTGAGTTTCGGGATGCAGAGATTTTCCCGCTCGCTGTTGGGGTTGAATTGTAAAAAGGGATTGTCCATCTGCATGAGGAAAGTTGTTAGAATAAGAGGAGCAGGAAAAATTTCAAACAAAAACAACCTAAACACACAGTTATTAAGGTTATGTCTTGCTGATCTTGGCCTGTCGTACAGGCGTGCGACCAGACGCACGGGCGTGCGTCACCGAGACCAGTGCATGTGATAGGAGTCTGTCGTCAATGCACGGATAGTGCCAATATTGAACGACTGTGCGACTCCAAGATCACCGCAAAACCACGTGAACATCCGGAACTGAACGACCGTTCCACCCGAGGAACGACCGTGCCACCAAATTTCTGCAGAATTCGAACCCCCGATCCAGAACTGCCAGATTTTTCCGAAAATTATCAAATTTTGGGCAGATGGGGGTTAGAAATCGACCGGCTGTTCACGAGACACATGATTCTTGCAAGGGCTAGGGTTTCAATTGTGTTTATGAAGGGAACCCTAAAAAGCCTTGAAGAAATCGGACAAATCTAACCCTAGAACAAGGGTGAAACAGAAAATCAACGAGAAAAACATACCGTGCGGAAGAATCTGAGAAACCGTGCGAAAAATGGTGCGATTTCAGGGAAAACTTGGTCTGGATCAGCTGGTGCTGTAGGGTTTCGCGACTTGTGAGAATAAACTGCAGATGAGGGCTTTTATACTGCACAAATGACCAAACTGCCCTTAGCCTTTCGCACGGTCGTGCGACCTGACGCACGGTCGTGAGTCGTCGATGTTTACCAATACTTGCACGCTGACCTCGGCAATGCACAGGGGGTGCGACTCGAGGTGCTAGCTCACAACCGCACGGGCGTGCGGTCTATGGCATGGTCGTGCGAGATCTGCAGATATGTATGTTTGCTGCAGAAAGCTGTTCCAGCAGCCGAATCGACCTTTTTTCGCCATTTTTGCACTCCGCAAACTGTTTTAACATTATTCCAACCTAGAACCTTCGCTCGGCATGTTTAAAAGTTGTACGAACCTACGAAAACTACCAAATACGCCAAAAACACCTAAAAATGGCAAAAACAAAAATATGGACAATATTACCCCTAAAGCGCCAAAGATGCTCTTGCTACATTTTTGATCCTCAAGTCAGTAGCGTAGACTCTCCTCTCCACACTTATGATGTGTACGGAACGTGGAGCTCGATAACCTCTACCACCGACTCGATCGGCCCGGCAACGTAAAGCTTCAAGCGGTGCCCATTTACCTTGAAAATAACGCCGTCCGCGTTCTCTATTGCAACAGTCCCATATGGAAATACCTCTTTTACCGTGTACGGGCCTGTCCAACGTGAATGTAATTTTCCCGGAAATAAACGTAACCTTGAGTTGTAAAGTAAGACAAGATCTCCCGCTTGGAATTGTTTATGGTCCTTCAAGCGTTTGTCATGCAATCTCTTAGTACGCTCTTTGTATAACACGGAGTTCTCATAAGCGTGTTGTCGTAGCTCTTCCAATTCATGAATCTAAAGAAACCGGGCTTCACCTCCGGTTTTTAAGTCCAGATTTGCGGTTTTTAGAGCCCACATCGCCTTATGCTCCAACTCCAAAGGTAAATGACACGCTTTCCTGTAAACAAGCCTAAAGGGAGTAGTCCCTATAGGGGTCTTGTAAGCCATACGGAAAGCCCACAATGCTTCGTCTAGTTTTTCCGACCAATCCTTGCGGTTTGCACCTACCGACCGCTCAAGGATTCGTTTCAACCCCCGGTTTGTGACCTCCACTTACGTTCTGAATACATCCGGACATCCAAAAATTTATGTAAGCACTATAATATTTTATTTTAGTGTTTGGCATAAGAAAAATCCATTCGTCGCGTCATTTGGATCGTTTTTCGCGCTTATGCGCATTCCGTCGTAATTAACCGAACATCGCGATCGTACGACCAAACGAACCGACATCCGAGATATTTTTGAGCATGTTTTGAGTTCCCTATACTTTAACTTCATTTTAGAGCCTTGAAATGAGGTTAACGAGGCTCAAACGCATCGAAAAAGGCCTTAAACACGTGCAGGGACTAAAACTGTCAGTTTTGAAACATTTCTGAAACAGGGGGGCTGTGGCGTAGCGCGAGCCCTAAGGGCCTTACCAGTAGCGCTACGCGACTGACTAGTCTGGACAGAAAACATGCAGAAACATCGAATCTAGTCCGTTCCACCCTTGCACATGGTTTTTCTCAATACTATGGGCTGGTTTTTTATGCACATGGTATTACAATACCATGGGGGCAAGTGTATGGCCAAGATCGAATCACGTTTTCCAAGAAACGATCCTAACGGTTCGGGAAACACTATAAATACCCCACCCCACTTCTTGGAAAAACCACTAGAATCTTGATTTGAGAAGCTCTAAGTTGAAACCATTGTTTCATACCTGAGCTACTTGGATCGAGGTTAGCATTCGGGGACCCTTCGTAAGTATTCTTTCGTTCTTTTATTGCTTTTCGAGTCTGAAAGTCAAACTTTGTTTGACTTTCTGCGTTGACCAGTTTATGGTCAATGCGAAGTTCGTTTGAACTTCGCAACGTGAGTGTAATCACGTTGGTTATAGTCCTTTGGGACTATGCCTACTGATTACCACGTTGTCTAGGGTCGTAGGGTAAGCGATCTAATAAATCGCTTATACCTTCGAACCCGACCCATTTGGTCGATCATTAGGATCCGACCAAACACATTAGGTGACCATAGTATATAGGGAATAACCTTCTGAGGTTATACCTTATGGTCGCTTCGTTTAAGTAGTTGTATGATAGGTAGTTTATATGCCTTAGGTAAATTACCAGAATACCCTTTTCATGTATAATTGGTAATTAAGCATATGTAACCTAAACTTTTGTCACATAACTGATTATGTAACATGTTTAGGCATATAACACTTGTCATAGGACTAGTTAGGCGGTCCGAACGCGTTTCACGCGAACGACGCGTTAAAGTAGCATAAGCTACCTAAACGGGTCGTAATGGGTCGTAAGCACTTATGTTAGGTTTCATTTAGTATGTAGGCTTTGTTAAACCATGTTACATGAGTTCCTACACTCATTTGGTTTACAAACCCTAATGCTACCCGATCTTCCGATTTAGGTCCGGTTTATTAACATAGTTACCTATATTAGGTGCCGTTTGATTCCGTGATCTCTAGCATTGCTTGGTGGTTATCCTAGGACTTCTGAGCAATCTCAAGTGAGTACATAGACCCCTCTTTTACTGTTTTCCAAACTGTTTTGGGGTGAAACACATGTGCCAACTTGTTACTTTCATGCTTTCCTGTTTTCACATCATATACTTCCTATGTTCATTAGTACATTTATAGTACATGATTTCATTACATTTTATGCTATGTATGCCCATTGCGTGCGTACTTAGTACATTGTTTTACATTTACATTTTATGCTATGTATGTCCGTTGGTTACATACTTAGTACAGTGTTTTCATCACATGCTTACATTTTGTTATGACATTTGGGTTGTTTACAATGGAACAATACATTCATTAACATTAGCTACGCCGTTCGTTAGTAGGTAGTGGTACCATAGGAATTGACAACTCCCGTTCCTGAAATCCTGGGTTGGTGTGGATTGGAAGGAATGACCGAATTCGATATACATAATTAAGATAAACCTTTAAGTTGTTTAAGGGTTTATCGCCACAGTCTCAAGGCTTGGATGTATGCATTTTCACAATACCGCATAAATGTTCGTATCAGTATAGCATGCATTTCCACAAAACATAGCTTTGATTTAAACCATGTTTTACTTCAATACTTTGTTTTTGTGCATATGGTTTAGTTGATACATTTCACTAGCCATACAGATCATTTTGGTTACACATTACATGATTTACATTTGACACATGAACATTATTGACATTGGTTACACATTACATGATTTACATTTGACACATGAACATTATTGACATTGGTTACACATCACATGATTTACATTTGACACATAAACATTTTTGACATATTATTCAATACGTTTGGCAATTGGTTTAAACATAGACATCTTACATTGGTGGTTTGTTTGGGTAAGTGATTTGAGTAACGGTGCGTGTGTAATATGATACAAGCATGGTGGATACGCCGCTGGTACTTCCTATATATAAGTGTTTGTATGGTATTACATATCGTAGCGTTATTTGAATCATTTCAAATTTAAGATATATAACATTTTATACAAATAACATACTTTTCACAAGACATTCTTTTACAAACAACTTATCTTATACAAACTCATTTTACATGGTTATTCATTTAACCATACATTATTCTCATATTTATACATATCATCTGATCTTATCGTTTTTCAAATGATTTACAAGACAAATCAAATTACAAGGTTCATGACTAAACATTTTCTTAAACAATAAGTCATGAATCCTATTTTCATAAACCTATGTATCTCACAGGCATTTTTATGCTGACGTACCTATTTTCACATGTGTTTCAGGATATGATGCATAGGATTTCTCAAGATACACTTAGGCGGACTTGGGCCTTAGCGAAAATAAAAGATGCAAGACTAGTTATTTATGTTATGTTTCTTTGATTGTCAAGACATTGTAACTACTTTAATCAATAAAACAATATTTCAATTTCCATGTGTTATGAAACAATGATCCTGTTACAACACTCCCCGACGTTTCCGCCACGTTGGTTGTCCTACATGGTCGGGGTGTGACAGAAAAGTTGGTATCAGAGCCCATGGTTATAGGGAATTAGGTTATTAGTAATACTTTGACCTAGTCTATAACCTTTCTAGGACCCTAACGCGAGTTTACTTGCGTTTAGTCATAAAACAATACTGTCACCTATCCTTAGGCGACGACCTCAACAAGAACATAAATTTCCAAACCGCTTTGAAAACTATTCATCTGTTCTAGGATGATTGATTACTAGGTTTTGAACCCTCTATTGTAAGGTTTTGAACTCTCTGTTATATGGTTTTGAACCCCTTTGAATTTTCAAAATCTCGTCAAAGTTTGGGTCTTATAATGTGAACATGTGCAAACTGGAAGGGTGAATGCCTGTATTCTGGGTTTTCTGTCTAGGCAAGCACTTCGTATATATCTCATCAGACGCGAGACCAGTTGTGCTTACCTGGGAATTCTTGGGATGAGTGTTCACTTATAGGCGAGCATGTCTTCAGTGATACATTAATAAGACCTGTTTACTTTGATTAGTCACCGTCTCATTTGTTTGCCTTAGGTAACAAACAAATGATCGCAATTTCTATGCGTTGTCATTTTGTTTTATTTGTCCAATAATCTTTCACTTGTTTCTTCCTATATCTTTCATTTTCTTCTAGAATGTCTATTCCTCTCAGCACTGGTCAAATGTCCGAGCGAACAGCCAAATTTGCCCAGCAAATCGGCGAAGTGATTCAGAAGACTGTGGATTTAGGCATTGCCATGGCTTGTCTCAACAATGAAGCCTCTCGTCTCGATAATGAAGCCACTCAAGAGCCACCAAAGGAAGCAGAAGTCAAGCCAGCACCAAAATCAAGGAAGCGTAAGGCTTCAAGGAAACCCACAGCGGTTACACCTAATCAAGCGGGACCTAGCCATGTGACAAGGCCACCAGCTAGGAAGCCATACATAGGAACTGCCCCTTTGTGCAAACGATGCAACCGTCATCATTCAAACCTCATACCCTGCTCCAAATGTACCTACTGTGGATGGAGGGGACATTTGGTCAACACATGCCGCTTTGCTATCCAAAACAAAGCTGCTATAAACCTTGCTGCTACCCAACTCCAAGTCAACCCTACTCAAGCTCGCTTTCCGCCTGGATCGTGCTACAACTGTGGCGAGACGAGCCATTTCAGGAACAAATGCCCAAAGCTTGCTAATGCAAATCCAACCCTTGGATGAGCATTCGGCTGAACAAAGGATGTTGCTGTCTTATGCTTTTGTTTCTTTCGTTTTCTAGTAATGTGAAACAATATGTCTTATTCATAAATACAAGTTGTTGTTCGCAATTCTGATATACAAGTATAGTTACATGTGTTTATGGCATTTCCCTATAATACCTACATTAAGGAACTATGTTCCTTACAAACTACTTTTGTGATTTCTCTCTTTCAAATGATCGCTCATGATTCCCTCGAAAATTTTAAGTACTCGTTTCACTCTAAGAAACAAAGTACAGAAAATAAAGTGACATTATGAGTAATCATGCTCCTGCACATCTGTGCCTTTGAATCCTTGGTTAAATAACTAAGGGTATTTCCAAATCTCATACCCACTACGTTTTGATTTTTCAACATATACAGTACAAGTATTTCAAAAACAATCTTCATGATCTCAAAACATTTCATATAGTTTGAAATTTTTTTTTTCTAAATGCATTGTCTATGTTATTTCAAAAACATTGGCCATGTTATCAAAACCAACCTTCCTAATTTCAAAATGTTTCATATAGTCTGAAAACAATATTAACACAGTACATTTTCTTATCAAGTGCATGATTTCGAAAAGCATCATTCATGTCTTTCAAAAACCTTATGCATAATTTCAAAATTCATCTCGCATGATTTTAAAACATTTTTATAAATATACTTACCTAGTACACCTACTTTATAATTTCAAATGTATTATATATAAGGTTTCAAAAACATTGAACACATTTTTCTTAAAAGAACCCCATGCATAGTTTTCAAAAATATTTTCTTCATACATTGACTTAACCTTCAAATTCTGCTTCATATGTCGCCTTGACATATCAAGCATCTCAACTTCATAAGCATTCTTACTTCATGTTTTGACATAAGCACGTCCAGTGCAAGGTTTCAAAACATCTTCAACTTCTAAAATCCATATGGGATCTTTTTATCTTCACAATTAGATCCTCGTGGATAATTGTCATACAAATCAGAGTCCTTAATTGGATTCCTTATGTACCTAAATTCGAACATTTCGGTTCCTTATAATCGAAATCGAATTTTTCTTTTAAAAATCTTTCTATCTTTATAGTTAGATTCTTGATAATGTTTAAAGTACCAAATGAAATCCACGAGATGGATTCCTAGTGTGCTTTAAATACATGCACTCTGTTAGCAAAACTAATTAACAAATTAAAGATCTAGATAAACAATCTTTGTGGTTATATGACTATGTGTTTATGCATCTTGTGTTTTCTCTTATGCATTTTGTGTTTTTGTATACTCTGGATATTCGTTATCCAAATCCTCGTAGAATCTTTCATATCTTCATATGAAGGATTCGTAGTAGGATATTAAAAAAGGTACTACCTTAAATCCTAAATGGGCCTCTATGTAATAGTTAAGACCCTTGGATTATATAGTACTACTCCATGATTCATAAGAGACCCTCTTTGGGGTCAAGTCAAAAAGATTGATTCAAAAATCTGGTTAAGAATGACTTGCGATGATATAAGCTGAAAAGACTCATTGGTTGTCTATTAAAATCATTTATTGATTTAATAAAAGGGACCCTATGGTGGTCTAGTCACACTCATCACAGGTTTGTTCATTTGGTTTTCCCCTACACATTATAAAATAGACTGTGTGAACTATGCAAGGAATTTTCTAATTATGGACGCGTACATAATTATGAGATTCAGTGCACGGTAACCACAGTAAGATTTATTATGTGTAAGAACCGATAGTGACAACAATAACGAAATGAGAACGATGTAATGGAGGTACGGTGGACGCACCAATGACGCTTCATATACTTGTATATAAGTATCCCTGTTACATTGCAAGCATGATGTTATTAAAGTTACTAGAAGTTCAGAACCCTAACCAATGTTGTTCGATCTTTTCAACTTCATGTTTTCAAGCTCTCACAAGTTTCCTCTAGATAAAATTTCGGGACGAAATTTCCTAAAGTAGGGGAGACTGTAACACCTGTGCCTCCACGGCCATCAAACAAATACCGAACCAATGAAATATTATATTTCATACTTGGGATTTGTAAAAATATGTGTATCATTTGTACATATCAATTTTTGTTCAATTTCAAACTCTAAATCGCTTTCTGGAAGGTTATACGCGCACCGATGCGTAAATATAACCAGTTTAATGCAACAAACACTCCGGAATAGTGACATAGGCTTAACATACCTTAAATAACCTTTACATAACTTAGAAATAAGTTTTGAAGGCTTTGGTATGGCAAAAACAAGTTAAATCGCTTACAGGGACTAAATTTGACAAACTGCGAAAGTATGCCAATTTGAACTGTAACAGACATTCTGGAACATGGCCATAAGTTAAACATACCATAAATATCCTTTACATAGCTTAGAAATAGGCTTTGAGGGGTTCGGTGTGCTAAAATAAACTTTTGGGTCATTCAGGGACTAAAAGCGTCAAAAAGTGCACAAGTTTGCATTTTCGCGCATAACTTACGTTCTGAATACATCCGGACATCCAAAAATTTATGTAAGCACTATAATATTTTATTTTAGTGTTTGGCATAAGAAAAATCCATTCGTCGCGTCATTTGGATCGTTTTTCGCGCTTATGCGCATTCCGTCGTAATTAACCAAACATCGCGATCGTACGACCAAACGAACCGACATCCGAGATATTTTTGAGCATGTTTTGAGTTCCCTATACTTTAACTTCATTTTAGAGCCTTGAAATGAGGTTAACGAGGCTCAAACGCATCGAAAAAGGCCTTAAACACGTGCAGGGACTAAAACTGTCAGTTTTGAAACATTTCTGAAACAGGGGGCAGTGGCGTAGCGCGAGCCCTAAGGGCCTTACCAGTAGCGCTACGCGACTGCCTAGTCTGGACAGAAAACATGCAGAAACATCGAATCTAGTCCGTTCCACCCTTGCACATGGTTTTTCTCAATACTATGGGCTGGTTTTTGATGCACATGGTATTACAATACCATGGGTGCAAGTGTATGGCCAAGATCGAATCACGTTTTCCAAGAAACGATCCTAACGGTTCAGGAAACACTATAAATACCCCACCCCACTTCTTGGAAAAACCACTAGAATCTTGATTTGAGAAGCTCTAAGTTGAAACCATTGTTTCATACCTGAGCTACTTGGATCGAGGTTAGCATTCGGGGACCCTTCGTAAGTATTCTTTCGTTCTTTTATTGCTTTTCGAGTCTGAAAGTCAAACTTTGTTTGACTTTCTGCGTTGACCAGTTTATGGTCAATGCGAAGTTCGTTTGAACTTCGCAACGTGAGTGTAATCACGTTGGTTATAGTCCTTTGGGACTATGCCTACTGATTACCACGTTGTCTAGGGTCGTAGGGTAAGCGATCTAATAAATCGCTTATACCTTCGAACCCGACCCATTTGGTCGATCATTAGGATCCGACCAAACACATTAGGTGACCATAGTATATAGGGAATAACCTTCCGAGGTTATACCTTATGGTCGCTTCGTTTAAGTAGTTGTATGATAGGTAGTTTATATGCCTTAGGTAAATTACCAGAATACCCTTTTCATGTATAATTGGTAATTAAGCATATGTAACCTAAACTTTTGTCACATAACTGATTATGTAACATGTTTAGGCATATAACACTTGTCATAGGACTAGTTAGGCGGTCCGAACGCGTTTCACGCGAACGACGCGTTAAAGTAGCATAAGCTACCTAAACGGGTCGTAATGGGTCGTAAGCACTTATGTTAGGTTTCATTTAGTATGTGGGCTTTGTTAAACCATGTTACATGAGTTCCTACACTCATTTGGTTTACAAACCCTAATGCTACCCGATCTTCCGATTTAGGTCCGGTTTATTAACATAGTTACCTATATTAGGTGCCGTTTGATTCCGTGATCTCTAGCATTGCTTGGTGGTTATCCTAGGACTTCTGAGCAATCTCAAGTGAGTACATAGACCCCTCTTTTACTGTTTTCCAAACTGTTTTGGGGTGAAACACATGTGCCTACTTGTTACTTTCATGCTTTCCTGTTTTCACATCATATACTTCCTATGTTCATTAGTACATTTATAGTACATGATTTCATTACATTTTATGCTATGTATGCCCATTGCGTGCGTACTTAGTACATTGTTTTACATTTACATTTTATGCTATGTATGTCCGTTGGTTACATACTTAGTACAGTGTTTTCATCACATGCTTACATTTTGTTATGACATTTGGGTTGTTTACAATGGAACAATACATTCATTAACATTAGCTACGCCGTTCGTTAGTAGGTAGTGGTACCATAGGAATTGACAACTCCCGTTCCTGAAATCCTGGGTTGGTGTGGATTGGAAGGAATGACCGAATTCGATATACATCATTAAGATAAACCTTTAAGTTGTTTAAGGGTTTATCGCCACAGTCTCAAGGCTTGGATGTATGCATTTTCACAATACCGCATAAATATTCGTATCAGTATAGCATGCATTTCCACAAAACATAGCTTTGATTTAAACCATGTTTTACTTCAATACTTTGTTTTTGTGCATATGGTTTAGTTGATACATTTCACTAGCCATACAGATCATTTTGGTTACACATTACATGATTTACATTTGACACATGAACATTATTAACATTGGTTACACATTACATGATTTACATTTGACACATGAACATTATTGACATTGGTTACACATCACATGATTTACATTTGACACATAAACATTTTTGACATATTATTCAATTCGTTTGGCAATTGGTTTAAACATAGACATCTTACATTGGTGGTTTGTTTGGGTAAGTGATTTGAGTAACGGTGCGTGTGTAATATGATACAAGCATGGTGGATACGCCGCTGGTACTTCCTATATATAAGTGTTTGTATGGTATTACATATCGTAGCGTTATTTGAATCATTTCAAATTTAAGATATATAACATTTTATACAAATAACATACTTTTCACAAGACATTCTTTTACAAACAACTTATCTTATACAAACTCATTTTACATGGTTATTCATTTAACCATACATTATTCTCTTATTTATACATATCATCTGATCTTATCGTTTTTCAAATGTTTTACAAGACAAATCAAATTACAAGGTTCATGACTAAACATTTTCTTAAACAATAAGTCATGAATCCTATTTTCATAAACCTATGTATCTCACAGGCATTTTTATGCTGACGTACCTATTTTCACATGTGTTTCAGGATATGATGCATAGGATTTATCAAGATACACTTAGGCGGACTTGGGCCTTAGCGACAATAAAAGATGCAAGACTAGTTATTTATGTTATGTTTCTTTGATTGTCAAGACATTGTAACTACTTTAATCAATAAAACAATATTTCAATTTCCATGTGTTATGAAACAATGATTCTGTTACAACACTCCCCGACGTTTCCACCACGTTTGGTTGTCCTACATGGTCGGGGTGTGACAGCATCATTGGTGGGTAAGGCTTGTGCCTCCGCCCACTTTGATACATAATCGACCGCAACCAGGATGTATTTGTTTCCTCGTGAGGAGGGAAATGGTCCCATGAAGTCTATCCCCTAGATATCAAAGACTTCACAAACTTGTATCCAATTCTGAGGCATTTCGTCAAGTGCCGATATATTTGCTGCCCTATGGCAGGCATCGTACGCTCTGACCCAACTCTGCGCATCACGAAATATTGTCGGCCAATAAAACCCGGAATCAAACACCTTCTTAGCGGTGAAATTGGCTCCATGGTGGCCTCCAGCAGGTCCCTCGTGACAGTGGTGCAGAATGTCAGTAGCCTCCTTTCCTGAAACGCATCTTCTTATCACCTGATCAGCACCAACCCTAAATAAGAAAGGATCGTCCCAAATGTAGTGCTTGGCATCCGAAAAGAATTTTCTCTTTTGTTGGTGAGTCAACCCTTAAATCAGGATCCCGCAAGCAAGATAATTCGCAAAGTCGGCGAACCAAGGTGACTCATCGCATAACTCAACGCTCATCAACGACTCGTGTGGGAAATTGTCATTGATTGAATCCCAACGCGTGTCCTTGATATCTCCATGCTCCAACTAAGAGAGATAGTCAGCTGCTACATTCAACGCACCCTTTTTGTCTTGAATTTCAATATCAAACTCCTGCAGCAACAAGATCCATCTAATGAGACGCGGTTTAGCGTCCTGTTTGCTGAAAAATATCTGATGGTTGCGTGATCAATATACTCAATTTTTTTTGAAAGCACCAAGTACGATCTAAATTTGTCAAATGCGAAAACAACCGCCAAGAGCTCTTTTTCTGTCGTGGTATAGTTCTCCTGAGCGTCGTGAAGAGTCTTGCTCGCATAATAGATCGGGTGGAAGTGCTTTTCTTTCTTTTGTCCCAAAACGGCCCCTATAGCGAAATCGCTCGCGTCGCACATAATTTCAAATGGCAGACTCCAGTTAGGTGCGACCAAAATAGGGGCCTCAATCAACTTTTTCTTGAGAAGGTCAAAAGCCCTCAAGCAATCATCTCCAAAGATAAACGGAGCATCTTTCTCCAACAAATGGGTCATGGGCATAGCGATTTTTGAAAAATCCTTGATGAATCGCCTATAGAACCCCACATGACCAAGAAAGCTCCGTATCGCTCTCACAGAGGTGGGAGGCGGAAGTCGTGAAATAATGTCAACTTTAGCTGGGTCGACCTCCATACCTGCACGTGAAATCTTATGTACCAGAACTATGCCTTCCCTTACCATGAAGTGGCACTTTTCCTAGTTTAGGACAAGATTTGTTTCTTCGCACCTCTTCAACATCTTCTTCAAATTTTCCAAACAATGATCAAAGGAATCTCCAAATACCGAAAAGTCATCCATGAAAACCTCCATAGAATCCTCGATCATATCATGAAAAATCACAACCATGCATCTCTGGAAGGTCGCCGGTGCATTACAGAACCCAAAAGGCATACGCCGGTAGGCGAATGTGCCGAAGGGGCAGGTAAAGGTAGTCTTCTCCTGATCCTCAAGAGCAATAGGAATTTGAAAGTACCCAGAAAACCCGTCCAAGAAACAGTAGTACGACTTCCCCGACAGACGTTCCAACATCTGGTCGATGAATGGAAGCGGGAAGTGATCCTTACGAGTAGCATCGTTGAGTTTGCGGTAGTCAATGCAAATTCGCCACCCAGTGACGGTACAGGTAGGAATTAGCTCATTCCTATCATTTGAAACTACAGTAATACCACCTTTTTTGGGTACTACCTGCACTAGACTCACCCACACAGAGTCAGATATAGCATAGATCAACCCGGCATCCAACAGCTTAATCACTTCTTTCTTGACCACATCTTGCATGTTTGGATTCAACCGCCTCTGATGCTGTGCACAGGGTTTGTACTCGTCTTCTATCAGAATCTTGTGAGTACAAAAAGAAGGATTGATGCCCTTGATATCCATAATCTTCCACGCGATGGCTCTCTTATGAAGTCTAAGAACCTCTAGAAGTCGTCTCTTCTCATCTTTTTCCAATAATGCCGAAATGATAACCGGCAAGCGACACTCCTCATCCAGAAATGCATACTCGAGATGTGGCGGGAGTTCTTTTAACTCCAAAGACGGCGGATCTTCAATCGAAGGTTTTCATTTTTCATCTTTTACATGGCCAATTTCTAGAAACCGCTCCGGACTCTGGGAACCATCGTCACCAATCTGATAGACTGGCTGCTCGAAATCGTGGCCCTCCTGCGTAATGCCAATCAGGTCCCCACACGACAGACGTGTGTCCGAATCAGTCTCTTCAATAGTGCCTTGGAAATGAGAGCACACACATGCATCGACGATGTCGACATAATAAAGCATGTCATCGTGACTTTGCGGATGTTGCATTGATCTTTTGATATCAAATGTCACGTGCTCGTCATTTACTCGGAGCGTGATTTGGCCAGCTGCCACATCAGCAATCGTCCTCTCCGTATTGAGGAACGGGCGTCCAAGTATCAATGGCACTTTTGAATCTTCGTCCATGTCAAGAATAACAAAATCCACGGGGAAAACAAATTTATCGATTTTAACAAGCATGTTTTCAACAAATCCACGCGGATATTTGATTGAACGATCTGCAAGCCGAATGCTCATTCTAGTGGGTGATGGCTCACCCAGATCCAGTTTAGTAAAAACCTTATAGGGCATAAGGTTGATACTCGCTCCCAAATCAGCCAATGCATGGCTAACATACATGTTTCCAATCAAGCAAGGGAGCGTGAAACTACCCATATCTCCCATTTTCATGGGCATACAGTTTTACAGAATGGCAGAACAACTTTCATTCATCACCACACATGATATATTCTCGAGCTTCTGCTTATTCTAGAGGATGTCCTTTAAGAATTTCGCAAATTTTGGCATCTGGGCCAGGGCTTCAACAAACGGTATATTTATGTGTAGTTATTTAAACAATTCAAGGAACTTACCGTATTGTTCTTCGTTTTTCTGTTTCTTCAGCCTGCCCGGATAAGGTACTAGTGGAGGGTACTCTTTAACTGGCTCCTGGACTTGTGCTGTACTTACTTGGCCACGTCTGGCTTGCACCTCATTCTGAGCATCAGTTTGGACCGCTTCATCGATCGGTGGTGAGTCCGATATGTTGGGTCCGGTAGTCTTACCACTCTTGGTCATGACAGCATTCACATGCCCGCGCGTGTTTGGCTCTGTATTGCCCGGAAGACCACCTGGGGGTCTGTAACACCCCGAAAACGGGTTTTGTAATCAAACCACGTTAATACTACAGGACGGGTAAAATACAGTTAGTGGTAAAACTTACCCAGTAAATTTTAAGATTTAAATAAATAAATCTAATATTTATTAAAAGGATGAGAAATACTTTGAGAAAGCAAAGTATATAAAAGGCCCGAGATTTAACGGGACTTAAAATAAAATGGACTATAACTCCCGGGACCCACTAAGTAACTAGGAATATTAACCTAGTTAGTTAGTGTCTTGATATAATAGAACAAATATGGTTAAAATACCCTTTAAATAACTTGTGAAAAGTTAAGGGACTAAACATGGGCAAATGTAATGAAGTTTAATTAAATCAAAAATTAAAACACAAAACAAACATACTTGTGTTGATATCTGCGATTTCATCAGAGCCACAAGGAGCTCTCAAAACTCAACCCTAAACTTCAAGAAATTCATCAAATTGAAGGGGTAAATCAAGCCCGAATCGAAATCCAAGCATAGATTAGTGATCACCTCAGTAAAGGGATCATGAGGTATGAGAAATTTTACTATGTGATTCCATCTTAAATTTTAGATGAACTTGTGAGATTCGAATCTGAGCTTGCATGTTCGTTGTTTGGATGAAATTAGGGATGAAACTCTGTCTAGGAGTAAACCCTAGTCATATATTTGTTGAATTGATGTTCATGGTTGTGAATTCATGATCATACACTCATGTGTCAAGTGGGTTTTGTAGAATTATGCTAAAGACTAGGATTATCTTTGTTAACTTAGTGTATTTGAGCTCCATGAAGAAAATCCAGAATTTTTGATATAAAAATTTGACATGAACATGTGACATGATGCTTAAATCTTGGCTAAATAGTTAGTCAATAACTTGATTGTGAATTATATGAAATCATGCTCATTAAGTGTTTGATATAATGCCTAAGAGAAAAGAAATGTTGAAAATTCGGACTAAAAACGCATATTTGATTTGAGTGGCAAATTGTGCGTTAAGACTTATAAAAAGGGTTCTAAACGGATTGTGAATTGAACTCTTTAGGCGAGGAATCCGGATCGTCAAGTGGACAACCCGGTGGAAATACGCGTTTGAAAAGGATGCTTAAAAGGTACGTAACCACGATTCCGTTACGTTATGCTTGATTTCGTATTTTTGCTAGTAGATTTTAAATTAGCATAATACATGATATTTGCATTTAGTTGAAGTGACGAAGATCACTAGGTAAATAAACGGGTCAAAAGGTGAAATTATCACCCTTTGACAATATCGACTAATGGTTTGTCGAGTTACATGTTTATAGGAATAAATATTAAATGGATACGCACATCGCTATTGTTTAGCGGCTACTAAGGCAAGGTATTGAAACGGGTCAATATATTGATCCGAGCCAGGTATGTATAATGATTCAACTCATCATGTAGAACTTGAGATTCTATAAGAGTTAGACAAGGTTAAATTATAGTTATTCGGTTATCTTTTAGGTAAACTGAATAAATTGAGTTATGATTATGGTGTTTTAGAAGCACATGGGTTTATAAACAAGATTATAGTTAAAAGGTCGGATTTTGGGTCAAACAAGTATTTAAAATTTCCTTTGTAGTAAAAGGAGGATGAAAATTGACCAAATTTCCCTTGTAAGCTAATTCGAACGAACGACCCTTGCAAGAGGTTCGAAAATGAGTTTTATGACTAAATAAATGCTTAGAATAAGAAAAGATAGTTAAAGATGTAAATTCTTCAGTCGAATGACTTTATATGAGTCTTTGCCGTAAAAAGATAATCCGAGGGGAAAAATTTGGAACATATAGATATCCACATTAAATCCAACACACATATAGTTATGGTAGAAGATTACTTGATAAGAAATGTAGGAATAAGATGCTAGAAATGTATGAAAGCGAATTCAAGTTCTAAAGTGCTTAAATACCCTTAACGGGTCAAAATAAGCATACGAGTGAAAACGTATTTAAATTGTGTGAGAAACCTGTGATTAGAACCTAACATGGTAGATAACATTAATTTGAAGATGTGCATGTGAAATAAGGATTAAACAAATATGTTTGTTTGATAAAATGCATAAACGGGTTAAAATTTGGTAAAACGGCAAGGAGTCGAAGGCTTAGAAGTCTCAAAATTTATTATGTAGGATGTTGGATTTTAACTCCATTTGATGGAGGATCAAATTACAATCATGTAGGAAGAAACGGTAGGTCAAACGGACAAGAGGATTGAAAGATACGAAAGTTTTCGTGTCAAAAACGACAAAATGGGATGGTCTGATACAAGGGCCACCGTAACTTATGGTGGGCACCGTAAGTTACGGTGGGGGCTGAAAGCTTTACGGCAGTTACCTTCTGCCTTACGGTGGGGTATTTTATACCAGGGGCCACCGTAACTTACGGTGCCCACCATAAGTTACGGTGGAGGCCAGTTTCAAGTCTTTGATTTTGGGATCAGGATATCAATGTTGGAATTTCTTGATTTCCTTGTTTAATTCGATTATTCGACCCAATCTTCCTTGTTGCACTAGTTATTTAAATTATCATAACTAACTTTTAAGTTGGTTTTGATCACAGGTGAATGTCGAGAGTCCCGGATGAAGATCAAGCATCGAGCAAGAACCGAACACACGTTAAATGAAGCTTCCTCATATGTTGTTTCGTCGTTATTCTAAAACGGCGAATTAAACCACATTATGTTGTATCACTTTAAATTGTAAAAGTTTTTAATAAACCAGTATTTTAGCATGAATGTTTAAATATAAATACTTAGTAATTGTGATTATTTATGGAAATCGCTAAATAAATTTATGGTTGTTACAAGTTGGTATCAGAGCCTTGGTTTAAGAGATTTAAGTATGGTGGGAAAACTATGCTTGGACTTAAACCTTATGCTCTTGATAAAGATTGGTGTTCGGTTCAAGGCTTGATCGCAAATTCGGTAAGTACAAGTATATCAATGATTTAGAATGATTAAAGTGTCGAGATCAACTTACAGGGTTATCGCGTAATACACGTTACCCCAGTCACATCGATGAATGATAGATACAGTTAATGAATTACGTGCGTTGACACGTACAGTAAAAAGCCTTGTATTACAATACGGGCGTTTATTAATGTCGAAATTACTAACTTTTGTAAATGTTTAGTTAAAGGACAACCGCATCTGAAGATGACGCGAGTTGAACGAATTAGGGATATGACAGTGGAACGGTCCGAGGTATGACAAGCAGAGCATACTTATTAAGGAACTAAATCGCGTGACGGTCGCGAACAAAGTTAGCGGCAAGAGAAGCCCGTTAGGACAAGCATTACCAGGTGCACGCTTTTAAATTAATCGCACAAGTAGTAATATGCAACTAACACGTAGGGGATAACGGTTGCATATATCTGATAAAACCTGAATAGGATATCTATTCAGGATGATGTTTCTAAGAAAAGTTTAATAGAAACATATGTTATTCACGATGATGAATAACAAGAAAATAATAAGATTAGTTCATATGGAAACTTGGACGGGGGGTAATTATCCAAGTGGGAAACTCTCAATATAACGCTATTGAGAAAGGTAGCGATCACATTAACGAATGTGATTATATAATAGTTCGATAGAAAAGAGTAACATTTTATATGTTCGATTGTAAAACTAGTAAAACTAATGATTGTTGTTTTGCAATTAAATAAAGTTTTACTAAATGAAATTAGAAGTATGAACTAAATAGAGGCATTACTTACATAGGGGGTGATGTGAAAGCTATAAAAAGGTCATGTGTGTCATGTGCTGATCGCTTACTCTGGCCAAGTAAGTAGTGGCATATGATACCACGAACTTCTTGTAGCAGACACATTTACGTCCGATGTAGTAAGGGCGGGATGAATGGGACTAACTTAAAAGGTACCCAAATAAACCAAAGAAGCAAGACGTTTGATAATAAACGTAGACGCAAGTCGGATGACAGAAGCGTATTACGTTAGAGTAAAGAGCCCGAGAGAAGGGACAAGGATCAAAGTAAGAGGAAATACATACCAACTAATGAGAATGCTAAGGCATAAAGATAAAATTTGACAGTCATAAGTGATGAAAATTCACACAGATAATTCAAAGGGGTAGAATAAAAGAATAAAAGACTTGACTAAATAAAAGCAATGGATTTCGCTAAGATGATCAAATAAATTAAGATGATGTCTAAAACCATATAAGAATGGTTACTTGATGATGACTTTGGTAAAGATACCCGATAGATGGGTAGGATTTTGAAAGCATGCGTAAACCAAGAGACAGGTACGCGAAATAGAAAGTCAAAGGACTCGGATTAAGAGTCATGACCAAAGGACGATGAGAATTTGCAAACAGAAATTTTGATAACTATGTTCAACTATTCTAAAGTTGAACGGGTCGAATAAAGAATGAAGTGTGACGTTCGTGAGTAATGAAATCTCACACGAATAAATCAAACGAGATAAATAAAATATAAAAAGCTCGGTAGTGCAAGTAAGCGCAAATCGAATAATGGAAGCACGAAATAATAAAGAACCCGGGTAACGGGTCGTTGAGAAGTATAATTATGAACCGGGGAAACGGTGAGCGTAGAACAAACCGACATGTAAATGACGTAAAGAGTCATAAAGTCGGAAGATTAGTCCAAGAGTAAACGAACGAAGCTTTAGACTACAGTCAAGGCCAACTAAAGTTCAAAAACGAAAATAAACAATTCCAAACATAATAAAAGGTGATTTGAAGCTATATATGTATATATATACATTTGAATATATACATGGATAAAAGACGATCTACGGGATCATCCTAACCTACGGGATCATAAATAGTGTTAAAGCCTACGGGACCAAAAAGTCCTTCGGGTCACAAATAGAAAGAAACGATTTGTAAAGGTCTCACTTTAGAAAGGATAAAAAGGTGAAAATCTAAATAAATAGCCTATGAGGCTAAGGGAAAGAACCTACGGGTCATAGGGGTTAAGCTTGGGAAATTGTTATAATTCCCCGCATTAAATAATAACGGAAAGGACTAGATTCTCGGAAGTAACATTCCTAGAAACGGGAGAAAGATGTACGACAAAGAGGAAACGTAAACTAAGAATTTAGTTTAGTCAAAAGTAACGTTTTAACAAAACATAAGTGGTACGGGGTGACTTAGAGAATTTTAAACACACATAAGGCCGGAGATGGCAAATAGCATACCCGGGTAACGGGGTATGAAGTAACCGGTGACTAACAAGTCTAACCGCCAAAATGAATAAACAATAAAGATAATCGATACAAGCTGAAAAGTAACGACCTGCAAGGCCTTACACACGAAAGACTTACACGTCAATATAAATGGAAATGTTAGATCGAAAGGAATGAATGAATGCCTTGAAAAACGAAACTAAGTTCGTTTAATCCAAATTAAAAGAACTATGTAAACAAGGTTTCGAGGACGAAACCTCTTTAAGGGGGGTAGACTTGTAACACCCTGAAAACGGTTTGGTAATCAAACCACGTTAATACTACAGGACGGGTAAAATACAGTTAGTGGTAAAACTTACCCGGTAAATTTTAAGATTTAAATAAATAAATCTAATATTTATTAAAAGGATGAGAAATACTTTGAGAAAGCAAAGTATATAAAAGGCCCGAGATTTAACGGGACTTAAAATAAAACGGACTATAACTCCCGGGACCCACTAAGTAACTAGGAATATTAACCTAGTTAGTTAGTGTCTTGATATAATAGAACAAATATGGTTAAAATACCCTTTAAATAACTTGTGTAAAGTTGAGGGACTAAACATGGGCAAATGTAATGAAGTTTAATTAAATAAAAAATTAAAACACAAAACACACATACGTGTGTTGATATCTGCGATTTCATCAGAGCCACAAGGAGCTCTCAAAACTCAACCCTAAACTTCAAGAAATTCATCAAATTGAAGGGGTAAATCAAGCCCGAATCGAAATCCAAGCATAGATTAGTGATCACCTCAGTAAAGGGATCATGAGGTATGTGAAATTTTACTATGTGGTTCCACCTTAAATTTTAGATGAACTTGTGAGATTCGAATCTGAGCTTGCATGTTCGTTGTTTGGATGAAATTAGGGATGAAACTATGTCTAGGAGTAAACCCTAGTCATATATTTGTTGAATTGATGTTCATGGTTGTGAATTCATGATCATACACTCATGTGTCAAGTGGGTTTTGTAGAATTATGCTAAAGACTAGGATTATCTTTGTTAACTTAGTGTATTTGAGCTCCATGAAGAAAATATAGAATTTTTGATATAAAAATTTGACATGAACATGTGACATGATGCTTAAATCTTGGCTAAATAGTTAGTCAATAACTTGATTGTGAATTATATGAAATTATGCTCATTAGGTGTTTGATATAATGCCTAAAAGAAAAGAAATGTTGAAAATTCGGACTAAAAACGCATATTTGATTTGAGTGGCAAATTGTGCGTTAAGACTTATAAAAAGGGTTCTAAACGGATTGTGAATTGAACTCTTTAGGCGAGGAATCCAGATCGTCAAGTGGACAACCCGGTGGAAATACGCGTTTGAAAAGGATGCTTAAAAGGTACGTAACCACGATTCCGTTACGTTATGCTTGATTTCGTATTTTCGCTAGTAGACTTTAAATTAGCATAATACATGATATTTGCATTTAGTTGAAGTGACGAAGATCACTAGGTAAATAAACGGGTCAAAAGGTGAAATTATTACCCTTTGACAATATCGACTAATGGTTTGTCGAGTTACATGTTTATAGGAATAAATATCAAATGGATACGCACATCGCTATTGTTTAGCGGCTACTAAGGCAAGGTATTGAAACGTGTCAATATATTGATCCGAGCCAGGTATGTATAATGATTCAACTCATCATGTAGAACTTGAGATTTTATTAGAGTTAGACAAGGTTAAAATATAGTTATTCGGTTATTTTTTAGGTAAACTGAATAAATTGAGTTATGATTATGGTGTTTTAGAAGCACATGGGTTTATAAACAAGATTATAATTAAAAGGTTGGATTTTGGGTCAAACAAGTATTTAAAAGTTCATTTGTAGTAAAAGGAGGATGAAAATTGACCAAATTGCCCTTGTAAGCTAATTCGAACGAACGACCCTTGCAAGAGGTTCGAAAACGAGTTTTATGATTAAATAAATGCTTAGAATAAGAAAAGATAGTTAAAGATGTAAATTCTTGGGTCGAATGACTTTATATGAGTCTTTGCCGTAAAAATATAATCCGAGGGGAAAAATTTGGAACATATAGATATCCACATTAAATCCAACACACATATAGTTATGGTAGAAGATTACTTGATAAGAAATGTAGGAATAAGATGCTAGAAATATATGAAAGCGAATTCAAGTTCTAAAGTGCTTAAATACGCTTAACGGGTCAAAATAAGCATACGAGCGAAAACGTATTTAAATTGTGTGAGAAACCTGTGATTAGAACCTAACATGGTAGATAACATTAATTTGAAGATGTGCATGTGAAATAAGGATTAAACAAATATGTTTGTTTGATAAAATGCATAAACGGGTTAAAATTCGGTAAAACGGCAAGGAGTCGAAGGCTTAGAAGTCTCAAAATTTATTATGTAGGATGTTGGATTTTAACTCCATTTGATGGAGGATCAAATTACAATCATGTAGGAAGAAACGGTAGGTCAAACGGACAAGTGGGTTGAAAGATACGAAAGTTTTCGTGTCAAAAACGACAAAATGGGAGGGTCTGATACAGGGGCCACCGTAACTTACGGTGGGGGCTGAAATCTTTACGGCAGTTACCATCTGCCTTACGGTGGGGTATTTTATACCAGGGGCCACCGTAACTTACGGTGCCCACCGTAAGTTACGGTGGAGGCCAGTTTCAAGTCTTTGATTTTGGGATCAGGATATCAATGTTGGAATTTCTTGATTTCCTTGTTTAATTCGATTATTCGACCCAATCTTCCTTGTTGTACTAGTTATTTAAATTATCAAAACTAACTTTTAAGTTGGTTTTGATCATAGGTGAATGTCGAGAGTCCCGGATGAAGATCAAGCATCGAGCAAGAACCGAACACACGTTAAATGAAGCTTCCGCAAATGTTGTTTCGTCGTTATTCTAAAACGGCGAATTAAACCACATTATGTTGTATCACTTTAAATTGTAAAAGTTTTTAATAAACCAGTATTTTAGCATGAATGTTTAAATATAAATACTCAGTAATTGTGATTATTTATGGAAATCGCAAAATAAATTTATGGTTGTTACAGGGTCTTTCAGACATCATCTTCACCAGCTGACCAACCTGGTTCTCGATATTCTGAATCGACGCTTTCTGACTCCTCATTTCTCCCTCATGGGATAGAAAACGATCCTCGCTTTGTTGGTATCGTTTTTCAGCCAACTGATTTGCACTCGAGGAGCTAGTAAGAAGCTGAGCCATCATATCCTCCAGCTTGGAACTAGATTGAGGGGCCTGCTGCTGGGAACTACTCCCAGTGCCCTGATTCTGATATGAGTATGGACGTTGCGGGTAAGATTGGTTGTATGGCTGGAATTGCTGTCCCTGAGCCTGCTGCAGCGCTGGAGCGTGCTGGGCAAATCCCAATGGGTTTTGATTACCTACATTCGCTCGCCACCCAAAATTTGGGTGATTCCTCCATCCCGGTGTAACACCTCGAAAATTCACGTCCTATAATGTATTGATACGTGTCATAAGCTTGAACGTGTGAAAGAATACTCTAGAGGGACTAAAGTTGACAAACATGAAAAGTATGTGAATATAAGGGTTCAAATTATCAACAATGGATAAATATACTTTACAATAACCCTACATAATGTTTATACCTTCAAAGGAATAAATCATGGATCATACGAAGCTAAATATGAAAGAAAGTGAGAGATTACAAACCACAGGGGTTAAATGTGTCAACATGTTTAAAGTATACCTCTGAATGACCTTTTAGCAAACCCGAAGCTTTGTAACGATTAATTATGCTCACTAGAATGTGTGATAAAAATTTCATAAAATTTCGCTATCGTATGAGAAAGTTATGATCAAATTCGTATACAAGGGGTTAAAGCGTCAACGTTGAAAGTTAGGACTTTTTTGGGTAACAATAAAGTTAACCGAGGACTAAACAAAGTGGGTAAATGTCTTAAAGCCCTTATAAGTCAATTTGGAGGGTTCAAAGTGCAAGAAATAAAGTCGTAGAAAAGTTCCCAAGAGCCAAGGACCAAAGCGTAAAAATCAAAAGTTGAAGATTTGATCAGAAGGGGCCTCGCGCCACGCGACGGCCTTGGGGGGGGGGGGGGCTACGTGTGCCGCGAGGGGCTGTCTGCTCCGAATTTGTTGGGTTCTTGTCTTCCATTTGCATTCTAACCGACTTATAAACGTTTTTCCTCATATTGGACGACCCCTAAACAACCCCTAGACATTTAGGGACACTTGTTAGTGATCAAACATCAATGGTAGACCTTGTTGTCAACAATCTATGAAGATATGAACACTATAAAAGGCCACAAGGTTGCAACCATTTCTTCACACCATCATTCTGCAATTGAGGAGCTTTCTGGAGCTTAAGAGCAGACCCAAGTCCTTCCTAATCAAGCTTAGGACTTCAGTAAGTATGCTTAACCTTTCTTAGTTAAGTTTTTGCTTAGTTTTAGCTTAAAAGTCAAACCGTCGTAATTAACGGTTGACTTAGCAATTAATCACTAACGGTCCAGTGATTTGTCGAATTGAAAGTAGTTATAAGTTGGTAATTATGTGGGCATTAAACCCTTAAAAGGGCACCCTCTGATTCCCAATCTAACTAGGTCAAATGTCGGGTCAAACTTGTAATTAAAAAGTCAACAGAATGCTTATTTTTCAATTTAAGCATAATTAGCAATGTAGAACCCATATAACCTGTTTGATCATTAATATAACTTGGTAATTAGTGTGAGAACATGTCTAAACATGTTCAACCCGACAATTTTATGTTTAGACCTGGTTCAGAACCGGAAGTCGTAAAACTTTGACTTTTGCTTTGACTTCAGTTCTGACCCGATTTAGTAGGATTTGGAATTGCCTTAGAGCTTCCTTAGGACCAGGCTACATGCTAGTATAACCCTCTGTGATTATACACCATGGTTCATTAGTTAACCAAGTAATATGCATGATTCCGTTAATTGCCTATATGTTGACCATTATGCCCTTTTCACCATAAAACATGATTTTTGTAAATGTAAAAGAGTAGAAACCTTAGTTACTGAAATATAAACTTGTACCCAAAGTTTGACATCAGTTTGAGGTGTAGTTTGAGAGTTATGCTCATTAGCGTAAATTGAAAGCTTTATGTTAATTAAACGGCGTAATTAGCATATAGCCTATTTAAACCTACTTTTTGATATCAAACTTCTTACCCACTAATGTAATATATTATTTTGGGATTTTTGAAGATTTTTAATTTATTTTAGGCTGAGCATAACTTAGAGTCGTAAGCTTAATTCGGTAATTGTCGGTTTTGCCCTTACGGGCTATAAAATGAGTTTTACATATCTTTTCGACCCCAAACCAGTTGCTACTGATTACATATGATAAATAAATTATTTTAAGCCTTCTCGAATAATAAAAATATCAGTTTTCCATATAGAACCCGGAAACGGCTTCTAATCGCCTTATTAAGCGTTTTTTAACGCATAGTATGTACTAAAACTATTTTAAACACACAAGGGTTGATACCTACTAATATTTTAGGTAAATTATAATATTTTAATAGTAAGCAAAGGTTGTTTAACTCAGACTTCAGTTTTGAGCTTTTCGGCTTATGTGAACCAAAATGCCCCTACGGTGCATAGTTTGGTTATAATTGATAAATTTCACATATATACTTTACCCTACTGTTATAACTTATTAAATTGAGTATTTTTGCTGATTACATCAGACCTGTAACTCAGGTTAATACTTAAACTCTTTTATAACCTTATAAATGACCAAATTACCCCCCACGGGGCATAGTTTGTGTTTAAATTCATTTTGGGCATAATGGAAGGTATCCTACTGATATCACAACATATTTAAGGCATATTAACTTAGAAAACCTATAAATGACTCTCGCGGTCACCCGTTACGCCTCTTGCGCGTTCGGTTCGACTTATGTAACTAGTTTACATAAATTAGCCGAAACGGGTCAAACCTTATCGGTTTTACCCCAAAATTCAGAATGTGCCTAGATTACCCATATAAGGCAAGTCGTCAATCTTGTCGGGTCTAAATCACATTCTATTCCGGTCTTCGCCTTATCATGCGTTTGAACCGTATCTTCCTTTTGGAAACTAACCGGTCTAAGTCAAGACTTAATTAAAGACCTGTTAGGATTCTAATAGGTTATTAAAAACCTTTGTTCCAGATTAGGAGCCCAATAAAAGCTATCTGTACTTGCTGCTTTGATGTACGTCTGGGATTGAATTTATATTTAGCTCAGGTAAATACTTTTAACTTATTTTCCCTATACGGGCTTGGGTTACGGTATATAAAATACCACTTGGTCGGGCATCAAATCTTCCATCGTTTGGTGGTTAATTAAATAATTTGATCGGCCCGTTTAAATTGTTTTGTTTACTTAAAGCCTTTGGGGGGTTAATGACCATGTCCTGGATATCCTTGGCATCATTTTACGAAATGGCCACGACCTAAGCGCGGAGTGTAGGCGTACACTCGTCAGTGCATAAATAGATTATGTGGTGTGTCTATTGATCTTTAACCCGACACGATCCGGGCTACTGAACGCATAAGGAACATGTAATTCTTTTACGAGATTATATATTTAAATCATTATCCCAAGTTATAAAGAATTTGTGCCACGTGCATTCAAATCAATTTTATTAAAACCTTTTTCAAATGAGTCAGTTAATTGTATTTACCAGTGTAAACTGACGAATTTTCCAAAAGGCTAAATGCAGGTACTATACGTAATAGGCTGGCTACTCCAGGCATCAATAATCAAGTCTCGCAAGCTGTAGATGTTAAGTTTATTGAACGATATTATCTTTCTGTTTAAGATCCGCCTGTGGATCTATCTTACATTCCGTTGTAATATTTGATATTACTTTGAATCGGATTGTAATATATTTATCTTTTGCTTCCGCTGTGCATTTATATACTGTGTTGTTTGACTATGACGTTACCAACTACGTCACGATACTCCCCAACGGGCCCACCGGTGACTCGTGGAATTCGGGGTGTGACAGGTTGGTATCAGAGCCAACATTGAGTGAATTAAACACTATCTTTTTGTGTTTAATCTCAATGACACATTAGCACATTCCTTGACCTTCTGAGTCTAAACTTAACATAGGAATATTCTCAATCCTCATCTGGAAATTTTGCTTCCAATTTTTATATTGGATACGTCGCCAAGCGAAGAAGCCGTAATAGGAATTCTCCACACCCGGAGCCTTGAATTGCTGACCTTCGTACAACGGCTAGGATGAAACGTGCAACCAAGGAGAAAGCATTCGGAAATAAAATGAAGAAGAAACTCCTTTTGCTGAAGATCGTTTCCTTAAAAGTCCTTATAACGATATTTATCTTTTAGTCCCTTCGAGGACAACATTATTCCTTTCAAGTCTCGTTTAGGGCAACCTTGAACTTTTTACTTTTATAGTGGAATGACTAAATATTCATCCTAATCAGGAAATATGAAATAAATGAAAAAAAATATAACATTTCCTTTTATAAGATCTACCATTATAATAAAATGACAAAATCTAAAAAGGGACAAGACCTAGCCTCGTGTCATTATTAAGACCCGGCCAAGATGGCAGTTCCTCAATTTAGGTTCAAATCCTTATTAACATCCCGAGTTAGGATTGTTCTGCGTTTATTATTAAAAAGGAATCTTAAAGGTAAACCTAGCCTATATGACGAGGCCAAGATGGTAGGACCTATTCAAGAGATTCAAATCCTAGTTAACACCTAAGAACGTGTTAGCACTCTTAACAGATGTGATTCGAGAAAATCACGACAGTCATTCTTATATTGGATTCTTCCAATTTTCTTATCTAGTCTATTGATTTAGAAATCATGGCTTATATCATCCTATAAGATGATCATATTATAAACATCCCTTAGAAAGGAAATGCCTACGGGCTATAGTTAATGTCCTCTGAGACTAAAGGCAGTGGTAGCCTACAACTCCCTGTCAAGAAATAGTAATGAACTTTGATTCATACCTAAATGCCTCGATCCCAAACGATCATGGCTTATAAATTAAACTTGTCCACGTGACTAGGCCTTCTGTGCTATTACTAACTTATAAATTTGCCTCGATTCTCTGAAATCATGGCTTATAAATTAAACTTGTCCTTGTGACTTGACTTTTTGTGCTATAGTTATATTTTAATTAAATCCAGGATAATATTAATAAAAATCCTGAATAAAAATAAATATCATTCATTTCCTGCCAGTATAAATATTAAAAGAGAATCTTAAAAGGTTTGACCTAGCTTGAATGTCATTGAAGACCTAGCTAAGATGGTAAAACCTGTTTAAAAAGAGATTCAGATCCTCGTTAACATCTGAAAATGTGTTAACACTCCCGACAACAGTGATGTGATAAAATCACACTTGTCATCCTTATATTTGGAGTTTTCTAAATCCCTTAATTAGCGTAAATGATCAATAGGAATCATGGCTAGTAAACGTCTGTGACACCTCGAGTTTCCAAGATTTCTATCTTCGCATTTATTGCGCGTTAAATGTTTAAGTTGTTTGTTAATACGACTTATTTGTTTCACAACTGTGCACGTTTGTAGTATGTTAATCGTAATGTGATTGATATGTTGTATACGGTATGCCTTATAAGTGTGTATTGATGTATGTCTTAAATTTAATTTATGTGTTGTATAATTTACACAAGGCATCTGTTAGGCCAAACACCCTCACCCACACATCAATGAAATCACCCTAGTGGTGAAAACACCTTGTGTGTTTTCGTCCACTAGTGGACCAACGAAAACAGAGATGGGCCTTGGCCCAGTATTGAGTTATTATATATTTATTTTATAAACAATCTTCTCCGAGAAGTTTCTCACTTGTCAAACCTTATCCCATTGTTTCTCTCTCTACCTCTGAAACCCAACAAACAGAATTCCTCATTTGAAGCCAAACCTCTGTTTAATTCTCGGTTAGTGATTTTCATGATTCAGTTGTTTTAGATGCATATCGTATGATTATTGGATGTTTAATCATGATGTATGTATATATTTATATATGTGATTATGTGATCGATCATTGTGTGCTTGTTAGATAATTATTATCTATGAACTGTCTGTATATTTGATGTTTTGATCAACAGTGGGTCTATGTTAATGAATGATAAACTGATTAAATTGGGATCCCGGTATCGCATGATGTTGGCAAATTATATTACATATCAATGATTGATTAATGACTTGTAAATGATTAATCATGTAACTGTAATGGGAATTATAGTTGCTGGGTTTTTGTTACTGTAAGTGTTGTTGAAGATGATGAGGAAACCAACGAAATCACTAAGGGATTTCGGCACCCTAGTGATTTCGTCACACACATGCTCAACGAAAACACCCCCCCCCCCCACAATAATAAACTGGACGAAATCACTAAAGGTGATTTCGGCCCATAAAGTGATTTCGGCCCAGATAAGATCTCGGCCCAATGAGGGTTTTCGGCACATAAGGGATTTCGGCCAAGCTAGGGATTTCGCCACTTTGGTGATTTCATTTTATTGTTTGCTGTTAACTTGTTAAGTTTGTTAGTTAGTTAACTCTGTTAAGTGAGTAACTCTGTTAAGTAAATAACTCAGTTTAATTAATCTGTCTATTACCTCTGTTAAGTATGTTAAGTGGATTAACTAGTTCAGGCATATTAAATCTGTTAACCTCAGTTAGTTAATAGTTCCGATTTATGTCAACTCTATTAACTGTGTAACCATGATATATGTATTAATCCAGCTAAACTGTTAACTCTGTTAAGTGTATGATTGTACAGTCATATTAGAATAAACTACAAAAGACCTTTATGTGTAACATGGATTGTTTAAGCATGATTAACTGTTGTGTGTTATATGATATTAATGTGACACTAGTTTCATGTGAAACATTGCGAACGTGAACTGATTGAGTATACGTGCGCTATAGGACTTGACTGATTAATTGTGAGCACTTAACTTAGCATACCGAGCAAAACAAGGTGAGTTCACACTCTTACCAAGGCATGGGATTCCCGGGGTTGAGAATGGGTTGATTGATTATTTATGCTTAAGAGTTATCGGAATTACATACCATAGGCCTCGGGAGAGGAAGGTTAATGGTAGATACTACTAGACTAGTGATACATATACTTCTCTTCGCACACATGCCGGGATCGGCCACGATACTAGAACAATCTTCGCAAACATGCCTGGAATGGCCGCGAACTATACTTTAATCTTCGCAAACATGCCTGGAGGGCCGCGATACAAATATACCTAGTCTAGAGAACATATGGGAAACCCCCACTAAACTTCGCAAACATGCCTAGAGGGCCGCGATACCATTACATACGATACATGATTACTAAACGAACTTACGGTTTACGATACGAACATTATAACTAAATAACCAACTGTGAACTCGCTCAACTAGTTGTTGACTCTCTGTTACATGCCTTGCAGGACCATAGGTACTCTTGGAGATTGCACGGGAGGCGCGGTCGTTGTGGACACGGATTTTTGGATGTTATGATACACTTTTTGTGACACTTCAACTAAATACTTATGCTGGGTTTTTACATTATTGCTTCCGCTCCACACTTGTTTATGTTTGGTTTTGAAAACACCTATTGTATTGATGAATGACTTTTACTATTTACTTATGTTCAATATGATTGGTGGCTTGATCCTGGTCATGTCACGCCTCCAAGCGGTGGTACTCCGCGTGTGGATTTTGGGGGTGTGACAGATTGGTATCAGAGCCATTGGTTATAGAGAACTCGGTTTTAATAAGGGGAAAACGTTTTTATTAAAACCAAACTACAACCAGAACAGTGCTCAACGATCCACAACGACGCCTCGCTCCACGTGCAAGACTCAACATCCTAGGTAATATGGTACATGTCTTATTGCCTACTTGCTAGAATTGCATAGAACTTTGCTCCGGGTATGCTTAGATTAACGTAACACTATTGCATGAGAACACTTGTGTGCTTACTCTCTTCTGTCATCGCACTACTCGCGAACCTCTCTCACCTATGTTACATTTGCTATGAAGATCATGGCTGGACGCATTAACATGACACAAGCCCAGTTGACGGCTCTTATTAACGAACGAGTTGCTGCGGCACTTGCAGCCGCACAAGAAGGAGGTATACCCTGCAGTTGTAACTCACACTAGGATCTTTAGATCCTACACTCCTAAAACAACTCTTGTGCTTAATCTTGTCCTGGTTCTTATACACAACAGGTCAGCACGCTCAGCCACCTGTTTGCACCTTCAAAACTTTCATGGACTGTCGTCCTACTACTTTTAGTGGCACGGAAGGAGCGGTTGGACTCCTCCATTGGTTTGAAAAGCTCGAGTCCGTATTTGAAATGTGTGAATGCCCTGAGGCTCGCAGGGTGAAGTACGCCACTGGTACTCTAGAAGGCATTGCGCTGACTTGGTGGAATGCGCAAGTTCAGATGTTAGGGTTGGCTGTTGCTAACGCCACACCCTGGAATGATTTTAAGGAATTGATCAAAGAGGAATACTGTAGCCGTGATGACATTCATAAGCTGGAGGTAGAGTTTTACCACTTGAAAATGACGGGGTCAGAAATTGAAGCGTACACCAGAAGATCGAATGAGTTGGCTATTCTGTGTCCTACTATGGTAGACCCTCCCATTAAGCGTATCGAACTGTATCTCAATGGTCTGGTGCCGGAGATTCAAAGTCACGTAACCTCAGCGAATCTTGGCACCATTCAACAGATCGTCAAGCTAGCTCATCGCCTCACCGATCAGGCGGTGGAACAGAACAGGCTGCCTAAACGTATCAGCGCTACTACTACCGCTACCACTCCAGCTACTCCTGCTAATCCCAGTGACAACAAGCGGAAATGGGAAGGGGATTCCAGCAGGGGTTCAGCTACCGTACAGTCTCAAGCACAGCAGCAGCGCAAGACTAGTGATTACCAGAGTCCGAGTCAGCAATCGTCTGGTGGTCAGGGGCAGAGTGGATATCGGGGAATTCATCCACTGTGTAACAGGTGCAACAGACACCACAGTGGTCAGTGTCGTAAAGGCCGCTGTCAGAGATGTCTAAGGGTAGGTCATGAAGCTAAAGATTGCAGGAGCTCAAGGCCTGCGAATCAGAACCAGCAACAACAGCCACCAGTTCCACGAAACCCGCCACAGCAACAACAACAAGGAAATAGGGCATGCTTTCAGTGTGGGGCTGAAGGCCACTTCAAGCGGAACTGCCCCCAGTTAAACCAGAATCAGAATAACAACAACAATAATCAGGGCAATGGGAACAACAATGGGGGAAACAACAACAACAATGGTGCTAAGGGTCGTGCATTTGTGATTGGTCAGGGTGATGCAAGGAACGATCCTCATGTGGTTATGGGTAAGTTTCTTCTCGACGACTTTTATGTTACTGTATTATTTGATTCGGGTGCGGATACCAGTTATATGTCTCTGAAAGTTAGTCAAATGCTTAAACGCGCACCAACACTTTTGAACATCAAACATGTCGTAGAGCTAGCTAACGGTAAAAGTCTAGAAGCCACACACATAGTTCAGGGTTGTAATCTTATCCTCGCTGGTCAAACTTTCTCTATCGATCTCATTCCTATAACTCTGAGTAGTTTTGATATCGTCATTGGTATGGATTGGTTATCCCAACAACAAGCAGAGATCCTATGCAAGGAGAAGGTCATTCGTATTCCCCGTACTGGCAAAGAACCTCTCGAAGTTCAAGGCGATAAGAGTGGTGTCGTGAGTGGCATCATCTCCTTCTTGAAGGCTCAGAAGTGTCTGCGAAAGGGCCACATAGCTATTTTAGCACTCGTTACTGATACATCGACGACAGAGAAAAAGATTGGGGATATTCCTGTAGTACACGACTTTCCTCAAGTGTTTCCTGAAGAGTTACCTGGGCTACCGCCCCATCGCCAGGTCGAATTTCAGATCGAGCTAGCTCCAGGAGCAGCACCCATAGCTCGAGCGCCTTACCGCTTAGCTCCAACTGAACTGGAAGAACTGTCTAAGCAATTGCAAGAACTCTTGGAAAAGGGTTTCATACGTCCTAGCTCTTCGCCCTGGGGAGCTCCAGTATTATTTGTGAAGAAGAAAGACGGTACCTTCCGCATGTGTATAGACTATCGCGAACTGAACAAGGTGACTGTGAAGAATCGTTATCCACTTCCACGCATCGACGACTTATTCGACCAGTTGCAGGGGTCGAGCTATTACTCAAAGATTGACCTGAGGTCAGACTATCATCAATTGAGAGTCCGAGATGAGGACGTCTCCAAAACAGCATTCAGAACTCGCTACGGCCACTACGAGTTTCTAGTCATGCCATTCGGGCTAACGAACGCGCCTGCGGTTTTCATGGATCTTATGAACAGGGTGTGCAAACCTTATCTTGACAAGTTTGTTATTGTCTTCATCGATGACATCCTGATCTATTCGAAGAGTCAAGAGGAACACGAGCATCATTTACGACTTATTTTGGAACTCTTACGAACGGAACAGCTATACGCTAAGTTTTCAAAATGTGACTTCTGGCTTCGTGAAGTCCACTTTCTAGGCCACGTGGTAAACAAGGATGGGATTCATGTCGATCCATCCAAGGTAGATTCGATCAAGAACTGGCCTGCACCTCGCACACCGACAGAAATACGCCAATTCTTGGGTTTGGCGGGTTATTACAGACGGTTCATCAAAGACTTCTCAAAGATTGCACAGCCGCTTACATTACTGACACAGAAAGGTGTTGCTTATCGTTGGAGTAATACACAGGAAACAGCGTTTCAGCACTTAAAGGATAGACTTTGTAGTGCACCTATCCTCTCATTGCCTGAAGGCACGGACGATTTTGTAGTCTACTGTGACGCATCCATCCAAGGTCTTGGATGTGTGTTGATGCAACGGGATAAAGTTATTGCTTATGCTTCACGCCAACTTAAGATTCACGAACGGAATTACACCACACATGATCTAGAGCTGGGAGCCGTTGTTTTTGCGCTCAAGATATGGCGACATTACCTGTATGGCACTAAATGCACCATCTACACCGATCACAGGAGTCTTGAGTATATATTCAAGCAGAAGGAATTGAACATGCGACAACGTAGATGGGTTGAACTACTGAACGATTACGAATGTGCTATAAAGTACCATCCGGGCAAAGCCAATGTGGTGGCCGACGCCCTCAGTCGAAAGGATACTACACCTAGGCGTGTACGAGCGTTGCAACTCACTATTCAGTCTAGTCTTCCTTCACAGATACGAGATGCTCAGGTAGAAGCATTGAAACCAGAAAACGTCAGGGCTGAAGCCCTATGCGGCTCAAGGCAACGGTTAGAACAAAAGGCAGACGACGCCTACTATGTAACAGGACGCATTTGGGTCCCACACTATGGCAACTTACGCGAGCTTGTAATGGAAGAAGCTCATAAGTCTCGCTACTCAGTACATCCTGGTTCGGATAAGATGTACCACGACCTCAGAACTACATATTGGTGGCCTAGCATGAAGGCCCACATAGCAACTTACGTTAGCAAGTGTTTGACTTATGCGAGAGTCAAAGCGGAATATCAGAAACCATCAGGCCCACTCCAACAACCTGAGATACCACAATGGAAATGGGAACAAATTTCCATGGATTTTGTTACTGGCCTACCTAGATCTCAACGTGGGAATGATACTATTTGGGTGATCGTGGATCGACTCACAAAGTCTGCTCACTTCTTGGCTATCAAGGAAATGGATAAGTTCTCCACTCTAGCAGACGTATACCTTAAAGAAGTTGTCTCGAGGCACGGAGTGCCCACCTCTATTATTTCTGATCGTGACGCACGTTTTACCTCAGAACTGTGGCAAGCAATGCACAAATCTTTTGGCTCTCGTTTAGACATGAGCACAGCTTATCATCCTCAGACAGATGGGCAGTCTGAGCGCACTATTCAAACTCTAGAAGACATGCTTCGGGCGTGCGTAATTGACTTTGGAAATGGCTGGGAAAAACATCTGCCACTTGTGGAATTTTCATACAATAACAGTTACCACACCAGCATTAAAGCTGCTCCATTTGAGGCATTGTACGGGCGTAAATGCCGATCACCTCTTTGTTGGGCAGAGGTGGGTGACAGTCAGATCACAGGTCTAGAAATGGTAGTTGATACTACTGAAAAGATTGCTCTAATACGGCAACGCATGGCGGCAGCTCGTGACCGTCAGAAAGCATACGCCGATAAAGACAGGAAACTACTCGAGTTCCAGGTTGGGGATCGAGCGTTACTCAAAGTTTCACCCTGGAAGGGTGTTGTTCGTTTTGGCAAAAGGGGCAAACTCAATCCACGATACGTTGGACCATTTGAAGTCATTGAGAAAATAGGCAAAGTGGCCTACAGACTGAACTTACCAGCTGAACTCAGTGCAGTTCACAACGTCTTTCATGTGTCGAATCTGAAGAAGTGTCTGTCAGATGAGACCCTCATAGTTCCTTTGAAGGAGCTCACTATCGACGAACGATTGCATTTCGTCGAAGAACCAGTTGAAATCACGGACCGAGATGTTAAGGTCCTCAAGAACACCAGAATACCTCTTGTTCGAGTTCGTTGGAACTCCCGTCGTGGCCCAGAGTTTACCTGGGAACGAGAAGACCAAATGGAACTCAAATATCCCCAGTTGTTCGAAAACAATACAACTACTACTGAGGCTGAAGCTACTACAGAATTTCGGGAAGAAATTCCAAATCAACGGGGGGATAATGTGACACCCCAGGAGAACCAGTAAACGATAACTTACCTAGCTTCCTCAGTAACCGCATGCTAAATTTCGGGACAAAATTTCTTCCAAGTTGGGGATAATGTGACACCTCGAGTTTCCAAGATTTCTATCTTCGCATTTATTGCGCGTTAAATGTTTAAGTTGTTTGTTAATACGACTTGTTTGTTTCACAACTGTGCACGTTTGTAGTATGTTAATCGTAATGTGATTGATATGTTGTATACGGTATGCCTTATAAGTGTGTATTGATGTATGTCTTAAATTTAATTTATGTGTTGTATAATTTACACAAGGCATCTGTTAGGCCAAACACCCTCACCCACACATCAATGAAATCACCCTAGTGGTGAAAACACCTTGTGTGTTTTCGTCCACTAGTGGACCAACGAAAACAGAGATGGGCCTTGGCCCAGTATTGAGTTATTATATATTTATTTTATAAACAATCTTCTCCGAGAAGTTTCTCACTTGTCAAACCTTATCCCATTGTTTCTCTCTCTACCTCTGAAACCCAACAAACAGAATTCCTCATTTGAAGCCAAACCTCTGTTTAATTCTCGGTTAGTGATTTTCATGATTCAGTTGTTTTAGATGCATATCGTATGATTATTGGATGTTTAATCATGATGTATGTATATATTTATATATGTGATTATGTGATCGATCATTGTGTGCTTGTTAGATAATTATTATCTATGAACTGTCTGTATATTTGATGTTTTGATCAACAGTGGGTCTATGTTAATGAATGATAAACTGATTAAATTGGGATCCCGGTATCGCATGATGTTGGCAAATTATATTACATATCAATGATTGATTAATGACTTGTAAATGATTAATCATGTAACTGTAATGGGAATTATAGTTGCTGGGTTTTTGTTACTGTAAGTGTTGTTGAAGATGATGAGGAAACCAACGAAATCACTAAGGGATTTCGGCACCCTAGTGATTTCGTCACACACATGCTCAACGAAAACACCCCCCCCCCCCACAATAATAAACTGGACGAAATCACTAAAGGTGATTTCGGCCCATAAAGTGATTTCGGCCCAGATAAGATCTCGGCCCAATGAGGGTTTTCGGCACATAAGGGATTTCGGCCAAGCTAGGGATTTCGCCACTTTGGTGATTTCATTTTATTGTTTGCTGTTAACTTGTTAAGTTTGTTAGTTAGTTAACTCTGTTAAGTGAGTAACTCTGTTAAGTAAATAACTCAGTTTAATTAATCTGTCTATTACCTCTGTTAAGTATGTTAAGTGGATTAACTAGTTCAGGCATATTAAATCTGTTAACCTCAGTTAGTTAATAGTTCCGATTTATGTCAACTCTATTAACTGTGTAACCATGATATATGTATTAATCCAGCTAAACTGTTAACTCTGTTAAGTGTATGATTGTACAGTCATATTAGAATAAACTACAAAAGACCTTTATGTGTAACATGGATTGTTTAAGCATGATTAACTGTTGTGTGTTATATGATATTAATGTGACACTAGTTTCATGTGAAACATTGCGAACGTGAACTGATTGAGTATACGTGCGCTATAGGACTTGACTGATTAATTGTGAGCACTTAACTTAGCATACCGAGCAAAACAAGGTGAGTTCACACTCTTACCAAGGCATGGGATTCCCGGGGTTGAGAATGGGTTGATTGATTATTTATGCTTAAGAGTTATCGGAATTACATACCATAGGCCTCGGGAGAGGAAGGTTAATGGTAGATACTACTAGACTAGTGATACATATACTTCTCTTCGCACACATGCCGGGATCGGCCACGATACTAGAACAATCTTCGCAAACATGCCTGGAATGGCCGCGAACTATACTTTAATCTTCGCAAACATGCCTGGAGGGCCGCGATACAAATATACCTAGTCTAGAGAACATATGGGAAACCCCCACTAAACTTCGCAAACATGCCTAGAGGGCCGCGATACCATTACATACGATACATGATTACTAAACGAACTTACGGTTTACGATACAAACATTATAACTAAATAACCAACTGTGAACTCGCTCAACTAGTTGTTGACTCTCTGTTACATGCCTTGCAGGACCATAGGTACTCTTGGAGCTTGCACGGGAGGCGCGGTCGTTGTAGGCACGGATTTTTGGATGTTATGATACACTTTTTGTGACACTTCAACTAAATACTTATGCTGGGTTTTTACATTATTGCTTCCGCTCCACACTTGTTTATGTTTGGTTTTGAAAACACCTATTGTATTGATGAATGACTTTTACTATTTACTTATGTTCAATATGATTGGTGGCTTGATCCTGGTCATGTCACGCCTCCAAGCGGTGGTACTCCGCGTGTGGATTTTGGGGGTGTGACAACGTCGAACATGATGTACGCATCAAGACATCCATTTGGGATGTATACTTATGGGCAAAGGTGTATACATGAAAAGATAGTTTTTATTTCATAAATTCTTGTCAAGACAATGAACTATGAAATTTTCCGATCCAAAGGAATCATCGATTATGTTTTAGATTTTTCCCTAGTGACAAGGCCCTGTGCCATCAAGAGTCCTTGGGAACAAGCTCTTGTGCTATATAAAATGTCAGTGCGACATTGACAGTCGTGATTTATGTCCCCTGTCTAACAAATATGAAGGATTATATTCTGTTTACACGCCAAGGATGGTTTATTTAAAAACCTAGGCAGAACATAATCAAATAACTTAAATACTATCTTTTGGCCTATATGGTTTATTTACACCATAGCTATTTAATCAACAAATTCGATAATTCACCATATAATTAAATCAATTATTACTAATTGGTTTGTAGCCTTCAAAACTTCACCATGCTTGACTCCTCTGAAGCTCACAATCGTCCAGTTAATCAGAATGATGATACAAGACTGAATTTAACAGGCGCCGAGTTACAGGCTATGTTAGATACAACTGTAAACAAGGCCGTGAACCGAGCGTTAAGGGATCATAAGTGAAAGTACGATAATACCCCGAATAAAGGTTACAAAAAGGGTAGGACCAGTTCGAGCTATAACCAGTCCAAGCCAAAGAAGGCAAAACCCGAATGTGGAACCTGTGGGAAGAAGCACTTTGGAAAATGTTTCTATGATCAGACCAGGGGATGTGTTATCTGTAAGGAGATGGATCACAAGATCCATGAATGCAAGGACCTGAGGAACAACCAGCGGTCAGGTGAAAAGACCAAATGCAAAATCTGTAGGAAATACCACCTCGGGAAATGCAAATTGGAATCTCAGCCTCTACCCTGTGGAATCTGCAAGGCCAAGGAACATAAGACCTTGGATTACAAGAGATTGGGAGACGCAACCTGCTATGGTTGCAATGAAATAGGGCACATCAAAACTAATTGCCCTAATAAAACCAAGAAGTCTGGCGAGGCTAAGAAGACCAAAACCGGAAACTCTCAAATGGATACTCAAGAGGCTATTCAGGATGACAAGGTCACAACAGGTACTTTCTATATAAAAAACGCTCATGTTAGAGTATTATTTGATTCAGGTTCAGATAAGTCTTCCGTAGACAATAGATTTTGTAAGTTATTAAATCTACCTGTTAAAACTCTAAGCGTTAAGTATAAAGTAAAATTGACCGATAGTACCTCAGAGACTGCTTCAGCAATTTTAGCTGGATGTTATATGTCCGTTAGGAATCATTCTTTTCCACTGTCCTTGCTTCATTAAAATAGCGGGACTCGATATAATAATAGAAGATGAGTTGGTCATCCTGTAGCCAAACCTATACTTTGTGTAATGAGAAGCAAGTAGTTATCAAGACTCCTTATGGTGAGCCTTTGACCATTCAAGGAGATACTGGGTATGGATTGCCCAAGCACTTGTTAAATTTGGTGTTTAATACCAAAGATTCGAGTATGGAAAACTCAAAAAATACAAACAACAGTTGCGATGCTGGGGATGCGACAAATGTTAATGGTGCATCCGATGTGAACCTCAATGTTAATGGAGTTAATCTCCAAAACTGTAATTAACGCAGCTATTAGAAAGGCTATGAGAAAAGTCATGAAAAGGTTGAGAATCTGAATGATGTTCGCTTTAAAACACATGTCGCTGCTCATAAGAAGAGCTATATTCATACTTCAAATACGATGAATAAACTAAACAAAATCATATATGGCAAGGAGCCCCATTTTAGGATGTACTTAAAAGTACTTCGTCTCTTAGAAGTCAAGAGACCTCAATAATAATAAGGGACCATCGATTTCAGGAAATTGATGGATGAAGTAGAAACCATTTGGTATATCAGCAATTATGCTGGAAGGGACATGGTAAGGTATACATCACAGTCATTCGATGGCAATACCCGTAATTAGTAAGGACATTTATAAAGTCCACAAGAAAGATCCCTTACATAATATGGGATGGTCCAAGTTTTAAGGGCACATTAAGGTTTCCAAGCCTGCTTATTATAAATCCTTTATGGATCTACCTCAGCTACTCACGTTTTATAGATTAAGAAACGACCAGTCAAAGCTGAGACTGTCCTAAAGTTATCTAAGATTTTACAGCTAAGTTTAGAAGGATTAAGAATGGAGGCGTTTAACCCTCATGTTGAATGATTAGAGGCAGCTCACATTAGGAATGTCACCAGATAAATCCTTGTTTGTGATTTTATTGCTAGAAATAACATGTGGTTTCTGGTGCTGTTAAGTCTCTCATAAGACCATAAACTTAGCAAACTTTTAGAAAATTTTTCCCTGTAAGAACCCTAGATGTTAAGTGTAAGGTAGAACCTTCAGTCGTAGAATTTTAGAAGTATCCCCTCTCTAGGTGTAATGCGTCAGCATTTAGAGTTGATATCTCTTTGATCTCTAACGATTGCGAATACCAAACGGTATGATGAACAGCACCGTATGATGATTGGTATATCTTAATAAGTTCCATAGATTGCTTCCATGCCTGATCAGTATGGAGGTTTAATGCATGGGATCACAAAGATATTCCGAGAGGTCATATAGTACTAAAATCAACTAATGGTATTCAAGGGAGATATCCATAACGAAATTGTCCAAGTAAATGTTCCCGGTTAAGGAAATTCGTGGAATTGTAACATACAGGTGTCACTTATTTGACACAAGCATTGATGGATGAATTGGAGCCTGAGATTTGGAAAATCTCTGTAATCTCCTTATACCTAAGTATCTTCTCATAAGTTTTCCCTGCTTACCTCCTGAGAGGCAGGTAGAGTTAAGATTAACATCCCGCTGTGGGCTGGAGTATTGTGAAAACTCCATGTTGATTATGGAATAATCAAAACCCTGATTAAGTAGGTTTTAAGACATAGGCTCATATAGCCTGACTCAATATTCTGAGGGTTTTATGTTATTGAATAAGAAAGGCGGTTCATATTGCTTATATATTAATTACCGCAACCCTAATTAGGCAATGATTGAGAATCGCCATCAGCTGCCCAGGATCATCGAATTGTTCGACCAACTGTAAGGATTAGCTACTCCTTAAGATTGGTTTTGAGCAATGGTTGGAATAACCATCTCCCCTTAAGATAAGCTTTTCCATAATAGTTGCTATATAAGTATCAAGGTGGCACCCTTGGAGACCTTGTATAAAGGAAATATCAAAACATCCGTTAGATGGATGAGACTTTGGGAAGTTCACTTATAAGGATCTGAAGGTTGCATTGGAAACAACCAATAAGATTCATACAAATCCCTAACCATCTGTAAGTTGCCAGTATTAGGCAGAATATCAAGAATTAATGAAAGTAGCAAACCTCCTAAGATCTTGTTAAAGAATAAGGCTCAACAAAAGATACCACCCAGGAAGGGTGTGCCAATTTGTTAAATAATCATGCTAGTTAAGCTCTGAATATATAGAATCATTCGAAGGAAATCGAATGTATCAAGATCAAAATAACTTACAAGCTAAAACCTATTTAAGGAGCAAGGCGGAGCTCGCAATACATCGCACACTAGTGACAGAAGGATGTGTTTCACCAATAAGTCAAGGAGCACTATCGCATAATAATATACAGATCTATGATATGATGAGCAACATGAGTCGATTAAGGATCGACAGGATTAGAAGCTCCAAAAAGATACATATACCTATTATAAGGGTCAATTGGAGTGCCTTAGAGGCTCAAAGGTACTGGGGAAGATTAAGGCCAATAAAAGGCAGAAAATACATCCTTTACTTTAACAAATCTCGAGGTCGAGATTTCTTTTAAGGGGGTGAGGATGTAACACCTCGAAAATTCACGTCCTATAATGTATTGACACGTGTCATAAGCTTGAACGTGTGAAAGAATACTCTAGAGGGACTAAAGTTGACAAACATGAAAAGTATGTGAATATAAGGGTTCAAATTGTCAACAATGGATAAATATACTTTACAATAACCCTACATAATTTTTATACCTTCAAAAGAATAAATCATGGATCATACGAAGCTAAATATGAAAAAAAGTGGGAGATTACAAACCACAGGGGTTAAATGTGTCAACATGTTTAAAGTATACCTCTGAATGACCTTTTAGCAAACCCGAAGCTTTGTAACGATTAATTATGCTCACTAGAATGTGTGATAAAAATTTCATAAAGTTTCGCTATCGTATGAGAAAGTTATGATCAAATTCGTATACAAGGGGTTAAAGCGTCAACGTTGAAAGTTAGGACTTTTTCGGGTAACAATAAAGTTAACCGAGGACTAAACAAAGTGGGTAAATGTCTTAAATCCCTTATAAGTCAATTTGGAGGGTTCAAAGTGCAAGAAATAAAGTCGTAGCAAAGTTCCCAAGAGCCAAGGACCAAAGCGTAAAAATCAAAAGTTGAAGATTTGATCAGAAGGGGCCTCGCGCCAGGCGACGGCCCTGGGGGGGGGGGGGGGGCTACGCGTGCCGCGAGGGGCTGTCTGCTCCGAATTTGTTGGGTTCTTGTCTTCCATTTGCATTCTAACCGACTTATAAACGTTTTTCCTCATATTGGACGACCCCTAAACAACCCCTAGACATTTAGGGACACTTGTTAGTGATCAAACATCAATGGTAGACCTTGTTGTCAACAATCTATGAAGATATGAACACTATAAAAGGCCACAAGGTTGCAACCATTTCTTCACACCTTCATTCTGCAATTGAGGAGCTTTCTGGAGATTAAGAGCAGACCCAAGTCCTTCCTAATCAAGCTTAGGACTTCGGTAAGTATGCTTAACCTTTCTTAGTTAAGTTTTTGCTTAGTTTTAGCTTAAAAGTCAAACCGTCATAAATAACGGTTGACTTAGCAATTAATCACTAACGGTCCAGTGATTTTTCAAATTGAAAGTAGTTATAAGTTGGTAATTATGTGGGCATTAAACCCTTAAAAGGGCACCCTCTGATTCCCACTCTAACTAGGTCAAATGTCGGGTCAAACTTGTTATTAAAAAGTCAACAGAATGCTTATTTTTCAATTTAAGCATAATTAGCAATGTAGAACCCATATAACCTGTTTGATCATTAATATAACTTGGTAATTAGTGTAAGAACATGTTTAAACATGTTCAACCCGACAATTTTATGTTTAGACCCGGTTCGGAACCGGAAGTCGCAAAACTTTGACTTTTGCTTTGACTTCAGTTCTGACCCGATTTAGTAGGATTTGGAATTGCCTTAGAGCTTCCTTAGGACCAGGCTACATGCTAGTATAACCCTCTGTGATTATACACCATGGTTCATTAGTTAACCAAGTAATATGCATGATTCCGTTAATTGCCTATATGTTGACCATTATGCCCTTTTCACCATAAAACATGATTTTTGAAAATGTAAAAGAGTAGAAACCTTAGTTACTGAAATATAAACTTGTACCCAAAGTTTGACATCAGTTTGAGGTGTAGTTTGAGAGTTATGCTCATTAGCGTAAATTGAAAGCTTTATGTTAATTAAACGGCGTAATTAGCATATAGCCTATTTAAACCTAATTTTTGATATCAAACTTCTTACCCACTAATGTAATATATTATTTTGGGATTTTTGAAGATTTTTAATTAATTTTAGGCTGAGCATAACTTAGAGTCGTAAGCTTAATTCGGTAATTGTCGGTTTTGCCCTAACGGGCTATAAAATGAGTTTTACATATCTTTTCGACCCCAAACCAATTGCTACTGATTACATATGATAAATAAATTATTTTAAGCCTTTTGGAATAATAAAAATATCAGTTTTCCATATAGAACCTGGAAACGGCTTCTAATCGCCTTATTAAGCGTTTTTAACGCATAGTATGTACTAAAACTATTTTAAACATACAAGGGTTGATACCTACTGATATTTTAGGTAAATTATAATATTTTAACAGTAAGCAAAGGTTGTTTAACTCAGACTTCAGTTTTGAGCTTTTCGGCTGTGAAATTACCAAAATGCCCTACGGTGCATAGTTTGGTTATAATTGATAAATTTCACATATATACTTTACGCTACTGTTATAACTAATTAAATTGAGTATTTTTGCTGATTACATCAGACCTGTAACTCAGGTTAATACTTAAACTCTTTTATAACCTTATAAATGACCAAATTACCCCCACGGGGCATAGTTTGTGTTTAAATTCATTTTGGGCATAATGGAAGGTATCCTACTGATATCACAACATATTTAAGGCATATTAACTTAGAAAACCGGTAAATGACTCTCGCGGTCACCCGTTACGCCTCTTGCGCGTTCGGTTCGGCTTATGTAACTAGTTTACATAAATTAGCCGAAACGGGTCAAACCTTATCGGTTTTACCCCAAAATTCAGAATGTGCCTAGATTACCCATATAAGGCAAGTCGTCAATCTTGTCGGGTCTAAATCACATTCTATTCCAGTCTTCGCCTTATCATGCGTTTGAACCGTATCTTCCTTTTGGAAACTAACCGGTCTAAGTCAAGACTTAATTAAAGACCCGTTAGGATTCTAATAGGTTATTAAAAACCTTCGTTCCAGATTAGGAGCCCAGTAAAATCTATCTGTACTTGCTGATTTGATGTACGGCTGGGATTGAATTTATATTTAGCTCAGGTAAATACTTTTAACTTATTTTCCCTATACGGGCTTGGGTTACGGTATATAAAATACCGCTTGGTCGGGCATCAAATCTTCCATCGTTTGGTGGTTAATTGAATAATTTGATCGGCCCGTTTAAATTGTTTTGTTTACTTAAAGCCTTTGGGGGGGTTAATGACCATGTCCCGGATATACTTGGCATCATTTTACGAAATGGCCACGACCTAAGCGTGGAGTGTAGGCGTACACTCGTCAGTGCATAAATAGATTATGTGGTGTGTCTATTGATCTTTAACCCGACAAGATCTGGGCTACTGAACGCATAAGGAACATGTAATTCTTTTACGAGATTATATATTTAAATAATTATCCCAAGTTATAAAGAGTTTGTGCCACGTGCATTCAAATCAATTTTATTAAAACCTTTTCAAATGAGTCAGTTAATTGTATTTACCAGTGTAAACTGACGTATTTTCCAAAAGGCTAAATGCAGGTACTATACGTAATAGGCTGGCTACTCCAGGCATCAATAATCAAGTCTCGCAAGCTTTAGATGTTAAAGTCTGTTGAACGATATTATCTTTCTGTTTAAGATCCGCCTGTGGATCCATCTTACATTCCGTTGTAATATTTGATATTACTTTGAATCGGATTGTAATATATTTATCTTTTGCTTCCGCTGTGCATTTATATATTGTGTTGTTTGACTATGACGTTACCAACTATGTCACGATACTCCCCACCGGGCCCACCGGTGACTCGTGGAATTCGGGGTGTGACACCCGGATTGTATGTATTGCTGTAAGGGTTGTTCTGCAGCCTCACCTGATTACTCACAAAATCCACTTCTTCTTGGTCCTCATACACGACTCCCTGAAAGCATGCACCCGGCTCATGTGACACTCCGCACTGGTCACACCCTGAACTAGCTTGCGCAGCTATCTGGGACTGATCGAATTTCGCTGAAAGAGCTGAGATTTGTGCAGTAATGGCTGTGTAGTCGTCCACAACGTGAACTCCTGGGCGAGGTGATGATGATGTTGTTGTTGTCCAGCCTCTATCTCCTTCTCGATACGAGCTAGACTTCAATACAGCTTTTTCTATGATATCATAAGCTTCATTCGGCGTCTTCGTTCCTAGATCGCCTCCTGCATTCACGTCTAATCTCTCCTACGTGTTGTAACTAACCCCTTGATAGAATGTTAAGACCAGTTGTCTCTTGGAGAAACTATGATGTGGTACATCAATTAAAAAATCTTTAAATCGCTCCCAGGCCGCGTGCAACGACTCTCCCTCTTCTTGGCGAAAGGTCACAATCCGGTTTCTTAACTTGGTTGTTTTCTCAGGCGGAAAGTATTTTTGCATGAATAACTCCGCCAGCTCATTCCAGGTCCTGATGGACCCAGCTGGAAGTGAAATAAGCCAAGCTCTCGCTTTGTCACGCAATGAGAATGGAAACAACCTCAACCGAACAACATCCTCAGAAACACCCCTAATCCTAAACGTCGAACAAACTGTGAGAAAAGCAGCGATATGTCTTCCGGGATCCTCATGCTCACGCCCGTTAAACTGCACCGAATTCTGCACCATATTAATAATACTAGATTTAATTTCAAAAGTAGGTGCATCTATAGTCGGCTGCAAGATGCTCGGCTCCAGGCCTGCTCCTCCGGGCTGATTCGAGTCATTCAAAGGTCGCTCGTCGTCCGCCATGATTGCGTTTCCTGCTGCCCCTGAGCCCTCGGCTTCAGCAGGTACCACCTGCTCCGGCTCACTAGCTGCGAGTAGCAGCGCTACCACGCGGGATCTATCACTAATACGTCTCCTCAGATCACGCTCGGGCTCGTCTGAAGGCTCAACAGCGTCGGGACTGGGGGTTGAGGACATCAACCTGCAAACGAAAAATTGACACAATGAAAGTGGAACAAAATAAACCAGAAACAACCAACGAAAGGAAAAACAACCACTAGACAACTATCTAGACAGACCGACACAAAAATTATAGATACTCATCCATGATCCGTCACTAAGTCTGCTCCATGAATATCCCACTTTTCTAGCAGCTCCCGCACTCTAGCTGTGTTTTTGAATCTAAGCCCCATCAACTTATATCGAACATTTTCTAACACGATCTGACATATGGTATCCAGGGGTCTCGCATGGTCCCTGAATAACCGATTGTTCCTTTTCTGCCAAATAATGTATGCCAGAGCAGCAACCAGCAATCTACATACCAGGTTTGTCACCGATTTTGACCGAGAACGTAGGCCAAGCCAATCCAAAATATCACTCCACCTCGCGTCCACATTCTCCATACCTGCTTTAGATCTAACCATATTCCAAATTTGCGTGGAGAACTTGCATTCAAAAAACAGATGGTCATGCGAGTCAACATTCGCATAGCACAAAAGACAGCACATCATGTTCATGTTATTCCTCTTTGTATAGCTCCATTGCAAGATTTTATCTTGGGTCAAGAGTTTACGTCGCACTATAAGCCATATCAAAAAAGCATGGCGAGGAATACACTGAGAAAACCAAATGATACTAACCCAATTCACCTCATGTTCCCTTGTACGTACCGAATCCCAAACCCCGGATGAAGAGTGCTCGGCCATATTATCTCCATCTTTCCAAAGTAACCTATCTTGAGTATTTAAATTCCGTTGCATCTGGTCCAATTGTGTAAGTACCAGGTATGTGTCTCTCCAAGCATCCGGCCATAACCGCCAGCCTTTCGAATAAACATCAGCTACTGTAGCATTGAGAGAAAACTCCTCCCGAGTTATTTGTATGCTCACCTTTACACTATGTGTATTGACTTTTATCTCAAAGACAATTAAAATGTTTCAACAACTCAGAAGTAAATGTGACGTTTCTAGACCTCCTAACTTGATTCTTGAACAACAAGCATAGCATAAGCATCCTAAACACCTGTCATATACGTTAAAATTGACTTTTATTTTAACGTATGTGACAGGTGTTTAGGATGCTTATGCTATGCTTGCTGTTTAAGAATCAAGTTAGGAGGACTAGAAACGTCACATTTACTTCTGAGTTGTCGAAACAATTTAATTGTCTTTGAGATACTATGTCTGTGTTAACTATTTTGCTGAGTATGTTATGGTATGGGATGTAACTTTAAATACTTGGTAATAATAGTTGTTATTGATTTCTCCTGGATAATCTGTTTCGCTCAATGCCGCGCCCCGATGTTTCCGCCATCGGTTGGGGTGTGACAGATTGGTATCAGAGCCATAACTATAGGGAATCAGGCAAGACTCGACCTAGTCCGGGTCGATGACTTAGAAACGACCTAGTCTATAGTCTAAGAACCAGCAGACCGTCTTGTGCGAACCCAGTAGGGGTTCTGCACGAGCCTATTTCTGTTTTGCTCTCTCGAACTTATTATTGCACGAACATCGCATGCTACAGCTTCGTGCAGGATCGACCTTTCCTAAGGTCGGATTCCATCACTTTGCCTTTCCTAAGGCAAACACACCACACACGACTTTTAAAAAATAAACGAGTGATTGGATCGAGACTAGGTGTGAAAACCGCAAACTCTCGATTAAATCATTTGTTTGACGCGCATATTTACTATAAACACGAGAATTTGCATTGAATCAGGAGTGAAATCCATACTTCGACACAAATCTCCCTCTCTATTCTATCACACAAACAGGAATAAAGTCGTTAAGTTAGGAGTGAAACCTGAACCTCGATGACTTATTCCGCCCCCTACTGTGGTTTTACAAAACTCTCACCAAAGTCTCGATGGATTCAAACGACTCGAGCTATGTGAATAACCGAAAGGATGCGTGCCACTCACCGTATGCCGGTGAGGGAGCACAGTTTATTAGGCCAAAGCGTGAACTCAAAGTCCTTGAGAATAGTCGAATCACCATGGGCAGTCGATGTCCCGCACCCAGACGCTACAATCGTTAATTTTATATATTTATGTGTTTCGATTCTGAGCTCGCAACCGCTGGTTTTTCGCTTTTATGTGGAATTTTATGTGTTTTATGTGGTTTTATGTGCTTATGTGTTTCGATTTTGGAAATTTATACGCTTTTCGCTTTGATCAACACGCACAACTCGCACTGCACATTTATCTCGAAACGTTAACAAATCGCAATTATTGAGGTGTGTGATCCTTACGATGTGTTACTCGCTACTCTCGAACACGCTTTGTGAACCTTGAATGATAGGTGAATACGTGCAATATATTTATGTGAATACGTGCAAAATATAGTGGAATATGTGCTCTCTGTGTTTATGTGTTTACTTGCTTACGTGATTTATGAGCCTATTTGATTACGTGGTTATGTGTGAACATCTTCCTGAGCTTTATCTAGTAGTAGTATGTTGAGAGGTGAGATTCGAATATATAGTGTCTGAATCCTATGGCGGTGTCTGTTGCAGACAATGTCATCATTCGGTTCGCATACCTCTCGCACTGCTCGCAGAAACCACGTTGACAAGCGTATCACTTCTCTAGTCGCAAAGCAAATGGCTATGGTCATTCCGCAAATTGTCAGCGAACTTAATGAGAATGCTAGCAAGTCCTCTGAGGAATCTAGGTCTGACTCTCCAAAGGGTACTTTCAGCTTCAAGCAGTTTAAGGACTGTGGCCCCAAAGACTTCATAGGCGAAGACGGACCAAGCGCTATGTTTCAATGGTTCGACTCAATTGAGGTCACGCTTCGCCAAAGCGGATGTCCATATCACCTTCGCACTGTCAATGCAACTGGCATTTTCCAGTCCATGGCTCTGGATTGGTGGACCGCTGAAAGGAACAAGCGTGGGAACGACGCAGAGGAGTTGAAGGAACTGATGATGAAAGAATTATGCCCTCCCCATGAGCTCTAGAAGCTGGAGAACGAGTTTTGGAACATCAAGCAGGATGGTGGCGACAACGCCGGTCTAACTGCCCGCTTCAAACAGCTGAATATCATTTGTCCCAGCCAGGTGGCAACACCTGAGATGACGATCAAGAAATACGTCCGTGCTTTGCCGGACTGTGTTGCAGATTTCATACAAGCCGCGAAGATGACAACCATCATAGAGACTTATCTACTCGCTGCTGAGATTAATGACAAGCGAGTTTTGGCTGGTTACTTCAAGCATACCACCAAAAGTCTCCATCAAGTTACCGCTGCTCCCACCACTGAAACCACCGCACCGCAAGCTTCCAAGTCTTCACGCCGCAAATGCAAGAAAAACAACAAAAAGAAATGTTTTGTCACCGCCGCACCGCTAAATGCCGTACCTGCCCAACCGCAACCCCAGAACCGCCAAGTAGCGGCACCAGTGACCAATGCACCGCCAGCTAAGCATGCATATACTGGTCCACACCCGCTATGCCCTACTTGTACTTACCATCATCCTGTTAGGATCGCATGTCGATTTTGTGTTCATTGCCACCTGTACGGCCACTTTACTGCCAACTGTCGTACTGGTCCCCGCCAAGCTCAAGCTCAACGTCAAGCTCCTGCACTGCCAGCTCCACTTCCCGCTCCCCAGGGTCAACAAGCAGCTCCTGCCCCCGCTGCTCACACAAGAGCCTGCTTTGCATGTGGTGATCCTAACTACTTTGCAAATGTCTGCCCAAACAGAGTGGTGATACAAGAGCCACAACAGCAACCAGCGCAACAACATCAACAGCAGTAGTAGCAACAGCCAGCAGCACGTGGACGTGCATTCAACATCAACGTCCACCAGGCACAGAATGACAACAATGTGGTTAATGGTATGTTTCTTGTCAATGGTATATATGTTTCGTGTTTATTTGATACTGGAGCCGATAACTGTTTTGTATCGCTAGAATTTGAAAAGCTCCTAAACCGTAAACGCGCTAACCTCCCTTCGACGTTTGACGTAGAAGTTGCCACTGGAAGAACCAACACCGTTAATTCTGTTCTCCGTGATTGTACGCTTGAACTCAACAATCATGTCTTCCCTATCGACCTTATCCCGATGCAGCTTGGTAGTTTTGATATCATAGTAGGCATGGATTTTCTTCACGAAAATCGTGCTGAAGTCGTTTGCTTTGACAAAATGATTCGTTTCTCGCTCGCTAACGGTGATCAAATTTGTGTCTATGGCGAAGTCTCATCGAAGGATCTCAAACTCATGTTGTGCATACAAGCGAGCAAGTATCTCCAAAAGGAATATAAAGCTTTCTTGGCACATATCGTAGTAGCAGAGGAAAAGGAAAAGAAGCCAATGGATAAGGTTCATGTGGTTCGTGATTTTCCTGCTGTATTCCCTGACGATTTACCTGGTTCACCCCCGAGTCGTAATATTGATTTCCGTATCAACCTCATTCCTGGAGCTAACCCTGTTGCTAAAGCTCCTTATCGCCTCGCTCCATCTGAAATGCGCGAACTCTCGAGTCAACTCCAGGAATTTTTTGATAAAGGCTTCATTCTTCCTAGCACCTCTCCTTTGGGCGCGCCTGTCCTTTTCATCAAAAAGAAGGACGGATCGTTCCGAATGTGCATCAATTATAGGGAGTTGAATAAGCTGACTATCAAGAATCGCTATCCCCTGCCCCGAATCGATGATTTGTTTGATCAACTGCAAGGTGCTATGTGTTTCTCGAAGATCTATTTACGCTCATACTATCACCAGTTACGAATCCAGGAGGAAGATATACCCAAAACCGCTTTCCTAACCCGATACGGCCATTATGAATTCGTCGTTATGCCCTTTGGTCTAACCAACGCACCCGCGGTTTTCATGGATCTGATGAATTGCGTGTGTAAACCCTTTCTCGACCGTTTCGTCATCGTGTTTATCGATGAGATCCTGATTTATTCGAAATCGAAAGCCGAACACGCGCAACATCTACGTTTGGTTCTTGAATTACTCCAAGGGAATCGACTCTATGCCAAGTTCTCCAAGTGTGAATTTTGGCTAGAGGAGGTTCAATTCCTTGGTCACATCGTCAATAGTCAAGGTATACACGTCGACACCGCGAAGATCGAAGCTGTTAAGAGTTGGGTTACACCAAAATCACCATCCGAAGTTCGTCCGTTCCTCGGATTGGCAGGTTATTACCGTCGATTCATCGCTGATTTCTCAAAAATCGCCGTGCCTCTTACTTCTCTCACGCATAAAGACAAGCCTTTTGTCTGGGGAACTGAACAAGAGACTGCCTTTCAGACTCTTAAGCATATGCTCTGCAATGCTCCTATCCTTGCTTTACCCGACGGAATCGATGACTTTGTAATCTACTGCAATGCCTCTAACCTTGGTCTCGGTTGTGTTCTCATGCAACAGGACAAGGTTATCGCGTACGCCTCTCGTCAGCTCAAGATCCACGAGAAGAACTATACAACCCATGATCTCAAGCTTGGTGCAGTTGTTTCTGCATTAAAGATTTGGCGACACTACCTTTACGGTACCAAGTGTATGGTCTTCATCGACCATAAGAGCCTGCAACATATCTTGAATCAAAAGGAACTGAATATGCGCCAACGCCGGTTGGTTGAACTTCTTAACGATTACCGTTTTGGCGAAAATTACCTAAGCAATTTAGTGATCAAATTAGTTAAGTTAGGTAGTGTGCTAAGAATGTGTATCGAAAATATGCTGAGATGGTTGTTTGTAAAAACAGTTTCAGGATATAGCTCAGGATATCGAGCTATATCTATAATCAAACAATGAGCAAAAAGTAAAGGGTGACACGAGATGTACGAGGAAAGCCCTTGATCAATCTAGATCACCGGCACAAAACCTCGGGAGCTGACAATCGCAGCTGCCTTGTTCTTCTTATTACTTTAAATGTCAGGATACAGTGCAGGATATTGACCAGATCGCTACTAAGTGTTTCAATGCTTTTTCAGAAAGTGAGAGTTGCGAGAGAGTAGAAGTGTTCGAGAGTATTGTGTGTGATGTCCTATTTGATCTGATCTATCCATCTATTTATAGCTTAGAAATGAAAACAAAATCTCCTATAAATGGGGGATGCCACCGAATATTCTTTAGTTAACGTTGGAGACCAAGTAAAGCGGCCTCAACGTCTTTCTTCGAACAACTTGGACCGAGTCTTCAGGGGAAGAGGTATTCATGAATGTTGTAAACTTGAACTCGTACTCCTTCACATAACCCGTTAGTAATCCTCAGGATACCATACCAGGATGTTACCAATATCCTGAGTCAGCATCCTGAGTATGAATATTTATCATATAGTCAAGATATAATTCAAGATATTATCCAAGATATGGGCTCAGAATTTCACCCATAACAATTGTCCCCAAAAATGTTACCGTTAAGGATCCTGAGACTAATGGTTACATTTTTTCACGATAAACGAGGCAATTAAGAGATAAGACCTCTGATGTGACCGCTTGTAGCTCAGACTGAAATCACTCATTACCTCCCTATAACTTCTCTCCCTTATCTTCATTTAACCTTCACCGAAGAGCAAAAAAGGTAAAACTCTTTCTTTCTCCTTCATCTTCTTCTCTCTATTCTGCACAAGATTCCGACGATCATATGGCGAGACAAACCAGGTCTAGCTTCGCCGATTCTGCCCCCTCATTTATTCACAAGAATATTCTCCAAGATCCGGAGAAAGAAATATGCTCCTTTGACAGCGCTCATCTGTCAGCTCTCAAAACCTCTGGCATCTTTCCGAAAGGGACGGTGTTCCGGCCTTTCGATCGGGAAATCCGGTCGGACATGGTTTCCAATGAGTGGCTGTGTTTTAATGCCTTTCCTTTTACCTTAGGGCAACAATTCCCATTTCCTGACTTGATCACCGAGTTTTTCAACATTACAAAAATCTGTTTTAGTCAAACAATGCCAATGCTTTGGCGAGTTCTGTTTGTTCTTGATCAAATCAAGAACAAGCACATTCCTGATCTTTCTGTTCATGGCCTTCCCCTAGCATACGAGCTTAGATGCCACGGCTCTTGCTGATTCTTGTTCTATTCCACTTCCAGCGATCCACTGATACTCCGAGCCACCAGGAACGAAGAGGAATGGAAATCCAAGTTTTTCTTTGTAAAAAGAGATTCAATCCCTGGTGGAGTGGATTATCCGGTGAAGTGGTTGAGAAAGGGTAGGATTTAGGGTTTAAGGATGATCTTGTCTTATATCTTGTACTGATTTTCTTTTTCTTTCTTGTATACAACTGATTTCAGAAAGCTTGCACCTCCTTTAGCTGACTCAAAGAAGAGAATCAATACCATCAGACTTCTTCCAGAAGTTGAAAGGAGTTTTAATCCACTTCCAGCATCTTCAAGTCAACCCTCTAGTTCAAACATGTCTGGTAAGGATCCTGCTTAATATCATGCATACATGTGTTTATTCGATATAGTTCAAAAAAGAGTTCTAAAGTTACTCCCTGTATGCAGCGCCAAAATTTGCCGTGATGTCGTGGTCACGCAAATTTAATCCCAAAAACAACTATATATAGATAGTGGAAAGTGGGTATCGAACACAGGGAGTTTGTGGAATATGTGTTATTTGAAAGTTTGTCTAATTTAACTAAATTAATCTAATTGCAAAAGAAATAAGATTCGAGAGTGTATGTGAGTGAATTGGTTTTAGACTAAATTAAACTAAGTAAATTGCAAGAGAAAAGTTTGGTTGTAAGCAAATTAGAGACAAATGACCATCCTAGATTTCTGGTTTGTTTCGACATTCATATTATCATTCCACTAGAAAGAACTACATAGACATAGCTCATGCGTGATTACTTGCAGTGATGAAAGGGAACTAAGTACTCAGATTCCTAGAACGTGAGATTGTTACCCGATGATCAATCAACCCTTACCCAATCCTAATTCTACCCATGATATCTCGATTGCCAACGGCACCAAGAACGTATGGTTTCAAACTAGAAAATCATAAGAATTAACAAGTTACTAACAAACAATCACACACCATAATAAACCAACCATAAAGATAAGGATTGCTATTCTAGAAATTAGGAAATCAAATACAAAATGTCTCAAACAAACCTTCAATCTAGGACGATCATAACGTGTTTAGCCACACATGGCTCGAATCAACATCATAACAAAAGTTTCAATGTTCATCCAAATCGAAAACACAAAACAAATGTTAGAAATTGTTTGCAACCAAGTACCAACAGCCAAAATCGCCCCTAGGATGCTCCAAAACCGACCAATCATGAGATAAGCTCAAAAGACACCCATAAAACCGATTTAAGGAGGCAGTTACGTTTTCTGCGTCACCTCCACCGTAAATTACGGTATCACCGTAATTTACGGTGATGTTCAAATTGTTACGGTACGAATAGACTGATTTACGGTGGAGACTTGTGCACTTTTCATGGCCACCGTAATTTACGGTCCCACCGTAAATTACGGTGGAGCTCTGACTTGCATGTTTTGTTAACTGTTTGGCTCCTTCCCTCCACGTGATGCCTCCAACCGTCAAATGATAATGATCATTGTTGTCTTTTCTTTTTCCTTGCATGTGCCGTCCATAGAACCCAATCATGTGCGGCCTTTCATGTGTGGTGATAATTGAGGATGATTTTCTTAGAATTCAAGTCATGTCCTCTAATTTAATGTTCACCTCCCAAAATCCAATGTCAGCCGCCAATTTTATGTCCACATATATGATAATTGCCTCCCTCAAAGTGGCTTCTTCACATGTTTGTCTGCTCCCAATGCTTCACGTGTGTCCCAAGATCGTTTAACAAGCAACACCCCAAAAGTCCAAGAGGTGATTCAATGATGATGTTTTGTAATGGGTCCACAAGAATATTAATGATGATGATCCACGTGAGTTCAGCCACCCCCCAAACCGTGATGTTGTTGCTTCCTTGTTAGCGGCCCAATCCAAAAGAGACTTCTGTTTATTCGGCCCAATTGATGGTTATGTTTTGTTAACAAACAAAGCCCAATGTTGTCTACTTGTCTGCCATCAAAGTCCACGTGATCTTCTGCATTTTGATGATGAGATGTTTGTTCTTGTCTATTGTGATGTAATTGTTGAGAAGTCAAAGTCCACATGTGATGAGATGAGAATTATGATCTTTGTGATAATAATAAACAATGCCCTCCACTTCCTCAATGATGATGTCCATTTAATTCTTTGAACCACAAAGTCACAATGCCATTTAATTTCCAACCGTAGCCTGCGGTTTAATGTAATTCACTCGATTATTATCCCCGGCTGTTCCGCTTCATCTCTAATCACGTTAACTTCACCAAATTAAGCGTCTAACCTGAAAAACCATGAGTACTTGTAGTTATCACATTCACGATACATAACCGTGTAAAAGATGAGATATGCACGTAATTAGCTCATTTAAGGGTTGTCCTACGGACCACCCGTCACTCCTTTAGCTGACTCAAAGAAGAGAATCAATACCATCAGACTTCTTCCAGAAGTTGAAAGGAGTTTTAATCCACTTCCAGCATCTTCAAGTCAACCCTCTAGTTCAAACATGTCTGGTAAGGATCCTGCTTAATATCCTGCATACATGTGTTTATTCGATATAGTTCAAAAAAGAGTTCTAAAGTTACTCCCTGTATGCAGACTCCAGCAAAGTTCCTATCCTTCTTGACCTCGATGAACTCCACAGCTATCCCACTGCGATCAACGTCAAGAAGGAAACCCCTGCCACCACCAGCTCCAAACCAGTTCCGGCTCCTAAGCCCAACCAAAGAACTCGAGCTTCTACTTCCAAGAAGAGGAAGGGTTCCGAGGTCAGCACTCCAGGCTCCGAAGGGTTCTCTTATGAAGAACTCAGCTTTACTGATTCCTTGGAGCCGATGACATCGTTCCTTAACAAGGTAATATCCTGGTACTATATCCTGACAGAATATTCTGACAGAATATCCTGGTTAGTAAGTTTTAATTTATACCTGAATTTTGATTTGCAGGGTCTCTAGCATCTGCTCCACCTCTACAGCGATGCCTGCTGTACGGCCAAATGTCAAGAAGCCAGGATCAAGTAGCTTGTGACCACTGTTGCTGATCAGGGCACCATTGCTGAAGCCAAGAGCTGGCACTATGAGGATAAGCTGAAGAAGGTCACCCAGGATGCCGAAGTAAAGCTGGCGGCCGTCCAAGTCGAGCATGAACAGGCCATGGTCTCATTTCGGGAAGGGATCAAAAATTCGGCTGTTGTCTCCTTGCTACAGGCTCACATCAAAATGGCTTATGAGGCCAGAGAGACAGGTCTTGAGTGCCCATCCTGGCCGGTCGACTCTTGGGTGGCAAAGCTGAAGGATCTCGGAGGCAAACCCGTGCCAAATCCTGCTAAATCTGGGGCCGGTGAGACTTCCAAGTCAGCAAAGGTGGCGAACAAGGCTGAAGAGAAGAAAGAAGCTGGGACAGATGCTGGAGAGGATGCTGCTCAGGATGCTGAAGCTGAGAAGGCTCGTGGAGATACCGCTGTGTGAGGGAATTCAAGTGGGCGATGATGGATATTGATATTGATGCCTAGGCCGGAGCCCACTTTTTTAAAATTGAATGTTGGTCTGTAACCCCTAAACAATTTACTTTTCCTGCACTTGAACAATTTATATTTCCTGGATGCTTTATTTTGAACAATATAACAGTTGGAGGTGGATGGGTGACGTGTGCGTATATATACATAATTTTGCAATGAATTTACACACGATTTGGTTTTAAATTTATAAAAGTGATTATTACTTTAACATCAAAACACACACGAAAGAGGCAAGTGTACCCCGTCATATATGTAGTAAAGTATCGGTAAGAACCAAGTATCGATCCAAGGAAATGGGCGGAAAAATAATACTAGACCTTTGTCACTAAACTACCGGTAAAATCATAAGTTTTGTTTGATTTTAATTAAACTAAAGTAAGCGTAAACAAATACATAATAAAAACATAATAGATAATAGATAATAAGCCTTGCTTCATACACAACCAAAGCATGTCAACTAAGTCGGTTTTGGCACTAGAAGCATTCGGTCAATTTTCCAATTTAAGACAATCAGTATCCCTTTCGGGAATCCTAACATGACAATCATTCGGAAAGTTAAAACGATAAACACACTTTAACCACCTAAAATTGTTCTTTAACGTGCAATTGATAAATGTCTATGAAAATCTCTTAAAAATAAGTTAGTCATCCGTTAGGAGTTTTCTAACCGCACTTAATCAAGGAAAGAGACACCGATAAACACAATGCAACCACCGAGACAAGCATAAACTAGATTAAATCACAACCGAGTTCATTTTACAAATCTTGCACAATAATTCACTAAGATAGCAATTTTGGCCTAAACTACTAACTAAGCTAACAAATCATGGCAAGAATTTATAACGACACCATCTAACCCGTTAAGGTCCTTACGTGACGGCAAGCTCTCTTGATTAATAATAATTACATTTTATTAAATCACAAACCATTTCTAGTATCATGATGCATACATTTAAACCAAGCTAACCTAGTTAACCAAGTTCAAAGTTTACTAATACAAGATTAATTAAGCTTCATTTTTCAACTATCTTAACTAACCAAGCATCAATCATCCAACATAATTACTTATAATCAAGAATTCAATATCAATAACAAGGTTGCAAACTAATCATCAAAGATTAACATAGAAAATACTCCAAGTGTCATTACAAACAAAGCTTAACACACTAATGGCTATAATCTAGCAAGGGATTGTTTGTGTTTTTGCCCAAAGGCTACAATAATACATAAACATTAATCTAAGTACTTGAAAGATTAACAAAATCATGGAAAGATTAGAAAACCAAACCATAAACAAGTACTAGACTAAGGATCCGGGTAGTAATGGAGCTAAACGGCACAATGTGGCTTGAATCCGGGTCAAAAGCAAAGCCTCCGGAGCCTGTAAATTCGCCTGTGAAGCTCCCAAAATTCCAGAATGTCGAACAGAATGTTTCTGTTCTGTTTTTATATTTTTTCCGCTGTGGCACGGTCGTTCTTCCTATGGCACGACTGTGCACTTTAAGCAATTATTGGGCATGGGCACACCATACTGCATGACGTCAGCAGATCGTTGACCAGATTCGAAATTGCACGAGCGTTCTTCCTTGGCACAGTCGTTCTTCGCCGGGTTCTTGTTGCACGCTTGGTCGCACCGGTCGTTCATTGCCGAGGTTTTTACTGATGTTCGGAGCCGCACGGTCATTCTTCAGATGGCACGTCCGTGCGTCGCCGGGATGACCTTGTATGCCTTGCACTCCTAGTCGCACCCTCGTTCATTGCCGGGTTAATCAAAAACTGTCGGAGATGCACGGTCGTGCATCAGGTCGCACGACCGTTCCACAGGCCCAGGTCAGTTTCCTTAACAGAATGTCCACAGCTTCGTCGTTTTGTCCGGAAAGTCCTCGTTTTCGCTATCATCTTGTCTGGTATGCTGTTTTAGGCCTGTAAACAAAAGTGTAGATAATTAAGTATCCGAATGACGGTTTTACGGCCAAAAACGCATAAAATAGTGGTAAAACGGGGGACTAAAATATGTGTAAATTAACGAATATCAAATCTCCCCACACTTGAACCTTGCTTGTCCTCAAGCAAGCTAAACTAAAAAGCAATAAAAGACATAAACAAACAAGAACGATAATTTACACACTACTTTATTGAAAACTACTATAAACGGTTAGCCGGTTTGTCGAAAGACAATCATCAAAAGACTCAAACCCAACAAGCATATGCAATTATAAAGAGACAACCAAAAAGCCGTGACTTCACATTTAATTGACTCACATGTTATTCTTCACACGACTCACAATGTTCACACACTCGGTTTTATTTATGAAACATACATAAAGTGTGTATGTGTAAACACTCAATGCCTAGTCAATAAAATGTGCAATATCATAAGATTGTCATAAGATCTCGTCTCCACCAACTAACATGCAAACAAATGTAAATCAAGAGGTGTTTACGGGTTGTAACGTTAGGCTTGGGCGAAGGGTATGGAAGTGGACATTTAAAGTGGCGAAAATGGTTAAAACTCGGTAGTAGCGTTTAACTAGCAAGAAAATAATACAACTATACATACAAACGCCTTAAAAAGGCGACTAAAGCGCAATCGAGCTTATCAACGAAATTTTAACATTTAAGCATTCAAAATTGCTCGATTTCTATCAACTTCACCCTATTTTAGGGTGTTTTATTTTCTGTTTTTTTTTTTTAACTTACAAAACTATACAATGAAATATAAACAATAACAAGCTAGTTAAACTATTATTTTGACCGAGTTTCAACACTAAAAAGGTTTAAAACATAAAAAGGCTAAATTTGGTTAAGTGGGCGATAATGTGGGTAAACAAAGGTAAACGGGAAGGGTCGACATGGTTAATTCTAAAGGGTAATATAAGGTGAACGGGAAGCACAACACAAAGAACAAGTACACAACAAAGGGGTAATCTAAGTGTCTCTATCACTTTTACACAAATTCACAAGTTCATGGTCTTAACAAGCATACTAGTGACAAGTTCTAAATTGCACATAACATCCGGCTCACTCCTATATCCGAAATGAACAAATATATAACAATCAAGGCTCAAATATGCTCACGTAACGGAAGGAATGGGTAAAAGTGTGAAAACTATCATGTAAGTCTTTCTTTGTTTGTCACGCTTTCCGGTTTCCTTTTTCAAAAAACATTTTGCTTGTCGAGTTTTAATCAAGTCCGACGCTTTCTAAAACACAACCAACCGGTTTATTTACCAACATATACACAAAACACAAGTATTTTTGAATGATTTTTCTGATTTTCTGATTTTTTTTTTAAGAGGACAAACAAAGTTAACCCCCTCCCTACACTTGAACTTCGCATTGTCCCCAATGCGAGACCCGAAATATAGAGAAAGGGATAAAAAATACTCCCCTCAAGATGATGTTGATGCCACGAGACTTTCGAAGCTGTATCTGGTACGTGCTCCGGTCCAAGATCCGATAACTAAAACCTGCGAGTATGTCACATGTGCACCCAAAACATAACAGAAATAGAAAAATCACAAAACAACCATAATATACATAAATACTAAAATCCAAACAGAACATAAAGTAAAATGTCTAAAATACATAACCGGGGTGTTTGAAAATAACAGTCAAAATAAACACCCAATAATAAATAAAGTACTGAAATAGAAAACACCACCAACTGCTATCACCACCGCCAACTACTCATCTCCATCATCATCGTGTCTCGTATAGGACGGGCCGACATCGCCATAACCAGGGGGGTTCCACGGTGGGAACTGCGGCGGATGCTGAAAATAGTCGGGGTATGCGTGATGCATCTCCCCGAAAAGATATGAGAATCCCGCACTGACCCCCTGATATAAAGCATCATGGCTCTGCCGAAGCTGGTCCTGTGTGGCCCGAAGCTGATCCTGGTTAGCCCGGATCTGGTCCTGGCTAGATCTAATCTCGTCGAAGTAGGTACCATGCTGCTCCTGCGTCACACGCATATCCTGGAACTGCTGGTAGAACGCGGGCCAGTCCTCATGCTGATGAAATGCATGGTGCTGCGGCGAGTGTGGTGGTGTCGGTTGCTGGTGCTGGTGCTGCTGCTGCGGATCCTGCTCTCCCATCTCAACATCCTCATCTTCCTCCTCATCTGGAGGCAACGGGTCCCAGACCTCGTTGTTCAATCCCCTCAACCTATCCCCCTATCAAGCTCTACAATCACCCCCATGGCCTTCAGTGACCTGATATCGACATGAACCCCCTCAGTAATCAGAGTGAGACTCTGAAGCACCTCCTCAGTCATAAGGCACTCGTTGTACGCTATTTCGGTCACGTACTGACCGCCATGTATCTCACTGTTCGGAGTCCGCCCCGAGCTCTTGACGAAATACTCAGCCATTCGTGCGGCCAGGTTGATAGGTGCTTTGTCAACCAACGCATATAAAAAGATCAAGTCAGGTGTTGGACAGTTACCAAGACTGTCCATGCGACCGCATATCGAATGGCTAAATACATGGTGCATCACTCGCACCAAAGGGTCTCTGAGTCGCGAGGCCTTCGACATCCTCGGGTTGTAGGGCTCCCAATAGCGTTTTCAGCCCAAAATTCATCCCGAGCTGCATCAGAGGGGAAGGTGAACTGTTCAGTGAAGACATCTTCATCATCCATGTCGTCCCTAGTATAAATCCCTAGTCTTCTACCCAAACGACCAACCGACCACGAATTCCATCTTCCACATAACCGGAAAGCTATCCGCTCCTTGTGGCGGAATTTGGTTCTCCGATGAGCAACCGGCTTTTCATAAGCATAAGATGCGAAGAACTCAATGGTCAACTCCAGGTAAACGGGTCGGTTGCAAGCGACCAGATTTGCAAGCGGGCGACTCATCATGTCGTCTAATCTCTCATACTGATTGAGTTCCCGCATGACTTCCCAATCTAACCATCGGGGGACTCCAAACAGCCCCCGTCTCGCCCACAATGCGTCTCGTTTCGGGATGCACAAAGCCTCTCGCTCATCGTTGGGGTCGAAATGAAGGAAGGGATGGTCCATCTGTATGAGGAAAAACATTAGAGAGATGGAAACAGGAAAAATTCGAATCTAAAACAGCCGAGCAGCCAATTATGAAGAAACTGTCAAACTGATCTGGGCATATGGCACGGTCGTGCGACGAGACACACGGTCGTGCGTCGCCGATGACAATGACCATCTGCCCAGAAATGTCGGAACTGCACGGCGTGCGACCAACGGCACAACCGTGCAACACCGACCAACAAACAACTTATCGTGAAACAACGGCGAGGCACGACCGTTCCATACAGGAACGTCCGTGCGGCTTGGTTTTCTGCAGATTTTGACCCAGGCTCTAAATAGCCCGATTTTTCACAAATCTTCAAGTTTTTACATAAACAGGGGTCAGAAAAATGCACCAGATGTTCACGATACTACGATTCAACAAGGGTTAGGGTTTCGATTTGTTTATGAAGAGAACCCTTAAAATTTCCTTGAAGAATCGGAAGAAATCTACATTAGAAAGCAAGGAAACAAGAAATCTACAACTAGGAACGTACCGTGCGAAGAAGGGTGTGAGATCGTGCGTAAAACCGTGCGATTTGATGAAGTATCGCTCTGGAACGGCCTGGTGCTGGTAGGGTTTCGCGAGTTATGAATGGGGGCTGCAGATGAGGGTATTTATAGTGCCAAATGACAAAACTGCCCTCAGCCTGACGCACGGTCGTTCTCCGTGTGGCACGGTCGTGCGTCACCGACATCGCCCAAACCCTAACAACTTTTCTCGGAAATGCACCGGGGGTGCGATCCACCGTCCCGGCCCTCGGAAATGCACGGTCGTGCGACCCGAGGAACGGTCGTGCATCAGGTGCAGATCAGAATTTTCCGCAGAAGCTATTTCCAGCAACTGTTTCGGCCGTTTTTCGCCATTTTTTCGACACACCAACTGTTCTAACAATATTGCAATACAGAACCTTCGCTCGGCACGTACGAAAACTAAACAAACTAACGTAAACTACCTAACTTACCTAAATTACGCTAAAACTACAAAAATACAAAAAAGGACTATTTTACCCTTATAGCGCCAATGACGCTCCTGCTACATTTTTGTCGGCGAGTCAGTAGCGTAGACTCATGCTAAATTTTTGTCGGCGAGTCGATAGCAAGACTCCAAGCTAAAACTAGAAAAACTACTAAAAAGACGAAACTACCCCTAAAGCGCAAAATACGCTCTTGCTACATTTTTGATCCGCGAGTCAGTAGCGTAGACTCTCTCCTCCCCACACTTATGATGTGTACGGGGTTTGCAGTTCAATTACCTCCACCGCCGACTCTATCGGCCCGGCAACGTACAACTTCAACCGGTGACCATTTACCTTGAATGTAACGCCATCCGTGTTCTCTACTGCAACAGTACCATACGGAAATACTTCCTTAACCGTGTATGGTCCTGTCCAGCGTGAATGAAGCTTCCCAGGAAACAAGCGCAGCCTTGAATTGTACAGAAGAACAAGATCACCCGCTTGGAATTCTTTGTGGTCCTTCAAGCGTTTGTCGTGAAGTTTCTTCGTGCGCTCTTTGTAGAGTACGGAGCTTTCGTAGGCTTGGTGCCGCAATTCTTCCAATTCATGAATTTGGAGAAACCGGGCTTCACCTCCGGTTTTAAGGTCCAAATTCACGGTTTTCAAAGCCCACATAGCCTTGTGCTCCAACTCCACCGGTAAATGGCATGCCTTTCCGTATACCAACCTAAAGGGGGTGGTCCCTATAGGGGTCTTATAAGCTGTACGGAATGCCCACAATGCATCCTTAAGTTTGTCCGACCACTCCTTGCGGTTCGCTCCAACAGACCGCTCAAGGATGCGCTTAAGCCCACGGTTCGTGACCTCCACCTGCCCGCTTGTCTGCGGATGATAGGGCGTGGACAAACGGTGATGCACACCGTATCGGGACAAAGCCTTTTCAAGCTGTGTATTACAAAAATGAGTCCCACGGTCACTAATGAGCGCTTTCGGAGCGCCAAATCGGGCGAACAAACTTTTAAGAAACCTCACAAGTACTCTGGCGTCGTTAGTGGGTAAGGCTTGCGCCTCCGCCCACTTTGATACATAGTCAACAGCCACGAGTATGTACTTGTTTCCACGTGAGGGGGGAATGGTCCCATGAAGTCTATCCCCCAAACATCAAAGGCTTCACAAACTTGTATCCAGTTCTGGGGCATTTCGTCGCGTGCCGATATGTTCGTCGCCCTCTGACAAGCATCGCACGCTTTCACCCAACTCTGCGCGTCACGGAAAATGGTCGGCCAGTAAAACCCGGAATCCAACACCTTCTTCGCGGTGAAGTTGGCTCCGTGGTGACCTCCGGTAGGTCCCTCATGACACTGGCGCAGAATGTCGGTCGCCTCAGCCCCTGATACACATCTTCTGATCACCTGATCAGCACCCACCTTGAACAAGAAAGGGTCGTCCCATATGTAGTGCTTGAGATCCGAAAAGAATTTCCTCTTTTGCTGGTGAGTCAATCCTTTAATTAGAATCCCGCAAGCAAGATAGTTCGCAAAGTCGGCGAACCATGGCGACTCATCGCATATCTCAACAACCATCAAAGACTCGTGTGGGAAATTGTCATTGATTGAATCCCAACGCGAGTCCTCGATGTCTCCGTGCTCTAACCGAGATAGATGGTCAGCCGCTACATTCAAAGCACCCTTTTATCTTGAATTTCAATATCAAACTCTTGCAGCAACAGGATCCATCTGATTAGACGCGGTTTAGCGTCCTGTTTGCTGAAGAGGTATCTAATGGCTGCGTGATTAGTGTATACAATGGTTTTCGAAAGCACTAAATACGATCTAAATTTATCAAATGCGAAAACGACCGCCAAGAGCTCTTTTTCAGTCGTGGTGTAATGCTCTTGAGCGTCGTGAAGAGTTTTGCTCGCATAATAGATCGGATGGAAGTGCTTTTCCTTCTTTTGACCCAGAACGGCCCCTATAGCATAATCACTCGCGTCGCACATGATTTCAAATGGCAGACTCCAGTCCAGTGCGACTAAAATAGGGGCCTCAATCAACTTTTGCTTGAGAAGGTCAAAAACCCTCAAGCAATCATCTCCAAACACGAACGGTGCATCTTTCTCCAACAAACGGGTCATGGGTCTGGCGATTTTTGAAAAATCTTTGATGAATCGCCGATAGAACCCGGGATGACCGAGAAAGCTCCGTATAGCTCTAACAGAGGTGGGGGGAGGAAGTCGTGAAATAATGTCGACTTTAGCTGGATCGACTTCCATGCCCGCGTGAGAAATTTTGTGTCCCAAAACTATGCTCTCCTTCACCATGAAGTGGCATTTCTCCCAGTTCAGGACCAGATTAGTCTCCTCACACCTCTTCAACATTCTTTTTAAATTTTCCAGACATTGATCAAAGGAATCCCCAAATACCGAGAAGTCGTCCATGAACACCTCCATGGAATCCTCAATCATGTCGTGGAAAATGGCGACCATACATCGCTGGAAAGTGGCCGGTGCATTACACAGCCCAAACGGCATACGCCGGTAGGCAAATGTACCGAAGGGACAGGTAAATGTGGTCTTCTCCTGGTCCTCAGGAGCGATAGGAATTTGAAAGTAACCAGAGAACCCATCCAGAAAACAATAATATGACTTCCCTGACAAACGCTCCAACATTTGATCAATGAATGGAAGCGGGAAGTGGTCCTTGCGGGTGGCGTCGTTGAGTTTGCGATAATCAATGCAAACCCGCCATCCAGTGACCGTCCTGGTTGGAATGAGCTCATTCCTATCGTTTGTGACCACAGTCATGCCCCCCTTTTTGGGCACTACCTGCACAGGACTGACCCAAACAGAGTCGGAAATGGGATAGATCATACCAGCATCTAACAACTTAATCACTTCCTTTTTAACGACCTCTTGCATGTTTGGGTTCAGCCGCCTCTGGTGCTGCGCACACGGCTTGAACTGGTCCTCCATTAGAATTTTATGTGTACAGAAGGAGGGATTTATTCCTTTTATGTCCATGATTTTCCAGGCGATTGCTTTCTTATGAAGTTTCAACACATTAAGCAGTCTGCTCTTCTCTTCTTCCGCCAATCCAGATGAAATAATGACAGGCAAATGACGCTCCTCATCCAGAAATGCGTACTCCAGGTGCGGTGGGAGCTCTTTAAGCTCCAAGGTAGGAGGATCTTCCACTGAAGGCTTCGACTTCACTTCACTTTCGCGATCAATTTCTGTGAATCGATCCGGACTCTGGGGACCATCGTCACCAATCTGATAGACTGGCTGCTCTAAATCGTGGCCCTCCTGCGTAATGCCATCTAGGTCCCCACACAACAGATGTGTGTCCGAATCTATCTCCTCGATCGTACCCTGGAAATGCGTGCTCACATAAGTGTCGACAATGTCGACAAAATAGAGCGCGTCGTCTTGACTCTGAGGATGCTGCATAGAACGTTTAATGTCAAACATCACATGCTCATCGTTTACTCAGAGTGTGATTTGGCCCGCCGCCACGTCCACAATCGTCCGGGCGGTATTCAGAAATGGGCGTCCAAGTATCAGAGGCACTCTCGAGTCCTCATCCATGTCCAGGATAACAAAATCCACGGGAAATACAAACTTGTCAATCTTAACAAGCATATTCTCTACAAACCCGCGTGGATACTTGATAGAACGATCCGCAAGTCGAATACTCATCCTCGTAGGTGACGGCTCACCTAGATCCAACTTTGTAAAAACCTTATAGGGCATAAGGTTTATACTCGCTCCTAGATCTGCTAACGCATGACTGACGGACATATTGCCAATGAGGCAAGGAAGCGTGAAACTGCCTGGATCTCCCATTTTTGTAGGCAGGCGATTCTGGAGAATAGCAGAGCAGCTTTCATTCATAACCACGCAAGACATGTCCTCGAGTTTTTGTTTATTTGAGAGGATGTCTTTCAAAATCCACGGTATGTTTATATGCAATTGCTTAAACATTTCGAGAAACTTACCGTGTTGTTCATCAATCTTCTGCTTCTTCAGCCTTCCTGGATAAGGCACTGGAGGTGTGTAACCTTTGACCGGCTCCTGGACTTATGCTGTACTTGCTGGGCGTAGCCTGGCTTGCACCTCGTCCGGTGTGTCAGTCGGGACCACTTCAGTGATCGGTGCTGAGTCCGATATGACGGGTCCGGTAGGTTTTCCACTCCTGGTCATCACAGCATTCACATCCCTGTGTCCACCCGGGTTAGGTTCGGTATTACCCGAAAGACCACCCTGGGGTCTCTTTGACATCATATATGCCAGCTGACCAACCTGATTCTCTATATTCTGAATCGAGGCCTTGTGACTCCTCATTTCTCCCTCATGAGAGAGAAAACGATCCTCGCTCTGCTGGTAGCGTTTTTCAGCTAACTAATTCGCGCTCGAGGAGCTAGTAAGAAGCTGGGCCATCATATCCTCCAGCTTAGAACTAGACTGAGGGGCCTGCTGCTGGGAACCACTCCCAGTGCCCTGATTTTGATATGAATATGGACGCTGCTGGTAAGATTGGTTGTATTGCTGGAACTGCTGACCCTGACCCTGTTGCGCTGGAGCGCGCGGAGTGAATCCCAAAAGATTTTGATTGCCTGTATTCGCTCGCCACCCAAAATTTGGGTGATTTCTCCAACCGGGATTATAGGTGTTACTGTAAGGGTTGTTCTGCGGCCTCACCTGATTACTCACGAAATCTACCTCTTCGTGGCCCTCGTATACAACTCCCTGAAAACATGCCCCAAACTCGTGTGACACTCCACACTGGTCACAACCCGAGCCCGCATGCGCAATCATCTGGGACCTGTCGAATCTCGATGCGAGAGCCGAGATTTGTGCAGTAATGGTCGTATAGTCGTCTACAGCATGGACTCCTGCGCGAGATGAATATGATGATGCCCGGCCTCTGTCGCCCTCCCGACGCGAGCTGGATTTCAACGCGGCTTTCTCTATAATATCATACGCTTCATTCGGCGTCTTAGTTCCTAGATCGCCTCCCGCGTTCACGTCTAATCGCTCCTGTGTGTTGTAACTGAGCCCCTGATAGAACGTCAAAACCAGTTGTCTCTTGGAGTAGCCGTGATGTGGCACATCAATCAACAAATCCTTGAATCTCTCCCAAGCTGCATGCAACGCCTCACCCTCGTCCTGGTGAAAAGATACAATTCGGTTCCGTAGCTTGTTCGTTTTCTCAGGTGGAAAATATTTCTGCATAAACTGCTCCGCCAACTGATTCCAGGTCCTGATGGACCCGGCTGGAAGGGACATAAGCCAAGCTCTAGCTTTGTCACGTAACAAAAATGGAAACAACCTCAACCGAATTGCATCCTCCGAAACACCTGTAATCTTAAACGTAGAACAAACATGGAGAAAAGCAGCAATATGCCTCCCAGGATCCTCGTGCTCACGTCCGTCAAACTGTACTGAATTTTGTACCATATTTATAATACTAGATCTAATTTCAAAAGTAGGTACATCAATAGTAGGTTGAAGGATACTCGGCTCCAGGCCTGCCCTTCCAGGCTGATTTGTCTCATTCAACGGTCGCTCATCGTCTGCCATGATTGCGTCTCCTCCTGAGCCCTCGACTTCAACAGGTACCACCGGCTCCGGCTCACCACCGGCGAGCAGTAGCCCAACCGCCCGACCTTTCGCGCGTAGACGTCTCCTAAGATCACGTTCGGGCTCGTCTGACGGTTCAACAACTTCTGGAGCGGGGGTCGAGAACATTAACCTGCAAACGAAAATTTGACACGGTGAATATTTTATTAATAAAAATAATGTTGTTTTTTTTTCAGCAGAATAGAAGCAGAATATTATTATAAATGGGCTGAAAATTTTATAAAAATCCAAAAATGGGCCCGAAATTTTATAAAAATCAACACAATAAAAGTAATCGAATCGGCTAATAGTAAAAATGGATACTCGAAGCCGAAAACTCAAAGAAAAAATAAATAAATAAATCCGGATCGAATAAATAAATGGAACAAAAATTTACAAATGTACCAAAAATGACTTGGAAAACGAATAAATGAAATAAAAACAAGAAATATTAACAAATAAATAAACAAATAAATTATCAAGAAATTATACACAAATATTAATAAGTATATACACCGATAACATAATGACTCGGGTCGTTCCTAAAACTCGCCATGTCCCGGCAACGGCGCCAAAAACTTGACGTGTGCGTATATATACATAATTTTGCAATGAATTTACACACGATTTGGTTTTAAATTTATAAAAGTGATTATTACTTTAATATCAAAACACACACGAAAGAGGCAAGTGTACCCCGTCATATATGTAGTAAAGTATCGGTAAGAACCAAGTATCGATCCAAGGAAATGGGCGGAAAAATAATACTAGACCTTTGTCACTAAACTACCGGTAAAATCATAAGTTTTGTTTGATTTTAATTAAACTAAAGTAAGCGTAAACAAATACATAATAAAAACATAATAGATAATAGATAAAAAACCTTGCTTAATACACAACCAAAGCATGTCAACTAAGTCGGTTTTGGCACTAGAAGCATTCGGTCAATTTTCCAATTTAAGACAATCAGTATCCCTTTAGGGAATCCTAACATGACAATTATTCGGAAAGTTAAAACGATAAACACACTTTAACCACCTAAAATTGTTCTTTAACGTGCAATTGATAAATGTCTATGAAAATCTCTTAGAAATAAGTGATATTCGTTAATTTACACATATTTTAGTCCCCCGTTTTACCCCTATTTTATGCGTTTTTGGCCGTAAAACAGTCATTCGGATACTTGATTATCTACACTTTTGTTTACAGGCCTAAAACAGCATACCAGACAAGATGATAGCGAAAACGAGGACTTTCCGGACAAAACGACGAAGCTGCGGACATTCTGTTAAGGAAACTGACCTGGGCCTGTGGAACGGTCGTGCGACCTGATGCACGACCGTGCATCTCCGACAGTTTTTTATTAACCCGGCAATGAACGAGGGTGCGACTAGGAGTGCAAGGCATACAAGGTCATCCCGGGGACGCACGGACGTGCCATCTGAAGAACGACCGTGCGGCTCCGAACATCAGCAAAAACCTCGGCAATGAACGACCGGTGTGACCAAGCGTGCAACAAGAACCCGGCGAAGAACGACCGTGCCACAGGAAGAACGGCCGTGCGATTTCGAATCTGGTCAACGATTTGATGACGTCATGCAGTATGGTGTGCCATACCCAATAATTGCTTAAAGTGCACGGTCGTGCCATAGGAAGAACGACCGTGCCATAGCGAAAAAATATAAAAACAGAACAGAAACATTCTGTTTGACATTCTGGAATTTTGGGGAGCTTCACAGGAGAATTTACAGGCTCCGGAGGCTTTGCTTTTGACCCGGATTCAAGCCACATTGTGCCGTTTAGCTCCATTACTACCCGGATCCTTAGTCTAGTACTTGTTTATGGTTTGGTTTTCTAATCTTCCCATGATTTTGTTAATCTTTCAAGTACTTAGATTAATGTTTATGTATTATTGTAGCCTTTGGGCAAAAACACAAACAATCCCTTGCTAGAATTATAGCCATTAGTGTGTTAAGCTTTGTTTGTAATGACACTTGAAGTATTTTCTGTGTTAATCTTTGATGATTAGTTTGCAACCTTGTTATTGATATTGAATTCTTGATTATAAGTAATTATGTTGGATGATTGATGCTTGGTTAGTTAAGATAGTTGAAAAATGAAGCTTAATTAATCTTGTATTAGTAAACTTTGAACTTGGTTAACTAGTTTAGCTTGGTTTAAATGTATGCATCATGATACTAGAAATGGTTAGTGATTTAATAAAATGTAATTATTGTTAATCAAGAGAGCTTGCCGTCACGTAAGGGCCTTAACGGGTTAGATGGTGTCGTTATAAATTCTTGCCATGATTTATTAGCTTAGTTAGTAGTTTAGGCCAAAATTGCTATCTTGGTGAATTATTGTGCAAGATTTGTAAAATGAACTCGATTGTGATTTAATCTAGTTTATGCTTGTCTCGGTGGTTGCATTGTGTTTATCGGTGTCTCTTTCCTTGATTAAGTGCGGTAAGAAAACTCCTAACGGATGACTAACTTGTTTTTAAGAGATTTTCATAGACATTTATCAATTGCACGTTAAAGAACAATTTTAGGTGGTTAAAGTGTGTTTATCGTTTTAGCTTTCCGAATGATTGTCATGTTAGGATTCCCGAAAGGGATACTAATTGTCTTAAAATGGAAAATTGACCGAATGCTTCTAGTGCCAAAAACCAACTTAGTTGACATGCTGTGGTTGTGTATTAAGCAAGGCTTTTATCTATTATCTATTATGTTTTTATTATGTATTTGTTTACGCTTACTTTAGTTTAATTAAAATCAAACCAAACTTATGTTTTTACCGGTAGTTTAGTGACAAAGGTCTAGTATTATTTCTCCGCCCATTTCCTTGGATCGATACTTGGTTCTTACCGATACTTTATTACATATGTGACGGGGTACACTTGCCTCTTTCGTGTGTGTTTTGATGTAAAAGTAATAATCACTTTTATAAATTTAAAACCAAATCGTGTGTAAATTCATTGCAAAATTATGTATATATACGCACACGTAAAGTTTTTGGCGCCGTTGCCGGGAAAATGGCGAGTTTTAGGAACGACCCGAGTCATTATGTTATCGGTGTATATACTTGTTAATATTTGTGTATAATTTCTTGATTATTTATTTGTTTATTTATTTGTTAATATTTCTTGTTTTTATTTCATTTATTTGTTTTCCAAGTCATTTTTGGTACATTTGTAAATTTTTGTTCCATTTATTTATTCGATCCGGATTTATTTATTTATTTATTCTTTGATTTTTCGGCTTCGGGTATCCATTTTTACTTTAGCCGATTCGATTATTTTTTATTGTGTTGGTCTTTATAAAATTTCGGGCCCATTTTCGGATTTTTATAAAATTTTCAGCCCATTTATAATAATATTCTGCTTCTATTCAGCTGAAAAAAAAACAGCATTATTTTTATTAATAAAATATTCACTGTGTGAAATTTTCGTTTGTAGGTTAATGTTCTCGACCCCAGCTCCAGAACTTGTTGAACCGTCAGACGAGCCCGAACGTGATCTTAGGAGACGTTTACGCGCGAAAGGTCGGGCAGTTGGGCTACTGCTCGCCAGTGGTGAGCCGGAGCCGGTGGTACCTGTTGAAGCCGAGGGCTCAGGAGGAGACGTAATCATGGCAGACGATGAGCGACCGTTGAATGAGACAAATCAGCCTGGAAGGACAGGCCTGGAGCCGAGTATCCTTCAACCTACTATTGATGTACCTACTTTTGAAATTAGATCTAGTATTATAAATATGGTACAAAATTCAGTACAGTTTGACGGACGTGAGCACGAGGATCCCGGGAGGCATATTGCTGCTTTTCTCCATGTTTGTTCTACGTTTAAGATTACAGGTGTTTCGGAGGATGCAATTCGGTTGAGGTTGTTTCCGTTTTCGTTACGTGACAAAGCTAGAGCTTGGCTTATGTCACTTCCAGCCGGGTCCATCAGGATCTGGAATCAGTTGGCGGAGCAGTTTATGCAGAAATATTTTCCACCTGAGAAAACGAACAAGCTACGGAACCGAATTGTATCTTTTCACCAGGACGAGGGTGAGTCGTTGCATGCAGCTTGGGAGAGATTCAAGGATTTGTTGATTGATGTGCCACATCACGGCTACTCCAAAAGACAGCTGGTTTTGACGTTCTATCAGGGGCTCAGTTACAACACACACGGAGCTTTCTCGGTCATGCCGAGTTCTATCGGCGATTCATCAAAGATTTTTCAAAAATCGCCAAACCCATGACCCGTTTGTTGGAGAAAGATGCTCCGTTCGTGTTTGGAGATGATTGCTTGAGGGTTTTTGACCTTCTCAAGCAAAAGTTGATCGAGGCCCCTATTTTAGTCGCACCGGACTGGAGTCTACCATTTGAAATCATGTGCGACTCGAGTGATTACGCTATAGGGGCCGTTCTGGGTCAAAAGAAGGAAAAGCACTTCTATCCGATCTATTATGCGAGCAAAACTCTTCACGACGCTCAAGAGCATTACACCACGACTGAAAAAGAGCTCTTGGCGGTCATTTTCGCATTTGATAAATTTAGATCGTATTTAGTGCTTTCGAAAACCGTTGTATACACTGATCACGCAGCCATTAGATACCTCTTCAGCAAACAGGACGCTAAACCGCGTCTAATCATATGGATCCTGTTGCTGCAAGAGTTTGATATTGAAATTCAAGATAAAAAGGGTGCTTTGAATGTAGCGGCTGACCATCTATCTCGGTTAGAGCACGGAGACATCGAGGACTCGCGTTGGGATTCAATCAATGACAATTTCCCACACGAGTCTTTGATGGTTGTTGAGATATGCGATGAGTCGCCATGGTTCGCCGACTTTGCGAACTATCTTGCTTGCGGGATTCTAATTAAAGGATTGACTCACTAGCAAAAGAGGAAATTCTTTTCGGATCTCAAGCACTACATATGGGACGACCCTTTCTTATTCAAGGTGAGTGCTGATCAGGTGATCAGAAGATGTGTATCAGGGACTGAGGCGACCGATATTCTGCGTTAGTGTCATGAGGGACCTACCGGAGGCCACCACGGAGCCAACTTCACCGCGAAGAAGGTGTTGGATTCTGGGTTTTACTGGCCGACCATTTTCCGTGACGCGCATAGTTGGGTGAAAGCGTGCGATGCTTGTCAGAGGGCGACGAACATATCAGCACGCGACGAAATGCCTCAGAACTGGATACAAGTTTGTGAAGTCTTTGATGTTTGGGGGATAGACTTCATGGGACCATTCCCCCCCTCACGTGGAAACAAGTACATACTCGTGGCTGTTGACTATGTATCAAAGTGGGCGGAGGCGCAAGCCTTACCCACTAACGACGCCAGAGTAGTTGTGAGGTTTCTTAAAAGTTTGTTCGCCCGATTTGGCGCTCCGAAAGCGCTCATTAGTGACCGAGGGACTCATTTTTGTAATACACAGCTTGAAAAGGCTTTGTCCCGATACGGTGTGCATCACCGTTTGTCCACGCCCTATCATCCGCAGACAAGCGGGCAGGTGGAGGTCACGAACCGTGGGCTTAAGCGCATCCTTGAGCGATCTGTTGGAGCGAACCGCAAGGAGTGGTCGGACAAGCTTGATGAGGCATTATGGGCATTCCGTACAGCTTATAAGACCCCTATAGGGACCACCCCCTTTAGGTTGGTATACGGAAAAGCATGCCATTTACCGGTGGAGTTGGAGCATAAGGCTATGTGGGCATTGAAAACTGCGAATTTGGACCTTAAAACCGGAGGTGAAGCCCGGTTTCTCCAAATTCATGAATTGGAAGAATTGCGGCACCAAGCCTACGAAAGCTCCGTACTCTACAAAGAGCGCACGAAGAAACTTCACGACAAACGCTTGAAGGACCACAAAGAATTCCAAGCGGGTGATCTTGTTCTTCTGTACAATTCAAGGCTGCGCTTGTTTCCTGGGAAGCTTCATTCACGCTGGACAGGACCATACACGGTTAAGGAAGTATTTCCGTATGGTACTGTTGCAGTAGAGAACGCGGATGGCGTTACATTCAAGGTAAATGGTCACCGGTTGAAGTTGTACGTTGTCGGGCCGATAGAGTCGGCGGTGGAGGTGATTGAACTCCAAACCCCGCACACATCATAAGTGTGGGGAGGAGAGAGAGTCTACGCTACTGATTCGTGGATCAAAAATGTAGCAAGAGCGTATTTTGCGCTTTAGGGGTAGTATCGTCTTTTTAGTAGTTTTTCTAGTTTTAGCTTTGAGTCTTGCTATCGACTCGCCGACAAAAATTTAGCATGAGTCTACGCTACTGACTCACCGACAAAAATGTAGCAGGAGCGTCTTTGGCGCTGTAAGGGTAAAATAGTCCTTTTTTGTATTTTTGTAGTTTTAGCGTAATTTAGGTTAGTTAGGTAGTTTTCGTTAGTTTGTTTAGTTTTCGTACGTGCCGAAAGAAGGTTCTGTATTGCAATATTAATAGAACAGTTGGTGTGTCGAAAAAATGGCGAAAAACGGCCGAAACAGTTGCTGGAAATAGCTTCTGCGAAAAATTCTGATCTGCACCTGATGCACGACCGTTCCTCGGGTCGCACGACCGTGCGTTTCCGAGGGCCGGCACGGTGGATCGCACCCCCGGTGCATTTCCGAGAATAATTGCTAGGGTTATGAGATGTCGGTGACGCACGACCATGCCACACGGAGAACGACCGTGCGTTAGGCTGAGGGCAGTTTTGTCATTTGGCACTATAAATACCCTCATCTGCAGCCCCCATTCATAACTCGCGAAACCCTACCAGCACCAGGCTGTTCCAGAGCGATACTTCATCAAATCGCACGGTTTTTCGCACAATCTCACACCCTTCTTCGCATGGTACGTTCCTAGTTGTAGATTTCTTGTTTCCTTGCTTTCTAGGGTAGATTTCTTCCGATTCTTCAAGGAAATTTTTAGGGTTCTCTTCATAAACAAATCGAAACCCTAACCCTTGTTGAATCGTAGTATCGTGAACATCTGGTGCATTTTTCTGACCCTTGTTTATGTAAAAACTTGAAGATTTGTGAAAAAAATTGGGCTACTTAGAGCCTAGGTCAAAAATCTGCAGAAAACCAAGTCGCACGGACGTTCCTCGTACGGAACGGTCGTGCCTCGCTGTTGTTTCACGATAGTTGTTTGTTGGTCGGTGTTGCACGGTTGTGTCGTTGGTCGCACGCCGTGCACTTCCGACATTTCTGGGCAGATGGTCATTGTCATCGGCGACGCACATCCGTGCGTCTCGTCGCACGACCGTGCCATATGCCCAGATCAGTTAGACAGTTTCTTCATAATTGGCTACTCGGCTGTTTTAGATTCGAATTTTTCCTGTTTCCATCTCTCTTATGTTTTTCCTCATACAGATGGACCATCCCTTCCTTCATTTCGACCCCAACGATGAGCGAGAGGCTTTGTGCATCCTGAAACGAGACGCATTGTGGGCGAGACGGGGGCAGTTTGGAGTCCCCCGATGGTTAGATTGGGAAGTCATGCGAGAACTCAATCAGTATGAGAGATTAGACGACATGATGACTCGCCCGCTTGCAAATCTGGTCGCTTGCAACCGACCCGTTTACCTGGAGTTGACCATTGAGTTCTTCGCATCTTATGCTTATGAAAAGCCGATTGCTCATCGGAGAACCAAATTCCGCCACAAGGAGCGGATAGCTTTCCGGTTATGTGGAAGATGGAATTCGTAGTCGGTTGGTCGTTTGGGTAGAAGACTAGGGATTTATACTAGGGACGACATGGATGATGAAGATGTCTTCACTGAACAGTTCACCTTCCCCTCTGATGCAGCTCGGGATGAATTCTGGGCTGAAAACGCTATTGGGGAGCCCTACAACCCGAGGATGTCGAAGGCCTCGCGACTCAGAGACCCTTTGGTGCGAGTGATGCACCATGTATTTAGCCATTCGATATGCGGTCGCATGGACAGTCTCGGTAACTGTCCAACACCTGACTTGATCTTTTTATATGCGTTGGTTGACAAAGCACCTATCAACCTGGCCGCACGAATGGCTGAGTATTTCGTCAAGAGCTCGGGGCGGACTCCGAACAGTGAGATACATGCGGTCAGTACGTGACCAAAATAGCGTACAACGAGCGCCTTATGACTGAGGAGGTGCTTCAGAGTCTCACTCTGATTACTGAGGGGGATCATGTCGATATCAGGTCACTGAAGGCCATGGGGGTGATTGTAGAGCTTGATAGGGGGGGATAGGTTGAGGGGATTGAACAACGAGGTCCGGGAACCGTTGCCTCCAGATGAGGAGGACGATGAGGATGTTGAGATGGGAGAGCAGGATCCGCAGCACCAGCACCAGCACCAGCCACCGACACCACCACACTCACCGCAGCACCATGCATTTCATCAGCATGAGGATTGGCCCGCGTTCTACCAGCAGTTCCAGGATATGCGAGTGACTCAGGAGCAGCATGGTACCTACTTCAACGAGATTAGATCTAGCCAGGACCAGATCCGAGCTAACCAGGATCAGCTTCGGGCCACACAGGACCAGCTTCGGCAGAGCCAGGATGCTTTATACCAGGGGGTGTCTGCGGGGTTTTCTTATCTTTTCGGGGAGATGCACCACGCATACCCCGACTACTTTCAGCACCCTCCGCAGTTCCCACCGTGGAACCCCCTGGTTATGGCGATGCCGGCCCGTCCTATACGAGAGCAGATGATGATGATGACGAGTAGTTGGCAGTGGTGATAGCAGTTGGTGGTGTTTTCTCTTTCAGTACTTTATTTATTATTGGGTGTTTATTTTGACTGTTATTTTCAAACACCCCGGTTATGTATTTCATACATTTTACTTTATGTTCTGTTTGGATTTTAGTATTTATGTATATTATGGTTGTTTTGTGATTTTTTTGTTTCTGTTATGTTTTGGGTGCACATGTGACATACTCGCAGATTTTAGCTATCGGATCTTGGACCGGAGCACGTACCAGATACAGCTTCAGAAGTCTCGTGGCATCAACATCATCTTGAGGGGAGTATTTTTTATCCCTTTCTCTATATTTCGGGTCTCGCATTGGGGACAATGCGAAGTTCAGGTGTGGGGAGGGGGTTAACTTTGTTAACTTTGTTTGTCCTCTTAAAAAAAAATCAGCAAATCAGAAAAAATCATTCAAAAATACTTGTATTTTGTATATATTTTTGTAAATAAACCGGTTGGTTGTGTTTTAGAAAGCTTCGGACTTGATAAAAACTCGACAAGCAAAATATTTTTTGAAAAAGGAAACCGGAAAGCGTGACAAACAAAGAAAGACTTACATGATAGTTTTCAGACTTTTACCCATTCCTTCCGTTACGTGAGCATATTTGAGCCTTGATTGTTATATATTTGTTCATTTCGGATATAGGAGTGAGCCGGATGTTATATGCAATTTAGAACTTGTCACTAGTATGCTTGTTAAGACCATGAACTTGTGAATTTGTGTAAAAATGATAGAGGCACTTAGATTACCCCTTTGTTGTGTACTTGTTCTTTGTGTTGTGCTTCCCGTTCACCTTATATTACCCTTTAGGATTAACCATGTCGAGCCTTCTCGTTCACCTTTGTTTACCCACATTATCGCCTACTTAACCAAATTTAGCCTTTTTATGTTTTAAACCTTTTTAGTGTTGAAACTCGGTCAAAATAATAGTTTAACTAGCTTGTTATTGTTTATATTTCATTGTATAGTTTTGTAAGTTAAAAAAAATAAAAAATAAATAAAACAGAAAATAAAACACCCTAAAATAGGGTGAAGTTGATAGAAATTGAGCAATTTTGAATGCTTAAATGTTAAAATTTCGTTGATAAGCTCGATTACGCTTTAGTCGCCTTTTTAAGGCGTTTGTATGTATAGTTGTATTATTTTCTTGCTAGTTAAACGCTACTACCGAGTTTTAACCATTTTCGCCACTTTAAATGTCCACTTCCATACCCTTCGCCCAAGCCTAACGTTACAACCCGTAAAGACCTCTTGATTTACACTTGTTTGCATGTTAGTTGGTGGAGACGAGATCTTATGACAAGCTTATGATATTGCACATTTCATTGACTAGGCATTGAGTGTTTACACATACACATTTTATGTATGTTTCATAAATAAAACCGAGTGTGTGAACATTGTGAGTCGTGTGAAGATTAACATGTGAGTCAATTAAATGTGAAGTCACGGCTTTTTGGTTGTCGCTTTATAATTGCATATGCTTGTTGGGTTTGAGTCTTTTGATGTTGTCTTTCGACAAACCGGCTAACCGTTTATAGTAGTTTTCAATAAAATAGTGTGTAAATTATCGTTCTTGTTTGTTTATGTCTTTTATTGCTTTTTAGTTTAGCTTGCTTGAGGACAAGCAAGGTTCAAGTGTGGGGACATTTGATATTCGTTAATTTACACATATTTTAGTCCCCCGTTTTACCCCTATTTTATGCGTTTTTGGCCGTAAAATAGTCATTCGGATACTTAATTATCTACACTTTTGTTTACAGGCCTAAAACAACATACCAGACAAGATGATAGCGAAAACGAGGACTTTCCGGACAAAACGACGAAGCTGCGGACATTCTGTTAAGGAAACTGACCTGGGCCTGTGGAACAGTCGTGCGACCTGATGCACGACCGTGCATCTCCGACAGTTTTTGATTAACCCGGCAATGAACGAGGGTGCGACTAGGAGTGCAAGGCATACAAGGTCATCCCGGGGACGCACGGACGTGCCATCTGAAGAACGACCGTGCGGCTCCGAACATCAGCAAAAACCTCGGCAATGAACGACCGGTGTGACCAAGCGTGCAACAAGAACCCGGCGAAGAACGACCGTGCCACAGGAAGAACGGTCGTGCGATTTCGAATCTGGTCAACGATCTGATGACGTCATGCAGTATGGTCTGCCATACCCAATAATTGCTTAAAGTGCACGGTCATGCCATAGGAAGAACGACTGTGCCACAGCGAAAAAATATAAAAACAGAACAGAAACATTCTGTTCGACATTCTGGAATTTTGGGGAGCTTCACAGGCGAATTTACAGGCTCCGGAGGCTTTGCTTTTGACCCGGATTCAAGCCACATTGTGCCGTTTAGCTCCATTACTACCCGGATCCTTAGTCTAGTACTTGTTTATGGTTTGGTTTTCTAATCTTTCCATGATTTTGTTAATCTTTCAAGTACTTAGATTAATGTTTATGTATTATTGTAGCCTTTGGGCAAAAACACAAACAATCCCTTGCTAGAATTATAGCCATTAGTGTGTTAAGCTTTGTTTGTAATGACACTTGAAGTATTTTCTATGTTAATCTTTGATGATTAGTTTGCAACCTTGTTATTGATATTGAATTCTTGATTATAAGTAATTATGTTGGATGATTGATGCTTGGTTAGTTAAGATAGTTGAAAAATGAAGCTTAATTAATCTTGTATTAGTAAACTTTGAACTTGGTTAACTAGTTTAGCTTGGTTTAAATGTATGCATCATGATACTAGAAATGGCTAGTGATTTAATAAAATGTAATTATTGTTAATCAAGAGAGCTTGCCGTCACGTAAGGGCCTTAACGGGTTAGATGGTGTCGTTATAAATTATTGCCATGATTTATTAGCTTAGTTAGTAGTTTAGGCCAAAATTGCTATCTTGGTGAATTATTGTGCAAGATTTGTAAAATGAACTCGATTGTGATTTAATCTAGTTTATGCTTGTCTCGGTGGTTGCATTGTGTTTATTGGTGTCTCTTTCCTTGATTAAGTGCGGTTAGAAAACTCCTAACGGATGACTAACTTATTTTTAAGAGATTTTCATAGACATTTATCAATTTCACGTTAAAGAACAATTTTAGGTGGTTAAAGTGTGTTTATCGTTTTAGCTTTCCGAATGATTGTCATGTTAGGATTCCTGAAAGGGATACTAATTGTCTTAAAATGGAAAATTGACCGAATGCTTCTAGTGCCAAAAACCAACTTAGTTGACATGCTGTGGTTGTGTATTAAGCAAGGCTTTTATCTATTACCTATTATGTTTTTATTATGTATTTGTTTACGCTTACTTTAGTTTAATTAAAATCAAACCAAACTTATGTTTTTACCGGTAGTTTAGTGACAAAGGTCTAGTATTATTTCTCCGCCCATTTCCTTGGATCGATACTTGGTTCTTACCAATACTTTATTACATATGTGACGGGGTACACTTGCCTCTTTCGTGTGTGTTTTGATGTAAAAGTAATAATCACTTTTATAAATTTAAAACCAAATCGTGTGTAAATTCATTGCAAAATTATGTATATATACCCACACGTCAATAAGTTAGTCATCCGTTAGGAGTTTTCTAACCGCACTTAATCAAGGAAAGAGACACCGATAAACACAATGCAACCACCGAGACAAGCATAAACTAGATTAAATCACAACCGAGTTCATTTTACAAATCTTGCACAATAATTCACTAAGATAGCAATTTTGGCCTAAACTACTAACTAAGCTAACAAATCATGGCAAGAATTTATAACGACACCATCTAACCCGTTAAGGTCCTTACGTGACGGCAAGCTCTTTTGATTAATAATAATTACATTTTATTAAATCACTAACCATTTCTAGTATCATGATGCATACATTTAAACCAAGCTAAACTAGTTAACCAAGTTCAAAGTTTACTAATACAAGATTAATTAAGCTTCATTTTTCAACTATCTTAACTAACCAAGCATCAATCATCCAACATAATTACTTATAATCAAGAATTCAATATCAATAACAAGGTTGCAAACTAATCATCAAAGATTAACATAGAAAATACTTCAAGTGTCATTACAAACAAAGCTTAACACACTAATGGCTATAATCTAGCAAGGGATTGTTTGTGTTTTTGCCCAAAGGCTACAATAATACATAAACATTAATCTAAGTACTTGAAAGATTAACAAAATCATGAAAAGATTAGAAAACCAAACCATAAACAAGTACTAGACTAAGGATCCGGGTAGTAATGGAGCTAAACGGCACAATGTGGCTTGAATCCGGGTCAAAAGCAAAGACTCCGGAGCCTGTAAATTCGCCTGTGAAGCTCCCAAAATTCCAGAATGTCGAACAGAATGTTTCTGTTCTATTTTTATATTTTTTCGCTGTGGCACGGTCGTTCTTCCTATGGCACGACCGTGCACTTTAAGCAATTATTGGGCATGGGCACACCATACTGCATGACGTCAGCAGATCGTTGACCAGATTCGAAATCGCACGACCGTTCTTCCTGTGGCACGGTCGTTCTTCGCCAAGTTCTTGTTGCACGCTTGGTCGCACCGGTCGTTCATTGCCGAGGTTTTTGCTGATGTTCGGAGCCGCACGGTCGTTCTTCAGATGGCACGTCCGTGCGTCGCCGGGATGACCTTGTATGCCTTGCACTCCTAGTCGCACCCTCGTTCATTGCCAGGTTAATCAAAAACTGTCGAAGATGCATGGTCGTGCATCAGGTCGCACGACCGTTCCACAGGCCCAGGTCAGTTTCCTTAACAGAATGTCCGCAGCTTCGTCGTTTTGTCCGGAAAGTCCTCGTTTTCGCTATCATCTTGTCTGGTATGTTGTTTTAGGCCTGTAAACAAAAGTGTAGATAATTAAGTATCCGAATGACGGTTTTACGGCCAAAAACGCATAAAATAGGGGTAATACGGGGGACTAAAATATGTGTAAATTCACGAATATCAATGGGTCTCAGTTTGAGATGAAACCTTCAACTGTTATGCACATATGACTAGAAGCTATTTGTGCTTTTGGCGGATGGATCTCGGATTGAGATGAAACCAAAAGCACAAACTTTTGCTATGTTAATAATATAACTTTCCTTTGGCCTTATCTTTGTTTTTATATTTTATTCTGAAAATACTTTTCTTTGAACTTCCTTGAAAATATTTTGGGAACATATCCTGAGAATATCCTAAGAGATATCCTGGTCAGGATACTGCTACATAACCTAAAAACTTAAGTTAGTAAAAAGGAGATAAAAAGGAGAGGTCATACCAAAGACTCTTAGAGAGTCAATTTCAATCTTTCATCTTATGAATGTCCCCAGTGCTAATTTAGAAATCTGAATCCATCCTTTGAATCGTATTGTGGCATATGTCCCCTGTGTTCAGCATGTTTGAAGACTTAGGAATTCTTAATGCAAACATAGCCACATTTTATTCAAAGCCTGTTCTTAAACTTTAGTATTTCTGAGGATAAACCCCGAATGTCTTGGGGATATACCCTTAATGTATTGGGGATAAACCCTTAATATCCTGGGGATGATCCCTGATTTTCATGCGCTACAGGCGGGAGTGTATAAACTCCAAAACTTAGAAAGGTGAAAACATTTAAACCTTAGAGAGTATGAAAATACCCTTTGGTGAGAAAGGGTGATCAATCCTCGTATACCTTGAGGATCCAGGATATAGCCAACAATAACGAAATTGTCAGCCACTTTTACATGAACTGGTCCCGCCACCTTGAACTATCCCTGGATAACTTGCGCTCCAGGCGGGGTGTTTAAACCCAACTCGTGAGAAAGGTGAATACCTTTAAACCTGTGAAGGGATCAGGATCCCTTAAACGTGAGAGAGGGGCCAAATCCTCTAATCTTTCGAAATATCCTGAGTGTGTATCCTGGAGCTATATCCCGAAGCATATACTGCAAAACAACTGTAAACTAAGGTGGGTGTTTGCTTGGCTAACACCCATCCGATGCTTAAGTTAGTATTGGGTTCAAATGAATAAATAATATTAAATATATTAAAAGAGATAGAATTCATACCATCCTGAGTTAGAAATTAAATTCTAAACTTACTTGAAATAGAGCTTTAAGTGTATAGCATTCCAGGATCTTGATAGCATATCCCCTTCCATATTCTTGAGTCGATATGCTCCCTTCCCAGATTCTGATTCAACCTCATATGGTCCTTCCCACTTTGGAGCTAACTTTCCATCAGCAGGATTAGTAGTATTCTGAAAAGCCTTTCTTAACACCCAATCCCCAACTTGAAATCTTCTAGTCCTTATATTCTTGTTATATGCTCTGGATATCATCTGTTGATATGCTGCCATCCTCAGCCTTGCTGCATCTCTTGTCTCATCCACAGTGTCCAATTCCTGGCACAAAGCTTCAGGATTCTGCTCAGGATCCCGGAGGTTAGATCTTGCCGTAGGTATCACCATTTCTGTTGGGATCACTGCTTCTACTCCAAATACTAAGGAGAATGGAGTTTGGCTAGTTGCACTCTTTATTGTTGTTCTATCAGCCCATAAAACAAAGGGTAATTCTTCTGCCCATCTTCCTTTCTTAGCTCCTAGTCTCTTCTTCAAGTTGTTGACAATTATCTTGTTCGAAGATTCTGCTTGTCCGTTTGCTTGAGGATGTACTGGAGTGGATGTGATCATTTTTGTTTTGGTCAAAAATCAAGCAATGATAACGTAACCAAACTTTTTGTTGTGAGGTATGATGCTTGAATTGATGAACAACAATAAGGATCACTATGAAGTGTAATGAACAAGTGACACGAAGATTTATACGAGGAAAAAGACCTTGATCAATGAATGATCTCGGGCATAAAAAACCTCGGGTGATGGAAACTACCGATCACCAACTCAAATTAAACAAGAAATGTATTACAACTTCGGATGATAGCGAGCTAAATACAAGGATCACTATAGTGTATTGTGTAGAAAATATGTGTAATCGCCAAGTGTGTTAGCGAGAACTGATGAGAGCGGTTGTACGAGTGTGTGTGTGTAGCCAAAAATAGCCAAGTCCTTTTTAACTAGCTCGCTACCCCCTTTAAAAATAGAAAATATCTACTCTAACTAACATTCCGCAAATGGTGCAAGTCCTCCACGACTCCATAACGTCCATTTCTGGCCAAGCACGTGCGGAATAGACTGAGAATATTCTCCAGGAATATCGCCAAGACTAAGTCCAAGTTGATACTCCTGCAAAACAATTACGAATTCAAAGTAGACAATCGTTAGTACAAGGATCCTTATAGTGATCCATGATCCTGATCCTGCAACACTTCTGAGGATCACTACTTCAGATAGAGTTGAGGATCACTAAACCCAACAGTAAATAAGGATCATTGATCATTTAGAAATCCACCCCTAACAATTGCCCCCAAAATATAAGGAGTAATTATGTAAATAAATGAGTTATATTTTGTTCTTATCCGTAACGAATTAATCAGATAACTAGCCGTTGGAGTCGGACTAGCCGTTACGAACATGACGTCAGTGAGATGACTATCCTGCAGAATCATCATTATAAATAGGAGTTAGAGATAGGGATCATTTCACATTTAAGTTCAAGAGAACTCCCTTTATATTCTCATCCGTCGATCAAGCAGGTAACTCTTTTCCTTTTCTTCCTTCTCTTACTCTGCTTTTCTTTCTTTACCATCATCTCGTCAAAAATGATGCTCCGAAACTCACCGGGCAAGGATCACAAGAAGAACAGCCCCTTAAAGAGCCAAGGGATCATCAAAGATTCCGCAAAAGAACGCTGTTGTTTCACCGATCCACAAATTGATAAAATTTGCTATTGTTTCCCGGCGAACACCATTTTCAAATCCTTTGATCCCACTGCTTTGAGTGACTATTTCTCTGAAACTTGGATTGCCTTTCCTGTTACCCCATTCACCATAGGATACACCTATCCTTTTCCAGCCTTTACCCAATCCTTTTTCTCCCTTACCGGCATCTCCTACATCCAGGCTATGCCGATGATCTGGAGGGTCTTATATACCCTTGAAAGGATCATCGAGCAGGAAGGGATTGACCTAGGAATGTCGGAGTTGGCTGAGATGTATGATCTCATAACATTTGGATCCCACCGATATTTGTTTGAACGAAAACCTGGTGAAGAACACCCCATTTTTAAAGCCACCAAGAACGATACAAACTGGAAACGGCGGTTCTTCTTCGTCAGAAGGGATTCTATCCCGGATGGAAAGGATTTTCCAAGGAAATGGAGCACTGATGGTAGGATAGGAGGATCCTCAGAAGGATCACTAAGTAAGCTCATTTGTGATAATGATTACTAATATGCTTTTGTTTCTTTTGTACAGCTATCACATTCTCACATATTATTCCTTCAGCTGCCACCAAAGGGAGACTTGCAGCTTTTAGAAAACTCGGTCCTGAAACAAGATCATTCAAGACAATCACCTAGGATTCTCAAGAGGTATCCTCAGGCTCTGTCACCATGTCAAGTAAGTATCCTGTTCGTTTTATATTCAAATGTTTAAATAAATAGTTATATATGAATAGAATAAGGACACTTATCTGTTTTGGGTGTGTAGGCGCTGGAAAGTCATCAAGATCTGCTTCCAAATTTAGTGTCACTGAGCTTGACACCGTCCGATCCAAGAAAAAATCTGCTGCTAGCCCCTCTGTTGTAATCCCCAAAGCTACCACTTCAAAGGGAAGAGGTGGAAAGAAGAGAAAGACTTCCGAAGCTGACAACCTACAAGGCCTGCCTCTAATCCGCCATCAATTCCTCGAGTACTTCAATGATTAAGGATCACTGACTCAGCTTAGTTACCCTATCCACTTGAGGATCACTTGTTCTTGAACTGTTCTTTATCTTCTTTGCAGAAATTTGCTGAGATTGAAGACTACGTTGGGCATGTCGAGGAGCAGGACAAGAAGATTGCTGACCTTCAACAAGTCGCATTGCTCAAGGATCTTAAGATTGCTGACCTCCAAAAGGACCTCCAAAATGCCAAAGCTGAAACGGCCAAGGTTCTGATCAATGCTGATTACGAGAAGCATGACATCACCCAGGACGCTAAAGTTTCTGCGGCCATAGCGATGTACAAGACCAAGCTACAGATGGCTCAAGAAGCTCAGGATCCTGCCTTTGATAGGAGCAGCTGGGATGTGGAAGGCTGGAAGGCTAGGCTGGCTGAATTGGAGGATAAGGATGAGGCTGATGAGGTTCTGGCAATTGAGGCTAGTGGTAGTGGCAAGGATCATGCAAAGGATACTGGAGCTGGAGGGGATGATGATGCAGCGAAGGTGTAGGCTGCTCGAATGGGCGATGAAGGACATTTCTAGACGTAGCCGGAGCCCATTTTTTAGTTTGGTTATGGTTTTTTGTTTTGATGATGTTTTGATAAACAATGCTTGGTCTGTACTTGAACAATAGTAATTAGGGTTGAGGATCATGGATGATCCTTTGAACAATAGGTAGGATTACAAATGGTGGAGGGATCCTCTGTTTGGGGGATGAAGCCATTGTGATCCTGTCGTCTTTAATTTCCTGCACTTGTTAGACCTATGAACAATGGACACCCTTTGCCAACCCATGTGGACGGGCCACGTTTTGCTGGTAGAAACGTGGGTTGGCAATTTTAACAACCTTAAAAGGGTTTAAGCTTTTGTGAATAAAATGACTTTAACTTTTTGGCTATATCCTGTGTTGATATCCTTAGTGTTATTTTATTTTTCAATCTATTGTGATGTTCATGTCGTTTAAACTTTTCAAGTAAGGAAAAATTTTAAAAAATATCCCTTAAGAGTTAAGGATATGATCAAGGATCACATAAAAAATAATTGAAGGATCATAAGTTCAGTTGTCAAAGGGATAAGTGTCACTTAAATACATAATGAATAAAATCAAAACAGTTAAGGATCATACCTGAGAATCCAAGTTAGGATCCTATCCTTTAACACTTAAAATTAGGATAACCCAAGATACAAACCTTAGTTGAAAGTAAGGATCAAGAATCCTTGGTCATTTATCTTCACAAACCTGAAATAAGATATTACTTGGGACTGAGCCAATATAAGATGAATGTTAGTAACTGGGGACAAGCCTAACAATTCTGGGGACAAGCCCAATATATTGGGGACAAGCCCAAAAGATAACTGGGGACAAGCCCAAAGGATAACTAGGGACAAGCCCAAAGGATAACTGGGGACAAGCCCAAAAGATCGTATGTAAACTGGAGTATGGCCCTCACTGGTGACTATCCAAACTTAGTGACATGAAAATGCCAAAACCTTAGCTAACGTGAAAACGTTAGAAACCTTAGGAACGGATGTATGGTACGTCTACCATTATACGTAGGATCCTGAATATAGCCAGTACAATGAAATTGTCAGCCCCTAAAGCGGGTACTGGTCCCATTGCCATGAACTATACCAGGATCATCGTGCGCTACTGGCGAAACTGGGGACAGGCCCAAACTGGGGACTAGCCCAAATAACTGGATACTTCTGTGGATACTCAATTCTTAGTTAAGGATACCTGAACCTTCAAAACTCAGAATCAAGTAAAAGGAGGATAAAGGACGCAGGATCCTTATCCTTGTAAGGGAATAAAAAGAATGAAATAGTTTGAGATTGGAATGTTACCAGAAAGAGGATCATCTGTCAGTACGGATCCTTCAAGGATACTTGTCTGGTAAGGATCACGGATCATGATCACATGAAATATTTCTTCAAATGGACAGCATTCCAAGCTCTTGGTAGCAAATCACCTTCCATTGTTAGCAATCGATATGCCCGCTTTCCTGCTTCAGCTTTAATCAAATAGGGGCCTTCCCACTTTGGTGCTAGCTTTCCATCAGCAGGATTGGTGGTGTTTTGGAATGCTTTCCTTAATACCATATCCCCAACTTGGAATTTCCTGAGCCTGATATTTTTGTTGTAAGCTCCAGCCATCCTTTGTTGATAACTGGCCATCCTTATCCTTGCTAAATCCCTGATTTCTTCTATAGTATCCAAGTCTTGAATCAAGTTTTCAGCATTTTCTTCAGGATCACGAATGCTTGTTCTTGCAGTTGGAACCACCATCTCTGTAGGGATCACTGATTCTGCCCCAAATACCAAAGAAAATGGAGTTTGGCCTGTAGCATTCTTGGGAGTTGTCCTATCAGCCCAAAGTACATAAGGTAGTTCTTCTGCCCATTTTCCTTTCTTGGATCCAAGCTTCTTCTTCAAATTGTTGATGATGATCTTGTTGGATGACTCTGCCTGACCATTAGCTTGTGGATGGAGTGGTGTTGATGTTATCATCTTAATCCCCCAACTGTCACAAAAGTTAGTGGTTCTATTCCCAATAAATTGGGATCCATTATCACAAATAATCTCAGAAGGGATACCAAATCTAGTAATAATATTTCTTTTAATAAAGGATATAACTTCCTTTTCTCTGACTTAAGCAAAGGCTTCAGCCTCTATCCACTTAGAGAAGTAATCAGTCATAGCAAGCATGAATACTTTTCCACCAGGTGCCTTAGGAAGCTTTCCAACTATATCCATTCCCCATCTCATAAATGGCCAAGAAGAGGATATAGGATGCAAGAGCTCTGCTGGTTGGTGAAGGATATTACTATGCCTCTGACAAGGATCACACTTCTTGGCATACTCCACAACATCCTTCTTCATAGTGGGCCAATAGTATCCTGTCCTCAGGATCCTTGAGAATAATTCCCTGCCCCCAGTGTGGTTTCCACAATCTCCTTCATGGAAATCCTTTAGGACTTCTCGAATTTCAGGATCCTCAATTCATCTTAAATATGGTCCTGCAAGAGATCTTTTATACAACATATTATTTAATATTGTAAATTGAGATACCTTAATTTTGAAAGCCCTTGGGTTTTCTCCTGTAGGAATTTCTCCATGTTGTATGTATCTCATGATTGGGAGTATCCATGATCCTGAATGAGATTGGGTATTATCACTAGGGATGATTGCAGGATCTTCTCCTATCTCCATAGCTACATGATCCTTGATAGCAGGGGTCAGGATATGGATAATAGGGATCTTGATATCCTCAGGAATCTTCAAAGATGATCCTAGATTGGCTAATGCATCAGCTTCTGCATTCTCTTCCCTTGGTACCTGTGTCAAACTAAAGGATACAAAAGAGAGTTCCAATTCTTTGACTATCTCCAAATATTTGATTAGCTTTTCACCTTTAACAGCATAGGATCCATTAAAGTGATTAGTGATCAATAAAGAATCTACATGTACCTCAAGATACCTGATCCTCATATGCTTTGCAATTTGCAAACCAGCTATCAAGGCTTCATATTCTGCCTCATTGTTGGTAGTTTGAAATTCACAAGCTATGGAGTGGGGTATTATGTCCCCCTGTGGCGATTTTAGTAGTATTCCAAGCCCTGTTCCATTTACATTGGAGGATCCATCAGTGAACAGTATCCAAGGATCCTTGGTTTCTTCAAGCTGTTGGACTTCTAGTTCAGCCTCCTTTTGCAAATCACTACTAAAATCTGCCACAAAGTCAGCTAAGGCTTGGGATTTGATGGCAGTCCTTGGTTCATATCTTATATCATATGCACTCAACTTCACTGCCCACTTAGCCATCCTTCCTGACATGAGTCTCAAAATAATGTCTTAATTTAGTAGATGCCATAATTAATGCAAGGATAAGTTTTTCTAAATGTGAATACCTGGATTCAGCATCAAGTAAGCTCTTACTTACATAATAAACAGGATGTTGTGTACCTTCGTGATCCTTAACAAGGACCGCACTTACTGCTTTTGAGGATACCGCCAAGTATAAGGATAACACATCTCCCTTTTCTGGTTTCATCAAGGCTGGGGCTGAGGATAGGTAATCCTTAAGAGCTTTAAGGGCACTTTCATGCTTCTCAGTCCATTCAAATTTCTTGTTCTTCCTCAGGATGTCATAGAACTCCTTGCACTTTTCTAAGGATTTGGATATGAATATGTTCAAGGCTGCGATCCTGCCAGTCAACCTTTGCACATCCTTAGCATTGACAGGAGATTTGATATTCACAATAGCCTTAATTTGCTCTGGACTTGCTTCAATGCCCCTCTTTGTCACCATATATCCTAAGAATTTACCTGCCTTTACACCAAAATGACACTTAGAAGGATTAAGTTTCATATTATATTTATCAAGGATATTGAATGCTTCCTCCAAGTGTTTAAGATGATCCTCAGCTTTCTTGGACTTAACCACCATGTCATCAATATAGACTTCCATAGTGTGTCCAATTTGCTCCTTGAACATCATATTGACTAGCCTTTGATAAGTAGCACCTGCATTACTTAATCCAAATGGCATAGCAATATAACAGTATATACCAGTTGGGGTCATAAAGGCTGTATCCTCTTGATCGGATGGTTCCATCTGAATTTGTTGGAATCCAGATGAAGCATCCATAAAAGTTAACAACTCATGACCCGCGGTAGCATCCACCATGGAGTCAATGTGGGGTAATGGGAAAGGATCCTTGGGACATGCCTTGTTTAAATCTGTAAAATCGACACATACCCTCCACTTTCCATTTTTCTTTTGAACAACAACCACATTGGCTAACCATCTTGGATACTTAACCTCTCTAATCATACCTGCTCGAAGTAGCTTATCTACCTCTTCCTGGATAATAACATTTCTTTCAGGTGCAAACTACCTCCTCTTTTGATGAATTGGCTTAAATGACCTGTCAATGCCAAGTTTGTGAGTAATTATATCTTTAGATATACCTGTAATGTCTTCATGTTTCCAGGCAAAGGTGGTTTTCGTTCTTTTGAGAAAGGATACTAGCTCTCGTTCAATATCGCTAAGGATCCCTGACCCTATGAAGATCTTGGATTCAGGATCATCAGGATCCATGAGGATTTCTTTCAAATCTTGTTCTCTTGCCTCCAAGACATCTCTTGAAGGATACTTTAATTGCTATTGCTCCCTTGGTCTTGAGGCTGGTTTCATTGATGAGGTATAGCAATTCTTAGCCTCCTGTTGATCACTCTCAATTTTCACCACTCCCCATGGACTTGGAAGCTTTACACACTGATGATAGGTGGATGGGACTGCCTTCATATCATGTATCCATGGCCTGCCAAGGATAACATTACAACACGATAAGCAATCAATAACACAAAACTTTTGATAAGAATGCAATCCTTCAATATAGATTGGGAGTTTGATGTCCCCCAATGTATTCTTTGTTTCCCCACTGAATCCCACAAGTACTGAGGATCTTGGGATAATATCAGACTCTGGGATGTTCATTTTCTTGAGAACATCTAGCTGAATGATGTTCACAGAGCTTCCTCCATCTATAAGGATCCTGCGAACAAAGTGGTTAGAAATAAACAATGTAATTACAAGACCATCATGATGAGGATCCTGGATGTCAACACGATCATCCTCATCAAAAGTAATGACTTTATCCTGGGTGACAACGGAGGTCCGGACGGGTCTGTCTCCATTATCCATCTTGGTTTCCTTAGCGTGTCTTTTTGCTGCTGAGAAGGATGTACCACAGATGTCTGATCCACGTGATATGAAATTTATGACTTGTGCATCTGCTGGAGGAGCAGGAGCCCTTTCCGGGATCCTTTCAGGATCCTGGGTCCTCGACTTCTTTCGTCCCAAAAGTTCCTTTAAATGCCCCTTGCTCAACAAGTAACCAATTTCCTTTCTAAGTGCAATACACTCTTCAGTGAGATGCCTAAAATCCTCATGATATGCACACCACTTGGATTTATCCTTTGTAGCAACTGGTTTATCACTTTTCCTTGGCCACCTAGCTTTCTCACCTAGATTCTGCATTGCAAGGATTAGTTCATTGTTATCAACGGAAAAACAATATTCAGAAATAGGAGGATAATCCTCATCATCCTCTTCTTGTTCCACTGCTTGCACATTCTGGTTATCAGATCTGTTGTAGGACTTAGATTTGTTGTTCTTGAAGTAGGATCCTTGTTTATCCTGTTTTGAGGATCCTGTCAATCTGTCCTGGATCCTTTTGTCATCCTCTAGGCGGATGAACCTAAGGGCCCTAGTCCTTACTTCATCAAGATTCCTGCAAGGTGTCATAACAAGATCATCATAAAATAATGAATCCCTAAGCAATCCCATTTTAAAGGCTTCTAAAGCCGTAGCAATATCCAAATTAGGAATATCTAATGATTCTTTACTAAACTTAGTGATATAATCTCTAAGTGATTCATTTTGACCTTGTGTTTGTCACACCCTGGCTTTGCGGAAGCGTGGTTAATTTTGGTGTGACTTGTTAATACCATAGCTTAACCATAACAAAGCTATATGAAATAAAATCATGCAAGATCATCCGTTTGATTAAGTTTTAAAACCAGAGTATCATACCATTGTCTTAAAGACTTACAACATCATAACATAAAATATTGTCTTGAAAAAACATAAACCGTAACATGAAACAAGCGCAGTTTAAGAGTTGTGACTTGTCCAGGAAAGAGTCACATTTCCTAAACTGGGATGACCTTGGAACCCTTATGCAGCGGGAAAACATAACATACCGTGCCAGATCTTTAATTTCCTGAAATACATGTAAGTTGAAAAATCAACAATAATGTTGAGCGAGTTCATGTGTAAGTGAGTATGTAAAACACTTGTAAGTATAAAAGTTCCCTGGTATGTAGCAGTGTAAGGAAAAAGAGATCACTAATGGGTTGCAAAGCCATTGATATGTGTGAAGTGCAAGTAGGAAGACTCAACCTAGCAGATTTTGCGTCGGGTACAAAGTCACTCCAAGGTCCGTTCTGTTGGGCCTCTTAGAGGTCCGTTCTGTTGGGCCTAGAGTTGGGCTCGCTACACCCAGATAGATCTACCGCTTATGTCCCTCGGTGTTTCTGCCTACCCACTCACATGATCTAAGTAGTAAACCTCCTTACGTTAACCATACCATATATAAAGTACTTGTAATCAAAGTAACATGTATTTCACCCCCGCAGTTAAGAAAACTGAAAACAGTTAGAGAAAAGGGGGACATGAACTCACAGTGAAGCGTCTCTACCAAGTATCTCCTGCTCACGCAGCTGTGCGACGACCTACAGGTGCTAATTTCTATTAGACGGACGGCCGTGCCTTAGCTTTATAGTTTAAGTCTTTGGGAAATAGTTAGACAACTATTTCGTGTTTACATTCTGTATATACTTGGTAGTTATTCTTCTTCCCAAGGATGGGGGATTCAATACATGTGCGTTCAAATTATATCATTAAGTCTCACTTAATATATATATTTTCAATTCCAAAACATAAGTATTTTCTCCAATAATACGTTGTTAAAATACGCGTTCATAAATATTTCCGTAAGTGCGTAAGTTACGTTTAACAATCGAGTGGTAATATAATTACCGGTGTAACTTATATATTTATGGTGAAAGCGTTCGTATTATTTTGGAATCGTTAGCGTTCGTAAATATTATTTTTACTCTAAAAATAATATCTATGTATTTTCACAAAATAATCATAAACAGTGTGTGAAAATATATATTTATCACGTTAAATTTTGTGAAAATCCCACCTCCGAATATTTAGTAAATAAAGTCATGGAGAAATTCATATTTCGAAAACATGTCAAAAATAATTCTAACACTTGTAGTGTAAATAGTTCTAAGTGTTCGGTTTTTAGAAAAATTTCGCCAGAGTTTCCTCTGTAACTGGAGGTGGCCACGCTTTCAAGCGTATCATTTTCTTTAACAAATCAACTCAACAATTTTCTTTATTTGATCAGAACAACTTTTCTCACAACAACTAATCAACATATGTGTAACTTGCCAAAAAATTACATGAACTTGCAGTTTTTCCCAAAACTGTGGTGTAAACCCCTTAAATTTAGTAGATCTTCATATAAGGTAATTTGATCTTGTAAAAACCTCGTTTTTAGAGAAAATCCATCTTTACAACTTCCCGTCATCTTTTACAAAAACTGTTATTTTGTCGGATCTTTTCATTTCACAAGTGTTTACACACTTGTGGTTCATAAAAATCATGCTTGTTAGTGTAAGATCTATCTTTTAAAATACATGATTTCTTTGATACGTGGTTCTTCGAAAATACCACTTGCAGATGCGTAGATCTGCTAGTTTTAAACACAATTTCACAAGTAAAACTCTTTTACACAAGTTCATGATTCGCGTGTGGTAGAGTTTCACCTTTTAACCCTTGTATCATTCAAAACAAGCTTATGTTAAGATCCATGATCTTACCAAACCGGGTTAAACGATGATCCGAGCTACCACATCGTAGATCGGGCCTAAATAATCATACATCCAAAATACTACAACATTTACACAACTTATGAGCTATTGACCACCATTTATAGTGTTTTTAGTAAACTTTAATGCTTCAAAATGCAAGATTCCGAGTTTTAACCGATAAAAATCCTTTTAACCACTTTAGATTAGTTCAAGAAGGTGTTTTAAGCATTATACCTCTAGCTCGAGGCTAGGGAAGAATCTATGCGCAAAAGAGGTGGATAAAAGCTAAGTAGAGAGGTCCTTCGCCTTCCGATTGCTCCAAGACTCCTTATATGCGACCCTTAACGCGTGTGTGAGCTTGGAATGGCTTGTTGAAAATCGAAATTTGATGGGTAGGGGGTGGGTGTTCTCGGCCGAAAGTGATAAAGAGAGGGAGAGAGTTTGAGGTTGTGATGTTGTGAGATGGATGATTATGTTGTGTTAAGACAAGATCTTATAGGCAAATCATATGTGCATTAACCATTGGATTAAGTGTAGGCTAGATATTAAACAACTAGATTAAAATAATCAAAAGTTGCAAGTACTTGTTCCCTCTAGTTTGGGGCCGGTTAGCAAGGGGGGGGGGGGTCCTAGTTCGATATCAACTAGATAGTTAGGATAAAAGTTAAGTTAAGTAGGTTAGTTAAGCACTTAACTTGGTTAGTAGTGTGTCACGCGTTACAAAGGGTGTTAGGGTAATCAGGGACCCTAACTAGCTCAGAAAAAGGTAAATAATGAAAATAACAATATTTTCATGTTCCGGGTAAAGTCCGGTTGTTCGGTTGGATAGTAATCCGTTAAAGTGCTTAATAAAGCTTTAAAGTGTAATTATTACATTTTTAGTGACACAACTTATTTCCGACACTTTGGAAAGTGTCTAGCAATATTTTTCTCATGTTTTGGCACTTTATTAGTTAGCTAAAAGCTGAATTATTGTGTAAAGTGCTGAGTTTTGTACTTAGAGTACGTTTTAGGCACATCCAGTCATAGTGACTTATCCCTAGAGACGCAGTTCCACAACCCTTATATCCCTACACTCACTACTAGTGTAGCAAAACATTTCAGGCTCTTACAGGCCTTAGAGGCAGTGTTTGCCTGATGCTGGCTTTATCAGCATGTTCAATAGGTTATCCGTTATAGTGCTACTGTGCTTTTTGTGCATCACGGTTGTCACTAGGGTTCAGCATGTAAATAATGTAGTGACGATAAGTAAAGTATGATGCAAGTAAGTACATGTATCAGATATCAAGTAGCAGTTCATCAGCTAGTTCAAACAAGCACAGTAATTAAGCAGTAATTAATTACTAATTAAGTCGTACGGATACCTGGTTTAGTGCGGGTTGTCACATTCTCCCCCCGTTAAATAAATTTCGCCCCGAAATTTAAGTTCTGCTTGAAGATGCAGGGTTCTTAGGAAAAAGGTGGGGGTATTTCTCTTTCATCCGTTCCTCACGTTCCCAGGTGTATTCAGGACCATGTCTGGCATTCCAACGAACTTCGACGAGCTTGACACTGCTCCGGCGGGTCTTGTTTACTTTCCGATCCGTAACCTCAACAGGTTCTTCAACGAAGTGGAGCGTGTCGTCAACATGAATCTCGTCGGTGGGAATTGCAACGGTGACTTGAGTTGGACTTTTCTTTAGATTGGATACGTGAAAGGTGTCGTGAACACCATTTAGTTCAGCAGGTAGGTCCAACTTGTATGCTACTAGTCCTATTCTTTCCAGAATTCTGAAGGGACCAATGTAGCACGGATTTAACTTCCCACGCTTCCCGAAGCGTGCCACACCCTTCCAGGGTGAGACTTTCAATAACACCATCTCTCCAACTTGGAAATCCACATGTTTTCGGTTTGGATCCGCATAGGCCTTCTGTCTGTGGCGAGCTGCTTCGATGCGTTTAAGAATCTGCGCAACCTTGTATGTCGTCTCTTGGACGATTTCGGGACCAGCAAGCTGCCTATCACCTGCGTCAGCCCAACATAAGGGTGATCGGCACTTGCGTCCGTAAAGGGCCTCAAATGGCGCGACACCAATACTGGTGTGGTAGCTGTTGTTGTATGAAAATTCGACCAAAGGCAAATGCTTATCCCAGCTACCGCCCAAATCCATAACACACGCTCTCAGCATGTCTTCCAAAGTCTGTATCGTTCGCTCGCTCTGGCCGTCAGTTTGCGGATGAAACGCAGTGCTCAGATTCAATTGTGAGCCAAAGGCCTCTTGGAAGGATTGCCATATCCTTGACACAAACCTTCCGTCTCTATCAGAGATGATTGAGAGAGGTACTCCATGGCGTGCGACGATCTCTCTCATGTAAATTTCAGCCAATTTGCTCGTATTATCCTTCTCTCTGATAGGTAAGAAGTGTGCTGACTTTGTTAATCGATCCACTATTACCCAAATAGTGTCATGGCCTCTCGGCGTTCTTGGCAATTTCGTAACAAAATCCATTGAGATTTGTTCCCATTTCCACTTGGGAATCTCAGGTTGTTGCAGAAGTCCTGAAGTCTTCTGGTATTCCGCTTTAACCTTAGCGCACGTTAAACATTTGCTCACGTACACAGCAACATCGCCTTTCATCCTAGGCCACCAATAATAATCTTTGAGATCCTGGTACATCTTATCCGCTCCAGGATGGATAGAGTACCTTGATTTGTGAGCTTCATCAAAAATAACTTTCCTTAAACCACCAAACAGAGGAACCCAAATCCTTTTCTCAAAACATAATGTTCCTTCTTTGTTTGGTACCAAAAGCTTCTCCATCCCACGGAGATATTCTTCTTCAAGGTTTCCTTCCTTGAGAGCTTCCTTCTGCGCGGCACGAATGCGCAAGGAAAGATCGGTTCGTATAATCATCTCTAAAGCTCTAACCCTTATGGGCTTGATTCTCTCTTTACGACTTAGGGCATCGGCGACTACATTCGCCTTCCCTGGATGATACTTAATCTCGCAGTCGTAATCGTTCAGCAACTCAACCCATTGTCTTTGCCTCATATTCAACTCCTTTTGGTTGAATATATGCTGTAGGCTCTTGTGATCTGTAAAGATTGTACACTTCGTACCATAAAGGTAGTGTCTCCAGATCTTTAAAGCAAAAACCACTGCACCAAGTTCCAAATCATGTGTGGTATAGTTCTTTTCGTGCACTTTCAGTTGACGCGATGCGTAAGCAATAACCTTTTGGCGTTGCATCAACACACAACCCAGTCCTTGACGCGATGCGTCGCAGTATACCACAAAATCATCAGTACCCTCTGGTAGAGCTAAGATTGGCGCGTTACAAAGCTTATCCTTCAATATCTGAAACGCTTCATCCTGTTTGATTCCCCAATCAAACTTCTTATCCTTCTGCGTGAGGAGCGTCAATGGTTGAGCGATCTTTGAAAAATTCTCAATGAATCTTCGATAGTAGCCAGCCAAACCCAAGAATTGCCGAATCTCGGTTGGCGTCTTTGGCGTTTCCCAATCCTTGATCGCCTCGATCTTTGTTGGATCCACATGGATTCCATCTCCATTTACCACGTGCCCAAGGAATTGCACCTCTCGTAGCCAAAACTCGCACTTAGAGAATTTGGCATACAGCTGTTCTTTCTTCAGCAGCTCTAGAATGGCTCTAAGATGCTGCTCGTGTTCAGCCTTCGTCTTTGAATAAATTAAAATGTCATCGATGAATACAATCACGAACTTATCCAAGTATGGCTTGCAAACTCTATTCATTAGATCCATGAATACCGCCGGTGCGTTTGTCAAACCAAATGGCATAACGAGGAACTTGTAGTGTCCATAACGAGTTCTGAAGGCTGTCTTCGGAATGCTTTCCTCTTGTATCCTTAACTGATGGTATCCAGATCGAAGATCGATCTTTGAATAAAATCTAGAGCCTTGCAGTTGGTCGAACAGATCATCAATTCTTGGCAGAGGATACCTATTCTTGATCGTCAGCTTGTTCAATTCCCGGTAGTCAATGCACATACGAAAACTACCGTCCTTCTTTTTGACAAACAGGACCGGAGCTCCCCAAGGCGAGAAGCTTGGTCGGATAAAACCCTTGTCTAACAACTCTTGAAGTTGTGTCGACAGTTCCTGCATCTCAGACGGAGCAAGTCTGTACGGTGCCTTAGCCACAGGCGCGGCGCCTGGAACTAAATCGATGTGAAACTCTACTTGCCTCTGAGGTGGCAGTCCAGGCAAGTCTTCTGGGAAGACTTCTGGGTACTCCCTTACGACAGGGATGTCTTCGATTCTTGGCTCAGCAGCCTTCTTATCCACAATGTGTGCCAGGAAGGCAACACATCCCTTCTGCAAACACTTCCTTGCTTTCAAGCAGCTGATAATTCTCAACGGCGTCTCACGCTTCTCTCCATGAATAACAATGGTCTCACCATCATCGGTTGGGATACGAACAACCTTCTCGTGACAAACTATCTCAGCTTTGTTGCCTGATAACCAATCCATTCCTACTACTATGTCAAAGCTCCCCAACTGGACTGGTAGTAAATCCAAAGCAAACTCACGCTCTCCTAATTCGATCACACAACCTCTGATAACTTCATTGGCTTCTACTAACTTCCCATTGGCCAATTCGATTGAGTAGGGAATATCTAACTTATTAGCGGCTAACCCAAGCATATTCTTAAATTCTAACGACACGAAGCTATAATCGGCACCAGTATCAGATAAAACGGATGCATAGCGTTGATTTACAGGGAACGTACCAGTAACAACATTGGGGTCCTGGCGCGCTTCCCTAGCTTCGATTTGGAACACTCTTCCACGGGCTTGGTTTAACTCTGGGCAGTTCTTCTTAAAATGCCCGATATCATCGCAGTTATAGCATCCAAGTCTTTGTCCGTTTCCACCAGCTTGATCATTCCTTTGATTACGATTCACGGCGCCCGCTTGGTTAGCATTGTTGCCTCGATTCTCGTTACCTCCATAGTTTCCTTGTGTGCGATTACCACCACGATTGTTATTCCTATTCCCAAATCCTCCCTGGCCTCCCTGACCAGCAGTGGCCCAACAAGTGTCCTTCGAGTGGCCACGTTTCCCACATGCTTCGCATATTTTTGGCCCGCAATGACCAGAATGGTGGCGCTGGCAGGTGTTGCATTTGGGCTGGGTGCCCATATACCCTTTTCCTTTCTTTCCTCTACCAGCTGTAACCTGAGCTGGCGTGTCTGACCCTCCTTTCTTAACCACCACACTGGCGCCCTGCTTGAAGTTCGAGAACTTCCTTTTGTTACCTCCTGATGACTCGACGTGAGTCTCTGCCTTCTTGGTCTTGATCTCGTCAAACTTGTTCAGGCGAATGGCCTCCTCAGTGAGAGCTACGCTCAAATCGATCGCCTCAGTAATGGTCGCAGGCTTGGATGAGGTTACCATGCTTATGATTTGAGGAGCTAGTCCCCAAATGAAACGTTCAATTCTCTTGAACTCGGGAATGACCATGTAGGGTACCACATGCGATAAGTCATGGAACCTGTGTACGTATTCTGCTATCTTTGGACCGTCCATTTTCAAGTGCCAGAACTCGGTCTCCAATCGCTGGATTTCTGCGCGGGAACAGTACTTTTTGCGCATGAGTTCCTTCAGTTCGGTCCAGGTCAGCGCGTAGGCAGCAGCTTCGCCAAGTGTCTGTACTTGCAGATTCCACCAAGAGAGGGCTCCATCCAAGAATAGCCCTGAGATATAGGTAACTTGCTGATCCAGTGCGCACTTGCTCATGCGAAGAACATATTCGGTTTTCTCAGCCCAACGAACAAAGGCGACAGCACCTCCTGTGCCATCAAAGTTTACGGGCTTGCAGTCTAAGAACTGCTTGTAGGTGCATCCGGCACATACGTTATAACATACGTTTGGCATTAGCATCATTGCTAAGGATATCCAATTAGGTCATGGTATGTCTAAATGACTTAGTATTACCATGAGGTGGATTATTGTTGTTGCCAGTGTTGCCAGAGTTGCTTCCACTAGTCCCTCCTTGAGAGGCGGCGTATTGTGCAATGGCAGCAGCGATAATTTGCTGGAGTTCTGCCTCATTAGTAGGCATGTGTGTCTCACGTCTCGGCGGCATCTTCTAAAAGATGGTTTACGTTGGTCAGGTCATAATAAGTAGAGTGTACGTAAGTATACAACAATATCAACACATAACATCTCATGTTATCAATCACATAACATCTCATGTTATAAATAGATCACCCATATTGATAGCCTCTGCAATGGTTGAGGGCTTCGAGGTAGTAACCATACCCCTGATCTGGGGTGCAAGTGTCCAAATGAATCGTTCAATCCTTTTGAACTCCGGTTTGACTAAGTAGGGGGGCGACCCTAGATAAGTCGTGCGATCGCTGGACAAGTTCAGGAATTTCTGGTTCGTCCATTTTCAAATTCCTGAACTCCACCTCAAGCTTCTAAATTCCAGTCCTAAAACAACATTTCTTCTCAATCGTTTCCTTGAGCTCGTCCCAGCTCAGTGCATAAGCAGCGTCTGTGCCAAGGGTCTGAACCTGGAGGTTCCATTAAGAGAGTGTGCTATCTAGAAATATCCCCGAGATATAGGTAGCACTCAGTTGGGGCGAACAGTTACTCATTCTTAGAATGGAGTCGGTCTTTTCGGATCAACGAACAAATGCAACGGCGCCTCCTGTTCCGTCGAAGTTCAAAGGCTTGCAGTTCAGGAACTGTTTATAGGTGCAGCCAGTTGGAGGGTTATTTCCAGTAATGCCATCGTTGTACTTAGAGCGGAGGGCTTCATGTCGTGCATTTATCCGTGAGATGCGTTCTTGCAGCTCGGCTTCTGTCCTTGGCAACATACTGGTGTTTGTGTCACGTCTGGGTGACATTCCCTTTTGTCGAAGTGGTGTGAAGCGGGTTAGACAACGTTTCAATTGTCTATGAGGTGTATATAGCAACATAAGCCATCATGTAATCACCCAATTTCACACGCAAATATACTCACTGTATGAGTGGGGAAGTAAATTTCTGAGCCTTCACATAGACTTGCCAATTTAGCTTGTTGCTCGTAATAGAATGAACTCGAGGCTACATCGCCTTGGTCATTCGTGTTTAAGTTATTTCCTGCTGCATTGGTTATCATTAGCTTGACCCGCAGAGTCCACCAGGATTCCTGTGCACTGCAAATCGTTATTACGTGGGCCCCCGTAATAATAAATTGTCTTGCACAGTCACCCCAAATTTTCTCTCGTCTAAGCAGATGATCAATCAAGGAGCAACAGTAGGTGCATTGGCATGAACAGGGTCATGCTCCAATGCGGGGTCAGGAGCAGCGCCTGGCTCAGGGGCCACGGCCGGCTCCGGATCAAAAACTCCATCTCAAGATCAGCTGGATCAACAAACACAGGGGGTTACAGGATCCTCCAAGGGCTGGTCTAAGTGCATGAACTCAATGTCATGGTCTGGATCAAAACCAGGTGGAAAAACAGAATCGTCCTCAATATCGCGATCAAACTCAAATCTGTGTGTGAGAACTGGGGCAGCCGATGACGCCATATCAGGGTCGGCGTCGTGTGAGTGGTGCTGCACTCCCTGTATGTGCAAAGATGCGGATGTCAGAAACTCAAATGAGTCTGGGATAGGGGAATTGGCATGAGTTTCCCCTGCAGAAGCGTCTGCATGCAGTAGTCTAATACCAGCAGCAATAGGGTCCTGCCCTCGAATGGGTCCTCCTCTAGTAGGTCGTTATCGTCGTCAGAGGCCACGACGGGAGGGGGGCATATCAACAACAGGATAAGCGGCAAGGGGGCAAATTCCCAACAAGATGGCCATCAGTAGGCTCTGCTACGACTTCAGGCAGCGCAAAAAGGGCTGAAAGTCGTCATTGTCTGTGCCGGTAGTATCGGAAATGTACACCTCGTGCTTCAATGAAACTATGTCGTCTGATACTATGGCCATGGGATTCGTAGTGTCCATCTTTCTAGTACTTGATGAAAGCATGACGTTTGTAACACAAACACATATACGTATAATAATCAATCATATAATCATATAATCACATAAGTCACCAAGGAAGATATCACATAATCCTCCTAGTTTCACTAGCCAATTTCTCCCAGTCTTTAAGACTGCTCTATCATCCATCTCGACCTCTTAGATCGAGCCTCGGTCCCCTTGACCGAGCCTCAGCCTTCATGACTGAGCCTACTCTTCCTAGCCTTACTAGCCAACTACCTCGGTCATCTAGACCGAGCCTCGATCCTCCAGACCGAGCCTCAGCCCTCCAGGCTGAGCCTATAATAAATCAATGTGCTCAACTACCTCGGTCACCTAGACCGAGCCTCGATCCTCCAGACCGAGCCTCAGCCCTCCAGACCGAGCCTCAGCCCTCCAGGCCGAGCCTCGATCCTCCAGATCTGGACTTAAGTGGTATGCAGAAAAATGTTTTCGTGAGAGCCCTAGTGATCATAGTCTAGACTCGAGAAAGAATCCTAGTTCGCTATGATCAGAGCTCTGATACCAAGCTGTCACACCCTGGCTTTGCGGAAGCGTGGTTAATTTTGGTGTGACTTGTTAATACCATAGCTTAACCATAACAAAGCTATATGAAATAAAATCATGCAAGATCATCCGTTTGATTAAGTTTTAAAACCAGAGTATCATACCATTGTCTTAAAGACTTACAACATCATAACATAAAATATTGTCTTGAAAAAACATAAACCGTAACATGAAACAAGCGCAGTTTAAGAGTTGTGACTTGTCCAGGAAAGAGTCACATTTCCTAAACTGGGATGACCTTGGAACCCTTATGCAGCGGGAAAACATAACATACCGTGCCAGATCTTTAATTTCCTGAAATACATGTAAGTTGAAAAATCAACAATAATGTTGAGTGAGTTCATGTGTAAGTGAGTATGTAAAACACTTGTAAGTATAAAAGTTCCCTGGTATGTAGCAGTGTAAGGAAAAAGAGATCACTAATGGGTTGCAAAGCCATTGATATGTGTGAAGTGCAAGTAGGAAGACTCAACCTAGCAGATTTTGCGTCGGGTACAAAGTCACTCCAAGGTCCGTTCTGTTGGGCCTCTTAGAGGTCCGTTCTGTTGGGCCTAGAGTTGGGCTCGCTACACCCAGATAGATCTACCGCTTACGTCCCTCGGTGTTTCTGCCTACCCACTCACATGATCTAAGTAGTAAACCTCCTTACGTTAACCATACCATATATAAAGTACTTGTAATCAAAGTAACATGTATTTCACCCCCGCAGTTAAGAAAACTGAAAACAGTTAGAGAAAAGGGGGACATGAACTCACAGTGAAGCGTCTCTACCAAGTATCTCCTGCTCACGCAGCTGTGCGACGACCTACAGGTGCTAATTTCTATTAGACGGACGGCCGTGCCTTAGCTTTATAGTTTAAGTCTTTGGGAAATAGTTAGACAACTATTTCGTGTTTACATTCTGTATATACTTGGTAGTTATTCTTCTTCCCAAGGATGGGGGATTCAATACATGTGCGTTCAAATTATATCATTAAGTCTCACTTAATATATATATTTTCAATTCCAAAACATAAGTATTTTCTCCAATAATACGTTGTTAAAATACGCGTTCATAAATATTTCCGTAAGTGCGTAAGTTACGTTTAACAATCGAGTGGTAATATAATTACCGGTGTAACTTATATATTTATGGTGAAAGCGTTCGTATTATTTTGGAATCGTTAGCGTTCGTAAATATTATTTTTACTCTAAAAATAATATCTATGTATTTTCACAAAATAATCATAAACAGTGTGTGAAAATATATATTTATCACGTTAAATTTTGTGAAAATCCCACCTCCGAATATTTAGTAAATAAAGTCATGGCGAAATTCATATTTCGAAAACATGTCAAAAATAATTCTAACACTTGTAGTGTAAATAGTTCTAAGTGTTCGGTTTTTAGAAAAATTTCGCCAGAGTTTCCTCTGTAACTGGAGGTGGCCACGCTTTCAAGCGTATCATTTTCTTTAACAAATCAACTCAACAATTTTCTTTATTTGATCAGAACAACTTTTCTCACAACAACTAATCAACATATGTGTAACTTGCCAAAAAATTACATGAACTTGCAGTTTTTCCCAAAACTGTGGTGTAAACCCCTTAAATTTAATAGATCTTCATATAAGGTAATTTGATCTTGTAAAAACCTCGTTTTTAGAGAAAATCCATCTTTACAACTTCCCGTCATCTTTTACAAAAACTGTTATTTTGTCGGATCTTTTCATTTCACAAGTGTTTACACACTTGTGGTTCATAAAAATCATGCTTGTTAGTGTAAGATCTATCTTTTAAAATACATGATTTCTTTGATACGTGGTTCTTCGAAAATACCACTTGCAGATGCGTAGATCTGCTAGTTTTAAACACAATTTCACAAGTAAAACTCTTTTACACAAGTTCATGATTCGCGTGTGGTAGAGTTTCACCTTTTAACCCTTGTATCATTCAAAACAAGCTTATGTTAAGATCCATGATCTTACCAAACCGGGTTAAACAATGATCCGAGCTACCACATCGTAGATCGGGCCTAAATAATCATACATCCAAAATACTACAACATTTACACAACTTATGAGCTATTGACCACCATTTATAGTGTTTTTAGTAAACTTTAATGCTTCAAAATGCAAGATTCCGAGTTTTAACCGATAAAAATCCTTTTAACCACTTTAGATTAGTTCAAGAAGGTGTTTTAAGCATTATACCTCTAGCTCGAGGCTAGGGAAGAATCTATGCGCAAAAGAGGTGGATAAAAGCTAAGTAGAGAGGTCCTTCGCCTTCCGATTGCTCCAAGACTCCTTATATGCGACCCTTAACGCGTGTGTGAGCTTGGAATGGCTTGTTGAAAATCGAAATTTGATGGGTAGGGGGTGGGTGTTCTCGGCCGAAAGTGATAAAGAGAGGGAGAGAGTTTGAGGTTGTGATGTTGTGAGATGGATGATTATGTTGTGTTAAGACAAGATCTTATAGGCAAATCATATGTGCATTAACCATTGGATTAAGTGTAGGCTAGATATTAAACAACTAGATTAAAATAATCAAAAGTTGCAAGTACTTGTTCCCTCTAGTTTGGGGCCGGTTAGCAAGGGGGGGGGGGGTCCTAGTTCGATATCAACTAGATAGTTAGGATAAAAGTTAAGTTAAGTAGGTTAGTTAAGCACTTAACTTGGTTAGTAGTGTGTCACGCGTTACAAAGGGTGTTAGGGTAATCAGGGACCCTAACTAGCTCAGAAAAAGGTAAATAATGAAAATAACAATATTTTCATGTTCCGGGTAAAGTCCGGTTGTTCGGTTGGATAGTAATCCGTTAAAGTGCTTAATAAAGCTTTAAAGTGTAATTATTACATTTTTAGTGACACAACTTATTTCCGACACTTTGGAAAGTGTCTAGCAATATTTTTCTCATGTTTTGGCACTTTATTAGTTAGCTAAAAGCTGAATTATTGTGTAAAGTGCTGAGTTTTGTACTTAGAGTACGTTTTAGGCACATCCAGTCATAGTGACTTATCCCTAGAGACGCAGTTCCACAACCCTTATATCCCTACACTCACTACTAGTGTAGCAAAACATTTCAGGCTCTTACAGGCCTTAGAGGCAGTGTTTGCCTGATGCTGGCTTTATCAGCATGTTCAATAGGTTATCCGTTATAGTGCTACTGTGCTTTTTGTGCATCACGGTTGTCACTAGGGTTCAGCATGTAAATAATGTAGTGACGATAAGTAAAGTATGATGCAAGTAAGTACATGTATCAGATATCAAGTAGCAGTTCATCAGCTAGTTCAAACAAGCACAGTAATTAAGCAGTAATTAATTACTAATTAAGTCGTACGGATACCTGGTTTAGTGCGGGTTGTCACAGTGTTACCCTTGATGAACGTCCGAGTCCTGAGGCTACATGTATCAGATATCAAGTAGCAGTTCATCAGCTAGAGGAGGCAATGGTCTGCATTGGTATGATGTCTCCTTGATGAACGTCCGAGTCCTGAGGCTGCATACTTCTCAAGGATCCTTGATTTTGAAGGAGGTTGGATCCTTGGAATTGCGATGATCCTTGAACCTGAAAGGATCCTGGGACCAGAGAGGATCCTGGGACCAGAGAGGATCCTGGGAGGATCCTTGGACCTGGGAGGATCCTTGGACCTGGGAGGATCCTTGGACCTGGGAGGATCCTTGTACCTGGGAGGACCTGGGAGGATCCTTGGACCTGGGAGGATCCTTGGACCTGGGAGGATCCTTGGACCTGGGAGGATCCTTGTACCTGGGAGGATCCTTGTACCTGGGAGGATCCTTGGACCTGGGAGGATCCTTGTACTGCATGCATTCCCACATATCCTCCTGACGTGAAGTATCCCTGATGCTGAGAGGAGGATCCTGATGGTTGAGAAGGGGATTCCTGAGGCCGGAAGTAAGAGCCAAATGCCTGACTCATTGTTGTTGTTCCATAACGCCTTCCTGGTAGTTCACCCAAGTATTGCACGTCCGGAACTACTGAGTGTTGGGAAGTTATGACCGGAGTGTCGAAGTTCAGCGACCTTGGCATCAGAGGGGAGTGATCCTCCACTGATTTCTTCTGTTTCTTGATTTCATCGATCTCCCGGAGGATCCTTTCGTTGGTTTTATCCTGCTCTTATGCATGATTCCTCATCTGCAAAATCAGGGCATCGAGATCATTAGTAGTAGGATTAGTTGAAACAGAAGAAGTAGGTGGTTTTTGGAAAATAGGAGTTGGTTTCTTCGCAGCATTCTCAGCATTCTTCTGGGATCCAGAAGGTGGTGGAGGCAAAGGAGGAACGCCTTGTGAAGAACTGAATGAGGGCATCAAACTTGAAGTATTCTTCACTGAGGAAGCCATCTGTCTGGTTGTAGCGAACCGAAATGACCACGAAAATACGAATCTTTCTAGGAATAAAGCACCAATTGCCCCACGGTGGGCGCCAAACTGTTTTGGTCAAAAATCAAGCAATGACAATGTAACCAAACTTTCTGTTGTGAGGTATAATGCTTGAATTGATGAACAAAAATAAGGATCACTATGAAGTGTAATGAACAAGTGACACGAAGATTTATACGAGGAAAAAGCCCTTGATCAATGAATGATCTCCGGCATAAAAAACCTCGGGTGATGGAAACTACCGATCACCAACTCAAATTAAACAAGAAATATATTACAACTTCGGATGATAGCGAGCTAAATACAAGGATCACTATAGTGTATTGTGTAGAAAATGTGTGTAATCGCCAAGTGTGTTAGCGAGAACTGATGAGAGCGGTTGTACGAGTGTGTGTGTGTAGCCAAAAATAGCCAAGTCCTTTTTTAACTAGCTCGCTACCCCCTTTAAAAATAGAAAATATCTACTCTAACTAACATTCCGCAAATGGTGCAAGTCCTCCACGACTCCATAACGTCCATTTCTGGCCAAGCACGTGCGGAATAGACTGAGAATATTCTCCAGGAATATCGCCAAGACTAAGTCCAAGTTGATACTCCTGCAAAACAATTACGAATTCAAAGTAGACAATCGTTAGACAAGGATCCTTATAGTGATCCATGATCCTGATCCTGCAACACTTCTGAGGATCACTACTTCAGATAGAATTGAGGATCAGTAAACCCAACAGTAAATAAGGATCACTGATCATTTAGAAATCCACCCCTAACAATTTTGATTCCCCAATTCTTGCAAAAGTCAGTGGTCCTCTTACTTATAAATTGAGAACCATTGTCACAAATTATCTCGGCTGGCACCCCAAACCTGGTCAGGATATTCCTTTTTATAATGGATACTACTTCTTGATCTCTAACTTGAACAAATGCTTCAGCTTCAACCAATTTAGAGAAACAGTCAGTCATTGCCAGCATAAAGACTTTTCCTCCTGGAGCCTTTGGCAATTTTCCCACTATGTCCATCCCCCACTTCATGAATGGCCAAGGGGAAGCAATAGGATAAAGTGGTTCAGCAGGTTGATGCAATATGTTACTGTGCCTTTGACATGCATCACATCTTCGAGCATATTCTACAGCATCGTTCTTCATCGTTGGCCAATAGTATCCCGTTCTTAATACCTTCGAAAATAATGATCTGCCCCCAGTATGGTTACCACAATCCCCTTCGTGTATATCCTGAAGCACTTCTTTAGTTTCAGGATCCTCCAAGCACCTCAGGTATGGTCCTGCTAGAGATTTCTTGTACAAAATATCATTTATAATAGTGAATAGTGATACCTTCATTCTAAAGGCCTTAGGATTTTCATCCTTTGGGATGTGTCCTTCCTTAAGATATTTCATGATTGGAGCCATCTAGGACTTAGGATCCTCATCAGGATCATGACCAGGATCCTGAATGCTTGTTACGTCCTTATCCTGTGATTTGAAAAGATCCACAGCAGGATGTAGGATGTGAAGTATTGGTATCTGGGTTCCTTTAGGTATCCTGACTGATGATCCTAGGTTCGCCAAGGCATCCGCTTCAGCATTATCCTCTCTCGGTACCTGTTCAAGTGTAAAAACATCAAAATATCCTGCTAATTTTTTTAGAATTTCGAGATACTCGATTAACTTCTCACCTTTTACTGTATTGGATCCATTAAAATGATTAGTAATTAACAAGGAATCAACATATACTTGCAAACTCTTAATATTCATGTTTCTAGCCAACTCTAATCCTGCGATCAAAGCTTCATATTCTGCTTCATTATTAGTGGCAGGAAATTCACATCTAATAGCCTGGGGTAATATGTCCCCCTGTGGCGATTTTAGTAGTATACCCAATCCTACACCTCTAACATTAGATGCACCATCAGTATATAATGTCCAGGATTCTGAGGTTTCTCCTATTTGTTGAACTTCTGGGTCTACTTCATTTTGAATATCATTACTGAAATCAGCCACAAAGTCAGCTAAAGCCTAAGACTTTATGGCATTCCTCGGTTCATATACAAGATCATAGGCACTTAGTTTTACTGACCACTTAGCCATTCTGCCTGACATCTCAGGTTTCCTAAGCACATTTTTAACAGGATAATTGGTTTTAACAAGAATCCTATGTGTTTCAAAATAATGTCTAAGTTTTGTTGATGCCATAACTAGGGCTAATATTAATTTTTCTAAATGAGAATATCTAGTTTCAGCATCTAATAAACTTTTACTAACATAATAGACAGGATACTGCTGACCTTCATGATCCGTTACAAGAACAGCACTTACAGCATTCCCTGATACTGCGAGATACAGGGATAATGGTTCACCATCCTCAGGCTTCATCAATAGAGGTGCAGTTGAAAGATACTGCTTCAAATCCTGCAAGGCTGCTTCATGCTTCTATCCCCATTGGAATTTCTTATTCTTCTTCAGGATATCATAAAATTCTTTGCATTTTTCCGAGGATCTTGAGATAAATCTATTTAGTGCTGCTACTCGTCCAGTCAATCTTTGCACATCTTTCATGTTGGAAGGTGACTTGATATCCAAGATGGCTTTGATCTGTTCTGGGCTTGCTTCTATTCCTCTTTTGTTGGACAGGCTTGAATGACCTGTCAATTCCGAGCTTATGAGTTATAATATCCTTGAAAATACCTGTCATATCCTCGTGCTTCCACGCGAATGTTGACATCCTGCATTTCAAAAAGTTAGTCAATTGTTCCTCAATATCCTGAGGGATATTGGTTCCTACGAGCACCGAGATATCTGGATTATCCTGATCCAAGATAATTTTCTTTACATCCTGTTCTGAAGCCTCCATGAAATCCTGGGCTCGCATCTTTAATTGCTATTCTACATTAGGCTTGGTCGAGGATTTCATCGAAGAAGAATAACACTCCTTCGCTTCCTGCTGATCACTTTCCACCTTGACAACCCCCCAAGGAGTAGGGATCTTGATGCATTGATGATAAGTTGACGGCACAGCTTTCATATCATGGATCTACGGCCTACCCAATATAATGTTACAGCAGGATAAGGAGTCCATGACACAAAATCGCTGCATTGTGTTGACCCCTTCAACATACACAGGCAACTTTATCTCTCCCACGGTATTCCGGGCTTCTCCACTGAACCCAACGAGCACAGTGGATTTCGAAGTAATATCCATCGGGGATACATTCATCCTCTTCAATGTCTCTAGTTGGATTATGTTGACGGAGCTGCCATTATCCACCAGTATCCTGCATACAAAATGGTTAGCCACATATAACGTTATTACCAGAGCATCATGGTGAGGATCCTGGACAGTATCCCTGTCATCACTGTCGAAGGTGATCACTTTATCAGTTGTGAGGGTCGTCATCCTGGTTGGCTTATCTCCCCTTTCGGCCTTAGCCTCTTTTGCATGTCTTTTGGCCGCAGAATATGAAGTCCCACAAATGTCGGATTCTCCTGAAATAAAGTTAATTATCTTGGCATTCGCCGGAGGTGATGCTGCTCGTTCAGAATCCTTCTCAGTATCCTGACCCTTATTCTTCTTTCTTCCCAAGAGATCCTTCAGATATCCCTTGCTCAGGAGATAACTTATTTCTTTCCTCAGAGCAATGCAATCCTCGGTAACATGTCCGAAATCCTCATGGAAGGCACACCACTTGGACTTATCCTTCCAATCAGCTTTTTGTTGGTTCTTCCTAGGCCATCTCGCTTTGTTTCCTAAACCCTGCATAGCATACATCAGTTCAGGTATATTAACAAAAAAACAATATTCTGACAACTCAGGATACTCTTCAGGATCCTCGTCTTCAACAGCATTCACTTTCTTGTTGTCATTTGGTGTGTGCGCGTATATACATATTTTTATAATGAATTTACACACGATTTGGTTTTAAATTTTTAAAAGTGATTTATACTTCAACATCAAAACACACACGAAAGAGCAAGTGTAGCCCGTCATATATGTAGTAAAGAATCGGTAAGAACCAAGTGTCGATCCAAGGAAGTGGGCCGAGGAATAATACTAAACCTTTGTCATTAAATTACCGGTAGGAAGATAAGTTTTGTGATTTTCTAAAAACTAAAATTAGCATAAACAAATATTTATAAAAACATAATAGACTCCAAATAAGAAAATAGATATATAGCCTTGCTTTATACACAGCCTAAGCATGTGAACTAAGTCGGTTTTGTCACTTAAAACATTTGGTCAATTCTTCATTTTCAAGACAATTAGTATCCCTTTCGGGAATCTTAACATGACAATCATTTGGAAAGCTAAAACGATAAACACACTTTAACCACCTAAAATTGTTCTTTAACGTGCAATTGATAAATGTCTATGATAATCCCCTAAAGATAAGTTAGTCATCCGTTAGGAGTTTTCTAACCTCACTTAATCAAGGGAAGTGACACCGATAAACACAATGCAACCACCGAGACAAGCATAAACTAGATTAAATCACAACCGAGTTCATTTTACAAATCTTGAACATAAATTCACCAAGATAGCAATTTTGGCCTAAACTACTAACTCAGCTAACAATTTATTTCAAGAATTCATAACAACACCATTTAACCCGTTAAGGTCCTTCCGTGAGGGAAAGCCTTCTTGATTAACAATAATTATCCCTTATTAACCCACTAACCATTTCTAGTATCATGGTGCAAACATATTAAACAAGTTAACCAAGTTCAAAGTCTACTAATATATGATTAATTAAGATTCTTCTTGCAAATATCTTAACTAACCACATACCAATCATCCAAGATAATTACTTATAATCAAGAATTCAACATCAATAAACAAGGTTGCAAACTAATTATCAAAGATTAACATAGAAAATGCTTCAAAGTGTCATTACAAACATAATTAACATACTAAAGGTTGTAATTAAGCAAGGGATACTAGTGTTTTTGCCCTTAGGCTTACAATAATACATAAGCATCAATCTAAATGCTTGAAACATGAACAAAACATGGAAAGATTAAAGAATCAAACCATAAACAAGCACAAGATTGAGTATCCGGATAGTAACGGAGCTAATCGGCACAATGTGGCTTGAATCCGGGTTAAAGCTAGTGCCTCCGGAGCCTGTGAATTCGCCAAAAGAGCTCCCAAAAGTCCAGAATTACCAAATGAAAGCTGCTGTCTGTTTTTAATAACTTTTTCGTCTCGCACGGTCGTGCCATTAAAGTGCACGACCGTTCACTTTTAAAATCCTGTTCACCATACTGTGTGACATCAGCAGATCTTGACCGGTCTGCGTAGTCGCACGACCGTTCCATGGGTCGCACAATCGTTCCATGGGTAGCACGATCGTGCAGTTCCAAGATTCGGGTGGCACGAGCTTCTGAACGGGTGGTGCATATCCGGGGTTGGACTGGTCATCGCATCCGCACGAGCGTTCTTCCAGTTGCAGGGTCGTGCATTGCTGAGATGGCTTGCACTGGCTGTGCAATGCCGAGGCGAGCCTTGAAGCCGGAACCGCATGGTCATGCCAGTAATTGCACGGCCGTGCCAATTGCCCAGATCAGAATGTTCACAGAATCTTCGCAGCTTTGTCGTTTTGCCCGGAAAGTCCTCGTTTTCATCAGCTTCTTGTTTGGCATGCTGTTTTAGGCCTGTAAACAAAAGTAGACCTGATTAAGTATCTGATTCACGGTTTTACGACCGAAAACGCATAAAATGGGGGTAAAATGGGGGAATAAAGTATGTGTATTTTGGTGAATATCATCATTCCTGCCATATGGCTTAGAGCGATATGGTTTGTACGATTACTCTGATTTCCTGTTGGTTGACTCATAGGTTGTGGATGAATTCATCCTCTCTTGCATCTTTTTGTCATCCTCCAGCCGAATATATTTTAAAGCCCTGTTCCGAGCTTCATCCAGGTTCCTGCTTGGGTTCATTACAATATTCTGGTAAAACTGAAAACCTTTTTGCAATCCCATCTTGAAAGCCTGCACAGCTATTGCAACATCAAGGTGTGGGATATCTAAGGATTCCCGGCTAAATTTGTTCATATAATCTCTCAAGGATTCCTGAGGTCCCTGAGTTATCCTGTAGAGATCGCTGGTTAGTTTTTCAAAACTTCGACTGCAAGAAAATTTACTATTAAATAAATTGACTAAGTGAGCAAATGATGTAATTGAATGAGGAGGAACGTTTAAGAGCCATTTTAAAGCTGATCATGTTAAGGTAGAACCAAAACCCTTTCAGAGGCATGCTTCCTTGAGATCTGGAGGGATAGGGTTGATTTCCATCCTTTCCCTATATTGGGCAATATGTTCTTCAGGATCCGTGGTCCCGTCATAGAGCTTCATGTTGGGGGTTTGAAATCTTTTTGGGATCTCAGCATCACATATAGGATGTGCAAACCGAGATATCTTGTGGCTATCCTGGGATACTTCTGGGATCGGCTGGACTACTCCAGGTACACTGGATATCATGTCCTTTAACTTTTGAAGCTCCCTGGAAAGTGTTGATGTCATACCTGCATCCTGCAAAGATCCAATACCATTAGTAGCAAGAGTATTATTATTATTAGATACGTTACCGGTCTGAGGATTCTGGTCATATCCTGAAGCCTATCCTGAACTTCTCACAGTTGACACCCTAACCGAGGAGGGTATCTCAGGAATATGACTTTGCGAATGGCTAGGCACAATATTCCCCCTGTTATCCTCAGTATATACTGCAGAACTGAAGTTCAAAGCTCTAGGCTGCAAGGGAGTGACAGTATCCTCAGCGGTCCTGCTTGAGCTGGATTTCAAGAGTTGTATCTCTCTCATCAGCATTTGGTTGGTCTCCTGCTATTGCTTCATCTGTTCCTGTATACTACCGAATAAAGTTAGAATTTCATCATTAGGGGCCAAAACAAGAGCAGATCCCTGAACACTCCGAGCAGGGATAATATCCTGAGGTTGTGAAGAGGCTTGCGTCCTTGGAGGAGGTGGTGGAAGCACCGAACCAATTGTTGCAGAGGTTGTAGCAGACACGGTAGAAGAGCTCATGTTTAATCTTGAGGCCATTGAAAATAGTGTAGCAAAAAGTTTTGAAAATAGAAAACCAAGTAATGATTTTGCAAAAGCTTTTAGTAGAAATAGCACCACTTACCCCACAGTGGACGACAAATTGTTTCGGTCAAAAATTACCTAAGCAATTTAGTGATCAAATTAGTTAAGTGAGGTAGTGTGCTAAGAATGTGTATCGAAAATATGTTGAGATGGTTGTTTGTAAAAACAGTTTCAGGATATAGCTCAGGATATCGAGCTATATCTATAATCAAACAATGAGCAAAAAGTAAAGGGTGACATGAGATGTACGAGGAAAGCCCTTTTCAGTCTAGATCGCCAGCACAAAACCTCGGGAGCTGACAATCGCAGCTGCCTTGTTCTTCTTATTACTTCAAATGTCAGGATACGGTGCAGGATATTGACCAGATCGCTACTAAGTGTTACAATGTTTTTTCAGAAAGTGAGAGTTGCGAGAGAGTAGAAGTGTTCGAGAGTAGTGAGTGTGATGTCCTATTCGATCTGATCTATCCATCTATTTATAGCTAAGAAATGAAAACAAAATCTCCTATAAATGGGGTATGCCACCGAATATTCTTTAGTTAACGTTGGAGACCAAGTAAAGCGGCCTCAACGTCGTTCTTCGAATAACTTGGACCTAGTCTTCAGGGGAAGAGGTCTTCGTGAACGTTGTAAACTTGAACTCGTACTCCTACACATAACCCGTTAGTAATCCTCTGGATACCATACCAGGATGTTACCAATATCCTGAGTCAGCATCCTGAGTATGAATATTTATCATATAGTCAAGATATAATTCAAGATATTATCCAGGATATGGGCTCAGAATTTCACCCATAACAATTACGACTGTGAGATTCGTTACCACCCTGGCAAAGCAAATGTCGTTGCCGATGCTTTAAGCCGACGAAGCTATTTGCATAGCGTTCGTAACACTCACGCCCAGCACGACCTCGAAGCGCTAATCCGTGACGCTCAGCGCGCCTGCTTCATTGAGAATACCTTGCGAGAGGAAATGAAGAAGTGTGGTACTGAATCCCAATTTGTCACCAAATCGAACGGTATCTATTACTATCTCGATCGCATCTGGATTTCAAGTCACAATAACCTTCGGGAGATATTGCTGACTGAAGCTCACCAAATCGAACGGTACCATGACCTTCGTCTTCGGTATTGGTGGCCTGGAATGAAGAAGGATATCGTTATCTATGTTTTGAAGTGCCTGACTTGTTCGAAAGTCAAGGCTGAAAAACAAAGACCCTCTGGCTTACCCGTGCAACCCGAGATCCCTATGTGGAAACGGGAGAGTATAGCCATGGACTTTATAACGAAACTTCCGCGCACGCCATCCGGCACGATAGCATCTAAGTTATCGTTGATCGCCTTACAAAATCTGCTCATTTGCTGCCGATACGAGAAGAATTTAAGGTAGAACGATTAGCACGGATCTACACCGACGAAATCATCTGTCGACTCGGGACGCCTCGTGATATCATCTCTGACCGCGATGGTCGGTTTACCTCGCGTCTTTAGGAAACGTTTCAATCTGCTCTTGGTACTACTCTTAATCTAAGTACCACTTTCCATCCCCAAACCGACGGTCAGACTGAACGCACGATACGTACCCTTGAAGACATGCTTCGCTCGTGTGTCATAGATTTCGGTGGTAATTGGGACGCGCACATACCTTTGGTCGAATTCTTGTACAATAACAATTATCATTCTAGCATTCAAATGGCACCATTTGAGGCATTGTATGGAAGAAAATGTCGATCGCCCATTGTATGGCACGAGATCGGAGATGCCCAAATTACCGGTCCTGAGCTGTTGCAAGAAACGACTGACAAAATCCTCCAAATACGAGACAATCTGTTGAAAGCTCGGAGTCATCAGAAGAGTTACGCCGATAGACGCCGCAAGCCCCTTGAATTTAACGTTGGCGATCACGTACTCCTAAAGGTTTCACCTTGGAAGGGGGTGATCAGATTCGGCAAGAAAGGAAACCTCGTGCCTCGATATGTTGGACCCTTTAAAATTCTGGAAAGAATTGGCAAAGTGGCCTACAGAGTCAAACTACTGGAGGAACTTAGCAACGTCCACCCGACTTTCGATGTTTCGAACCTCAAAAAGTGTCTTGCCGAGCAGAATTTACATGTACCACTTGAGGATCTACAAGTGGACGAAACATTACAATTCGTGGAAAAGCCAGTCGAGATCATGGATCGAGAAACCAAGAAGCTCAGATGCTCACGCATTCCCATAGTGAAGGTTCGCTAGGAAGGCAAACGCGGCGCCGAGTTCACCTGGGAACTCGAAAGTCACATGAAGGCTAAGTATCCACAGCTATTCATTACGACTGCGCCTTAATTTCGGGATGAAATTTCCTAAAGTAGGGGAGGCTGTAACAACCTGACTTTTTGAAGTCAAATTACAAGTCAAGGTCAAAGTCAAAGGAAGAAAAGATTGCTAATCAGATATGTTATTCCTTGCTTAATTATTACTTGTACTCCTTGACTCGATAATCGATACCTTAGTTTACGTTGATTTAGTTGTATTATGTGAAGTAACAATGCAATAAACGCTATTAAATGCTAACCTACTTAATGCTAACTCATCTCTATCGCATCGCAACTTGAATCGCAGTTCTGGATATTGTTTTACGTGTGTGTGTGAAATTATGTGTTACTTGTTCTTGTTAATTATATGTTTTGAGGTGATTAATCGCAAACGCAATCGCAACTCTATCGCAACGCAATCTCATTGCGAACTGGAAATGCAAGGTTACTTATGTTGTTGTATGTTAGTTATGTTATTTGTGTAACTATTATCTAAAACTATCGCATCGCTAAAACGCATCGCAACGCTCAACGCACGAAATGAAAATCGGAAAAACAATTCACTCGAGCCCTCCGATCGAACCACACTACACCGCCTTCCTCTCCTTCCCCTATAAATACTCACCTGTCACATCACTGTTCATGTGATGTGACAGCTCTCCTCCGACCAGCGCATTCTCGACCCTTTTTCTCTCGATTCCTCGCGATTCTCGTAAGTTTTCATCTCAAAACTCGTACTTCCTCAATCAGCACACACTTTCTCATCAATTTCACCCACAAATCACAATTTTTAACCATGAAATCATATGATTTCGGGCTGTTCAAGGGTGACGTCATCACGGGTTTGTATGAACTTCGGAGAATGACTTCATTCCAGCAAGAACAATCTGAATCTAACAGATTTCTACAATGTTTAAACATTGATTTCACCTAAATCTAAACATAGCTCAAATGTTTCAAACTTTCCTTCAACATTCTCAACTTTTTACATAAAACCGATAGAATCTGAGCTCATTGGGGCCTTCTACTCATTCTCAGTATCCTGACCCTTATTCTTCTTTCTTCCCAAGAGATCCTTCAGATATCCCTTGCTCAGGAGATAACTTATTTCTTTCCTCAGAGCAATGCAATCCTCGGTAACATGTCCGAAATCCTCATGGAAGGCACACCACTTGGACTTATCCTTCCAATCAGCTTTTTGTTGGTTCTTCCTAGGCCATCTCGCTTTGTTTCCTAAACCCTGCATAGCATACATCAGTTCAGGTATATTAACAAAAAAACAATATTCTGACAACTCAGGATACTCTTCAGGATCCTCGTCTTCAACAGCATTCACTTTCTTGTTGTCATTTGGTGTGTGCGCGTATACACATATTTTTATAATGAATTTACACACGATTTGGTTTTAAATTTATAAAAGTGATTTATACTTCAACATCAAAACACACACGAAAGAGCAAGTGTACCCCGTCATATATGCAGTAAAGAATCGGTAAGAACCAAGTGTCGATCCAAGGAAGTGGGCGGAGGAATAATACTAAACCTTTGTCATTAAATTACCGGTAGGAAGATAAGTTGTGTGATTTTCTAAAAACTAAAATAAGCATAAACAAATATTTATAAAAACATAATAGACTCCAAATAAGAAAATAGATATATAGCCTTGCTTTATACACAGCCTAAGCATGTGAACTAAGTCGGTTTTGTCACTTAAAACATTTGGTCAATTCTTCATTTTCAAGACAATTAGTATCCCTTTCGGGAATCTTAACATGACAATCATTTGGAAAGTTAAAATGATAAACACACTTTAACCACCTAAAATTGTTCTTTAACGTGCAATTGATAAATTTCTATGATAATCCCCTAAAGATAAGTTAGTCATCCGTTAGGAGTTTTCTAACCTCACTTAATCAAGGAAAGTGACACCGATAAACACAATGCAACCACCGAGACAAGCATAAACTAGATTAAATCACAACCGAGTTCATTTTACAAATCTTGAACATAAATTCACCAAGATAGCAATTTTGGCCTAAACTACTAACTCAGCTAACAATTTATTTCAAGAATTCATAACAACACCATTTAACCCATTAAGGTCCTTCCGTGAGGGAAATCCATCTTGATTAACAATAATTATCCCTTATTAACCCACTAACCATTTCTAGTATCATGGTGCAAACATATTAAACAAGTTAACCAAGTTCAAAGTCTACTAATATATGATTAATTAAGATTCTTCTTGCAAATATCTTAACTAACCACATACCAATCATCCAAGATAATTACTTATAATCAAGAATTCAACATCAATAAACAAGGTTGCAAACTAATCATCAAAGATTAACATAGAAAATGCTTCAAAGTGTCATTACAAACATAATTAACATACTAAAGGTTGTAATTAAGCAAGGGATACTAGTGTTTTTGCCCTTAGGCTTACAATAATACATAATCATCAATCTAAATGCTTGAAACATGAACAAAACATGGAAAGATTAAAGAATCAAACCATAAACTAGCACAATATTGAGTATCCGGATAGTAACGGAGCTAATCGACACAATGTGGCTTGAATCCGGGTTAAAGCTAGTGCCTCCGGAGCCTGTGAATTCGCCAAAAGAGCTCCCAAAAGTCCAGAATTACCAAATGAAAGTTGCTCTCTGTTTTTAATAACTTTTTCGTCTCGCACGGTCGTGCCATTAAAGTGCACGCCCGTTCACTTTTAAAATCCTGTTCACCATACTGTGTGACATCAGCAGATCTTGACCGGTCTGCGTAGTCGCACGACCGTTCCATGGGTCGCACAATCGTTCCATGGATCGCACGATCGTGCATTTCCAAGATTCGGGTGGCACGAGCTTCTGAACGGGTGGTGCATATCCGGGGTTGGATTGGTCATCGCATCCGCACGAGCGTTCCTCCAGTTGCAGGGTCGTGCATTGCTGAGATGGCTTGCATGTTGGATCGCACTGGCTGTGCATTGCCGAGGCGAGCCTTGAAGCCGGAACCGCATGGTTGTGCCAGTAATTGCACGGCCGTGCCAATTGCCCAGATCAGAATGTTCACAGAATCTTCGCAGCTTTGTGGTTTTGCCCGGAAAGTCCTCGTTTTCATCAGCTTCTTGTTTGGCATGCTGTTTTAGGCCTGTAAACAAAAGTAGACCTGATTAAGTATCTGATTCACGGTTTTACGACCGAAAACGCATAAAATGGGGGAATAAAGTATGTGTATTTTGGTGAATATCATCATTCCTGCCGTATGACTTAGAGCGATATGGTTTGTACGATTACTCTGATTTCATGTTGGTTGACTCATAGGTTGTGGATGAATTCATCCTCTCTTGCATCTTTTTGTCATCCTCCAGCCGAATATATTTTAAAGCCCTGTTCCGAGCTTCATCCAGGTTCCTGCTTGGGTTCATTACAATATTCTGGTAAAACTGAAAACCTTTTTGCAATCCCATCTTGAAAGCCTGCACAGCTATTGCAACATCAAGGTGTGGGATATCTAAGGATTCCTGGCTAAATTTGTTCACATAATCTCTCAAGGATTCCTGAGATCCCTGAGTTATCCTGTAGAGATCGCTGGTTAGTTTTTCAAAACTTCGACTGCAAGAAAATTTACTATTAAATAAATTGACTAAGTGAGCAAATGATGTAATTGAATGAGGAGGAACGTTTAAGAGCCATTTTAAAGCTGATCCTGTTAAGGTAGAACCAAAACCCTTTCAGAGGCATGCTTCCTTGAGATCTGGAGGGATAGGGTTGATTTCCATCCTTTCCCTATATTGGGCAATATGTTCTTCAGGATCCGTGGTCCCGTCATAGAGCTTCATGTTGGGGGTTTGAAATCTTTTTGGGATCTCAGCATCATATATAGGATGTGCAAACCGAGATATCTTGTGGCTATCCTGGGATACTTCTGGGATCGGCTGGACTACTCCAGGTACACTAGATATCATGTCCTTTAACTTTTGAAGCTCCCTGGAAAGTGTTGATGTCATACCTGCATCCTGCAAAGATCCAATACCATTAGTAGCAAGAGTATTATTATTATTAGATATGTTACCGGTCTGAGGATTCTGGTCATATCCTGAAGCCTATCCTGAACTTCTCACAGTTGACACCCTAACCGAGGAGGGTATCTCAGGAATATGACTTTGCGAATGGCTAGGCACAATATTCCCCCTGTTATCCTTAGTATATACTGCAGAACTGAAGTTCAAAGCTCTAGGCTGCAAGGGAGTGACAGTATCCTCAGCGGTCCTGCTTGAGCTGGATTTCAAGAGTTGTATCTCTCTCATCAGCATTTGGTTGGTCTCCTGCTATTGCTTCATCTGTTCCTGTATACTAACGAATAAAGTTAGAATTTCATCATTAGGGGCCAAAACAGGAGCAGATCCCTGAACACTCCGAGTAGGGATAATATCCTGAGGTTGTGAAGAGGCTTGCGTCCTTGGAGGAGGTGGTGGAAGCACCGAACCAATTGTTGCAGAGGTTGTAGCAGACACGGTAGAAGAGCTCATGTTTAATCTTGAGGCCATTGAAAATAGTGTAGCAAAAAGTTTTGAAAATAGAAAACCAAGTAATGATTTTGCAAAAGCTTTTAGTAGAAATAGCACCACTTGCCCCACAGTGGACGACAAATTGTTTCGGTCAAAAATTACCTAAGCAATTTAGTGATCAAATTAGTTAAGTGAGGTAGTGTGCTAAGAATGTGTATCGAAAATATGTTGAGATGGTTGTTTGTAAAAACAGTTTCAGGATATAGCTCAGGATATCGAGCTATATCTATAATCAAACAATGAGCAAAAAGTAAAGGGTGACATGAGATGTACGAGGAAAGCCCTTTTCAGTCTAGATCGCCAGCACAAAACCTCGGGAGCTGACAATCGCAGCTGCCTTGTTCTTCTTATTACTTCAAATGTCAGGATACGGTGCAGGATATTGACCAGATCGCTACTAAGTGTTACAATGTTTTTTCAGAAAGTGAGAGTTGCGAGAGAGTAGAAGTGTTCGAGAGTAGTGAGTGTGATGTCCTATTCGATCTGATCTATCCATCTATTTATAGCTAAGAAATGAAAACAAAATCTCCTATAAATGGGGTATGCCACCGAATATTCTTTAGTTAACGTTGGAGACCAAGTAAAGCGGCCTCAACGTCGTTCTTCGAATAACTTGGACCTAGTCTTCAGGGGAAGAGGTCTTCGTGAACGTTGTAAACTTGAACTCGTACTCCTACACATAACCCGTTAGTAATCCTCTGGATACCATACCAGGATGTTACCAATATCCTGAGTCAGCATCCTGAGTATGAATATTTATCATATAGTCAAGATATAATTCAAGATATTATCCAGGATATGGGCTCAGAATTTCACCCATAACAATTACGACTGTGAGATTCGTTACCACCCTGGCAAAGCAAATGTCGTTGCCGATGCTTTAAGCCGACGAAGCTATTTGCATAGCGTTCGTAACACTCACGCCCAGCACGACCTCGAAGCGCTAATCCGTGACGCTCAGCGCGCCTGCTTCATTGAGAATACCTTGTGAGAGGAAAGGAAGAAGTGTGGTACTGAATCCCAATTTGTCACCAAATCGAACGGTATCTATTACTATCTCGATCGCATCTGGATTCCAAGTCACAATAACCTTTGGGAGATATTGCTGACTGAAGCTCACAAGTCCCGATATTCCATTCATCCCGGTGCCAACAAAATGTACCATGACCTTCGTCTTCGGTATTGGTGGCCTGTAATGAAGAAGGATATCGTTATCTATGTTTCGAAGTGCCTGACTTGTTCGAAAGTCAAGGCTGAACAACAAAGACCCTCTGGCTTACTCGTGCAACCCGAGATCCCTATGTGGAAACGGGAGAGTATAGCCATGGACTTTATAACGAAACTTCCGCGCACGCCATCCGACACGATAGCATCTGAGTTATCGTTGATCGCCTTACAAAATCTGCTCATTTTCTACCGATACGAGAAGACTTTAAGGTAGAACGATTAGCACGGATCTACACCGACGAAATCATCTGTCGACTCGGGACGCCTCGTGATATCATCTATGACCGTGATGGTCGGTTTACCTCGCGTCTTTAGGAAACGTTTCAATCTGCTCTTGGTACTACTCTTAATCTAAGTACCACTTTCCATCCCCAAACCGACGGTCAGACTGAACGCACGATACGTACCCTTGAAGACATGCTTCGCTCGTGTGTCATAGATTTCGGTGGTAATTAGGACGCGCACATACCTTTGGTCGAATTCTTGTACAATAACAATTATCATTCTAGCATTCAAATGGCACCATTTGAGGCATTGTATGGAAGAAAATGTCGATCGCCCATTGTATGGCACGAGATCGGAGATGCCCAAATTACCGGTCCTGAGCTGTTGCAAGAAACGACTGACAAAATCCTCCAAATACGAGACAATCTATTGAAAGCTCGGAGTCATCAGAAGAGTTACGCTGATAGACGCCGCAAGCCCCTTGAATTTGACGTTGGCGATCACGTACTCCTAAAGGTTTCACCTTGGAAGGGGGTGATCAGATTCGGCAGAAAGGAAACCTCGCGCCCCGATATGTTGGACCCTTTAAAATTCTGGAAAGAATTGGCAAAGTGGCCTACAGAGTCGAACTACCGGAGGAACTTAGCAACGTCCACCCGACTTTCGATGTTTCGAACCTCAAAAAGTGTCTTGCCGAGCAGAATTTACATGTACCACTTGAGGATCTACAAGTGGACGAAACATTACAATTCGTGGAAAAGCCAATCGAGATCATGGATCGAGAAACCAAGAAGCTCAGATGCTCATGCATTCCCATAGTGAAGGTTCGCTGGGAAGGCAAACGCGGCGCCAAGTTCACCTGGGAACTCGAAAGTCACATGAAGGCTAAGTATCCACAGCTATTCATTACGACTGCGCCTTAATTTCGGGATGAAATTTCCTAAAGTAGGGGAGGCTGTAACAACCCGACTTTTTGAAGTCAAAGTACAAGTCAAGGTCAAAGTCAAAGGAAGAAAAGATTGCTAATCAGATATGTTATTCCTTGCTTAATTATTACTTGTACTCCTTGACTCGATAATCGATACCTTATTTTACGTTGATTTAGTTGTATTATGTGAAGTAACAATGCAATAAACGCTATTAAACGCTAACCTACTTAACGCTAACTCATCGCTATCGCATCGCAACTTGAATCGCAGTTCTGGATATTGTTTTACGTGTGTGTGTGAAATTATGTGTTACTTGTGCTTGTTAATTATATGTTTTGAGGTGATTAATCGCAAACGCAATCGCAACTCTATCGCAACGCAATCTCATTGCGAACTGGAAATGCAAGGTTACTTATGTTTTTGTATGTTAGTTATGTTATATGTGTAACTATTATCTAAAACTATCGCATCGCTAAAACGCATCGCAACGCTCAACGCACGAAACGAAAATCGGAAAAACAATTCACTCGAGCCATCCGATCGAATGACCCTTCGATCGAATGGTCATCCGACCGGATGACCATCCGATCGGATGGCCATCCGATCGAAAGGCCCTCCGATCGAACCACACTACACCGCCTTCCTCTCCTTCCCCTATAAATACTCACCTGTCACATCACTGTTCATGTGATGTGACAGCTCTCCTCCGACCAGCGCATTCTCGACCCTTTTTCTCTCGATTCCTCGCGATTCTCGTAAGTTTTCATCTCAAAACTCGTACTTCCTCAATCAGCACACACTTTCTCATCAATTTCACCCACAAATCACAATTTTTAACCATGAAATCATATGATTTCAAGCTGTTCAAGGATGACGTCATCACGGGTTTGTATGAACTTCGGAGAATGACTTCATTCCAGTAAGAACAATCTGAATCTAACAGATTTCTACAATGTTTAAACATTGATTTCACCTAAATCTAAACATAGCTCAAATGTTTCAAACTTTTCTTCAACATTCTCAACTTTTTACATAAAACCGATAGAATCTGAGCTCATTGGGGCCTTCTACTCATTCTCTAGTGAAGTACCGGTCTGAGAACGGATTTCTATCAAAGAGACAACCGATTCACGGGTTGAACAAGGAAAACCGTCATGAAAAGCTGGTTTGGATCGAACGGGGTGATTCCCGTCCGACCGGATGAGTTGGGCCTGATGGGGTTTCCGTTGTTTAACACGTGTCATACCATCTCGGTTAAACCACAAACTTTCTAAACTTAGCAAATTCTACAAGTTTTTAAAACGAACAGGTTACCGAACGTATTTCTATTTTTGGAAACTTTGTATTCTTGTAATTCGTCTTTTCGTTGTAATCGTTGTAAAACCGAGAGTTGGATCATTAATGAAACTCGTATTTTGTTACAAATATGTTATACAAACTTCATATATGCTCGTATGTTCGAATTGGTGAATCAATTGGTGTTTAATTGTTATTCTTGGAAACTATGTGCTAAACTTGTAATTAATCTAAACTTGTGCACGAAACGTATTTTGAACGTGAACGACACTTGATTCGATACTTGTACGCATAATTATATTTGGTTTATACTCCTCATACTTAAATGTACCTCAAACTATGCTTTTGTGACAAATATGGCCCTTAAATACCCTAAAAACATCAAATACACAACTCTAGGGGCCAAATTGTAATAAATGAAACTTATATCCGGAACCTTAAGGGCGCGCGGCCCGCGTAGACTTACCCTGTCCCCTTACGCGGCCCGCATGGACCTCAGGTTTGCAGAAAACATGTGCAGTCGCGACCAGGTTCATTTTTGAGCGGGATTTCTTTGTTTAAACCGAGTTTTAGCCTTAATTATCCCCCCAAAACAACCCTAATCACTCCCCTATAAGTACCCAAGGTCCTCCAAGCACTTGGACACTTTCAACACTCTCAAATATCTCCTAAACACTCTCAAGTTCTAGCAAGAATCTGCATTTTCGGACAGATTCATACTCTTGCACAAAAGTGAGTATAACTTGCTCATTTCTTAACGAAATCACTTGATTCTTCTACCTACTTGCTTGGATAATCATGGGGTTTGATTCCTTGACTTCTCCTTGGAGAAATCAGACCTGGAATTGCCCTGAAATGGTCCAAGAACTTTCTGTTTTATTACATACTCTTTCAAACTTGTTTAAACTTCATCCAACTTGTGTCAAACACATCTCACACCAATGTCCTAATGCTTACAAACCCTCTTATGGTTGGTTAAGCTTAAAAACATGGTTGAGACACTTGAAATCAGAGGATTAAACCTCATATTTTTCTGTTTGTTTAGGGTGTTTTGACCCACAAGTCATGTTCAAGCTAGTTCTTGATGTAGAGTGATTATGGAACAACTTGGGTTGTTCCAAACATACAATCCTCACATGATTTGACGATTTCTATTAGTTAGATTGTTTATATTATACTAATCCTAGTTCGTGACCCTCCTTGGTTGTTTTTACATCAAGAGAAGTGGTGAACATTCAAGGGGTTCCTAAACGGAAGCTTATTCTTCCTACCCTATACATGACATCCATGAATAACTCGAGGTGCCTAAATGAAGATCTTAATCTTCTACCTCCTACTTGAATTATTGAACTTAATAATATGTAATACTTAACCTAAATATATATATACTCATTCGAACCTTTAATACTAAACTTGTGTTTATATGTTAAGGTAGTAGAATGCCATCTAAGACTTAACACTCCAAGTATGATTCTAATGGGCATTCTACCCATGAAATACAATATAACCCTAGTGGTTACGTAGTGTCATATAAGAGTATAAGTTAAAGATGATTATTTTGATATCATACTTTATGTTATGTTAAACTCCAAAATATAATCTTCCGTTGAACGCCAAACTCACACACCTACGTTTCCTCGTGTAGAAGGACTAGGTGCTCCAACTTAATCTACTCCAACAACTCGCTCGCGGGAATTCCAAGTAGGAAAGCTTGCAACCACCGTGAGTATACTAGATCCATTTTCCCCTTTACACTTTGGGATGCAACATGTATAACTATGCAAACAACTTTTGAACTAAACATACTCAATCCTTTGAACGAATGCATGAAACTAATGTGACTTACTTGCTATTCTTGTATGCTCTATGAACGATTTGGAACGTTATATGCTCATTGACTTGTTCGCCCACCTTAACAATTATAGCGCTATAGGATTAACGCCCCGCCTGCTGAACTATTGGGTATTGTTAAGTTACCACCCCGCTGAACGATTGGGATTAGGCTATTTTATGCGTTGTGTTCTAGGGTTTGATCATATTGTACGCCAAAATTGCATACTAGTAATCACATATTATGGATCATGTTGGATTTGAGTTTTTATTCTATTATGCTATGTAAACAAACTTGTATACTCGCTCATTGCCTTTGCATTGAAACTCTATTTTAATACATGTTGCAGGTTGATTATTGAAGTATGGATGAATGATGAAACAAGTTTAGGGTGGACTAGATACACACCTTAAATCTATTTATCTTTTGTTGATTTAAATTTGAACAATGTTGTATTTCCATTTTACATGTTGTATGACAATTTAGTTCTTGCAATGAAATTTGAATTTAATTAAATATTGTCACATAGTGTTATGATGTTTTGAGCAATTTGTTCGTCTCATCCCGATGTTTCCGCCATCGGTTGGGGTGTGACAGATTGGTATCAGAGCCATAACTATAGGGAATTAGGAAAATTGCCATGCTTTTGCCCTAATCTATAGTTTTAGGAATTTTGCCTCTTGTGTGTTGTTTAAAACTTTTGTACTCTACCATGCATGCTTCCTAGCTATACTCCTTGTTGATTAAATTTATATGCCTTTCCTAAGGTTAACATGAATACACTTTGTTTATTTGTATACTCTTGTAACACAAACGAGACAACTTTACCAAAATAGGTGTGAAACCCACAATTTGGTAAACGACTCTCATTCTACCTTGAACTATTTCTTTTTGCACGAAATTACACCATTAAGCTAGGAGTGAAATCCACAACTTAATGGTAATTTCCATTTCAACTCTAGTGGACCCTTGTCATAGTGTCGAAATTTTATTTTGACCCGACAAGTACCAACCACATTTAGGGTACGAAATCGTCAAGTTAGGGGTGAAACCCGCATCTCGTCGATTAAGTCCCATTCCTCGATTTTCAATCTCGCCAAAGTCCCGATTGTTTCAATCGATTAGAGATGTGTAGTAACCGGAAGGGTAAGATACCATTAATCGCTTCTCGACGAGAGTATCTTACCTATAGGCCAAAGCACGTTTTCTCTAATTCGAAAGAACTCTCGACCCACTTTGGAATAGTTGACGTTTCTCTACCCGAAACAATCCAATGTTTTATTGAGCCTTTCTTTTATGTATCTCAATTTATATGTGATTTTATACTTGAACGTTCATCCCTTTCAAAATGTCGTTTTAATCATTTCGCACGTTATCGCAATCACAAACAATAATAATCCCTCGTGAACAAACTAAATTTACAATGCTTTCATTTATCCATGTTATGCTATGTTGGACTCATGACTATGCTATATGTGACATCTAAACTCTTTATGTTATGTGAATCAATTTGAAACTTTTATGCTATGTGACACTTTATGCTATGTGAATCAACTTATGCAAACGATTTTTCTTAAACAAACATTATGATCAAGTCTCACCTATTCGTTCTTTTGAATCTTAGATGTCTTCTCGTCACTCCAACTCGTCTAAGAAGTCTAAGTCCCGTGCTACGAAGAAGATGATCGCTTTCATGGCCGATCAATTTGCGTGCGTCGTTCCTAAGGTCATTTCCGAGATTCGAGCTTCTGAAACACCTAACTCTTCCGTCGACTCTAAGGTCGAAATACGCAAACCCGCTTCGTTCAATTTCAAGCACTTTTCATCGTGCAATCCCAAGCCATTCACCGGCAATGATGGGGTGACCGCCATGCTCGAATGGTTTGATAGCATGGAGGTCACATTCATCAATAGTGATTGCCCCAATGAGCTCAGAACGCGTAGTGCGACTGGGGTATTCCAAGCCCGAGCTCTCGAATGGTGGACGAACGAAAGGAACATTCGTTCGAATGAACTGGCATATGCGTTGGAGTGGGAAGAAGTCAAGGCCCTGATGATGGATGAGTTTTGCCCTCCGCATGAGCAACAAAGACTAGAGGAAGAATTTTGGGCGCTAAAACAAGTGGGAGATGAGAACCTAGCCTATACCACCCGTTTCAAACAACTTAGCTTCATTATTCCTCACCTCGTTATGACCACCGACCGCAAGATAAGGAAGTACATCAATGGGTTACCCTCTGCTATGCGTGATACCATCGAGGCAGCCAAACTCGATAATATTGAAGCTGTTTACCGCCACGCTGCTTCCCTAAACAACAATCGCATTCGCGATAAACAGGTTGCTACCAAGATAGCCAATCAGATTACCACTGACCATGAAGCCCAAGCAAGTGGTGGTGAAGGCAGGAAACGAAAGTTTCAACACACAGAGTCAGTCAACAAAGTACGCGCTTGCTACAAGTGTGGAGACACTACTCATCTTCTCCCACAATGTCCTCTATGGAATCAAGAACGACAGCAAGCCCAAGATGACGACGAAGACAGTGAGGATACGCTTTCTCATTAGCAACCTTATTACCTTTATTCACGTAAACCTTGTGTTGTTAAACTTGAATTTATGTCGTTTCCGGTCAAAAATTTTGATGGCAAGTTCATCACCATAGAATTTTACTTTCCGTTATTGTCTTCTCGCACTCAACATCCATGTTTTCTCGAACGACGAAGTACCTCATCTTTTCCCTACGTCTTCCTAAATTTCGGGACGAAATTTCCTAAAGGAAGGGAGACTGTAACGCCCGGCTCTTTTGTACTTTCCATTTATAGAAAGTTTTGTTCGTATTTCTATTTTTGGAAACTTTGTATTCTTGTAATTCGTCTTTTCGTTGTAATCGTTGTAAAACCGAGACTTGGATCATTAATGAAACTCGTATTTTGTTACAAATATGTTATACAAACTTCATATATGCTCGTATGTTCGAATTGGTGAAGCAATTGGTGTTTAATTGTTATTCTTGGAAACTATGTGCTAAACTTGTAATTAATCTAAACTTGTGCACGAAACGTATTTTGAACGTGAACGACACTTGATTCGATACTTGTACGCATAATTATATTTGGTTTATACTCCTCATACTTAAATGTACCTCAAACTATGCTTTTGTGACAAATATGGCCCTTAAATACCCTAAAAGCATTAAATACACAACTCTAGGGGCCAAATTGTAATAAATGAAACTTATATCCGGAACCTTAAGGGCGCGCGGCCCGCGTAGACTTACCCTGTCCCCTTACGCGGCCCGTATGGACCTCAGGTCTGCAGAAAACATGTGCAGTCGCGACCAGGTTCATTTTTGAGCGGGATTTCTTTGTTTAAACCGAGTTTTAGCCTTAATTATCCCCCCAAAACAACCCTAATCACTCCCCTATAAGTACCCAAGGTCCTCCAAGCACTTGGACACTTTCAACACTCTCAAATATCTCCTAAACACTCTCAAGTTCTAGCAAGAATCTGCATTTTCGGACAGATTCATACTATTGCACAAAAGTGAGTATAACTTGCTCATTTCTTAACGAAATCACTTGATTCTTCTTCCTACTTGCTTGGATAATCATGGGGTTTGATTCCTTGACTTCTCCTTGGAGAAATCAGACCTGGAATTGCCCTGAAATGGTCTAAGAACTTTCTGTTTTATTACATACTCTTTCAAACTTGTTTAAACTTCATCCAACTTGTGTCTAACACATCTCACACCAATGTCCTAATGCTTACAACCCCTCTTATGGTTGGTTAAGCTTAAAAACATGGTTGAGACACTTGAAATCAGAGGATTAAACCTCATATTTTTCTGTTTGTTTAGGGTGTTTTGACCCACAAGTCATGTTCAAGCTAGTTCTTGATGTAGAGTGATTATGGAACAACTTGGGTTGTTCCAAACATACAATCCTCACATGATTTGATGATTTCTCTTAGTTAGATTGTTTATATTATACTAATCCTAGTTCGTGACCCTCCTTGGTTGTTTTTACATCAAGAGAAGTGGTGAACATTCAAGGGGTTCCTAAACGGAAGCTTATTCTTCCTACCCCATACATGACATCCATGAATAACTCGAGGTGCCTAAATGAAGATCTTAATCTTCTATCTCCTACTTGAATTATTGAACTTAATAATATGTAATACTTAACCTAAATATATATATACTCATTCGAACCTTTAATACTAAACTGGTGTTTATATGTTAAGGTAGTAGAATGCCATCTAAGACTCAACACTCCAAGTATGATTCTAATGGGCATTCTACCCATGAAATACAATATAACCCTAGTGGTTACGTAGTGTCATATAAGAGTATAAGTTAAAGATGATTATTTTGATATCATACTTTATGTTATGTTAAACTCCAAATTATAATCTTCCGTTGAACGCCAAACTCACACACCTACGTTTCCTCGTGTAGAAGGACTAGGTGCTCCAACTTAATCTACTCCAACAACTCGCTCGCGGGAATTCCAAGTAGGAAAGATTGCAACCACCGTGAGTAAACTCGATCCCTTTTTCCCATTTACACTTTGGGATGCAACATGTATAACTATGCAAACAACTTTTGAACTAAACATACTCAATCCTTTGGACGAATGCATGAAACTAATGTGACTTACTTGCTATTCTTGTATGCTCTATGAACGATTTGGAACGTTATATGCTCATTGACTTGTTCGCACACCTTAACAATTATAGCGCTATAGGATTAACGCCCCGCCTGCTGAACTATTGGGTATTGTTAAGTTACCACCCCGCTGAACGATTGGGATTAGGCTATTTTATGCGTTGTGTTCTAGGGTTTGATCATATTGTACGCCAAAATTGCATACTAGTAATCACATATTATGGATCATGTTGGATTTGAGTTTTTATTCTATTATGCTATGTAAACAAACTTGTATACTCGCTCATTGCCTTTGCATTGAAACTCTATTTTAATACATGTTGCAGGTTGATTATTGAAGTATGGATGAATGATGAAACAAGTTTAGGGTGGACTAGATACACACCTTAAATCTATTTATCTTTTGTTGATTTGAATTTGAACAATGTTGTATTTCCATTTTACATGTTGTATGACAATTTAGTTCTTGCAATGAAATTTGAATTTAATTAAATATTGTCACATAGTGTTATGATGTTTTGAGCAATTTGTTCGTCTCATCCCGATGTTTCCGCCATCGGTTGGGGTGTGACACGAGCGAACGGCCATCCTTCCGGATGACCATTTGACCGGACGACCTGATAGGTAGAGATACTTCTCATCTTTTAAAAATGCTACAACGAAAACTTCAAAGTTCACATCATAGACAAACACATGTATCCCAAACGGACGACCCTCCGACCGAATGGCCATCCTTCCGGATGACCATCCGTCCGGAAGGTCATTCGATTGGATCACCCTTCATCACTCATCCCACCGACACGCTATTCCACGCACTGTTCAACGCTTATACTGTCGTTATCTGATCAGGCTAATCTCACCAGCTCTCCCTTCAATCCATGCTTGTGTTATTTACTTAACACAAACTGTGAGTGTACTCGAACCCTTTTTGCTTTACGCACTTTTGGGTGTTACATACGTTACCTATTTCAAATCACATTCGACACACAACGCAAACACTTTTATACGCTAAACGTCTCTGCATGTTATACGTGTTATTCAATGAATGCTTGTATGTTATGTTTACACAGTGATTATTGCCTGACACCTTAGCAACGATAGTACTATAGTTTGGACTCAGCACCTGTCGTGGACAGGGGTTGTTAAGGGTATTACTTCACGTGTCGCAGTGGCGATATGTGTTGCTCATTCTACAACTCGCAGTCATGTCTGTGCATATTTCATTGTCGATAGCTTACATGCTTCACTTTTCAACATGTTACACGCTGGTTATGCGTAAATCGCTTTCGCTACTATTATACTATTAAACTTGTATGCTCACCTTTACACTATGTGTGTTGACTTTTATTTTAACGTATGTGACAGGTGTTTAGGATGCTTATGCTATGCTCGCTGTCCAAGAATCAAGTTAGGAGGTCTAGAAACGTCACATTTAATTCTGATTTGTCGAAACAATTTAATTGTCTTTGAGAAACTATGTCTGTATTAACTATTTTACTGAGTATGTTATGGTATGGGATGTAACTTTAAATATTTGGTAATAATAGTTGTTATGAATTTCTCCTGGACAATCTGTTTCGCTCAGTGTCGCGCCCCAATGTTTCTGCCATCGTTGGGGTGTGACAACTCGCCCTACAAACTGGTGGAAGAAATCAAAGAACCGAAATTTTGGTGTATGTGAAAGATAGCGAAACGCAAGATTGAAAGTTAGATAATTGGTGCCGATTAAGGGCTTAATTTTTTAAATGGTTATTGTTGTTCTAGTTTGTGGTGTTTCTTTGTTTGCTTGTCTTCTTTACCATCTAACATCTTGCTAATTTGTGGGTGTACATTTCTTTGTTTGCTTGGCTTCTTTAGCATCTTTGCTAACGTCTATACTTTCATTTTGGTGGATGTGAAAGATAGCGAATATATAAGATTGAAAGTTAGATAATTGGTGTCGATTTAGAGCTTAATTTTTTAAAAAGGTTATTGTTCTAGCATGCGGTGTTTCTTTGTTTGCTTGGCTTCGTTAGCATCTAACATGTTGCTAATTTGTGGTGTACGATTTTTGTTTGCTTGTACTTTTTTGGCGGCTTGAGAGCATTCAAAATGGATCTCTTCTATATTTGTGAATGTGTTATTTGTATTATAAAAATGGTTGTCAGCGAACAAGATAGAAAATGTCAATATATGGGTACATTATTCACTTTAATATATTTTGAAAGTAAATGTGAATGGAGAAAAGTAGGACTGAAGTCAAAAACACATGTGGAGGAGTATGGCGACTAGGGCGATTTCTTGAAGAACCCTAATATTTTCGATTCCTTCTCCTTTCTTGATCTAGATCGATTAGCACGTAGGGTTATTTGATCCATGTCCTGATAAGGGTTCTTGTTTACCCTGTTTCTGATTGATTGACGTCAAGATTAGGGTTTTCGTATTAGGGTTTGGGTTTTTTCTTCTGGGTTTTTCATTCTTTACGTTGCATGGCTGTGTGAATATTGAATGATGGATTCTAAATCACTTAATGTTCAAGATGGTAGCGGTAAGTCTCCTGGATTGGTAAAGGGTTTGGGTAATCGCATGTTTATGTTTAACATTGATGGGAACAATAAGATACCTCGTCGGGGTATCTTCAAACACTCGATAACTGAGCCATTGAAGAAAACAGTTTCGGTGCCGGCAGAGAATGTTTCTGTGGGTTTCGAGACTAAGCTGGATGCGGCAGCTGAAGTCAAGGGGAACAAAGAGGGCCAGGTTACAGGTCACGGCGACAGTTTCTTTCAATCTAAGCCGTCCTATGCTGAATCGGTGTTGAACATTAAGACGGGTAAGGTTAATTTCAGATTACTTGCTAGTTCTGATGTGCATGAGGGTTGTGATGTGGTCCTTCCACGTGAATCAGTGCGGGCAGTCAAAGTTAAACTTGCTAATACACTGTATGGTTACTTCTTGGGGGATCGCATTGCATACCCTGTGGTGGAATACTTTGTCAGGAACAATTGGAGAAAGTATGGGTTGTAAAAGTCGATGATGAATGCTAATGGGTTCTTCTTCTTCAAATTTGCGGATGAGACGGGTATGATGAATGTGTTGAAAGAAGGTCCAGGGATAATTAGGTCACAACCTATTTATCTTGATATTTGGTCTCCTTCTATTAAGTTGGAAAAGAAGGAGGTGAAGAAATTGCAAGTGTGGGTTAAAATCCATGATGTTTTGATTGCTGCGTATACGGAGGATGGATATTGCTACGGCTATTGGTGAGCCGAAACTGTTGGACTCGTACACTTCGTCAATGTGCATGGATGGTTGGGGAAGGAGTAGCTATGCTCGAGCTCTTTTAGAAATCTCAGCTGAAAATGATTTTAAGGATGAGATAGTTTTAGCGGTTCCGGAGCTTGAGGGGGAAGGTTTTATCAAAGAGAAATTGCATGCGGAGTATGAATGGAGTCCTCATAGGTGTGCTCATTGTAAAGTATTTGGTCATTCAGATGATACTTGCCCGAGGCAGATTAGGAGGGCTCCTAAAGGGCAGGCCAAGACTCTGAAACAACATGATGGGAACAATACTCGTCAGCAAGTGAAGCCGCCGGTGGTAGACAAGGATGGTTTTATGGATGTAGGTCGCAAGAAAGGGGTTCGGCAAGCAGGATTTCCTGTTAATAAACAGAAGCAGAAGTTTAAATATAGGCCGGTTGGATCCAAACCTCATGGGGGGACAAATGCTTCGGCACCTTCTACTAGTGTCATATCCCAAAATCCATTCGATGTTTTAATGGATGAGGGGCTGAATTTGGGTACAACTAGCAAGGTTCATAATGATCAGCAGGAATCGGATGATGAGGAGGTTCTTGAAGTCTACAATGAAATGAATGAATTTATGACTTCAGGTACATACTCCTCTTCGAAAGCAGGGGCTAGCACCTCTTCCACAAAGTTCTCTAATGGATAGATTATCCTTAGTTCGTGTGAAGGGGCCGCCGGTTCGTGGAAATTTCATCTTTGATGATGGTGGATGATGTGTTTGGTTTTTGTCATACTTTGTCTTGCCTACTGTAATTTTTTCATGATAGATAGTAGGCTAGGTTATGTGATTTCATGGGTACTTTTGGTTTGTTTGGTTTACATATATGGGGCATGTCTTGTATATGAACTAGTGTGGAACACATCCACATTACTTGTACTTATATGCGGTTGTTTATAATAGAATCACCGGGGTAACCCTTTACCCAAAAAAAGAGAAAAGTAGGGCTGACAATTTTACACGAATACACGATATGAACTTACACGACGTTAACAGGTATCGTGTATGGCCTTAACATGTATCGTGTACCAAACAGGTAGACACGAGATTATCTGTTAATTTTCGGGTATAAACAGGTTAAATACATGTTTACCTGTTAATACCCGTTAGTACACGATAAGAAATTAAATTAAATAAAACTCACCAGGCATGTGCGTATGGGTTCCTTAATTCCTTTCTATTTTAATTCCTCGTTCAATTAAAAATAAATAAAACCCTAAACTCCCTCTGTAACTCTCAGATAGCATGTCGTGTTCGTGTTTTTGTTCGTGTTAACAGGTAATTTTCGTGTATATTAGTCGAATAGTCGTGTTAACAGGTATTAACAGGTAATTTTCGTGTATATCGTATCGTGTTCGTGTTTGAAAAAAAAGACACGATTAGGGGTGTAAACAACCCCAAAGGCTCGAGAGCTACTCGTTAACAGCTCGGTTAAAAGCTCGAACGGGTCGAGCTTTAACGAGCCCGAGCCCGAGTTCGAGCCTGAAATGGAGCTCGTTCAGTAATCGAGCCTGAACTTGAGCCTGAAATACAAAGCTCGTTTAGGCTCGCGAGCCTAAACGAGCCTAAACAAATTTCTTTTTATTTTATATATAATATAATAATAATGATGATAACATTGGCGAGCCGAGCTTTGGCTCATTTAAGCGATACTGAAGCTAGCTCGAGCCGAGTTTTTAGCTCTTCTGCGGTTGTTCTTAAAATAGCTCGATCCGAGCTCGAGCTTTGGGTTTTACTCACGAGCCGAGCTCGAGCTCAAATAAGTAGGCTCGAATCGAGCCGAGCTCGAGCTTCAAAAAAACACGATGAGCCGAGCTCGAGCCCAGTCGAGCTCGGCCCGGCTCGTTTACACCCCTAGACACGATAAGTTATCGTGTCGTATTCGTGTATGGGATTTCGTGTATCGTGTCTTATCATGTACGGGTATACACATTATGACAGCCTAGAGAAAAGGTAATAATAAAGATACAAAATAGTATTATTTATAATTGAAACTAAAAAAAGTAATGATTTTTAGTGTAATTATAAGAATAAGTATAAAGAATTAAATATAAATATTCTAATATCGGTTGTTAAAAAAAGTTTACTGTTAGAAAAAGAGTAATAGTATTAAAACTTGCTTCATTGTATTGGGTATGTTTGGCAAAAGTAGCTAGTTGCTGATGACTGAAAGTTTTTTAAATATATTTGGTGTTTGACAGAGTAACTGGAGCTTTAATAAATTGTATAGAATTACCAAAATGAACATAACTAAAAATTTAAAAAGTTTGTGTATTAAAAATTTTTATTCTCTTTAGAGGTTAAATAAAACGTATAGAATTACCAAAATGGACATAACTAAAAATTTAAAAAGTTTGTGTATTAAAAAATTCATTGTTAAAATAGTCATTTTTTCCCTAAAAGCTTGTAGCTTCTTCTAAACCCTACTAGGTGTATGTTTGGCATGAAGCTTTTAGGAGTTTCCAACTTTAAGCTTTTAAGAAAAAACTCCTACTCAATAAAAAGTATTGTTTGGTTGAAGGAACTCGAAACTTTTGGTTAAACGCTCCAATTAGTAGCGTGTAGAAGTAGCTACAATCTTTTAGGAAAAAAATAACTATTTTAACCTTTAAAAATAATGAAGTTTTTAATGTACAAACTTTTTAAATTTTTAGTTATGTCCATTTTGATCATTTTATATATTTTATTAAAAGTTCCAGCTACTCTTGCCAAACACAAAATATATCTAAAAAGTTATAACTACTAGCTACCAACTTCTAACCACCATTAATTTATCTTACTAATGAAACAATAAAAACAGTTATTGTAAGTTAAATCATTCCAACTAATAGTGATTCGAAGTCTAAAACGGTTATCTTAAATATGATTTTCTCAAAGCTTTCTAAATTCGTTGTTTCCTTTCTTTTGCAAGTATTTTTTTAACGGTGATCTTTTTTGAGTGACCCAATGTCACGTCGCCTAAACGGCAGCTCTAGCCAAGATCTGCCCAGACTATGTTGTCTTAATCAAGCCCGCGCTAGATTGATCAGATTTGGTTACGGCGTTTCCCGAAACCGTACTACATCCACACGAGATGCCTCACTACGGTAATCATTTTGTTTACATTAATTAGATTTATCATTTTGTAATTGTTTGAGTTGTTTAAGGGAAATTGTTGGGTTGTGAGGGAAATCGTTGAGTGTGGTGAGTGATAGGCATTTCCACTAAAATCCATCACTAGTGATGAAATAAAACTCGATGACGTGACGTAACTTGATTACAAGTTGTGAGTGAGTGATAAGTGATGACCACCCCTACCCCTTATCATCTTGTTTACATGGATTAGATATTGACAGATAATTTAGATATATGATTTACAATAATCCAATTACTTCACATATGTAAATCGACAAACGTAAAAGCTTTTTTCAATAAGAAACTTACATAAAAAAAAAAAAAACAAAACAAAAACGAAAGTAGTAAACTAAGAAACATTAAAACTACATACTTCTTGTAACACTACTGGATGTAAGATTGGCCGGTGATATCAATATCCCGATCACCAGAAGATGGTGGCGGTTTATGCTTCAGCTCCGTAGGATTCGTTTCCGACGGTCCATCGGCACTTTGGGTTTCACTAGCCGGTGGTTCCCTCGGATCCTTCGGTGGCGTCTTATCATCGTCTTTCCCGTACATTCCGCCGCCGTAGGCTTGGTGGGTGAGAGGTTCCATAGTCGAAATTACTGGGTGGTTCAGCCTGTTTTCGTTGCCCTCGTCTGTGCCGGCGTTCTTCGCCGTCACTCTCGTCTCTTCCTTATCTCGTTCTTGTTGTTTCTCCATTTTTTTGTAAAATAACTTGAGTTGGGTGTGTAAATTTCGTTATATAATAAGCCACATAGTGCCACGTACCGTGTTTGCTTGGCACGTGTTATTAAGACAGTAGAAGCACGTATTGAACACGAGGAAGACATTATCTATCAGGCAATAGAATGTGGTTATGACTTTACTAACTACCGTGATTCTCTAGGTTAGTGTCACGCCCTCTAATCATTATTTAAAATTACTATTCTAAGGGTATGGTCATGATTCAAACCACTATCCACCCTTTATTGTGTGAAATATATTTTATTTATTTTAAATAAACAACAAATAAAATTAAATAAATTTTAGTAATAAAACTACATAACATTCAAATTAATAAAAAAAAGTAACATCCAAATTTAAACTACATATTATAAATTAAGAAAAAAAAAACTACTCGTTGTTGTTAACCCAACCAAATTGTCAAACATGTTCAATCAAATCCGAACGAAGATGGTTATGCGTAGTCTCGTTGTATAACGCCCACATGTTAGTTTATTGTTGCCCTTCATCAATTGGTACAACATTCTCATGAATGTCGTTAGGATCATATTCACATGTGGCGTTATCTTCGTCTTCGATAATCATGTTATGCAGCAAAATACAAGCATACACACAATATCTCAATGTTTTGAGTTCAAGTGCTTGTGCTGGGTTTGCAAGTATGTGCCATTTTTGTTGTAGAACCCCCAAATAGACGCTCAACATCTTTCCTAGCAGATTCTTGACATTTTGCAAATTTCTTGTTTTGTCATCTTCTTGATACGGTATAGTTTTAACAATCGTTGTTTATGTTGGGTATACTCCATCAGCTAGATAATGCCCGTGCTTGTATTGTATTGCTAAAACCGAAAACCTAGAACCAGGCCCTGTACCGTTAATGATATCATTGAAAACATCTGACTGACCAAGAACGTTAATGTCACTATTCGAACCAGGAACACCAAAGAAAGCATGCTAAACCCAAAGATCATTTCATGCCACGGCTTCTAGAATTAATGTGGGATAACCGTGATCACCTCGAGTAAATTGACCTTGCCATGCATTAGGGCAATTACGCCAAGGCCAATGCATACAATCTGTGCTGCCAAGCATTACAGGACAATCATGTTTACTTTCGTGTGTCTGGTACAACTTTATGATGTCTTTCTTTGTTGGCCTTCGTAAGTACTTCGTGTTGTATAGCTTGACCACCTCTTAGCAAAATTGATGCAAACTCTCTCGTGAAGTTCTATCAGACATCTTCAAATATTTATCCCACATGTCGCTACTTGTATCGTAAGTCAATTAGCGAATTGCGACATACACTTTTGTAAAGTGGTAAATCCCCTTTTACCTGTAGCATCCCATCTTAATGTGAAAAATGGGTCATAATTAGCCAAATCGTTGGTTATACGTAAGAAAAGACAACGGCTCATTCCGAAACGGAGCCTAAACATTTCATCCGTGTATACCGGGTTTTCGGCAAAGTAATCGGCCATCAACCTATCGTGAGCGCCTACATATTTTACAAAAATATAAATTACACTAAGATATAAATGGCACTTCAAAAAATATAATACACGAAAAAACTACCTTCACGATCCCTATTTAAACATTGTTGTAGTTTTCTCCGTTTGGACGAGGTTTCTTCCTCCTCTATAATTATTTGTGTCGTTTCCATTAAAAAAAATCGTTGATCTCGTCGGAAGAAGTTGGTGACGCCATGGCGGTGGGATAACCTATTTCTTCTTTTTCTTTGCTACTGTAGGTACAAATAACATAACTGATTTAGCTTACATGAGAGATCTATAATCGAGTTGTCCAAAAATTGAAAAAAAAAACGCAATTTAATCCATAAAATATAAAACTGAATCAATTTCGTTACAACTAAAAAATATAAAAAACGATAGCGACATCAATTAAAGACGAAAACTATAAAATATAAAAAATGATAACGACATAATTTAAAGACCCCATTTTTTGAGCAATTTTCGCCTTTATTTTTGCAACACTTCTTTATCTTTTTCCGGGAGCGAGTCGATGCTTGTCGCCATTAGCTTAAAGTCTTCACGATCGGCTGCTTCTTGCATTTCTTTTTCTTTCAACTTAAGTCTCGCCGCTTGTGTTTCGTTAAATTCGGGGAGCTTGCTCATCAACTTATCCACCTTCGTTTCACCCGGAGTTTCATTTTTTGTCGACGCCTCTTTATTTTTGGCCGCCGCTTCCTTTTTTGCTTTGTCTCTACCATTTGGGCGCTTCAATTCCAGAATCTCCGTCACTTCATCGTCAAACTCGGGTTCGTCATTAATATTAATATGGCAACGCACATCCGAATCACCGGCACTATGCTCCATCGACTCAAATGTTTTAGACCTCTTTGCTCTTGCGACCTCGTTAAGAACCGGCGCCCACTTGAGACAATTTTTAAAAATTTCCCAAGCCCCTATGTATGTGAACGCACTACGTTCTTTCGTATGGTATTTTGACATAGTTGTAGCAAAAATTGTTTCATCACTCGCCTCAGTTGGCCGATTCGAATTAGCATTGTTGTAATAATCACTAAACGCCGATATCTTCTTATTCATCTCTCGATACTTTGAGCCCATTGATTTCACTTCTCGGTACGGCTCTTTTTGCATCAAAGCATGAAATTTGTTGCAAAACTCTTTCAAGAAACTACCAGACTTTTGATTATTACCTACAAAAAATATCAAGGTGTAAATAAATGTTGTTTTATCTTGAATAAAATAGTATTTTAGTATAAATAAAAAGGTATAACATACCTACGATCGGACACGTAAACGTATTGGTCCATGCCCTTGCCAACGCCATCTCTTCGATCGATTTCCAAGTTTGACCTCTACCGGTGGTTAAGGGCTTTTCTTCACGTGTCACAGTGGTGATATGTTTTGCGCATTCTACTACTCGCAGTCATGTGTGTGCATATTTCGTTGTCGATAGCTTACTTGCTTCACATTACTACGTGTTACATGTTCGTTATACGTAAACCGCTTTCGCTACTATGCTATTAAACTTGTATGCTCACTTTTACACTATGTGTATTGACTTTATTTTAACGTATATGACAGGTATTTAGGATGTTTTGTTTGCTGGATGTCATGGAAATCAAGTTTAGGTGGTCTAGAAACCCACGAATAATTTATGAGTTGTCGGAATAGTTTGCTTATTTTTGAGACAATTATCTGTAATAACTATTTTTACTTTATCTGTTAGTAGTATGGGATATTAACGTTAAGGATTTGGTAATTTAATAGTTGTTGTGGATTCTCTTGAACAATCTGTTTCGCTCAGTTCCGCGCCCCGATGATTCCGCCATCGGTTGGGGTGTGACATAATTTTTGGCTGGGGTTAAAATCGTAATTTATCAAAAGCTAAAGCGATGGCAATACTGTAATTTTTAACAAGAGGCAAAATCGTAGCTTTGAACTGGGGCACTTTCGTAATTTTTAACTGCGGGTAAAATCGTATCTTACCCGGGCCAATGGGGGAGTGCCAGGCAACAACCTGGTACTATTCCCTAGGGCTGTTCAAATTGCTCGGCGCTCGACGCTCGTTCGATGTTCGCTAGAAAAATGTTCAGAATTTGCTCCTTCAGTTTAGCTCGATTGAAAAAGACGCTTGGTTCGGATCAATTCGCGTTGTACGAACGAGCCTGAGCAAAGGTCCGCTCGGTTCGGTTCGATTCGATTGGCTCGTTTTATATTTTAATGTATAACTTTTAATAAAATGATTAGAGGTCCACATTAATAATGTTTGGTCCAAGATTCAAATATGACCCATTTAAGTAGTTAGAATTGAATTTCAATACCGATGGTCCATTGTCCAATACTCCAATGTCCATTTGAGTAATTGACTCAAAATGTCAAATACTGACATGTGAAGTGTCACTCGATACTCAAGTCTTAACCCGCCATTCAATTCAGAAGCACATAATCCTAATCAAAACCTCCCATCGGCCATCATTATTTGATTTATCTATTTCCAACTCACTGGGGTTTTGCTTCCGATAGAACAAGGGTCTACTTCAATTAATCGACGATTCAACTTCCCACTAAGTTAATCTCTCGATAGAACCAGTTAAGTGTTTTTTTTATTCTATGTTATTTGTAAAATTTACACTTGTGTTCTAATTGGAAGACACCTCAAGGACGAAAACTGCATTTTACGTTGAAAACCAACGCTCCCATCGTCACTTTCCAGATTTAGAACAACACAAAGTTGGAAAACAACAATTGATTCAACAAAACCAAACCAGTTTTGGAAACCAAAGTTGTTGTTCAAAATCAAAATGTTCAAAAAGGTTCAAATTCTTACAAAAGAGGTACTCCAAAAGGTCAAACATGGAGTGTTAAGGAACAAGTGACTTCGGTAAATGAAGAAGAAGATGGTGTTAAAGTTGAAAAAGTTTTTGTTCAGAATGACAAAGATTTTCCGAAATTAAATGATGCATATTGTGTTGAAATGCCTAAGGTCAAACAGACTTGGGCTAACTTGTTCAAGTAATTGAATTAGTTGAATGTGCAGGTGCTCAAGAAAGCTGAAGACTGTGAAAATGGAAAACAGAGCAGCCTGGCACAACGAGAGGAAGAGGAGGCTGCTGTACCCTGTGTTGGTTAAAACAGGGAGTTTGTTTGATTTCTGTACATAAATAAACAATATTTCAAAAACCCTAAAATTAAAAAATTTCAAAAATTATATTTTTTTTGTTGATTGAATACGCCGAAACCCTCACGGCTGAACAAACATGATAACTTTCACAAGATTGAAAAACGGTTTTCAAACTGTAAAATATCAATGTGTTGTAAATCATGGGGGTATGTTATTTTCTGCAAAACAGAGCATGGGAAGCAGAAAATGGATGGCGAGGCAAAACTATCTACATCGGTTTGTCAAATTTTCTTTAAATGATTTTGCATTTTAGGGGGAGTAAGGTATATATTTTCTGAAAATCCAAAAACATTAGAAAATTTGAAAAAGCCAAAAACATGATAAAATTGAAAAAGAGTTTTTGTGTAAAAAGAGGAAATGATAGTACATCAGTAGACAGTTACAGTATGCTAAAGAAGTATAATGATTAAATAGTGTTAAACAGTCTCACTAATGATATGCCGATAGGTTTTTATACATTTAGTAAACTTTTTCGGGATATAAACTTAAATTCAAACTTGCTTGTTTCGTGGGGAACACCACTTGGATATATAGGTAACCCCTGAAATCTTGTTTGAAGGACCCCTCTTTCTGAGATACTAGGTCTTTATGCTTAGTGATATCTGGGGTATTATCCCGGGACTTCTGATTTTGCGGAAGCAATTGCCTAGTCCCAGTATAATACTTTTCGCTTGCTTGAAAAATAGCACTACCCTCAGCATAAAAAATGATGAAACATTGCAAAATGCTAATCATGTGTTGTTGAAGAAAAGATTCTCTAAAGGGAACACACCTAAAGTCGAACCGTCATCTCTCTGATTTTGCGGAAGCAATAGACTGAGCTCTCACGGTCTCGCATTTAACCCTTTACAGATATCATCTAGGTATACTCACCTGTAAAACTGAATATTGGGATCTGGATACGGGAGTATATTCAAGAGGTGGGACACATGAATGAGTTTAAGTTTTTAATACACCTAATTCGTATCGTGAATCAGTTGAAATTTGTGTGAGAATTTAAGTGGATCAGTATATCGACAATCTAAGTGAACTGTTTAATTCTTAATGTGTAACTAAGCTCAACGGTACTTGTGACTTGTCAAAAACTGATATGATCCTCTGACACAAACTCAAACAAAAATATTTTCTGTAAATATGTTTGTAAATATTTCTTTATTGTTTTATGTTTCAGTAAAATACAAAAACATTTTGATTCAATTTTATTTTCGACAATCGATGTCTAAGAAGCTGAGTTTCAAAATCTAAGTATGCTGATTGTGTTTCTGAAAATAAACAAGTTCATTAATTTGAAACTTGAAGTTTTAATCAAAAATCAAAAACAGTTTGTGATAGCTCCAAGGTCATTAATTTGGACTTGGATGATTAACTGTGAGGGAGTTGGATTCTTAGATTGTTAAAATTATGCTAAAAGAGCCAGGGTTTTCGATCTTGGATATTCTAAACAATGTTACTTATGAATGTTTGAGTGTTGTAGATGAGATTCCATATTACAATCCCGGTAGCTAGGTCTAAGGGGGAGTCTGATGACAAGCTCGAAGCAAGGGGAGTTTGTAACTGGAAAGCCAGGTGTCGATCCCAAAAGCACGGAAGCTTAGTGAAAAGGGGAGCCTGAAGAAAGATAGTTGGATGCTTACAATGTTAGACAATTTGGAAAGAGGAAGAAGACTGATCAAGACTGAAGAGGTGCCATGCTGAAGATTAGATACTAAAGACTTCGTCAACATCCAAGGGGGAGTCTGTTAGTGCAATATGTCTGTTGATTTCGTCTTGCATCAAGTACTGTAATTAGAATGATAGATCAGGGCCCGGTGTACGAGAAAATTAGGATTTCAGTGTGGAAAGCTGATTTCGCACGAAATAGCAAGAAGCTATTTCGCACGAAATGCCTCTGAGCTATTTCGTGCGAAATACCCAACCCTATATATACCCAGGTCTTGATCTTCATTTGTAACTTTTCTGATTCGGTAACGAAGTGCTGCCGAATTGTCTCCAGGTTGTAAATAACTGTTATATCAATAATAGAGACATTTAAATTGAATCAAGCTGTAAACAAGTCCGTTTCTCTGAATTCCGCCTTAAATTTGGATATAAACTCTTCTGAACGTCTCAATCAGGTCGCACAAACGATCCTACAAGTGGTATCAGAGCACAGGAGGAAGAGTTCAGCTTGATTTCATCAGATTTCTGACTTCTACACCTTCTTTTTCAAATTAATCAACTTTTCATGGTTAAAATGGCTTGAATTTCAAACATATTAAGTAAAACACTGTTTTAACAAAGCCTTGAAAGAATTGGACTAAAATTCAACCTAAAATCAGATCAATTGGACAAAATGGTGATCGAAATGATGATGTCATCCTTATTTCGCACGAAATAGTCACTATCATTTCACATGAAATTAATCTGATAAAGGTCATTCCGCACGAAATCAATATTCAGATCCTTATTTCGCACGAAATCCAGTGTGAAGACCGTATTTCGTACGAAATCAAGTGTGTGGACCTTATTTCGCACGAAATCAACCTGCTATTTCGCACGGATTGTTATTTCGCTTAAAGAAAGTCACTATTTCGCACCAAAACTGCTATTTCGCTTGAAGAGGGTTATTTCGTTTAACTATTTCGCACGAAATAGGCGTTTCGTGTGAAAGTTCATTTCGTGTGAAAGATTATTTCATTTCGTTTGAAGCTATTTTGTTTCAAAGAGCCATTTCGCATCAAGATCATTTCACGACAACTGAGTGTTAGTTTGTTTCAAGTTGTTTGATATTGTTTAAACTGATTATATTTGTTTGATTGTCTCTAGGTAATTAAGAAAATTCAAGAACTTCACATCATGGCTGAAGAGTTCTACAATACGTTCTACAATGCATTTACGTCTGAATCATCCGAAACTACAACTGTTACACTAAAAACCATAACAAAAGCAATCAATGAAAACATTAAACATGATAATTTTTATGGAACACATGCAAAACCACCAACGCTTGAAAGTATTAAAGATTACACGTGGTGGAAAGAACGGTTCATCAACTGGGCAAAAGCTTACGCGCACGAGAGCTGGTTTTGCTTGGAATTTGGTTATAAAAGGCTGACTGATGATAAAGGAGAAGAAATCCCACTAAAAAATCTAAGCAAAGATGAGAAAAATGAATTTGCAGCTGAACAAAGAATGATTGCTTTAATTCAATCATCAATTAGAAATGACATGTTTTCAAAATCAGTTTGGGAGGCTTTAAAGGTTAAAGCTGAGGGGGGTAAACAAATCAAGAAAAATAAAATTGCTTTGTTAAAGAAAGAATTTGATTTGTTTGATAGTTTGAAAGGTGAATCAGTTCGACAAATGATTGAACGTTTTTGTCATCTAAAAATCGAACTTGAAAGATTTAAGATTGAGAAAACAAGAGAAGAAATAATTGACAAAATCATAGAAGTGTTACCACGAGTTGATTAGTGGCAAACGTTCGTGTTTATATTGAAAAATGATGCTTTATATGATACAATTTCTCTTGATGTCTTGATAGAAAAAATTGAAAGTCATGAACTGGAGTTGCAGAAACAAAGCAAAATGAGTAGTTCTTCACATCAACAGAATGTTGGTCTTTATTACAAAGGTAACTTACCTTCGGTGAAAGTTGGTGAATCACCAAAGACAGCATTCAGTGGTGAGAGGACAAAAGAACCTCAGAAAAGCTCATCAAGTTACGATCCGGGTTATCATTCATTTTCTTCAAAAGCTAATTATGAAGAATCAGAGGAGATACACTGCAATATTGCTCTCAAGTTGAAAAATTCTCCGGCTACGAGTATCAACTCTGCTAAACAGCAAATGAGCTTCCTTGCATTTGTTCTGGAATCATATGAAGGTCTAGTAGCTGGCAAAATTGTAAATTCTGAATTGACCAAAGAAGACTATGACCAGATTGATCCAGAAGAAATGGAACTCATAGATATTCGCTGGTGTTTGGCAAGTTGCATCCGCAGAGCTTAGAGATACATGGAGATTACTGGGAAAGAATCAATCGGTGGTCCATCAACAAAGCTTGGATTTGACAAGTCCAAAGTGACCTGCTTCAAATGTAAGAAAAAAGGTCATTTCAAGAGAGAATGCAACACTTCTGCAGTTGGTGAAAATGAACATCCTTTCAACGATGATTATTACCGAAAGGCAATCTACCACCGTAGGAAAGAAGAGCCGAAGATGATTGAAAATAATCCCAAAGAAAAGTCAAGAGCATTTGCAGTTATTCATGATGATGAAGGATATGATTGGAGTCAGATTCTTCCAGAAGAAGATCGTGTTGATAATCGATGTACAGCTTATGGCAAACCTATATCAAAGAGCAAACATCATGTGTTTGTTGCTGAAATTAAAGAGGAAACCAGAAAAGAAAACGTTATGTTTGAAATCAAAGGAAAAACCAGAGAAGAGATTGAGTGAGAAAACATACAGAGAAAGAAACATTGCTGAAAACAGAATTGATGAAATGCAAGAAGAGTATGAAAGTGCAGTGAGCAATAAGAGATGGGACAAGAAAAGAGAGTGCTATGTCAACAGAAATGGAGAACCCGTTGTTCCCAAAAAGGACATAATCTTTGATGATGTTCTTTTAGTAATTCCTCGATCTGTCGAATACTATACAAATGTTGGAAAAGACAAAACTTATGTGAAAAAGTTTGAAAAACTTTTAAGAGATGTTATGACTTCAAGTTTGAGGAAGACGGGTGAAGAGAGAATTAAGGAAAATGTTCAGAAGTTGGTTGATGAATTGAAGAAGGTTGCTGAAGAAGATAAAGTTGAAACTGTTAAAGTTGAGAATGTGATGGTAGAAGAAAAAGTTGTTGAAGAAACAGGGGTTGTGAAAGAAGTTGTTGAAAAAGAAGCTGTTACTAAAAAACAGCAGGTTGAAGAAGAAGTAAAGATGGAAAGTTCGACTGATGTGAATAGTGATGCTGGTGCTGGTAATGAGAAGAAGAGTGTAGCTGATCTAAAGCAGACAGAAGAGAACACCAAGGTGCCAATCACTGAGGTAAATTCTGATTCTGAAGTCTTAAATGAAACTGTTGAACAGTGTAAGAAATGCATGGAACCATGCAGTGCTTGTACTGAAAAAGATGACAAATTCAGAACAAGAGATCTTGAATTCACTAAAATCAAAGAAGTTTTTAAAAATAAATACAAAGAAATGTTAGAAAATGAAAAAGTTTTAAAAGAAAATGATGAAAAACTTTTGGAAAAATGTAAAAAGTTAGAAAAAGAAAATGAAATTTTGAAAGAAAATGTTTCGAAAAAGACAGAAGAATGTGATCTAAAAGAGAATGCTTTTCAAGAAATGAAAAAAGAATACGATTCAATAAAATTGGCATATCACATTACAAAAGAGTCATATGAAAAGGTGAAAAGTGAAATGAAACTTGTTCAATCCAGATTAAGATACTGTTCTGAAACAACTGATATGTTTAAGCGACAGTATGAAATAAAGCAACAAGTTGTAAATTCTTACATTGAAGATGTTGCTAAGCTAAAACGTCAGATTGCTGATTTAGAACAGGATAATAACAAGTTAAAAAGTTATCACGCGTCATCATATGTGCTTGAATGTATATTCAATATAAAACCGGGAGATGGTGATTCTGAGCAAAACAAGAAAGGCATTGGCTCAGAGTTTCATCAAGTTCCACCACCGGAAAAGTTTGCATTTTATGATGATGAAAAGGTCGAAAAAGCTTTCAACATGGTTGATCAATTGCCAGATAACATTGATGTAACCTATTCCAAATCTGATGATTCTAGTGATTCAAAGGTGGTAGGTATGGTCGTTGAAAGTGTGTTGAAAAAAGAGTCGGTTGATACAGGTAAAACTGAATCACATGATGAAAATGAAGGTAATTTTCATGATGGATATCTGAAAAACTCAAAATCTGAGAAAAATTTGAATGATGATTCAAAAGGATTGGTTTATTCCATGATTGGATCGGACAAATTATTCTTAGATATTGTATTCCCGATTCAGAATGTGATTTCAGAAAAGATTGACAAAGTTTTCAAAATGGTTGAGATTGAAAAATCTGAAATTCCAAAATTTGCTGGAAAAGGTCATAAAACTTTTTATAACAAACCTGGTTACAAAAAGAAGAACATGAAGGTTGGGTTGGGTTATAAAAAGAAACAGAATTGGAAGAAAAATGAAACGCCAAATTTTCAGGCAAAGATGAATTTTGTTCACGGAACAAGTTCAGAAAAAGAGAAAGAACTCAAATTTAGACGACAGTCTATGAAGAGTTCTATGCTCAGAAAAAACAACAACAACAGGTCAAAGATGTGTCCAAGCGAATATGTTTCAAATGTGATCAAACAGGACATCTTGCTCGCAAGTGTCCAAATCTGAAACCTGTTGATGTTGAGACGAAAAAGAAGTCTGATAATGTTCAAAAACAAAAATCTGACGTTGTGAATCAGAAGTCAACCAAGTTTGATTCAAAGCAAACTTGGAAGCTGAAAATGTCAAAGGCTGAATCACAGCAAACATGGAAACCAGTGACGTCCAGATTTAGAACAACACAAAGTTGGAAAACAACAATTGATTCAACAAAACCAAACCAGTTTTGGAATCCAAAAGTTGTTGTTCAAAATCAAAATGTTCAAAAAGGTTCAAATTCTTAAAAAAGAGGTACTCCAAAAGGTCAAACATGGAGTGTTAAGGAACAAGTGACTTCGGTAAATGAAGAAAAAAATGGTGTTAAAGTTGAAAAAGTTTTTGTTCAGAATGACAAAGATTTTCCGAAATTAAATGATGCATATTGTGTTGAAATGCCTAATGTCAAACAGACTTGGGCTAACTTGTTCAGAATAATTTTTTTTTTGTTGATTGAATACGCCGAAACCCTCACTGCTGAACAAACATGATTACTTTCACAAGATTGAAAAACGGTTTTCAAACTGTAAAATATCAATGTGTTGTAAATCATGGGGGTATGTTATTTTCTGCAAAACAGAGCATGAGAAGCAGAAAATGGATGGCGAGACAAAACTATCTACATCGGTTTGTCAAATTTTCTTTAAATGATTTTGCAATTTAGGGGGAGTAAGGTATATATTTTCTGAAAATCCAAAAACATTAGAAAATTTGAAAAAGCCAAAAACATGATAAAATTGAAAAAGAGTTTTTGTGTAAAAAGAGGAAATGATAGTACATCAGTAGACAGTTACAGTATGCTAAAGAAGTGTAATGATTAAATGGTGTTAAACGGTCTCACTGATGATATGCCGATAGGTTTTTATACATTTAGTAAGCTTTTTCGGGATATAAACTTAAATTCAAACTTGCTTGTTTCGTGGGGAACACCACTTGGATATATAGGTAACCCCTGAAATCTTGTTTGAAGGACCCCTCTTTCTGAGATACTAGGTCTTTATGCTTAGTGATATCTGGGGTATTATCCCGGGACTTCTGATTTTGCGGAAGCAATGGCCTAGTCCCAGTATAATACTTTTCGCTTGCTTGAAAAATAGCACTACCCTCAGCATAAAAAATGATGAAACATTGCAAAATGCTAATCATGTGCTGTGGAAGAAAAGATTCTCTAAAGGGAACACACCTAAAGTCGAACCGTCATCTCTCTGATTTTGCGGAAGCAATAGCCTGAGCTCTCACGGTCTCGCATTTAACCCTTTACAGATATCATCTAGGTATACTCACCTGTAAGACTGAATATTGAGATCTGGATACAGGAGTATATTCAAGAGGTGGGACACATGAATGAGTTTAAGTTTTTAATACACCTAATTCGTATCCTGAATCAGTTGAAATTTGTGTGAGAATTTAAGTGGATCAGTATATCGACAATCTAAGTGAACTGTTTAATTCTTAAAGTGTAACTAAGCTCAACGGTACTTGTGTTGTCAAAAACTGATATGATCCTCTGACACAAACTCAACAAAAATATTGTCTGTAACATGTTTGTAAATATTTCTTTACTGTTTTATGTTTCAGTAAAATACAAAAAGATTTTGATTCAATATTATTTTCGACAATCGATGTCTAAGAAGCTGAGTTTCAAAATCTAAGTATGCTGATTGTGTTTCTGAAAATAAACAAGTTCATTAATTTGAAACTTGAAGTTTTAATCAAAAATAAAAAACAGTTTGTGATAGCTCCATGGTCATTAATTTGGACTTGGATGATTAACTGTGAGGGAGTTGGATTCTTAGATTGTTAAAATTATGCTAAAAGAGCCAGGGTTTTCGATCTTAGATATTCTAAACATTGTTACTTATGAATATTTGAGTGTTGCAGATGTGATTCCAGATTACGATCCCGGTAGCTAGGTCTAAGGGGGAGTCTGATGACAAGCTCGAAGCAAGGGGGAGTTTGTAACTGGAAAGCCAGGTGTCGATCCCAAAAGCACGGAAGCTTAGTGAAAGGGGGAGCCTGAAGAAAGATAGTTGGATGCTTACAATGTTAGACAATTTGGAAAGAGGAAGAAGACTGATCAAGACTGAAGAGGTGTCATGCTAAAGATTAGATACTAAAGACTTCGTCAACATCCAAGGGGGAGTCTGTTACTGCAATATGTCTGTTGATTTCGTCTTGCATCAAGTACTGTAATTAGAATGATAGATCAGGGCTCGTTGTACGAGAAAATTAGGATTTGAGTGTGGAAAGCTGATTTTGCACGAAATAGCAGGAAGCTATTTCGTACGAAATAGCAATCAGCTATTTCGCACGAAATGCCTCTGAGCTATTTCGTGCGAAATACCCAACCCTATATATACCTAGGTCTTGATCTTCATTTATAACTTTTCTGATTCGGTAACGAAGTGCTGCCGAATTGTCTCCAGGTTGTAAATCACTGTTATATCAATAATAGAGACATTTAAATTGAATCAAGCTGTAAACAAGTCCGTTTCTCTGAATTCCGCCTTAGATTTGGATATAAACTCTTCTGAACGACTCAATCAGGTCGCACAAACGATCCTACAATTTGATATATGTAACGTATGTAACACCCAAATGTGCGTTAAGCAAAAAGGGATCAAGTATACTCACAGTTCGGGTTTAGTAAATAAACACAAGCTTGGATTGAAGGGAGCACTTGAGAGTTATCCTGATCATAGAATGATAGTGTAAGCATTGAACAGTGAGTCAAACAGTGCGTCGGAGAGATGTGTGACGAACAGTGATCCGGTCGGACGATCGTCCGGACGGATGACCATTCGGTCGGAGGGTTGTTCGTTTGGGAAGGACGTGTTTGTGTAATGTTTGAACTTTGAAGTTTTCGTTGTGGCATTTTGAAAAGTTTGAAACATCCCTACATATCAGGTCATTCGGCCGGACGGTCATCCGGATGGATGGCCGCTTGCTCGGATGGTGATCCGAGTGGAACTGATATTCTTTGAAGTTTGGAAAATTATTTAAGTGTTTAAAATCACAAGTCACTTGGTCGAATAGCCGTTCGATCGGATGGCTGTTCGATTGAGCAACTGTTTCAGGTTGAAAACTTTGTAAAATCAGTTAAGTTAAAGGTTGCGGTTTCACTAAGACGGTATGACGACATGTTAAACAAAGGAAACCACATCAAGTTCAACTCATCCGATCAGTCGGGAATCACCCCGTTCGACTAGACTCAGCTGTTCTTGACGGAGTTTCATGTTTAACCCGTGAATCGATCGTCCCTTCGATAGAAATCTGTTCTCAGTCCGGTTCTCCACTAGAGAATGAGTAGAGTGCCCGAATGAGCCCAGATTCTAACGGTTTTGAGTGAAAATAAAAGATGTTGAAGAAAAGTTTGAAACACTTCGATTATGCTCAGATTTAGTTGAAATCAGTGTAAAAATCCTTTAGATCCGAACCGTTCTTGATGATATGAGGTCACACTTCAACGTTCATAAGAACTCCATGATGACATCACCTTAGAACAGCCCAAATCCGAAGATTTCATGGTGAAAAGTTGTGATTTGTTGGAGAAGATGAGGTGAAAGGGCATAGTGATGAAGAAAGTACAAGATTTAGAGTGAAAACTTACAAGAATCACGAGAAATCGAGAGAAAAGTGCTTGGGAGCATACTGGTCGGAGGGAGTTGTCACATCAATGAATAGTGATGTGACAAGAGGGGTATTTATAGTGTGAGAGGAGAAAAGGCGGTGGAGTTAAACGGGTTGGATGGCCTTTCGATCGGATGGCCATCCGATCGGATGGTCATCCAGTTGGATGTCCATTCGATTGAATGGTCTTCCGGTCGGACGGCGCGTGCAAGTTAGTTTTTCGACTTCGTTTCGTGCATTGAGCGTTGCGTTGCGAGTAAGCGATGCGATAGTATTACACATTAGTTACACAAATAACATAAACAACCTAACAATCATAAGAGTAACTTGTAATCCGGGTTGTGATGCGATGCGATAGAGTTGCGATTGCGTTTGTGAATAACATCCCACAACATATAAGCACACACAAGTAAAGCACATAATAACATACACATGTAAAACAATATCCATAACCTGCGATTTGAATTGTGATGCGGTAGCGATGTGACAGCATTTAGTAGGTTAGCGTTTAATTACGTTATCGCATTGTTACTTCACATATTAACAAATCGTATTTCAAAATAGCGTAATTCTCATACATCGATTATCGAGGTTGCGAGTACAAGCAATAATTAAGCAAGGAATGACAGATCTGAACGTAAACCTGTCTTTGACCTTGACTTTGACTTGTACTTTGACTTTGACTTCGGAAAGTCGGGTTGTTATAGCCTCCCCTACTTTAGGAAATTTCATCCCGAAATTTAAGGCGCAGGCATAACGAATAGTTACAGGTATTTAGGCTTCATATCACTTTCGAGTTCCCAGGTGAACTCGGCGCCGTGTTTGCCTTCCCAGCGAACCTTCACTACAGGAATGCGTGAGCGTCGGAGTTTCTTGGTCTCTCGGTCCATGATCTCGACTGGCTTTTCCACGAAGTGTAATGTTTCGTCCACTTGTAGATCCTCAAGAGGGACATGTAAATTCTGGTCGGCTAGACACTTTTTGAGGTTCGAAACATGGAAAGTCGGATGTACATTGCTGAGTTCCTCCGGTAATTCGAGTCTGTAGGCCACCTTGCCAATTCTTTCTAGAATCTTAAAGGGTCCAACGTATCGAGGCGCTAGCTTTCCTTTCTTGCCGAATCGGACCACCCCTTTCCAAGGTGCAACCTTTAGGAGTATGTGATCACCAACGTCAAATTCAAGGGGCTTGCAGCGTTTATCGGCGTAACTCTTTTGACGAATCCGAGCTTTCAATAGATTGTCTCGTATCTGGAGGATCTTGTCTGTCGTTTCTTGCAATAACGCAGGACCGGTAATTTGCGCATCTCCGATCTCGTGCCACACAATAGACGATCGACATTTTCTTCCATATAATGCCTCAAATGGTGCCATTTGGATGCTAGAGTGATAACTGTTATTGCACAAGAACTCGACTAAGGGTAAATGCGAATCCCAATTACCACCGAAATCTATAACACACGAGCGAAGTATGTCTTCAAGGGTGCGAATAGTGCGTTCAGTCTGACCGTCGGTTTGGGGATGGAAAGCAGTACTAAGATTGAGAGTAATACCAAGAGCGGATTGAAAAGTTTCCCAGAGGTGTGAAGTGAATCGACCATCGCGGTCAGAAATGAGGTCACGAGGTGTCCCGTTTCGACAAATGACTTCGTTGGTATAGATTCGTGCTAATCGTTCTACCTTGTAGTATTCCCGTATCGGCAGAAAGTGGGCAGATTTAGTGAGACGATCAATGATAACCCAGATGCTGTCATGACCTGATGGCGTGCGTGGAAGTTTCATAATGAAATCCATAGCTATACTCTCTCATTTTCACATGGGGATCTCGGGTTGCACGAGTAAGCCAGAGGGTCGTTGTTGTTCAGCCTTGACCTTCGAACAGGTTAGGCATTTCGAAACATAGAGAGCGATATCCTTCTTCATTCCAGGCCACCAATACCTGGCACGCAGGTCCTGGTACATCTTGTTGGCACAAGGATGAATGGAATATCGGGATTTGTGGGCTTCAGTCAGCAATATCTCCCGAAGGTTATTGTGACTAGGGATCCAGATGCGATCGAGTTAGTAGTAGATACCGTTCGATTTGGTGACAAGTTAAGTTTCATGACCACATTTCTTCACTTCCTCTCTCAAGGTATTCTTAATGAAGCATGCGTGCTGAGCATCACGAATTAGAGCTTCGAGGTCGTGTTGGGCTTGAACATTACGAACGCTATGCAAATTGCTTCGTCGACTGAGAGCATAGGCAACGACATTAGCTTTGCCCGAATGGTAACTGACGACTGTCGTAAGGGTCATGCAAAAACCTAATTAAACTACGTAGATAACGTAAGTAGGGTATCGTATCCACGGGGAATATGTGGTTAGTGTTTAGCTAAATTAATTAATTAACTACTACTAATCTAAAATTGGGGTTTTGATTAATTCAAAGAATACTTTAAACTAATTAAAAGAAAAGATATCAGATTTATAGAACGTAACTTCCTCCAAACTTCAGGTTCTAGGTTTCACAAAACTTAGTCTACCCAATTAATTGGCCATCACATAGACATGATGTTGGAAAGTTGGTTAATTTAATATGGTAATAAAAAATAGGTCTTTATCATCAGATCTTTTATAATTTGATTAACCCTATTTACTAGCGTGAGTCAACCTACTCTATGTCACCCAACAAGTTACTAAGTTTTGTCATCAACCGAACAAGTTGTAAAGTAAGAACTCAAAACACATGCAAATAGTTCAAATAAACCAACACATCAATGTATTCATACAACTTTGTCAAGGTCAAAAATATATCCAAACCTGAGTATAAACTGAATAAAGTAAAAACCTAACTGAACCGTCCGCCTGGAGGATGCCACAGAGAGCCTAGCCACTCATGATTGTCGTAACCGCTTCAGTTGTCATCCCGAGTCGATCTGACATCATAAACTGGCTTCAAGATGAGAGAATGGATGCTGAATTCGTCCTTTGTTTCTAATGTATGACGGCTGTTGTCGTCGAACTCCCTTCAAATTCATAAAAGTCCTCTTTTTAGTTTGGGCCGCCCAACTTCTCTTTCCATTCTGGTCCAACGAAAGTCAATAGATCCATATAGGAATCTTAATTAATTGAAGCCCATATGACTTTTATTTAGTTCCAACTTTCATATGATTGGCCAAATTGTACTTGTCTTTCATTTAAACTGCCAAATCAAAACAAACACAAATTAAACATAAAATAATAATAAATGTTATTCAATTCTACTTTCTTTCAACCCATCTTCGTTTGAATATTTTTCCAACATGCTCAATTTTGATTTATTTAATCATATTCTTTTAAAGCCATCCAATCTAAAAACATTTTTAATAAATAAAGTAATGCAACACGCACCGTTTTAGCGCATTTTCACCTTAACCCACATGACAATTTACAACATAAGTACAATAAAACCTACACAAAATAACTCAATAAAACGCTAAAACGTATACAAAAGTAATACATTTACACCGTGTTGTTACCAACACATCACATCCCCACACTTATCTTTTTTCGTCCTGAAAAAATTCTCTGTAATGGAATCACAATCAGAAACATCGGCATTTAATATATTCAATTAATTTATTAACAAGTCAAACCACACGTTAACTAAGATTGCAGGTATACGATCCACTTAAACCCAACCGCCAACTTCCGAGCCCTTATTCACGATTCGTTTAAGTTCAAGTAATTTTATAGTCATCTATGGATCTCACACTCAAAAGACTACAACACCACCTAATCTCGTTTCAAGCTTATGAGATTAAAAGATTTATAATCTACCGTCTTATATAAAAAAACCCTTATGCTATTCCGATTAAATTTAGAATGGATAAATGGATGATATTGCGAGCTTTACATGATTTTGCTTATGATCAGTTTAGCGGACATACGCCACACGAGTTACCATCCCCATGGTTAATGCCATAAACTTCACATATTTTTATAACTCCACCTAGAGGGTATGTACCGCATGAGTCGCTATCCGCGTGGCAATACCATAGGCTTCGTTTTTTTTTCTTTTTTTTTCAACATGTGCTCAAATGAATTGATGGAAGATTTTCTCGGGCGCCACATTGTTTCGGATTTGTTTTCACAAAAAGAAACATGTGTGCCAATTTAATCGAAAAAACTTATAAGTTTTTTATTTATGACGTACCTCTTATACTCTCCACAGTTTCAGTTTTGTCATAACTTCTAAGGTGAGAACCCACAAGACTCCTAATTTAAGGTATATTATATCATTCCTAAGAAACCTTTCAGCTGGCTGGGCCTACCCACATATCCTAAGTTAAACGCATGACCGACCGTTTCGTTATCTCATATATATAATAATCGAAAAGCCAATGCTTCAATTATACCTATCATTTTCCATTTTGTGCAAAAACTTTCTCGAAACATTTTCTATTTTTTTCAATTTTTTTTTTGGATTTTTGATTTTTTTTTTCCAAAAGAAATGACATAAAACTAAACGACTGCACTAACTACGACACGACGACTTACTAGACACTAGTCCCCCCTCCCCACACTTAAAATCTACATTGTCCTCAATGTGGAAGGAAACTACAAATCAAAGAAAAAAGAAAAAAGAAATATATGTACAAAAGATTGGAACAGACTCCCCTGGTTAAGGATCCTCACGAATGTTCCATGGCAACCATATAGCATTTCTTTCGCGGCTGCTTCAACACGGGATGCTTTTTCTTCAAATCGTTCGAAGAACTTTCATCCAAATGGAGATTGAGTATGGACAAAAACGATCGAAACCTGCAAAATAAAACTCACAAGCTCCCAAACAGGTTAAACATCTTAGTAAACAAAGACAAACGAGCCAAAACAGGTTCAACGAGCAACCAAACCTCCTCACACTTCCCCACACTTGTCCGGTTCGTACAAAAAAAAAAAAAACAAAAAAACAAAAACTGGGTTGCCTCCCGGTCAGCGCTAAGTTTTTAGGTCTTCAGCCAGACCATACCCGGGTTGTCGGTTATGGTGGTCTCGTAGGGTGCTTCCTTCCTTCAGTTCCTGAGTTTGTTCTATTCCCACCATCAGTTTCTTCCCATACCTGATCATACCATTTACAAGCTTCTCTGTAACAATCGAACTCAAGAACTTCCTTAGCATTTTTCCGTTTCCTTTTCTTTGACTTCTTCTTTGTTTTATCTTCATGTACCCTGTCAGTCATAAAACATTCTTTCTTTTCTGTTTGATTCTCCTTTTCAGGAGATCCGCATTTTTCAGTTTTATGATTAGGTGAACTATAAAACAACTTTAAACTTATTTTCTTATCCCTAAACCTCATTCTGACCGTTCCCTCAGCACAATTGATAATAGCCTTTGTTGTAGCTAAGAACGGTCTGCCCAGAATAACAGTTGGTTGTGTATTCTTAGCACAATCGAGCACAAGAAAATCCACGGGATAATAGAATTCACAAACTTTTACAATCACATTCTTTACAATCCCCCTAAGACCTATAGGAGTTTGATCAGCCAACACCACTGTGGTTTTAACTTTTCGTAGTGGCCCAAAATCATACTGATCATATAAACTCCCCGGTAAAATAATCACACAAGACCCAAGATCCAATAAAGCCATGTCTAATTTAACATCACCAATTTGTATTGAAATAACAGGTGTTCCTGGATCTTGAGTTTTCGGGGGAAAGGTACCCATCAAAACGGCGTTCACACTAGCAGTTAGATTAAGTTGTTTAGGAAATTTGTGATGTCGTTTATGGTTACTTAACTCTTCTAAACACTCAACATGATCAGGACTCTCTTTAATTTGTTTAAGAAACGGTTTATTTATTTTTATTTTTTCAAAACATTCCCACCTTTCACCCCTAGGTGGTGCCCGTTTACGTAAATTTTCGTTTGCGACTAAAGCTTCTGGAAATGGAACTTTTACATTAAAATTACCAATTTTAGAAAACTTGCCATTTGAACCATTTATAGATTTTGTAAAACTTTTAATTTCCTGATCATGTTCATTCTTACACTTAGACCCATTTATCTCATCTATCACACCCTCAACACCCTGGGGTGAATGAGTTTCAACAATAGAAATTTCAGAAAAAGGACGAGTACTTACAGCATTTACGTGGACACTCATTGTGTAAGAGGATTCGTGAGCTGGATTGATCTGAATATCACTACAAAGCATACCTTGACCTCTTTTGATAATTGCCACTTCTTCGGCTAATTTTCCAACCTGCTGTGACAATGCCTTGATTTCTTTATCTCTAGCCTCGTTGCCTTTCTGAATATCCTTCATTAACTCCAAAATTGTGTCCAATTTTTCATTGATGGAGTTATCAACTGACCCATACTGACCCATTTGTCCTACATAACCATTCTGCTGAATGCCATTATACCTTTGATAACCCAAACTGACCCGATTCTGACCTCTTTGAATAAAATGTTGCGGTGGAGGCGCAAAATCATTATACCCATCACATCCAAACTGGTCATAATACCCATCCGCTTCATCTACATCATATCTGGTATATCAGTTTTGAGTGGGTGATTGTCTGTTTTGAAAGCTCATTTGTTGATGCACTAGTTGGCTGTATTGTGAGAATTCAGCATACTCAAATTCATTAAACTCGGGCTGATAAGCTCGATCCATGATTTGAAGACCTGCACAAGCACCAAACAAAACACTCGCGTGTAATATCGAACTAACAAAAATAAAGTAAAATAAAAAGAACAATATTTTTTGGGGTTTTTTTTAAACAAGAACAACTAACTAACTAGCTAACTAACTAAATTACTAACACTAAGCGCACGAATTCCGCGGCAACGGCACCATTTTGACGACTGTCGTAAGGGTCATGCAAAAACATAATTAAACTACGTAGATAGCGTAAGTAGGGTAACGTATCCATGGGGAATATGTGGTTAGTGTTTAGCTAAATTAATTAATTAACTACTACTAATCTAAAATTGGGGTTTTGATTAATTCAAAGAATACTTTAAACTAATTAAAAGAAAAGATATCAGATTTATAGAACGTAACTTCCTCCAAACTTCAGGTTCTAGGTTTCACAAAACTCAGTCTACCCAATTAATTGGCCATCACATAGACATGATGTTGGAAAGTTGGTTAATTTAATATGGTAATCAAAAATAGGTCTTTGTCATCAGATCTTTTATAATTTGATTAACCCTATTTACTAGCGTGAGTCAACCTACTCTATGTCACCCAACAAGTTACTAAGTTTTGTCATCAATCGAACAAGTTGTAAAGTAAGAACTCAAAACACATGCAAATAGTTCAAATAAACCAACACATCAATGTATTCATACAACTTTGTCAAGGTAAAAAATACATCCAAACCTGAGTATAAACTGAATAAAGTAAAAACCTATCTGAACCGTCCGCCTGGAGGAAGCCACAGAGAGCCTAGCCGCTCATGGTTCTCGTAAACGCTTCAGTTGTCATCCCGAGTCGATCCGACATCATAAACTGGCTTCAAGATGAGAGAATGGATGCTGAATTCGTCCTTTGCTTCTAATGTATGACGGCTGTTGTCGTCGAACTCCCTTCAAATTCATAAAAGTCCTCTTTTTAGTTTGGGCCGCCCAACTTCTCTTTCCATTGTGGTCCAACGAAAGTCAATAGATCCATATAGGAATCTTAATTAATTGAAGCCCATATGACTTTTATTTAGTTCCAACTTTCATATGATTGGCCAAATTCTACTTGTCTTTCATTTAAACTGCCAAATCAAAACAAACACAAATTAAACATAAAATAATAATAAATGTTATTCAATTCTACTTTCTTTCAACCCATTTTCGTTTGAATATTTTTCCAACATGCTCAATTTTGATTTATTTAATCATATTCTTTTAAAGCCATCCAATCTAAGAACATTTTTAATAAACAAAGTAATGCAACACGCACCGTTTTAGCGCATTTTCACCTTAACCCACATGACAATTTACAACATAAGTACAATAAAACCTACACAAAATGACTCAATAAAATGCTAAAACATATACAAAAGTAATACATTTACACCGTGTTGTTACCAACACATCAGTAACGAATCTCACAGTCGTAATTGTTGAGAAGTTCAACCCAACGGCGTTGGCGCATATTCAGCTCTTTCTGATTCAGGATGTGCTGCAGGCTTTTATAGTCGGTGAAGACCGTACACTTGGTACCATAAAGGTAGTGTCGCCAAATCTTTAACGTAAAAACAACTTCACCAAGCTCGAGATCGTGAGTTGTATACTTCTTCTCGTGGATCTTGAGCTGACGAGAGGCGTACGCGATAACCTTGTCCCGTTGCATGAGAACACAACCGAGACCGAGGTTAGAGGCATCGCAGTAGACTACAAAGTTGTCGTTTCCGTTGGGTAATGCGAGCACATGGGTGTTGTAGAGCATAAGCTTCAGAGTTTGAAAGGCTTCCTCTTGTTCGGTTCCCCAAACAAAAGGTTTGTCCTTGTGCGTAAGAGCGGTGAGAGGAACGGAGATTTTTGAGAAATCTGCGATGAATTGGCGATAATACCCGCCAATCTGAGAAAAGAGCAAACTTCGGACGGGTTCTTTGGCGTAATCCAACTCCTAACTGCTTCGATCTTCGTGGGGTCGACGTGAATAGCTTCACTATTGACAATGTGACCGAGAAATTGAACCTCCTCAAGCTAAAATTCTCACATGGAGAACTTGGCACAGAGGCGATTTCCTTGAAGTAGTTCAAGAACCAAATGGAGATGTTGCGCATGTTCAGCTTTTGACTTAGAATAGATCAGGATATCATTGATAAACACGATGACGAAGCGGTCGAGAAAGGGTTTACACACACGATTCATTAGATCCATAAAGATAGCGGGGTCGTTAGTTAGACCAAAGGGCATAACAACAAACTCATAGTGGCCGTATCGGGTTCGAAAAGCGGTTTTGGGTATGTCTTCCTCCTGAATTCGTAACTGGTGATAGCCAGAGCATAGATCGATCTTGGAAAAACACGTAGCACCTTGCAATTGATCAAACAAATCATCGATTCGAGGTAAAGGATAGCGATTCTTGATAGTCAGCTTATTGAGTTCCCTATAATAGATGCATATTCAGAACGATCCGTCCTTCTTTTTGACTAAAAGGACAGGTGCGCCCCATGGAGATGTGCTAGGGCAAATGAAGCCTTTATCAAGCAATTCATGGAGTTGACTCAAGAGTTCGCGCATTTCGAATGGAGCGAGACGATAAAGCGCTTTAGCGAGAGGGTTAGCTCCAGGAATGAGGTTAATTCGAAAATCGATATCATGAGACGGCGGTAAGCCAGGTAAATCATCAGGAAAGACGTTAGGAAAATCACGAACCACGAGCACCTTTTCCATTGCCTTCTCTTTCTTTTCCTTCTCCGCTACTACAACGTGTGCCAAGAAATCTTTGTATTCCTTGCAGAGATACTTGCTTGCTTGGACACATGACATGAGTTTTAATTCCTTCGAAGCGACTTCTCCATAGACACACAATTGATCACCGTTTGAAAGAGAGAAACGGACCATATTTTCGAAACAAATGATTTCAGCACGATTCTCACGAAGAAAATCCATGCCTACTATGACGTCAAAACTACCGAGTTGCATTGGAATAAGATCAATCGGGAAAACGTGATTGTTGAGCTCAAGGGTACAATCACGTAGAACGGAACGAACAGTGACGATTTTTCCAGTGGCAATTTCTACGTCGAACGTCGATGGGAGGTTAGCGTGTTTATAGTTTAGGAGCCTTTCGAATTTGAACGATACAAAACAGTTATCGGCTCCAGTATCAAACACACACGAAGCATAAATACCAATTACGAGAAACGTACCGTTGACAACATTGTTGTCAGCTTGGACCTGACGAGCGTTGATGTTGGAAACTCGTTCACGTGCTGCTTGCTGAGCTGGCTGCTGCTGCTGCTTCTGCTGTTGATGTTGTTGCTTCGCTGGTTACTGTTGTGGCTCTTGCTTCACCACTCAGTTCGGGCAGACGTTCCGAAGTGGTTAGGATCACCACATGCATAGCAGGCTCTTGCATGAGCAGCGGGAGCAAGAACTGCTTGTTGTCCCTGAGGAGCGGGAAGTGGAGCTGGCAGAGCAGGAGGAGCTTGAACTTGAGTTTGACGAGGGCCAGTGTGGCAGTTTGCGGTAAATTGGATAATGGTAAGTACAAGTAGGGCACAGTGGGTGAGGACCAGTGTACACACGTTTTGCTGGAGGTGCGTTGGTCGTGGGTGCGGCTACTTGGCGGTTCTGGTTCTAGGGTTGAGTAGGGATAACAATGAGTGGAGCGGCAGTGACAGAACAGTTCTTGTTGTTGTTGTTGCTCTTGCGCTTGCGGCGTGAAGATTTCGAAGCTTGAGGTGAGGCGGTTTCAGCGGTGGGAGTAGCAGAAGTAGCGGTGACTTGATGGAGAGTCTTGGTGGAGTTCTTGAAGTAACCAGTGCTAACTCTCTTATCATTAATCTCAGCAGTGAGCAAGAAGGTCTCCTCAATGGTAGTAGTCTTGGCTGCTTGGAAAAAATCGGCAACACAATCAGGTAAAGCGCGAATATATTTCTTGATTGTGATGTTGGGAGTTGAGACTAGGCCAGGGCAGATGATGCTAAGCTATTTAAAGTGATCAGTAAGACCAGCATTGTCGCCACCTTCTTGCTTTATGTGCCAAAACTCGTCTTCCAGCGTCTGGAGTTCATGTGGAGACATAATTCTTTCATTATGATTTCCTTCAATTCCTCCCAAGAAAGTCCATAGGCTGGGTCGTTCCCACGCCTGTTTCGCTCTGCTGTCCACCATTCCAGTGCCCTAGACTGGAAGACCCCAGTTGCGTTAACAATGCGGAGGTTTTCTAGACATCCACTCTGGCGTAGAGTGACTTCAATCGAGTCGAACCATTAAAACATTGCGCTCGGCCTATCTTCCCCAGTGAAGTCTTTGGGTCCATAAGCTTTAAACTGTTTGAAGCTGAAAGTTGCTTTTGGTGAGTCAGTCCAAGATTCCTCAGAGGAATAACTAGCGCTTTCATTAATTTCGCTGACGATTTGTGGTATGACCTTAGCCATTTGCTTGGCGACTAGCGAGGCGATGCGTTTGTCAGCGTGGTTGCGGCGGGCAGAGCGAGAAGTATGAGATCCGAATGACGACATTGTCTGCAACAGACATCGTCATAGGATTTAGACAATACACTCAATCTCGCCACACAGTGTTTAAACAACATACTTATAAAGCTCAGGAACACGTTTACACACGCTATATAATCACAGAGGCACATAAATCACATAGGCACATAAGCACGTAAGCACAGAAGCACATAAGCACGTAGAGCATAGCACGTAACGTAAGCACGTATTCCACTATATTTTGCACGTATTCACCTACATATTTTGTAGGTATTCACCTGTCCTTCATAGTTGCGTAATGCGATCGAGAGTTGCGAGTGCGAGTAGCGATAGCGAATAGTATAGGCAAGTAACATGCGATTTGTTATTGTTTTGAGATGTAAATATCTGTGCGTGCACATTTAATAAAGCGAAAAGAGAATAAGTCTCCAAAATCAAAACACATAAGCATTTAAAACCACGTAAAACACATAAAATCGATAGTTCACAGGGTCAGCAGTTGCGATCTCAGAATTGAAACACATAAAAACGATAAAGCGTAAAATCAGCGATTGTAGCTTGAAAATAGAATGTCTCGGGTGTGTTAGACTTTGACTACCCAAAGTGATTCGACTATTCTCAAGGACTTCGAGTACACACGTTGGCTTAATAGACTGTGCTTTCGCCTCAATCCGGGCGAACGGCACGCATCCATTTGGCTACTACGTGACTCTGGTCATTGGAACCCATCGAGACTTTGGTGAGAGTTTTTGTAAAACCAAGATATAGAGCGGAATAAGTCATTAAGATGCGGGTTTCACCCCTAACTTAACAACTTTATTCCTGATTGTGTGATAAAATCACGAGATAGATAGGGAGTATTTCGTCGAGGTATGGTTTTCACACCAGACACAATGCAAATTCTTGTGTTTTATTAATAAAAGGGCCTGTCGAGTGAGTGATTTTATCAAGAGTTTACGGTTTCCACGCCTAATCTCGACCAAATTACTTGAATGTTTTCGAAAATCGTGGGTGTCGTCAGCCTTAGGAAAGGCTGGGGGTTTGCACGAAGCTGTAGTATGCGATGTGTAACATCTGTGCTTGTAATCATTGTGAACAGTACAATTATCAATAAACCAATGTTATTTGATCCCAATTTTTGTTTATTTATGTTTGACATTTTTCATGTTTTGACTTTTGTTCAATTTCAAACTCTATATCGCTTTCTGGAGAGTTATACGCAAACTGGTGCGTAAACGTAACCAGTTTAATGCGAAAAATACTCCGGAACATCAACATATACTTAAAATACCTTAAATAACCTTTACATAACTTAGAAATAAGTTTTAAAGGCTTTGGTATGGCAAAAACAAGTTAATTCGCTTACAGGGACTAAACTTGACAAACTGCGAAAGTATGCCAATTTGAACTGTAACGAACATTCCGAAACATGAACATAAGTTAAACATACCATAAATATCCTTTACATAGCTTAGAAATAGGCTTTAAGGGGTTCGGTGTGCTAAATTAAACTTTTGGGTCATTCAGGGACTAAAAGTGTCAAAAAGTGCACAAGTTTGCATTTTCGCGCATAACTCACGTTCTGAATACATCTGGACATCCAAAAATTTATGTAAGCACTAAAATAATTTATTTTAGTGTTTGGCATAAGAGAAATCCATTCGTCACGCCATTTGGATCGTTTTTCGCGCTTATGCGCATTCTGTCGTAATTAAGCGATCATCGCGATCGTACGACCAAACGAACTGACATCCGACATATTTTTGAGCATGTTTCATGTCCACAATGTTTAGGCATCATTTTAGGGCCTTAACGTTGGCTTGACGGGCCTTAAACGTGTCGGAAAAGGCTTAAATACGTAACGGGGACCAAAACTGTCAATTCTGAAACATGTTTTTGATCTGTGCAGGCCAGGCGGCCCGCATAAGATCCGTGTGTATCTTTACGCGGCCCACGTCAGGGTCCCAGATCAGATAAGATCAATTAGTCAGCTGATCACAGCTGTTTAACTCACAACCACAAACCCACACTTGCCCTTTCAGCTCATTAGGGGCCATTTTTAGTCACCACAACATTCCAACAAGTGTACGCACGAGATTCGATCACGTTATTTAAGAAACGATCCAAATTATTCGGGAAAAACTATAAATACCCCACCCCCATTTGCTTCAAACTCACAAGAATCTGATCTAATGTGCTCTAAGTTTAAACCTTTGTTTCATACCTGAGCTATTTTGATCTAGATTAGCATTCGGGGACCCTTTGTAAGTGTTCCTTCGTTCTTTTATTGCTTTTCGAGTCCGAAAGTCAAACTTTGTTTGACTTTCTGCGTTGACCAGTTTATGGTCAATGCGAAGTTCGTTTGAACTGCGCAACGTGATTGTAATCACGATGGTTATAGTCCCTTGTGACTATGCCTACTGATTACCACGTTGTCTAGGGTCGTAAGGGTAAGCGATCTAATAAATCGCTTATACCTTCGAACCCGACCCATTTGGTCGATCATTAGGATCCGACCAAACACATTAGGTGACCATAGCATATAGGGAATAACCTTCCGAGGTTATACCTTATGGTCGCTTCGTTTAAGTAGTTGTATGATAGGTAGTTTATATGCCTTAGGTAAATTACCAAAATACCCCTTTGATGCCAAAATTCATTTTAAACATATGTAACGTAACTTTTGACATCTAAACTGATTTGACAACAATATTAGACATGTTAAGGCATATGTTACTTGTCATAGGACTAGTTAGGCGGTCCGAACGCGTTTCACGCGAACGACACGTTAAAGTAGTATAAGCTACCTAAACGGGTCGTTATGGGTCGTAAGCACTTAGGTTAGGTTTCATTTAGTATGTAGGCTTTGATAAACCATATGACACGAGTTTCCATACTCGTTTGGTTTACAAACCCTCATTCTATCTAAATCCTCCGATTTAGGTCCGGTTTATTAACATAGTTACCTATATTAGGTGCCGTTTGATTCCGAGATCTCTAGCTTTGCTTGGTGGTTATCTTAGGACTTCTGAGCAATCTCAAGTGAGTATATAGACCCCTCTTTTACTGTTTTCTAAACATTTTGGGGTGAAACACATGTGCCTACTTGTTACTTTCATGCTTTCATATCATATGCCTGCTATGTTCGTTAGTACATTATAGTACATGATTTCATTACATTTCATGCTATGTATGCCCATTGTGTGCATACTTAGTACATTGTTTTACATTACATTTCATGCTATGTATGTCCATTGTGTGCATACTTAGTACATTGTTTTACATTACATTTCATGCTATGTATGTCCATTGTGTGCTTACTTAGTACATTGTTTCACATTACATTTCATGCTAGGTACGCCCATTGTGTGCATACTTAGTACAGTTGTTTTCATAACATGTTTACATTTTGGTATGACATTTGGGTTGTTTACAATGGAACAATACATTCATTAACACTAGCTACGCCGTTCGTTAGTAGGTAGTGGTACCATAGGAATTGACAACTCCCGTTCCTGAAATCCTAGGTTTGTTTGGATTGGAAGGAATGACCGAATTCGATACACATAACTTAGATAAACCTTTAATTTGTTTAAGGGTTTATCGCCACAGTCTCAAGGCTTGGATGTATGCATTTTCACAATACAGCATAAATGTTTGTATCAGTATAGCATGCATTTGTTCCACAAAACATAACTTTGATTTAAACAATGTTTTACTTCAATACCTTGTTTTTGTGCATTTTACATATGGTTTAGTTGATATATTTCACTTACCATACATGATATTTTTGGGGTACACATTACATGATCTACATTAAACATAAACATTTTGACATTGATATACACATTTAGTGGTTTTACTTTGGGCATAGACATTTCGATATGGTTTACACATTAACACATGACAATGCATTTATACATAAACAATTTACATTGGTGGTTGGTTTGAGTAAGTGATTTTGAGTAACGAGGCGTGTGTAATATGATACAAGCATGGTGGATATGCCGCTGGTACTTCCTATATATAAGTGTTTGTATGATATTACATGTCGTAGCGTTACTTAAATCATTTCAATATTTGACATATTACGTTTTACATAAACAACTTATCTTCACAAGACATTGATTTACAAAACAACTTATATTATACAAACTCATTTTACTTGGTTATTCATTTAACCTTACATTATTCTCTTATTTATACATATCATCGCTTTTTGAATGATTTACAAAACAAAACAATTTACAAGGTTCATGACTGACTTTTGTTAAACAACTTCTTCTAAACTTATAAGTCATGAATCCTCTTTTCACAAATCCTATGTATCTCACTGGCATTTTTATGCTGACGTACCTATTTTCACATGTGTTTTCAGGAGCTATTGCGTAGGATGACGATCGTGACACTAGGGCGGACCTGTGCCTTAGAGACATAAAATGAAGATAGACTTAGTTTAATTATGTTCTGAACTCTTTATTTCCTGTTTAAAACAATGTAATTCCTGTGTTGATAAATAAAATAGAACTTTGAATGCCATGGTTATGAAACAATTAATTCTGTTACAACACTCCCTGACGTTTTCCGCCACGTTTTGTATGTTCTACGTGGTCGGGGTGTGACAGAAGAGTTGGTATCAGAGCCAATGGTTATAGGGAATTAGGTTATTAGTAATTCTTTAACCTAGACTATAACCTTTCTAGGACCCTAACACAAGTTGTCTTGTGTTTAGATTCTAAAACATACACATCACCTATCCTTAGGTGATTATCCAAAACAAAAACCAAATTTTCCGAAACGATTTTTGAAAAACAATCTTCTGTTTTTGAATGATTTATTACAAGGTTTTGAACCCTCTATTGTAAGGTTTTGAACCCTTTGTTATATGGTTTTGAACCCTTCCAGTTTGGTTTTTGGCCTTGTGCCTTCAAATTTTCAAAATCTCGTCAAGGTTTTGGGTTTTAAATAATGTGAACACGTGCAAACTGGAAGAGTGAATGCCTGTATTCTGGGTTTTCTGTCTAGGCAAGCACTTCGTATATATCTCATCAGACGCGAGACCAGTTGTGCTTACCTGGGAATTCTTGGGATGAGTGTTCACTTATAGGCGAGCATGTCTTCGCGATACATTATTTTTAACCCATTTACTTTGATTAGTCACTGTGTGTCGTTTGTTAGCTTGGTAATGCGGACGAATGACCACCATCTTTTCTTTTGTTAATTTTGTTTCATCTCATTCTCTTCATCCAATCATCTCACTCGTTCCCTTTCATGTTTTCCTCTTTTAGAATGCCTCCTCGACGCGAAAACCAGATAGCGACTGCCGAACTGGCAGAAATCATTGCGCAGCAGATGGCTGCTCAATTCCCAAACCTCTTTGCTCAATGGAACCAAGCCAACAACAACAACAATGCTCCATGCAAATACAAGGATTTTAACTCGGCTAAACCACTCAAGTTTAGTGGTTCTGAAGGAGCGACTGGGCTTCTTCAATGGTTCGAGAGCATTGAGAATACTTTCCGTCATGTTCAGTGTCCGGATAATCGCAAGGTCGAGTTTTCTTCGAGCGTGTTTCAGAAGAGGGCTCTTACATGGTGGAATGGGGTAATGAGAGACCGTGGTGCAGAAGTTGCTCTAGCACAGACATGGGCTGAACTTAGAGCCCTTATGATGAGGGAGTTTTGTCCTCGTCATGAACAACGAGTGTTGGAGAAGGAGTTTGATGACTTGAAACAAGATAGTGGCGAGCACAGGGCATATACTGATAGGTTTGAGGAGTTGAGTCTGCTTTTCCCGACTATGGTTACCCCACTCGACAAGGCTATCGAAAGGTACATCGACGGCCTACCTGACTCAGTGCAAGACATCATTACTGGTAGTAACCTTGCCACACTCCGTCAGGAGATCGAGTTATCAGCGACATTGACTGAGTCGCAGATTCGGAAGAATAAATTACACAGGAAGGGTGACAAGGGCAAGAAGCAGTCGTCTGACAAGGAAGATAGCAAGAAAGGTCAAAACAAGAATGGAAAGGATTCTGGTTCATCAAAAAGGGCAAGGAAGCGTAAGGCTTCCCAAAACTATGTTGTCACTGCCCAAGCTAACCAGGCAGCTCCCAACCAACCCACACAGCCTCCAGCGAAGAAGCCCTATTCAGGGAATGCACCTTTGTGCAATAGATGCAACAGTCACCATCAGCCGCAACATCAGTGCCGTTTCTGTACTAACTGTGGGAAGTCAGGTCATCTTGCCGATGTTTGTCGGTTTGCTCAAAACCGCGCAGTTCAGAACCCGGCTCAACAAGTTGCTCAGCAACAGGGTCAAGCTGCACGACCACACTACCCACCAGGTGCTTGTTATAACTATGGGGATCTAACCTATTACGGAAACCGGTGCCCAAGACTGGTTAACCAGAATCAGAATCCAAATCAGAATCAGGCTCCGGCTCGAGGGCGAGTTTTCAACATGAATGCTCAAGAGGCACAAGCAGACAATGAAGTGGTGAACGGTACGTTCTTTATTAATAATCAGCCTGCATCTATTCTTTTTGATTCGGGTGCTGACAAGAGTTTTGTGTCATTGTCTTTTGAGCCAATGCTTCGCGTGTCTAGAACGAAACTAGGTAAACCTTTGACAGTAGAGGTTGCTAGTGGTGAACCCATTATTCTTGATTCTGTTCTTCGCAACTGCCAGTTGAACCTTAACGACCATATTTTTCCTATTGACCTCACGCCAATGCAACTTGGAAGCTTCGACGTCATTGTAGGTATGGATTGGTTAGCCAAGCATCGCGCAGAGGTGGTTTATTTTGAGAAGATCGTTCGTGTGCCGCTGTCGACAGGCGAGATCCTACAGGTTCGTGGTGAGAAACCGTCTGGTGGTCTCAAGCTCATGTCTTGTTTTAAGGCTCGGAAGTATCTGCGAAAGAATTATGTGGCCTTCTTAGCACATGTTACAACAAATAAAGGCAAGGGTAAGTCTATTTCAGATATTCCTGTCGTTCGGGATTATTCTGAAGTATTCCCTGAAGACTTACCTGGTCTACCTCCAGCACGCCAAGTCGAGTTCCGTATTGATCTCGTACCTGGTGCGAATCCCATTGCCAGAGCCCCATACCGTCTTGCACCGTCTGAGATGCAAGAGTTGTCTAAGCAGCTTCAGGAACTCTCTGACAAAGGTTTTATCCGTCCTAGCTTTTCACCTTGGGGTGCTCCCGTTCTTTTTGTCAAGAAGATGGATGGATCTTTTAGGACGTGTATCGATTATCGTGAGCTTAACAAGCTTACCATCAAGAATCGATATCCCCTACCTCGCATTGATGATCTCTTTGATCAGTTACAGGGCGCTTCTTATTTTTCGAAGATTGATCTGCGTTCCGGGTATCATCAACTTCGGGTGCATGAAGAAGATATTCCCAAGACAGCGTTCCGTACTCGTTATGGGCATTATGAATTCACAGTCATGCCATTCGGTTTGACTAATGCTCCCGCTGTTTTCATGGACTTAATGAATAGGGTCTGCAAACCTTATTTGGATCAGTTCGTCATTTTTTTTATTGATGACATCTTGATTTATTCTAAGACGCGAGCTGATCACGAGCAACATCTTCATCTTACTCTGGAACTCCTAAAGAAAGAGCAACTTTTCGCCAAATTCTCCAAGTGCGAATTTTGGCTTAAAGAAGTTCAATTCTTAGGACATATTATCAACGAACAAGGTATTCATGTAGATCCCTCCAAGATCAGTGCGATTAAGGATTGGGATACGCCTACTACTCCTACTGAAGTTCGTTCTTTTCTTGGTCTAGCGGGTTATTACCGCCGCTTCATTGAGAACTTCTCAAAGATTGCAGTTCCTCTAACTGCTCTAACTCAGAAAAACAAACCCTGTGAGTGGGGATTCAAACAAGAAGAAGCTTTTCAAAACTTGAAGCAGAAGCTTTACGATGCGCCTGTTCTATCATTGCCTGAGGGTGATGATGATTTTGTTGTGTATTGTGATGCATCGAAATTGGGTCTTGGCTGTGTTCTAATGCAAAGGAACAAAGTCATGGCCTATGCATCGAGGCAGTTGAAGATACATGAGAAAAACTACACCACTCATGATCTTGAGTTGGGTGCAGTTGTCTTCGCTCTTAAGATCTGGAGACACTATTTGTACGGTACAAAATGTGTGGTTTTCACGGACCACAAAAGTCTTCAGCATATCTTCAATCAGAAAGAACTCAACATGAGGCAACGACGTTGGGTTGAGCTACTAAACGACTATGACTGCGAAATTCGCTACCATCCTGGTAAGGCGAATGTCGTAGCCGATGCATTGAGTCATAAGGAACGTACTAAGCTTCATTGTGTACGTGTTCAATCTGTTATTCAAGCTCGATCCGATATCCAGGCACGCATTTCTCAGGCTCAACAATCTTGTGTTTCAAAAGGTTTGATGGATAAGGAATTTCCCTATCACATAACACCTGCTCTTGAACTGAAGGACAATGGATCATATTACTTCATGGACCGTTTGTGGGTCCCAAGCCAGGATGATCTTCGTACCTTGCTTATGGATGAAGCCCATAAGTCTCGTTATTCTGTTCATCCGGGCTCAGATAAGATGTATAAGGATCTTCGTATTCACTATTGGTGGCATGGTATGAAGAAAGACATTGCCTTATACGTATCAAAATGCCTTACTTGTCTTAAGGTTAAGGCTGAACATCAGCGTCCTTCTGGCTTATTGGTGCAACCAGAGATCCCAGTGTGGAAATGGGAAAACATTACTATGGATCTTGTTACCAAACTTCCACGCACAAAGAAAGGTCATGATGCCATCTGGGTAGTCGTTGATCGTCTTACTAAGTCAGCACATTTCTTGCCAATCCGTGAGGATTTTCCTGCTGACAAACTTGCAAAAATCTATGTGGATGAAATTGTAGCTCGACATGGTGTTCCTTTGAACATCATTTCTGACAGAGATGCTCGTTTCACTTCTCATTTTTGCAGAACCATGCAATCTGCTATGGGGACCCAACTTAATCTGAGCACAGCTTATCATCCGCAAATGGATGGTCAATCTGAAAGAACAATCCAGACTCTGGAGGATATGCTTAGAGCTTGTGTAATCGACTTTGGTGGTAGTTGGGATTCACATCTTCCGTTGATTGAATTCTCCTACAACAACAGTTATCACACCAGCATCAAAATGGCTCCTTTCGAGGCTCTCTATGGTCGAAAATGTCGTTCACCAGTCTGCTGGAATGAGATCGGCGAAGCTCAGCTTACTGGACCTGCCCTCATTTTAGAGACAACTGATAAGGTCAAGAAAGTTCGGGATAACCTTCAGACAGCTAGAAGCCGTCAAAAGAGTTACGCGGACCCAAAACGCAAACCCTTGGAATTTCAAGTCGGTGATCGAGTATTACTTAAGGTCTCACCTTGGAAAGGTGTGATCAGATTTGGAAAGAAAGGAAAACTTGCACCTAGATATGTTGGACCATTCAAGATCGTCGAAAGAATTGGTAAGGTAGCCTACAGACTTGAGTTACCTCCTGAACTTGGAAATGTTCATCCAACCTTTCACGTATCCAATCTCAAGAGGTGTTTAGCTGATGAGAACCTCCACATACCACTTGACGAAATTCGTGTTGATAAAACACTGAAATTTGTTGAGAAGCCAGTGGAAATAAGGGAACGTGAAGTCAAGTGGCTCAAACGCAAGCGCATTCCTTTGGTCAAAGTTCGCTGGGAAGCTAAACGTGGACCCGAGTTTACTTGGGAACGCGAAGATCAAATGAAGGCGAAATATCCGCATCTTTTCCCACGAGTTTCCTCTAAATAAATTTCGGGACGAAATTTCCACAAGTAGGGGAGACTGTAACATCTGTGCTTATAATCATTGTGAACAGTATAATTATCAATAAAACAATGTTATTTGATCCCAATGTTTGTTTATTTATGTTTGACAATTTTCATGTTTTGACTTTTGTTCAATTTCCAACTCTATATCGCTTTCTGGAGAGTTATACGCAAACTGGTGCGTAAACGTAACCATTTTAATGCGAAAAATACTCCGGAACATCAACATATACTTAACATACCTTAAATAACCTTTACATAACTTAGAAATAAGTTTTAAAGGCTTTGGTATGGCAAAAACAAGTTAATTCGCTTACAGGGACTAAACTTGACAAACTGCGAAAGTATGCCAATTTGAACTGTAACGAACATTCCGGAACATGACCATAAGTTAAACATACCATAAATATCCTTTACATAGCTTAGAAATAGGCTTTAAGGGGTTCGGTGTGCTAAATTAAACTTTTGGGTCATTTAGGGACTAAAAGTGTCAAAAAGTGCACAAGTTTGCATTTTCGCGCATAACTCACGTTCTGAATACATCTGGACATCCAAAAATTTATGTAAGCACTAAAATAATTTATTTTAGTGTTTTGCATAAGAGAAATCCATTCATCACGCCATTTGGATCGTTTTTCGCGCTTATGCGCATTCTGTCGTAATTAAGCGATCATCGCGATCGTACGACCAAACGAACTGACATCCGACATATTTTTGAGCATGTTTCATGTCCACAATGTTTAGGCATCATTTTAGGGCCTTAACATTGGCTTGACGGGCCTTAAACGTGTCGGAAAAGGCTTAAATACGTAACAGGGACCAAAACTGTCAATTCTGAAACATGTTTCTGATCTGTGCAGGCCAGGCGGCCCGCGTAAGATCAGTGTGTATCTTTACACGGCCCGCGTCAGGGTCCCAGATCAGATAAGATCGATTAGTCAGTTGATCACAGCTGTTTAACTCACAACCACAAACCCACACTTGCCCTTTCAGCTCATTAGGGGCCATTTTTAGTCACCACAACATTCCAACAAGTGTACGCACGAGATTCGATCACGTTATTCAAGAAACGATCCTAACGGTTCAGGAAAAACTATAAATACCCCACCCCCATTTGCTTCAAACTCACAAGAATCTGATCTAATGTGCTCTAAGTTGAAACCTTTGTTTCGTACCTGAGCTATTTTGATCTAGATTAGCATTCGGGGACCCTTTGTAAGTGTTCCTTCGTTCTTTTATTGCTTTTCGAGTCCGAAAGTCAAACTTTGTTTGACTTTCTGCGTTGACCAGTTTATGGTCAATGCGAAGTTCGTTTGAACTTCGCAACGTGATTGTAATCACGATGGTTATAGTCCCTTGTGACTATGCCTACTGATTACCACGTTGTCTAGGGTCGTAAGGGTAAGCGATCTAATAAATCGATTATACCTTCGAACCCGACCCATTTGGTCGATCATTAGGATCCGACCAAACACATTAGGTGACCATAGCATATAGGGAATAACCTTCCGAGGTTATACCTTATGGTCGCTTCGTTTAAGTAGTTGTATGATAGGTAGTTTATATGCCTTAGGTAAATTACCAAAATACCCCTTTGATGCCAAAATTCATTTTAAACATATGTAACATAACTTTTGACATTTAACTGATTTGACAACAATATTAGACATGTTAAGGCATATGTTACTTGTCATAGGACTAGTTAGGCGGTCCGAACGCGTTTCACGCGAACGACACGTTAAAGTAGCATAAGCTACCTAAACGGGTCGTAATGGGTCGTAAGCACTTAGGTTAGGTTTCATTTAGTATGTAGGCTTTGATAAACCATATGACACGAGTTTCCATACTCGTTTGGTTTACGAACCCTCATTCTATCTAAATCCTCCGATTTATTAACATAGTTACCTATATTAGGTGCCGTTTGATTCCGAGATCTCTAGCTTTGCTTGGTGGTTATCTTAGGACTTCTGAGCAATCTCAAGTGAGTACATAGACCCCTCTTTTACTGTTTTCCAAACATTTTGGGGTGAAACACATGTGCCTACTTGTTACTTTCATGCTTTCATATCATATGCCTGCTATGTTCGTTAGTACATTATAGTACAAGATTTCATTACATTTCATGCTATGTATGCCCATTGTGTGCATACTTAGTACATTGTTTTACATTACATTTCATGCTATGTATGTCCATTATGTGCATACTTAGTACATTGTTTTACATTACATTTCATGCTATGTATGTCCATTGTGTGCATACTTAGTACATTGTTTCACATTACATTTAATGCTAGGTACGCCCATTGTGTGCATACTTAGTACAGTTGTTTTCATAACATGTTTACATTTTGGTATGACATTTGGGTTGTTTACAATGGAACAATACATTCATTAACACTAGCTACGCCGTTCGTTAGTAGGTAGTGGTACCATAGGAATTGACAACTCCCGTTCCTGAAATCCTGGGTTTGTTTGGATTGGAAGGAATGACCGAATTCGATACACATAACTTAGATAAACCTTTAATTTGTTTAAGGGTTTATCGCCACAGTCTCAAGGCTTGGATGTATGCATTTTCACAATACCGCATAAATGTTTGTATCAGTATAGCATGCATTTGTTCCACAAAACATAAATTTGATTTAAACAATGTTTTACTTCAATACCTTGTTTTTGTGCATTTTACATATGGTTTAGTTGATATATATCACTTACCATACATGATATTTTTGGGGTACACATTACATGATCTACATTAAACATAAACATTTTGACATTGATATACACATTTAGTGGTTTTACTTTGGGCATAGACATTTCGATATGGTTTACACATTAACACATGACAATGCATTTATACATAAACAATTTACATTGGTGGTTGGTTTGAGTAAGTGATTTTGAGTAACGAGGCGTGTGTAATATGATACAAGCATGGTGGATGTGCCGCTGGTACTTCCTATATATAAGTGTTTGTATGATATTACATGTTGTAGCGTTACTTAAATCATTTCAATATTTGACATATTACGTTTTACATAAACAACTTATCTTCACAGGACATTGATTTACAAAACAACTTATATTATACAAACTCATTTTACTTGGTTATTCATTTAACCTTACATTATTCTCTTATTTATACATATCATCGCTTTTTGAATGATTTACAAAACAAAACAATTTACAAGGTTCATGACTGACTTTTGTTAAACAACTTCTTCTAAACTTATAAGTCATGAATCCTCTTTTCACAAATCCTATGTATCTCACTGGCATTTTTATGCTGACGTACCTATTTTCACATGTGTTTTCAGGAGCTATTACGTAGGATGACGATCATGACACTAGGGCGGACCTGTGCCTTAGAGACATAAAATGAAGATAGACTTAGTTTAATTATGTTCTGAACTCTTTATTTCCTGTTTAAAACAATGTAATTCTTGTGTTGGTAAATAAAATAGAACTTTGAATGCCATGGTTATGAAACAATTAATTCTGTTACAACACTCCCCGACGTTTTCCGCCACGTTTTGTATGTTCTATGTGGTCGGGGTGTGACACGAAGTTCGTGCAAAGTTGTGAATTTAGCGAGTGTAAACGAGAGTATAGAGAGTAAGCTTGCGCAAAACCCCTACCGGGATCCCACAAGGCGGTCTGTGTGACAACTGGCACAAAATCGATAATTTTCGTACAATTTAATTAATACTTGATAACTGCAATGATGTGCTTAAATGTCAACATTTTCTGATTTCATGCTATACATGTGAATTCATGCACGTTTTTATACTACAAATATTGCTTTATGCATTAATGATAGCGTTGCGTCAGAAATACTATTAAACTCACCGGTAAGACACATTGTGTTAACAATTCTGCAGAACGCAGTCAGACAATGGAATTGGGGCCTAGGAGTAGGTCCAAAGTCTAAAATACATTAAAACCCAAGAATGGATACAAGGGTTAACATATAGACTTTCCGGAAACTAGATTATGCACCAAAAAGCACCCGAAACGCACTTTAAATGCAGAATTTTGCACAAATAAGCTACAATCAGCTTTTTAACATATAAATATCATGCAGAATTCATGTTTTATTATCCAGAATACTCTCCTAAGTCTCGGGAATTGAAAGGGTCACAAAAGGATACTTAAAGGACACTAAACGGTGCAATTTAGCACTTTAACGAACCGGTATCTAACCAAACAACCGGACACTACCCGAAACATCAAAATATTACTAGAAGCATTGTTTTAATGTTTCTGAGCTAGTTATGATTCCCGAACACCATAACACCTCTTATAACATAAAAACACATTAAATACCTAAACTTTACACTTGAAAGCTTACTTATTTATGTAATTAGGGATTGAAATTTACACTTCCCCCCCCCCCTTTAATATGGACGGTCATGGGGTGGCCCCCATCAAAATCTTTACTAAATCCTTCTTGATTCCCTTGGATCCTCTAAGATCTCTAAAGATTATAATATAAGATTTGTATTGTACTATTAAGAACACATTACACTTTGGACAATAACATTGAATGGTTATAAGTAGATATGAAGGTTCATTCTCACACCACACTTCTTCTTCTTCCCCTTGCCCCCACCTTCGGCCGAGAATCAACAACAACACCACCACCACCTTCATCTCACTTCCATACAATCTACATACTCACAAAAGTGTAAGAAGGTGCCTTATGAAGCTTGGTGCTCTTGGAGATTGAAGGACCTTCTTCATTTGCTATTAACCAACCTATTTATCATCTTCAACATCAAGTGTTCTTCCCAAGCCTTGTGCTAGTAGTAAGACCCTTATGATCCCTTGTTATTTCATATTTAGTTGGTTAAAAGATGATAAACAATGTTAATCACAAGAACACAAAAGAACATGATCATGATACTTTAACATAATCTTAAATACATAAGAATACATGCGAATGATGATGATTTGCTTCTTGATGAATGATTATTAGTGTTAGTGATGTTAGCCATCATATGGAACCTACTAGATTGTGATTTAACACATGATCTAGTAAGTTAAGGTGGTGATCTTGTGAAAGACCAAGATCATCATACTTTATGTCTTCATGAACTTGAATGATGAAATTGGTTTTCATATGTAAAGGTGATTTAAACAAAATACAAATCTTGTAAATAGATGATTACAAAAATAATTTTCCCAAGAAACCAAGTTTATTTATGAGATTTACAAAGTCATGGTTTCTAAGTAAACTAATCATATTTTTTGTGTTTAAACAAGACTAGGAACATGATTGTAACAAGAAAAATACAAAAGAAATATTTTTAGAAAAATCATCTTACAAGTTGTAAATGACTAAATCTTTTAATAATGTGATTTACAAATAAATAACCATGTTTTTAAGGGTAACTAAACCTACTAAATAACATGGTAAGTTACTACAAGTTTTTACAAAAACTTCAAGTTCATGATGTAGTGTAATTTACTTGATTTTGACACTTGGTAATAGTTGAATGAGTTGATGATTGTTCGTGATGATTTTAAAAGAAAATACACACATGTTTTGAAAACATGGGAAAACTCCATTTTTAGAGGAAACTATGTCAAAATTTCTATAAAATTTTGACACTTAGGAAAATATAAGTTTTGGTGAAACTTAATCCCTAAAAATTTACCTAAAAATATTTACCAAGGTTTCCCTAATTTTTATGTAAACTTCAAGTTAAGAAATGATGATTTCTTCAAGATAAAAATTGATATTAAGTATGTATATTTTTGAGGAAAATATATGTATTTATTGATCACAAAATTTTGTGCTAAGTGTATGTAGTATGTATTATATGTAATAGTGTATTAGGACTTGAAAATACACTAAATACCCCTAAGGAGTAAAAATACAAAATACACTTACAACATGCTTAGACAAATACAAGAGAATATATTTATGAAAATATATTTCTTAATAGTGCCAAGTAGTGCTTTTGTGTCTAAGTCGTGAATCGAAAACTAGAAAAATGCCTATGGTTTGGATGCTTCCTATGTCGTGTCACATGTTAATGGCCTTGCAACCCATTAACAATCTCGATATTTACAGAAATACTTGATACATACAAATTACATACCATGTTTTCATACAAAGTGTACAAACGTTCAATACAAAAACTGCATGAATTCACACCAACATTATGTTGACGATTTTCCAAAAACTCACATGTATTTCAGGTAACTAAAGTGGATGTGCGCGCGGTCATACTCTTGCTCTGGATGTTGTTTATGTTTTCTTTGAATAATGTTGTAAACTTTTCAGACAATGTCTTATGCTGTCTTGTGATGTAAACACTCAACCTAAGTTTTCAATTACGTAATGTTATTGGCATTTGGAGTTATTTTTACGAGCATGTAGTATGTTTACCAATCGTTTGCAATGAGAACCTTTCATGATCATACCTCATGCTTCCGCCTTAGAAAGGGGTGTGACAGATTGATATCAGAGCTGCGATTGTATTGAACCAGGATTCCTTCTCGAGTCTAGACTACAATCTTTAGGATCCTTTTACGAAAGCAATTTTTCAAAGAGTTTTCATTGCATAAAAATTTTCCGCGACATCCACTATCTGAAACTGTTTTCAAAGAGTCAAGAAAAGACACTACGAGACTTAGGGTGCACTGGAGTAGCACTTGTCTTTGACTAAAAATTACTTGTAACTATGTGTAATAATTGATATATACATATGCTAGAAATAGAATATCTCAGGTACTCGTGACTTTACCTAAAAACAATGGCCCATCTGAAGGAAGTGATACGAGGATGAAACGAACTGTGCGGACTGTGCAAGGAGTTACGTAATTATGGATGCATACACAATTATGGAATCCAGTGCACAGAAACCACAGCAAGTCTTGTCGCATATCAAAGGAGATCCCTCCAATACAAGAAAAGGTCAAATGTGAACACCCTTACCCCTCCCCCAGCGTATTAAATACTCCGTTGGAGTAATAACTTAGGGCATAAAGACAAGAACCGCCAATGTGAAGTAAGATATTTTGTCCTTTACATATATTAAACTTGTACTTTAGGGAGATGTAACCCTTAAGCATTTTGTTTACTTCGCAAACAATGATGTAACAAGTTGCCCTGATATGTGTAAAGACTTGGTGAATATCTTATGACACATCAGTATTTATCTATTTATGCATGCTAAATGCTGTATGAATTGATTTATAAGTTTGGCGGATTGTTTGATGTCACTTATGTGGTATATGCCTGTGTATATATATACTACTACTGTCTCGTAGGACGATATCAAACAAATGTCTAACCCTGTTGTGTTATGTTCCGACAGAACATGGCACCTAGGAGAGCTGTGACCAATCAAGGTTCCGACCAACCCCTCCTCCTCTTCTGCCGAGGACTGCTGAAGAACTGAACGCCCTATTGGAAGAAAGGATCTCCGCAGCTATCGCCCAATACGAGGCGAACCGCACCGAACAAAGTGGAGGACCAAGTAATGCTAGACGTAATGGACAGGGGGATACATCTGGAGGAAACACAGCTCAAGGCTGCACTTTCAAGCAGTTTCTCGACTGCAAGCCGCTGAACTACGATGGCACGGGAGGTGCAGTGGCTTTTGTATGATGGACAGAGAAGACTGATGCCACTATCCGTATGAGCAAGTGTATCGCGGATCAGCAAGTCACTTTTGCTACGGGTTTGTTTGTTAATGAAGCTTTGACTTGGTGGAATTTGCAAGTCCAGACTCTAGGTGATGATGCTGCGTACGGCATGACGTGGGATGAGCTAAAGGAACGTATGAGAGAAAAGTATTGCTCACGTGCTGAACTCCAAAGGTTGGAGACTGAGTTCTGGCACTTGACCATGGAAGGTGCTGACATTACTGGTTATACCCGAAGGTTCCACGATTTTTCGAGAGTGATCCCCTACATGGTGACTCCCGAATTTAAGCGCGTTGAACGCTACATTTGGGGATTGGCCTCAGAATTTTACAGCATGGTAACTTCGGCCAAACCTGAAACGATCAATGAGGCTGTAACTCTGGCTGTCAGCCTTACTGAAGATGTTGTTCGTATGAAGAAGTTATCACTAAACCCAACTGAACAGACCGAGACGCATGCTGAGTCGTCTGGTGACAAGAAAAGGAAGCATGCGAACCTCAATCAAGCAACACGCAACAACAAGGGTTCCAACAATAAGAAACGAGACCCCAACCCGCCTCAGGAGGCGAAAACTCGTGCAACCATGAATGACGCTCCTGCCAAAAGATACCTGGGCACTCTGCCCATCTGCAACTAGTGCAAGCGTCATCACGAAGGAGTTTGTCGTATTCCAAAATGCGACAAGTGTGGAAAAATGGGTCAACATACTGAGGACTGTTGGGGAAAAGGAAATAGGAACGGGAACGGAAACCGCAACGATGCTGGCAATAGAAACGGTGGTGGAAATGGAAATGGCAATGGTAACCGGAATGGTAATGGAGCTGGGCAGAACCAAGGGTGCTTTTGTTGTGGAAGCAAGGATCATTTCATAAAAGATTGCCCAAGGGGGAACAATGCTCAGGTTCAGGCATTTGTGATTGGAGCAAAGAACGCACTCGAGGACCCTAATGTGGTCACCGGTACGTTTCTCGTTAACAATCACTTTGCATCCATACTATTTGACACTGGTGCCGATTATAGCTTCATGTCTGTGGAATTTAAATGTATGCTTGGAATAGAATCGAGTAGATTAGATATTCCTTATTCCATAGAACTAGCCGATGGTAAACTTGTTGGATCGGGCGAAGTTGTTAGGGGTTGCACATTAGAACTTGGTGAGCAAAGATTTAGTATCGACCTCTTACCTATTCAATTGGGTAGCTTCGATGTAGTGGTCGGAATGGACTGGTTGTCCAAGAACAAGGCTGAAGTTATTTGTCACGAGAAAATCATTCGTATCCCTCTGGCGGATGATGAAACTCTCATCGTACATGGAGATAAACGAGACGCGCCTCTGCGAATCATCAGTTTTATGAAGGCACATAAGTGCTTAAGGAAAGGATGTGTTGCTTTCCTAGCACACGTTGTAGATAAGAAGACTGAGGAGCCGAAACTCAAAGACATTCCTTTGGTGAAGGAATTCCCTGATGTTTTTCCCAAAGATCTGCCAGGAGTACCTCCGCAACGACAAGTCGAATTCCATACAGACTTGGTTCCAGGAGCCGCTCCTGTAGCCAAGGCACCCTATCGGCTTGCACCATCCGAAATGCAAGAATTATCTACATAACTCCAGGAGTTGTTGGATAAAGGATTCATAAGGCCAAGCTTCTCACCTTGGGGAGCTCCAGTATTGTTCATAAAGAAGAAGGATGGAACACTGCGGATGTGTATCGATTATAGAGAACTGAACAAGCTCACAATCAAGAATCGGTACCCACTACCGAGGATTGATGACTTATTTGATCAGTTGCAAGGATCAAGCTACTATTCCAAGATCGACCTTCAATCTGGGTACCATCAGTTAAGAATCCAAGAGGAGAGCGTACCAAAGACTGCATTCAGAACACGCTATGGACATTACGAGTTCCTTGTGATGCCATTCGAACTAACGAACGCGCCAGCGGTATTTATGGATCTGATGAACCGCGTATGTAAACCATATCTCAATAAAGTCGTGATTGTATTTATCGATGATATCCTGATTTACTCACGAACAAGAGAAGAGCACGAGCAACATCTCAGAACCATTCTAGAACTACTGAAGAAAGAGAAACTTTATGCAAAATTCTCAAAGTGCGAATTCTGGATTCGCGAAGTACAGTTCCTTGGTCACGTTGTGAATGAGAAGGGCATTCATGTAGACCCAGCCAAGATAGAAGCAATAAAGAATTGGGAAGCCCCCAAAACCCCAACTGAAGTTCGACAATTTTTGGGCTTAGCAGGCTATTACCGATGATTTATCGAGAATTTCTCCAAGATAGCTCAACCGCTGACTACCCTTACGCTGAAAGACAAGAAGTACGACTGGGGTGATAAGCAGGAAGAAGCCTTTCAACTGCTCAAAAATAAGCTATGCGATGCACCAATACTATCCTTACCCGAAGGCACTGAAGACTTCATGGTATACTACGACGCTTCGCGTCAAGGGTTGGGTTGCGTGCTCATGCAACGCCAAAAAGTCATCGCTTACGCTTCAAGACAGTTAAAGGTGCATGAAAGAAATTATACCACGCATGACTTGGAGCTAGGCGCGGTGGTATTCGCCTTGAAGATCTGGCAACACTATTTATATGGTACTCGATGTACAATCTTCACAGATCACAAAAGCCTACAACACGTATTTGATCAGAAGGAATTAAATATGCGTCAACGTCGTTGGGTCGAGCTGCTGAACGATTATGACTGTGAGATTAAGTACCATCCTGGAAAGGCAAACGTTGTAGCAGACGCGTTAAGTCGGAAAGAAAGGGTTAAGACCCTAAGGGTTCGAGCATTGGAAATGACTATTCGAACGAACCTCACTACACGCATTCGTGACGCACAACAAGAAGCCCTTAAGGGAGAAAATCGTAGAGCTGAATACCTCCGAGGTATGCTGAAGAATTTGGTGCCAAACAAAGAGGGAACCTTGTACTTTAAAGGGCGTATTTGGGTTCCGCTCTATGGCGGTATTCGAGAAGTCATCCTTAATGAAGCTCACAAGTCGAGATACTCGATCCATCCAGGATCGGACAAAATGTATCAAGACTTGAAGGACTATTATTGGTGGCCGAGACTTAAAAGCGATGTTGCTATCTATGTTGGAAAGTGCCTAACCTGTGCTAGGGTTAAGGTTGAATATCAGAAACCGTCTGGCCTACTGCAACAACCCGAGATACCCATGTGGAAGTGGGAGAAAATCTCGATTGACTTCATAACAAAATTACCCAGGACCCCTAGGGGGCACGATATGATATGGGTGATAGTCGATCGATTAACAAAGTCTGCGCATTTCCTACCGATCCGAGAGAAGGATAGCACTGGAAAACTTGCTGAACTGTACTTGAAAGAAATTGTGACACGTCATGGAGTGCCTGTCTCAATTATTTCAGGCAGAGATAGACGTTTTGTCTCAAGGATCTGGCAATCCTTTCAGGAAGCCTTTGGATATCAACTAGATCTAAGCATGACCTTCCATCCGCAAATAGACGGCCATAGCGAACAGACCATACAAACGCTAGAAGATATGTTTCGCGCATGTATTATGGACCTAGGCGGCAGTTGGGATACTCATCTACCCTTAGTTGAGTTTTCCTACAATAACAGTTATCATACGAGCATAAAAGCCGCACCATTCGAAGCTCTATATGGCCGCAAGTGTCGCTCGCCATTATGTTGGGCAGACGCTGGAGACAAACGTATGGTTGGCCTTGAACTTGTGCAAGAGACAACCGACAAAATCATGTAGATCTGAGAGTGCATTAAGGCAGCTCGAGATCGACAAAAGAGCTACGCTGATCGAAGACAAAAACCATTAGAATTCGAGGTGGGAGACAAAGTTTTGTTAAAGGTCTCACCTTGGAAGGGCGTAGTAAGATTTGGAAAACGTGGAAAGCTGAATCCACGATACATCGGACCATTCAAGATCTTGGAAAGAATTGGTACCGTGGCTTACAAATTGGAATTACCGGAAGAACTTAACGGAGTACATGATACGTTCCATGTATCCAGCCTCAAGAAGAGTCCAACCCAAGAAACAGTGATCATCCCTGCGGATGAAGTGCATATTGACGACACCCTCCGATTTACAGAACAACCCGTTGAGGTTACAGACTGGAAAATCAACAAGCCCCGGAGGAGTAGTGTCAAACTTGTCAAAGTACGTTGGAACTCTAAGCACGGACCCGAGTACACGTGGGAACGTGAAGACCAGTTTAAAGAAAAGTACCCCCACCTGTTCAAGAAAACTCCTGCGAGAGATAGATCAGCCTGAATTTCGGGACGAAATTCTTTTAACGGGGGGAGACTGTGACAACTGGCACAAAACCGGTAATTTCCGTACAATTTAATTAATACTTGATAACTGCAATGATGAGCTTAAATGTCAACATTGTCTGATTTCATGCTATACATGTGAATTCATGCACGTTTTATACTACAAATATTTCTTTATGCATTAATGATAGCGTTGCGTCAGAAATACTAGTAAACTCACCGGTAAGACACATTGTGTCAACAATTCTGCAGAAAGCAGTCAGACAATAGAATTGGGGCCTAGGAGTAGGTCCAAAGTCTAAAATACATTAAAACCCAAGAATGGATACAAGGGTTAACATATAGACTTTCCGGAAGCTAGAATATGCACCAAAAAGCACCCGAAACGCACTTTAAATGCAGAATTTTGTACAAATCATCTATAATCAGCTTTTTAACACATAAATATCATGCAGAATTCTTGTTTTATTATCCAGAATACTCTCCTAAGTGTCGGGAATTGAAAGGGTCACAAAAGGATACTTAAAGGACACTAAACGGTGCAATTTAGCACTTTAATGAACCGGTATCTAACCGAACAACCGGACATTACCCGAAACATCAAAATATTACTAGAAGCAATGTTTTAATGTTTCTGAGCTAGTTCTGATTCCTGAACACCATAACACCTCTTATAACATAATAACACATTAAATCCCTAAACTTTACACTTGAAAGCTTACTTATTTATGTAATTAGGGATTGAAATTTACACTTTACCCCCCCCCCCCTTTAATATGGACGGTCATGGGGTGGCCCCCATCAAAATATTTACTAAATCCTTCTTGATTCCCTTGGATCCTATAAGATCTCTAAACATTATAATCTAAGATTTGTATTGTACTATCAACAACACATTACACTTTGGACAATAACATTGAATGGTTATAAGTAGATATGAAGGTTCATTCTCACACCACACTTCTTCTTCTTCCCCTTGCCCCCACCTTCGGCCGAGAATCAACAACAACACCAACACCAACACCACCACCACCTTCATCTCACTTCCATACAATCTACATACTCACAAAGGTGTAAGAAGGTGCCATATGAAGCTTGGTGCTCTTGGAGATTGAAGGACCTTCTTCATTTGCTATTAACCAACCCATTTATCATCTTCAACATCAAGTGTTCTTCCCTAGCCTTGTGCTAGTAGTAAGACCCTTATGATCCCTTGTTATTTCATATTTAGTTGGTTAAAAGATGATAAACAATGTTAATCACAAGAACACAAAAGAACATGATCATTATACTTTAACATAAGCTTAAATACATAAGAATACATGTGAATGATGATGATTTGCTTCTTGATGAATGATTATTAGTGTTAGTGATGTTAAACATCATATGGAACCTACTAGATTGTGATTAAACACATGATCTAGTAAGTTAAGGCGGTGATCTTGTGAAATTCCAAGATCATCATACCTTATGTCTTCATGAACTTGAATGATGAAATTGGTTTTCATATGTAAAGGTGATTTAAACAAAATACAAATCTTGCAAATAGATGATTACAAAAATAATTTTCCCAAGAAACCAAGTTTATTTATGAGATTTACAAAGTCATGGTTTCTAAGTAAACTAATCATATTTTTTGTGTTTAAACAAGACTAGGAACATGATTGTAACAAAAAAAAAAAACAAAAGAAATATTTTTAGAAAAATCATCTTACAAGTTGTAAATGACTAAATCTTTTTAATAATGTGATTTACAAACAAATAACCATGTTTTTAAGGGTAACTAAACCTACTAAATAACATGGTAAGTTACTACAAGTTTTTACAAAAACTTCAAGTTCTTGATGTAGTGTAATTTACTTGATTTTGACACTCGGTAAGTGTTGAATGAGTTGATGATTGTTCGTGATGATTTTGAAAGAAAATAAACACATGTTTTGAAAACATGGGAAACCTCCATTTTTAGGGGAAACTATGTCAAAATTTCTATAAAATTTTGACACTTAGAAAAATATAAGTTTTAGTGAAACTTATTCCCTAAAAATTTACCTAAAAATATTTACCAAGGTTTCCCTAATTTTTATGTAAACTTCAAGTTAAGAAATGATGATTTCTTCAAGATATAAATTGATATTAAGTATATATATTTTGAGGAAAATATATGTATTTATTGATCACCAAATTTTGTGCTAAGTGTATGTAGTATGTATTATATGTAATAGTGTATTAGGACTTGAAAATGCACTAAATACCACTAAGGAGTAAAAATACAACATACACATACAACATGCTTAGACAAATACAAGAGAATATATTTATGAAAATATATTTCTTAATAGATTATATAACCTGGACGAGTTACGAACTTAAAATGAGGTTTTGGACAAAAATACATAACTCGGGTGAAAAATACAAGATACTTATATTTATTTTTGAGAAAATAATATAAGTAAGATACATAGTTAAAAATATAAATTATTTTTAACACACAAAGAATACATACATAAAAGATGGTGACTTGTACTTGTGCGATACAAGTCTAGTGACTAACGTTAATAAAACACGTATAGGTCACGACGCTATATAAGCAAACCCGGTGAAGTTTACAGCGCAAGAAACGCAAAGTTGTGAGTTCATGTCCCCACTTTTAATATTTTACATGCTTTTTAAACTTGGGGAAAATACATGTGTTATGGTATGTTGAATACAAAAACGAAGGAATGATACTTTAGATTGTGTCACGAATAGGGTATCATTAATCGTGTACATACTAAGACCGCAGAACAAAAGGTTAGATCTAATGGGTTTTCGGGCAGCCACACTCTTGGTGAAAACTAGTGCCAAGTAGTGCTTTTGTGTCTCAGTCGTGAATCGAAAACTAGAAAAATGCCTATGGTTTGGATGCTTCCTATGTTGTGTCACATGTTAATGGCCTTGCAACCCATTAACAATCTCGATATTTACAGAAATACTTGATACATACAAAATACATACCATGTTTTCATACAAAGTGTACAAACGTTCAATACAAAAACTACATGAATTCACACCAACATTATGTTGACGATTTTCCAAAAACTCACATATATTTCAGGTAACTAAAGTGGATGTGCGTGCGGTCATACTCTTGCTCTGGATGTTGTTTATGTTTATCTTTGAATAATGTTGTAAACTTTTCAGACAATGTCTTATGCTGTCTTGTGATGTAAACACTCAACCTATGTTTTCAATTACGTAATGTTATTGGCATTTGGAGTTATTTTTACGAGCATGTAGTATGTTTACCAATCGTATGCAATGAGAACCTTTCATGATCACACCTCGTGCTTCCACCTTAGAAAGGGGTGTGACAGTCTGTTGGTAGTTAGACTATAGACTAGGTCGTTTCTAAGACATCGACCCGGACTAGGTCGAGTCTTACCTAATTCCTTATAGTTACCAAATCCTTAATGTTAATATCCCATACTACTAACAGATAAAGTAAAAATAATTATTACAGATAATTGTCTCAAAATTAAGCAAACTGTTCCGATAACTCATAAATTATTCGTGGGTTTCTAGACCACCTAAACTTGATTTCTATGACATCCAGCAAACAAAGCATCCTAAATACCTGTCACATACGTTAAAATAAAGTCAATACACATAGTGTAAAGGTGAGCATACAAGTTTAATAGCATAGTAGCGAAAGCGGTTTACGCATAACCAGCATGTAACACGTAGTAATGTGAAGCAGGTAAGCTATCGACAATGAAATATGCACATACATGACTGCGAGTTGTAGAATGCGCAATACATATCACCACTGTGACACGTGAAGAAAAGCCCTTAACAACCCCTGTCCACGAAAGGTGCTGAGTCTAAACTATAGTACTATCGTTGCTAAGGTGTCAGGCAACAATCACTGTGTAAACATAATGTACTAGCATTCATCGAATAACACGTATAACATGCGAGAGCGGTTAGCGTATAAAAAGTGTTTGCGTTGTGTATCGATGTGATTTGATATAAGTAACGTATGTGTCACACCCCAACCGATGGCGGAATCATCGGGGCGCGGCACTGAGTGAAACAGATTGCCCAAGAGAAACCCATAACAACTAAAATTACCGGATATTAAGCATTACGTCCCATACCGTAACATATCAAATAATTCAATCATTACAGACATAATATCTCAAGGCAAATAAATTGTTTCAACAACTTAGAATTTAAATTGTTTGTTTCTAGACTCTTTCTAACTTGATTCCACATAGCAAGCATCCTATCATCTCAAACCCCTGCCACATACGTTAAAATAGAGGTCAATACACATGGTGTAAATGTGAGCATATAAGTTTAATAGTATAATAGATAGCGAAAGCGGTTTACGCATAACCAGCATGTAACATGTATAGTGTGAAGCAAGTAGGTTATCGACAATGAAATATGCACAGACATGACTGCGAGTTGTAGAATGCGCAACACATGTCACCACTGTGACACGTGAAGAAAGGCCCTTAACAACCCTTGTCCACGACAGGTGCTGAGTCCAAACTATAGTACTATCTTTGCTAAGGTGTTAGGCAACAATCACAGTGTAAACATAACATACAAGCATTCATAGAGTAACACGTATAACATGCAGTAAAGGTTAGCGTATAAAAGTGTTTGCGTTGTGGGATTGATGTGATTTGATATAAGTAACGTATGTAAAAACCAAAAGTGCTTAAAGGAAAAAGAGATCGAGTATACTCACAGAGATGGTAGCGACTAAACACAATCTGTGATTGGATTGAAGGGAGCGCTAGAGTAAGCCTGATTACAGGACGATAGCGTAAGCGAAGTACAGTGCGTTAAACAATGCGATTGACTGAGTGATGAAGGGTTATCCTATCAGATGACCTTTCGGACGGTTGGTCATCTGGGCGGATGGCCATTCGGTCGGAGGGTGATCTGTTTGGGATGGATGTGTTTGTGTATGATGTGACTTTGAAGTTTTCGTTGTAGCATTTTCAAAATAAAGAAGTGTTTCTACCATTCAGGTCATCCGGCCGGATGGTCATCCGGACGGATGGCCGTCCGTTCGGATAGCCGATCCCTGAACTGATCTTCTTTATATTTTTGTAAAAATTGATAAATGTTAAAAACCACAAGTCGTCCGATGGGATTGTCATTCGATAGGATGGCTATCCGATCGGATGACAATCCGTTTGGTAACTTGTTCGTTTTGAAATCTGTGAACTTTGCTAAGTTTAGAAAGTTTTGGTGTTTGAACCGAGACGGTGTGACCACGTGTTAAACAACGGAAACTCCATCAGGTTCAAGTCGTCAGATCGGATGGGAACCACCCCGCCCGATTAGTTAAATGTTATTGATGGTACTTCATGTTCAACCTGTGAATCGGTCGTCTCCTCTGATAGAAATCCATTCTTAGTTAAACACTTCACTATAGAACGAGTAGAAGGCCTGAACGAGCTCTGATTCTATCGGTTTTGAGCTAAAGAGTGCAATAGAGTTGAAAGAAGTTTAAATCGGTTTGAGAATGTTTAGATCATGACGAGATAAGTGTTTAAACATGTTGAAATCTCTTAGATCTGAGTTGTTCTCAGTGGAATGAGGTCACTCTTTGAAGTTCATAAGAACTCATGATGACATCACCCTAAAACAGCCCAAATCAGCCGATTTCATGGTGAAAAGTTAAGATTTGATGGTGGAAGTGGTGAAGAAGTATGTGTAGATCATAGAAGTACAAGATTTGAGGTAGAAACTTACAAGAATTGCAAGAAATCGAGAGAAAAGAGGGCTGGAACGTGCTGGTCGGAGGAGGAGCTGTCACATCACATGAACAGTGATGTGACAGGTGCTATTTATAAGCAAGAGTGGAAGAGAGGCGGTGTAGAGATAGAGACGAAGGGCGGTTCAGTCGGATGGCCATCCGATCGGATGGGTTTAGCAAGTTGGTTTCTGACTTTTCGTTTCGTTTGTTGGGCGTTGCGAGTAAGCGACGCGATAGTATTACCCATTAATTACACAAATAACCTAATTACTAAATAACGTAAATATAATCTTTAAATCTCAAGTTCGCGATGAGATTGTGTTGTGATAGAGTTGCAATTGCGTTTGCGATTAATCACCACCAAACATACAAACATGCACAAGTAACACGTAATGGCACACACACATAAAAAATATCCATTACCTATAATTCGGGTTGCAATGCGATAGCGATGCAATTAGCGATAAGTCGATTAAACTGCAATTTATTAGCATATACTCCACATAATACAACTAAAGCAATCCAAATTAGAGTATTGATTATAAGTCAAGGACTACATTCAATAATTAAGCAAGGAGTGACAGATCGCAATTAGAAATCTTTTCTTCCTTTGACTTTGACTTGTACTTTGACTTCAAAAACGCGGGTTGTTACAGCCTCCCCTACTTTAGGAAATTTCGTCCCGAAATTTAAGGCGCTGGCATAACAAACAGTTGTGGATACTTAGCCTTCATGTCACTTTCGAGTTCACAGGTGAACTCGGCACCGCGTTTGCCTTCCAAGCGAACCTTCACAATGGGAATGCGTGAGCGTCGGAGTACCTTGGTTTCTCGGCCCATGATCTCGACAGGCTTTTCCACGAAGTGTAACGTTTCGTCCACTTGTAGATCCTCAAGAGGAACATGTAAATCCTGGTCGGCTAGACACTTTTTGAGGTTCGAAACGTGGAAAGTCGGGTGGACGTTACTAAGTTCCTCCGGTAATTCGAGTCTGTAGGCCACTTTGCCAATTCTTTCTAGAATTTTAAAGAGTCCGACATATCGAGGCGCGAGCTTTCCTTTCTTGCCGAATCTGATCACCCCCTTCCAAGGTGCAACCTTTAGGAGTACGTGATCGCCAACATCAAATTCAGGGGCTTGTGGCGTCTATCGGCGTAACTTTTCTGGCGACTCCGAGCTTTCAGGAGATTGTCTCGAATTTGGAGGATTTTGTCAGTCGTTTCTTGCAATAACTCAGGACCGGTAATTTGCGCATCCCCAATCTCATGTCATACAATAGGCGATCGACATTTTCTTCCGTATAATGCCTCAAATGGTGCCATTTGGATGCTAGAGGGATAATTGTTATTGTACGAGAATTCGACTAAAGGTAAATGCGAATCCCAATTACCACCGAAATCTATAACACGAGTGAAGCATGTCTTCTAAGGTATGTATCGTGCGTTCAGTCTTTCCATCGGTCTGGGGATGGAATGCGGTACTAAGATTGAGCGTAGTACCGAGAGCAGATTGAAACATTTCCCAGAGACGCGAAGTGAAGCGACCATCGCGGTCAGAAATGATGTCACGAGGTGTCCCGTGTTGGCAGATAACTTCGTCGGTATAGATCCGAGCTAATCGTTCTACCTTGTAGTCTTCCCGTATCGGTAGCAAGTGAGCAGATTTGGTGAGACGGTTAACGATAACCCAGATGCTGTCGTGGCCTAATGACGTGCGCAGAAGTTTCGTTATGAAATCCATAGCTATACTCTCCCATTTCCACATAGGGATCTTGGGTTGTACGAGTAAGCCAGAGGGGTGTTGATGCTCAGCCTTGACTTTCAAACAAGTCAGGCACTTCGAAACGTAGATAGCGATATCTCTCTTCATGCCCGACCACCAGTACTTGTAATGCATGTCCTGGTACATCTTATAGGCACCCGGATGAATGGAATATCGCGACTTGTGGGCTTCGTCAAGTAGGATTTTGTTAGGTCCTTTTGTACAGGATCGGTTAATCAGGAACGTGGATGAATCGACCTCGATCAATGTGCAGAATCCATTGGATCAAGTCACAGAAGTGTGACAAAGTATTCAACGTTTAACACTATCTGATCTTTCTATTCAGATGATATGAAAGTACACAAGTGCCAGTAGAAGTCAGACTTGACAGAGTTCCACAACAGAATCAACAAAAGTTCTAAAAGACATACCCTGACCGGGTATATACAGGCAACTCAGGAAGCTAGTAAGTGTTGTCCGATCGGGTGGTTGTGCTGTCCGATCGAGTGGCTGTCCGATCGGACGACACAAGTCAACCTTCGGACATCACTTTTACATAACAAAACCATTTCCTGAGCAGTCTTTCTACGTACATACATACATAAACATAATTGTTCACAAAAGACATAAACAGACAAAATACGACTAAATGCTGACGGAAGCTACAGACGCATGAACTAACAGACTCCCCCTCGGATGTAGCTGCAGTTCCTTTCAGCATAGTCTTCATTCCTTCCTATTACACCTTCTTTCCTTGGCTCTCTATCTTCTCTTTTCAGCCTTTTCCTCTAACATTCTTCGTCTCAGAATCCTTCCCTCTTCAATCCACCATTTTCTGTATACCAGATCACCATCACGCTTCCGGTCCCGCTTGGGGATCTTGTTTTCTTCTTTCTCGATTGGCGTTTGATCTATCGGTGGCGGCCTCATCATCTTGCGCTTGCCAAGTTCAGCTGCTATATCAGCAATCTTTTTAAACTTCTGGTTGCGCTTGTACTTTTTCAGGAATTCATCAATCTCAAGATCTCTCCATTTCATCTTCCAATACCTTCCTGAGTTGATGTCTTGAGCAAAACACACATCCACGATCTTTTGATACTGCAACGCTTGTTCTTTATCTCTTTTCTCATACACTATCTTGTTGTAGAACAAGCAGTCGATGTATTTCTTTGAGTAATTGACAAGCCACATAGGATCCAGAATACTGATTCTTCGTGACTTTCCAGTGGACTTGTCAAACAATGATATTACTGCCTCAGCTATTGTTTTATTGTATAGCCAGCCTTCGAATAAATCATAAAAATCTTGCTCAATTGCTCTAAGAGGCATGTTCTTCAAACATCTTGGAGGCTTGATATCCAAAGTTATATCTTTTTCTCCGTTCTCCAACATTGTGACAATTTGCTTTGGTCGTTGTGGCTTCCAGTCAGGATATCCAGCTTTAGCTTGCTGCTTCACATACTCCCACAATTTTTGATCATGTTGTTTCACCTCCAAACCATAATAGAACTGTTTAATGTTCTTTATCTTGACCAGCTCATCTACATCCCACCACGGGAGGGTCTTTATGTCTGATAGAAACTCGAAATACTGCACACCCTGTTCCCGTCGAATGGCGTACACCTGCAGATCCTCTAGATAACCCCAGGATAAGATATCACCCCATGAAATATCTTTATTATGAGTGAAATACTGAAGTGCCCTAAGAGACTTCCTCTCCTTCGGCATTACTTTGAACCATTTCTTCCTCTCTTCAGCAAGATTCTTTCTGGGTATGGTCTTTGGAACACCTTCAATGGTTATTTTTTCAACTATCTTTCTCCTGATTTCATCTTCGTTCTGATCTTTGAACATTTTCGCCAGAGAAGGAAATGTCTCATCAATTCCAGAGTAATGAAAATCAGTTTCTTCATCAGAGGAATCCGAAGCATCTTCAACAATAACATCATTGTAGTTATCAGCTTCCTGAGCATACCTAAACTCAAACTCCCTTTTAGGTGACGGAGGTATCTCATCTTCAATATCAAATTTAAACTTTCCATCTTCCAATACTAACTCTTCCAACATCTCTGCCCTAGATCTGGGTATCTCAATCTCCACCTCGCTCTGAGCATGTAAATAGATAACAGTTGGATTTGTGAGAAATACCTGATCGACGTGCTGTTTCCCAGATGTAGAAGCTTCTTGACTTTGATCAACCTCTTGTTCATTTATCTCATCGTTCAGAAACTCTTCAATTCTTTGTTGAACATTTGGATTCTCAATCAACAATCCAGACTCACCCTGATCATCATTATCCTTATCATTTTTATCATCTTTCTTATCAGACTTATCATTTTCATCTTCATCTTCACCTCCAAAGATTTCCATATCAGAATCACTTTCAACAATCTCTCCTCGAACCTTCCTAGCCTCTCTTCGTCTTTCATCAATTTTAACTCTGCGAACAATCTCTTTCAGGCTATAAGGTACTGAGGATGGTTTACCAATAAGAATAAACTTCTGTGTCTCTTCCTCTACTTCTTCCTCATCTTTCCATTTCAACATCAATACTTCTTTCGCCTTCCTTTTCTTTTGAATAACACATACTCGGCGAATAACTTCATTGAAATCATAGGAGAGAGTAGAAGCATTTCCAACAAGCATGAATCCCTTAGGATCTGCTTTTGCATCAACCATTTCAACGTCTACATGGCTTGAAGAGCCTCCTGCTTCTGTTTGACTTGAAGACCCAAGAGTTTCTTCTGTATCAACTACCAACCCTTTTCTCCTTTGAGTTTCTTCTTGAGCCAACTCTCTTTCTCTTTCAATTCTCCGTTCCTCAGCTCTTTTAACTTCAAGATTATTGAAAGCAGCATGAACATCGATTTTCAGATGACTTTCCATGACAGCATATAACATGTTGAGTTAATTATCCTTCATCACTTTGTCTGCCTTCATAGCTTCCATCTCCAACTTCATTGTCTTCATTTCATTTGCTGAAGCTTCATGAAGATCACTTATCATCTGATTCAATGTCTGGTTGATATCGTTCATCTTTAGCAGCTTTTTATTCATATCAGAAATTTCTTGTTGCATGATATCAAAGAGCTTTGCATTATCTTCAACATCATCTTCCATCTTCTTTAACTTTTCATCTTGATCTATCATGACCATCTTAATTTCTTTATTTACCTTCATCAGCTCCTCAATTTGCTTCTTTAAAGCGTCACACTCAGCTTCAGCTTTAGCTTTTTCAAGTTCAGCAACTTTCTTTGTCAATTCTTTCACAGCTTTGTTGTTGAACATATCATAATCTTCATCTGGAATATCTTCTCTGTATACTCCAGTTGCAGGAGGAAGCTGTCCAAACAAATTATCAAAAGATGTATTATTTTGTTGAGAAGATTCAGGAATATCTAGATTCGGTTGATCTTGTGGTGGAGGTGGTGGAGGTGTAGCATCTCTAAACCCTGTGATTTCAACATAATTATCACCAACACTTTTCTTTTGAATCTCAACCTCTGGAACACTTTGTGTTTGAACCTCTACAGCTTTTGGAGTTTCAACACTTTGATCCTTTTCAGCTACATGAACCTCTGAAGTTGTCACATGCTTTTCTTTCTTTCCAACTTGACTTTCAGGTAAAGAAGCACCACCTTTTCTTGTACGAACTCTTCTCGGAAGAGCCCCAGCTTGAACTGCCTTTCGCTTGATTCTTAGCTTCTTTGCCTTCTCAGGTGACACATAGGTAGAATCCTCTTCATCAGATGCTTTCTGCTTCTTTGTTGGCCTTTTCTTCAACTGAGCTTTACCTCTACCATGTGTTAAACGATCCAGTTCTATTTCAGTTTCAGTTGACTCATCATCAGCATCTTCACTTGAATCATAACGTGTAACACCTTCAGGCTCTGTAGCTTTATCACCTTTAGCTTGAACACTTACACCTTGATCTTTAGCAATTGCAGCTTTATTGAGTTGTACGAATTGTTCAAACATCACCTTTGCCAGATCAATTCCCTCTTGTGGAATGCTTGATGGATCTAACACTTGTTCATCCACCAATCTTTGTTGTGGTTCTTTTGAAAGTCCTGCAAAACAAGCATTAACAAAATCATTAGAAACATTTAACAATTTAAAGTTCTAACTACCTTATGACTCCCCCTTTCACTATACCCTTTACTACAATCTTCGGTACTGGCTCCTTTGGAATAGTAACTGCAGGGGACGTCTTTGGCGTTCACTTTCTTTTTCCATCTCTCACAAACCACCATCGAGTTTTCTTTTCAACTATTCCACTCATCTTTTCATCTTCATTATCAGAATTACTATCTTCATGTGTCCACTTATCATTCTCTAGAGCTACGTATGCTGGATTGTTGATCCTGCATATCATTCTCTTAGGATTGGTATCAGGTCCTTTAATCAATCTGGTTATTGTTTCCGATGTCATGTTCCTTAGACCTAGCACATCATTAGTATCCTTCGGAATGTCTTTGAATTGATTGTCAATCATCATCATGATGAACCTTGGATACATGATGTACTTTCCACTACCAGACATTGTATGGCCTATTCAGCACCAAACATGTGATAATGTTCATGATGTAGTCAGTTGTTTCGTCGTATGCTCCCTTCCTGTGTGATAAGGCATGTACCACACAGTGAATCATGAACTTGTAAGCATGACTAAACATTGTTTTTATCATCTTTCCATTCACATGCCCCGTGAATCCCATCCTACACCATAGTCCTTTACATAAACGTTCTAGAATGATGGTAGGATCCTTATCATTGTCACCTAGTTCCAACACACGTCTAAGATCTTCAACACCAAACTTAATTTCTAAATCCACATCTTGTCCATTCTCATCCTTCTTCCTCACTGCTGAGTATATCATCTTATCTGTTTCTTCGTATCTTGTTGAGTTCCAAAATCTCCTCACATGAGATTCATAGACAATGGTCTTATCAGTTAAAGCTTTTCCAATCTTGCTTTCTCTTAAAAACTTAGCTATATCCTCAACCACAGTTTTGTCTGTATGATCTACATCTAGTAGACAATATACGTTGTGACCTTTGTCCCAGTCTAAGCCTTTTTCCCTGCAAAAATACTCTTTGTGTAATCATTTGCACAAAGTTCAAGACATAAGGATGAATCATGAAAATTTTGAAAACTTCAAAATTTTTCTAACTCTGGAACACTCTATGTGCTAGTACTGAGAATCAGATGGCTGTCCGATCGGATGACAGTGCTGTCCGATCGGATGGCCCATCTTGTGCAATGAAGAAAGTCAACATAGTCAACAGCATTTGAATCGGATGCACGCTCGATCGGATTAGGGCCCGATCGAGTTGCAACTCGATTCATGTGACAAGCAAATAAATTCCTGTTACCAGTCAACAATATGAGAGAATGTTTTGAATCGGATGACCACCCGATCGGATTGCCACTCGATCGGGTTGCCACTTGACTTTTGGCAATTTTGAAACTTCTTGAAATGTTTTGTCGTTTAGTGGTTGTCCGGTCGGATTGCTGTCCGATCGGATTGCCACTCGATCAATGTCAACAGTTGCACATATTTTTGTCCTTTAGTGGCTGTCCGATCGAATTGCTGTCTTATCAGATTGCCACTCTTTCCATGAATAGCGAACGCTTTTGGAACGAGTTGCCACCCGATATGATTGCCGTCCGATCGGGTTACCAAACATTCCAAGTGACAATGAGAATCATTGATGGCACACAAAACAAAGTGAACATTGTAAAGTGTAATGAATCGGATTGCTGTCTGATCGAGCTGCCGCCCGATCGGATTGCCAAACTATCCAAAACAACTGTTCATCATTTGAAGACACAAATTTCAAGACAACTAATAATGTAACAGTTAAGGCACAGATTCCTAGGCCCTAATACTTAGAAATTTATCAAGTGACAATTCAAAGAATTAGGTGGTCACCCGATCGGTCAGCCGTCGTTTCAAGAACATTCAAAAACAATCATGAATCATCAAAAAAAAATTCTAAGTCTAAACATCAAATTGAACATAGATCTTCGTAGAGTTTTCAAATGCGATCACAAAAACATCACCGACTGCCGACTCGTTCTAGGCTTGGATCTGTGAATTCTATCAAGTTATAGTACAAATCAAGACGGTAAACATGTAAATCTAATCATTCCGATCAAAACCTAGTGTTCAAATCTCATCAAAACATCTCAAATCTTCCTAGATCTACCAATAAGGGTCCGATCAATGACGTCATGAAGAACAAACATCAAAAACATCAAATTAATCAGTTTAGATCTTGAAAAACTTACCTTTGCCATTGCAAAAGTTATGCAAACCAACAATCCAACGTTCTTGTGCAAAGAGAAAGTGTGAAATCAGATCGGAAATGAGAGTGTGAGAGAGAATAGGTCGGTCGTTCGAACGAGTGAAAAGTTTGACTGAACTATTGACCGACTATATATAGTGTGACTTGAATAAGAGTGCTGTCCGATCGAGCTGCTGTTCGATCGGCTTGCCGCCCGAGCTAAGTACACATATCTTTGACTTTTTAAACTTTGACCTTTGACATTTTGACTTTTTGTTATTTTTATCAGTTTTAAGAATCCACTTAAGTATCTAGGTCCAAGTTAATGACCCTAGGTACTTAATTTTCTTACCAAGTCCAACTTAATGACCTTGGTTGACCCGAAACAAAGCTTACTGACATTTTGTTCAATCTTTTTCAAACATCTTTATGAAAATTACAAGTTTCAAATTAATGAACTTGCATTGACTTTTCATTTTATCAGGTTTAACATGATAAGCTCCCAACCCATCTGTCCAGCTTAGAAACTTCCTGCATCTGCCTCAAACTGCGAGTCTGAAGATCAGCTTTCCACTTTGGTTTATCGATAAAACAAAGCAGAAATGTAATTTTTTTTAATTTTAAGAAGGTTTCTAGACTAGGAAGCTATGAAATCGTTTTGGATTTTGAATGTTAAACTGAAATGAAATGCAGTAAACGTAAACTATTTACAAACATATTTTTGGTGAGCGTGTTAGGGGATCATATCAGCTGCCGACAAGCTAAAAGTACCGTTAAGCTTTGATTTCATACTAAGCATTAAACAATTCACAGTGATTGCCGATATACTGATCCAATTTAAATTTTCTCACAAATTTCAATCTGTTCAGGATACGAATTAGTGTTTTAATGACTTAACTTATACGCGTGTACCACCTCAGAATATACTCCCGTATCTAGACTACTATATTTAGTCTTACAGGTGAGTGCACTCTAATGATATCTGTAATGGGAAAATGTGAGGTCATGAGAGCTCAATTTAGAACTTCTGTTCAGTCAGAGAGATGATGGCTCGACTTTAGGTGTGTCCCCCTTGGTGATTGTGACACCCCAGGAAACAACACAACACAACTAGCTTCCTCAGTAACTGCGTGCTAAATTTCGGGACGAAATTTCTTTCAAGTTGGGGATAATGTGACAACCCGAGTTTTCAAGGTCTCTATTCGATTTAATCTTGTACCTATTTGCAAAGTGTGGTTCTAATAAGAATATTTGATGTGCATTATAATTATGTGTAAGTGATTTATATAGTTTGATTTAATATTTTGTTGTTTAATTAAATTATGCCAAACACCCCCTCATGAAATCACCTCACCCCACGAAAACACTATGAGTTTTCGTCCACCATGAAGGCAACGAAAACCAGAAATGGGCCTTGGCCCAGTGACGGGTTGTTTAGTGTTTTAACTCCCAAGCTTTACATGAATTGTTAATTGGCAAAACCCTAATCACACTTCCTCTCTCTCTCTCACTACCTTTGAACCCGATGGCAAGTTCTAGCTCTTTGGTAACCGTTGCTACGTTGCTAGTCTCTTGGTTAGTTTATCCTCTCGGATTGTTGTTACGCATATTAGATGATTGTTATATAGTGATTGTAAACGGTTATGTAATCATGTTGTGATTTGGATTGATTGTTTTGATAGGAATTCTTATAAACTGAGATTATGATTGGTTGTGTTATGGTCTCTGTCAAGGTTCGGTTGATGTTGTGTATATATGCATGTCCTTGAATGCTATAATGAAGGATGGATAGGGTTTATGTTCATCATGTGGGTTAGATCTGATGTTATGATAGCAGTTGAATAGATCTCGATGCATGTTCAAATTAATGTATGATAATTATATTAACTCAGTATTGAAGGATTTCGTATTAATGCTTTGTATGTAAGAAGTATCGCATGATTGTCATGATTGAATGATTAATATTGAATGATATGAGTGTGACCTACTGAATCTTATTTATTGTCCAACATGTGATCCTGACAAATTGTAAGAATATGTAAATCCTTTAATATTAAATGAATGGATGCTATTTTTGAATGCTTGCTATTGGACCGGTTATAATATGATAGAGCATGATTGCCTATGTCAGTAGACATGTGATGTTCTTTATGAATGTGTAATTTGTTAAAGTCATACATGTTTGATTAGAGAGAATACAGTCGGTAGGTGCAGCCAAATTTAAGGTGTTGCATGTGATGGCATAGGAATTGGCGGCTAGGTTGCATGTGATCACCTCATCATATTCGGCTAGTCATTCTTGTTATGCATAGGGTATCGATTACATCAGAGATATGATTAGTAATCATGGTGTTATTGTTAACTGCTGTGATGATGATGATTTATTGTTGAGGCCGACGAAAACACTCACCCTCAACGAAAACACGACTCAACAAAAACACCTTGGGATTTCGTCGCCCAAGTGTTTTCGCCAGAAGGTGATTTCGCCAAGATAGTGTTTTCGCCAACAAGGGTTTTAGCCAATGGGTGATTTCGCCGCATATATTTGATTTCGTTGAATGACTGACACAGTAATTCCGTTAGCTGCTAACCCTGTTAAGTTAAGACTGTTAACTCGGTTAATTCTGATTTGACCCTGTTGTTTCCGATTAGCTCTGTTACGTACGTTAACTATGTTAGATGTATTGATTCTGTTAAGCATGTTGACTAGGGTACATATCTATGTTGAGCATGTCATGTATGTTAAGTATGTCATCTCTATGTTAAGTATGTCAAGCATGATTAACTCTGTTAAGTATGACAACTTAGTAAGGGACTTGCATGTGATTTGGAACCTCGTATGGAATGATTAATTGTTTATGCATTGCATGATGTAACTGTCAAACACACTCTGTGATATTGATTGCATGCGAAACCTTACAATCCTGTACTGATTGAACATACGTGTATAAATATAGGACTTGACTGATTTCTTGTGAGCACTTAACTTAGCATACCGAGCAAACCAAGGTGAGTTCACACTCTTACCAAGGCATGGGATTCCCGGGGTAGGGAATGGGTTTTGAATAATGGGATTGAACAATTACTCGTACTTACACTGCTACTAGACTATCTACCATCGTCCTCAGGTTAGGCAGGACACTTACGTAAAACCTACGTAAACTTGTACTTACCACTGTCCTCAGGTTACGAAGGGCACTTACGTAAAACCTACGTAAACTCATACATACTACTGTCTTCGGGTTAAGAAGGACACTTATGTAAAACCTACGTAAACCCCCGCGTACCACTGTCCTCGGGTTGAGAAGGGCACTTACGTAAAGCCTACGTAAACCTCGTACGTACTACTGTTCTCGGGTTAAGAAGAACACTTATGGTACAACTAGTCTAGTAAATACAAACATGGGAAGCCCCCACTGATAGTAAATACAAACATGGGAAACCCCCACTGATAGTACATACAACATGGGAAGCCCCCACCAGTTGAATCTACACAACGGCTTAGCTAATAACGCATAGTTATGCAACGAACTTACTTACTGTGAACTCGCTCAACTAGTTGTCGACTTCCTGTTACATGCCTTGCAGGACCATAGGTACTCTTGGAGCTTGCACGGGAGGCGCGGTCGTTGTGGGCATGAATTGTGGATGTTTTGATGAAAACTTTATGACTCTTTAAACTAAACACTTGTGTTGGATTTTCATACTATGCTTCCGCTACCTATACTATGTTTCTGATTGAACACCAATTGTATTGTGATGGATTACATTTACTTTTACTTATTACTTATATGTTCAATATGATTGGTGGCTTGATCCTGGTCAGTCACGCCTCCAAGCGGTGATATTCCGCGTGTGGATTTTGGGGGTGTGACAGTGATCTTCTTTTCAACAGCACATAATTAGCATTTTTCAATGTTTCATCATTTTTTATGCTGAGGGTGGGCTTTATGAATAAAGCAGTGCAGAGTATTATACGAGGACTAGGCTATTGCTCCCGCAAAATCAGAAGTCCTGGTATAATACCCCAGATATCATCACATACAAAGACCTAGTATGTCAGAAATAGAAAGCCCTTCAAACAAGATTTCAGGGCTTACCTATATATCCGAGAGATGTTCCCCACGTAATAAGAAAGAAATGATTTAGGTTTATATCCCGAACAAACTTACTAAATGTATAAAAACCTATCGGCATATCATCAGTGCGACTGCTTAACACTTTTTTAAATATTTCATTTCTTTAGCGTATTGTAACTGTCTAGCTGATGTACTATCATTTCCCTTTTTTACACAAGCTCTTTTTCGGTTTTCTATTGTTTTTGGATTTTGAAATATCTCATGTTTTTGGGTGTTTTGCATTTTTTATTGTTTTAGTATTTTCTGTAAAATATTACCTATCTCCCTCTAAATACCAAAACAAGTAAAAAAATCGACAAACCATTGCAGATTGCTTTTCAACATCATCTACAGTGGTACCTTCATCGACGCCAATAATCTCCTCCACAACCGATAGTAACTTCATACCATTAAGTTTCAGAAGATATTGAAAACGAGTTTTGTCAAACGCTTTGGTATGTAAGTCGGCTTTTTATTCATCGGTGTGGATTTTTTCTATTCGTATCAACTTCTTTTCGAAACAACCTCAAATGAAGTGATGACGAATTTCAATGTGTTTGGTTTTAGTGTGATGAACATGATTTTTTTTATGTTTATAGCTCCCTCATTATCAACAAAGATAGGGGTGGTAAGAAATTGCAAACCGTAGTTGTGCATCTGTTGCTGGATCCACAAGATCTGGGAGCAGCAGCTGCTAGCATATACATACTCGGCTTCACATGTAGACAAAGCAACAGAGGTCTGCTTCTTACATTGCCAGGTGACCAATCGTGGTCCAAAAAACTGGCATCCCGCAGTTATTGACTTAGCGTTCACTTTACAGCATCCGAAATCGGAATCAGAATATCCCTCAAGCGTGAAATCGCCATCCTTCAGATACCACAACCCCAGTGATGGGGTTCCTTTCAGGTAGCGCAATATCCTTTTGACAATTGTCATATGCGAAGCTCTGGGACTTGATTAAAATCGGGCCGCGAGGCAGGTTGGATACATGATATCAGGTCTCGATGCCGTCAAATACATCAGCGATCCGATCATGGAGCGATACAATGTTTCATCCATCTTCTCTCCGGTGAGATCAGGGTTTATCCCATGGTTCGTCGCTAACGGGATGGAAGTTGAAGCAGTCCCAGACATCCCAAATTTCTCTAAGACATCATGAACATACTTCGTCTGATGTATGAACGCCGTTCCCTCGGGCAGTTGATCAACCTGAAGCCCTAAGAAGAACTTCATCTCACCCATTGATCACATTTTAAACTTCTTCTTCATCACCTTTTCAAAATCTTTGCAGAGTTCTTCATTTGTCAACCCAAAAATTATGTCATCCACATAGATATGGACTATCAGAAGATGGTTGTCGACTTCTTTTATGAAGAGGGTGGCATCTATCTTTCCTCGGATGAAGTTGTTGGCTAGCAGATGTTGAGACAAGGTCTCGTACCAGGCTCTCGGGGCCTAATGTAAGCCGTATAACGCCTTATCCAAGAGATAAACCTTATCCTTATGGATTGGGTCGGTGAAGCCCGGTGGCTGTCCGACATATACCTCCTCTTTCACTTTACCATAGAGAAATGCCGACTTCACATCTAGCTGGTACACTTTAAATCCTTTCCAAGATGCAAATGCTAGGAAGATTCTGATTGCTTCAAGTCGAGCAACCGGAGCATATACTTCAGTGAAATCTATACCCTCCTGCTGACTGAAACCCTGGACCACGAGTCGAGCTTTGTTGCGAACAATAACCCCTCGATCATCCCTCTTGCACTTAAACACCCACTTAGTGTTTATCTTCCTATGACCATCAGGCAAGTCCACCAGTTTCCATACACCCAACTTCTCAACCTGATTTAGTTCCTCCTGCATAGCGTTGACCCAGGAATCTTCAGTTAGTGCTTCCTTGTATGTTTGCGGCTCAATCTGCGAAATGAAACAACTAAGTGAAAACTCTGTTTGTAAAGGAGCAACTTTTGTATAAAAGCAAGTAAGGCCCTGGTCAATTTGTCATCTTGTGCGGATGCCTGATTGCAGCTCTCCTATGATTAACTCTTCTGGATGGTATGAAAGAGTTCTTGGCATCACCTCGCCTGGAACATCTACCTCACTTTCCAAATTCTTAATGTTTTGATCTGCGACTTGTTCACTGACAGGAATTGTCTGATCTGGAGACTGGATTTGCTTCCCCTCAGACTCTGAATCACCACGATCGAATGTTGGCCTTTCATCAGACTCTGAATTATCATTGTCTGCATTCTGATTATTAGGAGCTTGGTCACGTTCCAAAGATGTCGGAGTTTGTTTAACATCATCATTCTCTCCAGCATTACTCAGACCAGCTTCATCATCATTTGAAGTTTGTCGTTGACGCCTTGGAGATTCTACTGGGAATCTTTCTTGTGATGCTTCATATTCTCTTAGAATATCCAACTCGTCAAAGAACTCTGGTTCTTCCTCTATGTCGAATGAGTCCCACAGAGTATCATAATTGAAGCGCCATGAGTCAGCGGGTTTCTGAGGTGGCATTGTATAACCTTGGCACTCAACATGATGTGCTTCGATGATCCGCTTCAAGCTTGGAACAAAGACTCTTTTCATTGGACTTGCATAGCCTACGAAGATTCCTTCAATACTCTTTGGACCAAATTTACCATATGGTTCTAGAACTGTGAAGGGAGACCCGAACGGTTCCAAATACTTCAGGTTAGGTTTGCGGTTGTTAATCAGCTCGAAACACATCTTGTTGAACTTTTTCACCGTAAGAATCCGGTTGAGCGTATAGCAAGCGGCTGACACTGCTTCTGCCCAGAAATTGACAGGTAACTTTGAATTCATCAAGCATTGTCCTGGCCATTTCAATCAGTGTCCTATTTTTTCTTTCTGCGACTCCATTTTGCTGCGGAGTATAAGGCGCACTGAATTCTTGCAATATACCTCGTTCATCAAAGTACTCTTCCATTCTATTGTTCTTAAACTCAGTACTATTGTCACTTCTTATTCTTCTAATTCGAGTTCGGTACAAGTTCTCAATCTTTCTGAAAATTGTCATCAAACTCTCAAATGTCTCATCCTTTGTCTTCGGAAACGTTACCCACAAAAATCTTGAAAAGTCGTCTGTGACTACTAAGCAGTAGAGATCACCAGTTATACTTTTGACATTCACAGGACCAAAGAGATCCATGTGAAGTCTCTCTAACGGCCTTGAGACTGAGTTCATCTTCTTTCCAGGGTGAGATTTCTTTCGTTGTTTACCTTTGATACAACTAATACACTCCCCCTCAAGATGGAAACCCTTCAAGTGAACACCATTCACTAAGTCATTGTGCACCAGGTAGTTCATTTTTCGCAGGTGAATGTGGCCCATTCTCCGATGCCACAATTGCGACTCCTTTTCGGTGGCTCTTGACATGAAGCAGTGAGTCTGACCCATGGTAGTAGTGGCTACACTCATGTCCAACACGTACAGATCATTGAATCTTGGTGCTCTCATGATAACCCACTCTTCGGGGATAACAAACCCCGGCTTCAAGATCAAACATTCTTTATCCGTGAAGTGCGTCGAATACATTCGATCACAAATTTGAGATATGCTTAGAAGATTGTTTTCCAGCTCGGCGATGTAGTTCACTCTTTCAAACGTGACAATACCATTCGATATAGTTCCCTCACCAACTATACGACCTCCTTGATTTCCGGCGAATCCCACATATCCTCCATTAAACCCTTGAACATCATACAGAAGGGTTTTCTTCCCCGTCATGTGCCGAGAAGCTCCACTATCCATAATCCAACGTGAGACGGATCTCGGAAGCTCCTACACATATCAAAAACATTTAGTGAGATTTTGAAGCAACCCAAGCCTCTTTCGACTCAGGTAGCTTGATGTTTAGAATTGTGGTTTTGGTGTACAATGGCGGGAAATTCTTGTCATTCATTTTTAAACTTTCTTCAGACCCAACGTCACCCTCTTTGTATAAGAAAAATTCGTCTTTCTGAGGTTGACCAGATGGTTGGTCTTTCTTCAGAACATACTTCTTCTCAAAAGCAGTAGACTCTTGTTTCTCAAGTTTCTCATAGTAATCCAAAGGAACATTCATCTTTACCGGTGTGGTAGAGGATGATTGTTTTGCGGGCTCAGAAACCTTTGGTTATGGAGAACTTGCTTTCTTTTCAACAGATTTTGGCTTCCAAGTTTGTTGAGATGAAGCGACCCGTTTGTAAAATTGATCAGTTTTAGTTACCAACTTCTTTACGGGTTCAGTTTTCATTTTGGTGTTTTCATTTTTCAAAACTTTCTTCTCAACAACCATTGGAGCTTTGCCTTTTACATCGTCTTTCCTTTTCGGACTCTCGACAACCACAGACTTAGGCTTCGCGTTGGTACACTTTCGTGCAATGTGTCCAACTTGATTGCATTTGAAGCATGTTCGGGTGTCAACTACCAGGCTTGTGCCTTTTGTCAGAGGCTGTGAGGCCTTCTTCTCAGAGAATTCTTCATTTGTTTTTGAAAAAATCTCAGATTCTTGCTCGGAGTGTGAACTCGAGCTTTTCACAAACACATTTTTCTCAACAAACTTCTTGTTTTGAAAATTCCTTCTTTGATTTTTCTTACTACCCTGATAACCACCCGACCATTTGTTTTGGTTGTTGTTAGAAAAACGTAGCGGTACAACAGGTTTTTTGTAGTAAGATTTATCTTTTTCAAAGTTCAATTACCTTTCAGAACGTTTCAAACCTTCGATTTCAGAAACATTAATTTCAACCAGTTTAAACACATTTTTCAATTTGTCAACATTCACATTCTCTAATGGAAACTCAAGATCCGAATACAACTTATCTGAACCCGACATCTTGTACATCACAAGAGTAGGTTTTTCACTTAAGTTGTTTTTGGATTTTGATTTCGGAATGTAATTATTCAAAAATTCTTCATCCTCAGTTGAATCACTGTCAGATTTTAAAACGTTTTCAACCACATTTTTAACAACTTCGGACTAAACAGTGTATTCGTCAGATGATGAAGTGAATGTGATATTGATTGTTTCTGGAAGTTTAATCTCATTTGTATCATCATCGTTAACCAACCCAGACTTTTTCTTTGAAAAATTATTCAACACTGGCGGTGGAACTTGATGATACCCTACCCCTGTTCCATCTGAGTATACATCTTCACCGGCTTTGTTCTTCCCAATGGGTTTGGGAACTATGTGATGAAGAACAAAACTCGTGGAATTGTAACTGTTGAGTTTTAGATTGATTCGTTCATTTTCAATCTTAGCTTCCTGAAACTGAAGCATCAGATTAGCAATTTAGCAATCTCATCCAACTGCTGGTTGATTTGCTTTTCTTTTGACTGAAGTACTCTTGACAGTTGAAGGTTTTCTTTGGTTGTTTTACTATTTCTCTCCTCAGAATCTTTTATCGTTCTTTTTAGCTTCTCATGATTTTCAGAAAGTTGTCGTTTTTCAAGAATTAACTTTTCATTTTCTTTCCTTACTCGGTCTACATCAATTTTATCTTTTTCAATTTTCTCAGTTAATTCCTTAATTCGGTCATTTGAAGCTTTCACCAATTTGTCACGACTTAAGATTTGATTTTCAACTTCTCTGACTCTTTCAGTCAGTTCTTCAGTCTTTTTAGCACTGAGATATGCATGTGTACTACAAACCTTGCAGTCTTTCATGCAATTTTCGCAGTCACTTTTAATTTTGGCCGTATCAGTCTTACCTGACCCATTTGTTGAATCATTAGAACTGACCTTGCTCTTTGACTCAGATCTGGACTTAGAATCTACCTCTAATTCCTTTGTTGCGAGCACTTTATCTACCATTTTCTTTAGGTTTTCTGCAGTCATCTCTTTTGTCGTGTCGATAATCCCATCATCGACTTTTTTCGACTTTAACTTCTCCTCCTCAGCTTCTCTTGCCCACATTCTCTGTCTCTCTTCTTCCTGTTCTGCTATTTGTTCGATAAGAGTTTCAACAAGAAGTATTGATGGCTCAACAAGTATATTTCCTTTAGGATCCAAATAGCACTCTCTGTCAGGATCCCATCTGTTTGCACTTTTTGCTTCTTTCCAGGCACGATAATGTCTATCTTTCATCGTTTGTGCTAACACCTTTCTGTTGACATATTTTTCTTCTTCAGTCTAGGTGTCTTTGAATGGCATAATCTTTGCCATGAAGGCATATCTCACAGCATCTTCTTCAGGTAACAGATCACTCCAGTCAAAGCCCTTATCATCATGGATAATTGCTAAGGCTCTTGACTTTTCTTTATGAGCTTCTTCTAACTGCTTCATTCTCAGAGGTTCTGCTTTGTTTTGATGATAAATGGCCTTTTTATAATAATCATCACGGAATGGATTGGCCGTTTCATCAGAAGCCGCATTTCGGCATTTTCGTTTAAAGTTCCCCTTTTGCTTGCACTTAAAACATGTAACCTTCGATTTATCAAAACCTAATTTCGTTGAAGGTCCACCAATGGAGTGTCTACCGGTTATCTCCAAGAACCTCTGGGCCCTTCTAACAACACTCGCCATACACCATCTAATGTCAATCAACTCCATTTCTTCCGGGTCGATTTGATCATAATGCGCTTTGGTAAGGTTAGTGTTCCTGATTTTTCCGGCTACTAAACTTTCGTAAGATTCTAGGATGGAAACCAGAAACACCATCTGCTGTTTGGATGCTTCTTCACTGAAGTTTTGTGCGTTGTTGAGATTACAGCAATGTTGCACTGGAAAATGTTTTTCGGAACAGATTGTTGCTGTTGACTTGGAGTAGATGAAGACAATCCTCCATGATATCCGCTGCTCGGAGCAGAACTACTGTTTTGATTCTCTTGATTCGGTATGCTTGAGTTTTCAGCTGAGAATGCAGTCTTTGGTGACACAGTTTTTGGAATCATGCTTCCCCGATAGTACAGATCAACGTTTTGTTGATACGGGGTGTTGTTGACTCTGTTTGTCTTTTTAATATCAAACTCGTGGCTTTCAAATCTCTCTATCAGCAAATCGACTGTCAGATCCTCCTTCTTCACTGTGTTCCTCGACAGCAGAGCAAAATACAACCAATCTTTTTCATCGGGCAATGAATCCAACAACTTATCAACCAATTCTTCCTCGGTAAACTTAATCCCGTGTCTAGAAAGCTCGATCTTTTAGTGACAAAACCGCTCTATCATCTTCAAAACCGATTCATTCTTCATACAACCGAACAAATCAAATTCTTTCTTCAACAATTTTTTCTTGTTCTTAACAATCTCTTCTCCTCCCACACACTTCTTTTCTAATTTTCCCCAAAAATCTCTAGAATTTTTGTAATCGATTAAAGATATGATATCATCCCTCACTGATTGGTGTAGCAATACGATACATTTCTGTTCAGCAATAAAACTTTCTTGTTCAGTATCGATTAAATTTTCATAGTCACTTCTTCCAATGTCAAAACCATTCTTCAAACACTTCCAACTTTGGTAGGCGAATGCCTTCAACCAGTCCTCGAACCTACTAGCCCATCTACTATAATCTTCTATGGCCATGAGCTTGGGAGGTCTGTTGTAGGTGCCATAAGCGTTGTCCACGCTTAGTGAGTCAGCAATGGCTTTCTTAGGATTCGGGTTTGGAGCAGTGTTGTTTGTGTTGCTTGATGTGGCGTCTCCTGTGTTGCTGGTGTAAGCAAATATGTCACTAAATGGGTTTAGAAAATCATCCCCCATTTTAGAGTACCTGAAACAGTTTACAAACACTTAGACAATTTTTTTGTGATTTTCAAAAGTTTCACATTGGTGCACTTGAATCGGATGGTGATCCGATCGAGTGGCACAGTCAAGTATCAAGTGATGTACACGAATCGGATTGCAACTCGAACGGGTGGTTGTCCGAACGAGTAGCACACAGACTTTTGAAAGACTCTTCAACCCTTCACCAATTTGGTGACAGGATGACGTAAGCAGATGAAAACAGAAACAATCAATGCCAATCCGATCGGATTGCTGTCCGATCGGGTGGTATGATGACGTAAGCTAATGACTCTTTAACAATCAACGTTACACCAATCGAGTGGTAACTCGATCGAGTGACACTAATGATGTCAGAAAATAATGTCTAAGAATAGCTAAGCCAAACCGTCCGGACAGCTGTTGGAGCAGGTACATGACGTCAGCAAGCAAGAACAGTTCAACATGGTTTTTGAAGATTTTGATTCAGTTTTTGAATAAATTTTCTTATGAAATTTTGAAGGATTGTAATATGATTGATTGTGAATCGATTGATTTCAGTTTTATCCAATTTTAACCGTAGATTCACGTTCAATTTTACGTTTTTCTGGTTTTTTTAAGGTGACAAAGTGAAAAACACTGTAAGAAATGAGTAGAAAGTTAGAGAATTCGTCAAATTTCTGGTGAAATTTGACTCTAATCGGCAAGAATAGCTAGAATTCCGGTGAATTCGCTGTCCTAGATCTCGATTCAGCCTCCTGGAAGCTCTGATACCACTTGTTAGGTCCTTTTGTATAGGATCTGTTAGTCAGGAACGTGGATGAATCGACCTCGATTAATGTGCGGAATCCATTGGATCAAGTCACAGAAGTACGACAAAGTATTCAACGTTTAACACTGTCTGATCTTTCTATTCAGATGATATGAAAGTACACAAGTGCCAATAGAAGTCAGACTTGACAGAGTTCCACAACAGAATCAGCAAAAGTTCTAAAAGACATACCCTGACCGGGTATTTATAGGCAACTCAGGAAGCTAGTAAGTGCTGTCCGATCAGGTGGCTGTGCTGTCCGATCGAGTGGCTGTCCGATCGGACGGCCATTCGATCGGTGACACAAGTCAACCTTAGGACATCACTTTTACATAACAAAGCCATTTCCTGAGCAGTCTTTCTACGTACATACATACATAAACATAATTGTTCACAAAAGACATAAACAGACAAAATACGACTAAATGCTGATGGAAGCTACAGACGCATGAACTAACAGATTTGTAGTAAATTGGTGCGCTTGGGAATCCAAATTCAGTCTAGATAATGGAATATACCATTCGATTTATTCACCAGTTGTTCGCCGTTGTTGATAATCCTTTCCTTCTTCAAAGTGCATTCGGTGAAACAAGCATGTTGGGCTTCACGGATGAGAGCTTCAAGATTGTGCTGGGCTGTATTACGAGCGCGATGCAAGTAGCTTCGTCGACTGAGGGCATGGGCAACGACGTTTTCTTTGCCAGGATGGTAACGAATCTCACAGTCATAATCGTTGAGGAGTTCAACCTATCGGCATTGGCGCATATTCAGCTCTTTCTGGTTAAGGATGTGTTGCAGGCTCTTATGGTCGGTGAAGATCGTACACTTGGTACCGTAAAGGTAGTGTCGCCAAATCTTTAGAGCAGAAAACAACTGCACCAAGCTCGAGATCGTGGGTTGTATAGTTCTTCTCGTGGATCTTGAGCTGACGAGAGGCGTACGCGATAACCTTGTCTCGTTGCATAAGAACACAACCGAGGCCGAGGTTAGAGGCATCGCAGTAGACTACGAAGTCGTCATTTCTGTCGGGTAATGAGTGCACAGGAGCATTGCAGAGCATAAGTTTCAAAGTTTGAAAGGCCTCCTCTTGTTTGGTTCCCCAAACAAAAGGGTTGTCCTTATGGGTAAGAGAGGTGAGGGGTACAACGATCTTCGAGAAATCCGCGATGAATAGGAGATAGTAACCCGCTAATCCGAGAAAAGAACAATCTTCGGACGGGTTCTTTGGTGTAACCCAACTCTTACCAGCTTCGATCTTCGCAGGGTCGACATAAATACCTTCACTATTGACGATGTGACCGAGGAATTGAACCTCCTCATGCTAGAATTCACACTTGGAGAACTTGGCATAAAGACGGTTTCCCTGGAGTAGTTCAAGAACCAAACGGAGATGTTGCGCGTGTTCGGTTTTTGACTTGGAGTAGATCAGGATATCATCGATGAACACGATGACGAAGCGGTCGAGAAAGGGTTTACACACGCGATTCATTAGATCCATAAAGGGTTTACGAAGCGGTCGAGGAGCGTTGGTTAAACCAAAGGGCATAACAACGAATTCGTAATGACCGTATCGGGTTCGAAATGCGGTTTTGGGTATATCTTCCTCCTGAATTCGTAATTGGTGATAGCCTGAGCGTAAATAAATCTTCGAGAAACATGTAGCACCTTGTAATTGATCAAACAAATCATCGGTTCTAGGAAAGGGGTAACGATTCTTGATGGTAAGATTATTCAATTCCCTGTAGTCGATGCACATCCGAAACGATTCGTCCTTCTTTTTGACAAAAAGGACATGAGCGCCCCAAGGAGAGGTGCTAGGGAGAATGAAGCATTTGTCAAGAAATTCCTGGAGCTGACTCGAGAATTCGCGCATTTCAGACGGAGCGAGACGATAAGGGGATCTAGCAACAGGATTTGCTCCAGGAATGAGGTCGATTCGAAAATCGATATCATGAGTGGGAGGTAACCCAGGTAAATCATCAGGAAAGATGTTAGGAAACTCACGAACCACAGGCACCTTGTCTATTGCCTTAACTTCCTTTTCCTCCGCTACTACGATGTTGTCACGACCCCCGACCATATCCAAGACGGGAACCGCGACCAGTCAAGTGGTACCGGTGATTATTTAAAAAAACATTGCAGCGGAAATGTTCATCAGGACCGTGAGTTAGGAAAAATATCAGAGTTTAAAAACACCGGATTTTATATATTAAATAGATGGGATAAAACCCATGTTTTACAAAGATAGCTTTAATAAGGGATAAACCCGAATATATGAAACCAGGTTTTCTTAATTTAATTCAATTGATAAAATAAGCCACTTCTTTAAGCCTTTCGGTGTCGTATCATCACTCTTATTCCAATCTACTTTCATTACCTGAAATGCGTTTTAAAAAGGTTTGGTCAGCAGGAAATACTGGTGAGTTCATTCATTTTTGTACAAAACGACACTTTGTTATAAATTACAGCATAAGAGCGATTACAATGGCTGCTATCTTAATTTTATTTGGCGCCGTGTCACACCCTGGTGACGATGGTCATACCACTATTGGGTCCTTTCACCCAAGTAGTGATGATTATCACTGTTAGGTTGGTGAACCTAACCTTGAGAGATTAGTAATGTGCACAATACCCCACTTGCCAGTGATTCAAGATAACCAAGACTTAATCCCTGTAATTATAACTCTTGAAACTAATTTGAGGTTTAGTAAAACAGTTGATAAAAAAGAGAATGACTCACCTTGTTAGCATATAGTCTTGATTAAACAAGCATCTACTTTACAGTTCTGAATCTTCTGATTATTAAGCATCTTGTTTGATTGTAAGTGTATGGTTTGGAGTTTTCTGATAGTTAAACATATGGTTTAACAGAGTGGAATACGTTTTAGTGTAAAACCATATCAAACCTAACGATGGTCACGAGATCAGGACCTTAACGAAATTCACAAAGTATAGTCTTATTTATACAACGCTTTGGCATCCGTTTCAGAATCTTAACGAAATTCACAAAGTATAGCACTTTGGCATTCGTTAGTTGGTTCCCGAATCGATCGGACAGAATATCGCATCGGTGATTATTGGTTAGAACACCAACGTATAGAGAGAGAAGAATAGAAGGAATGAGCAAAGAAAAATGAATCTTAAGCTTCCAATTTATAGGTAGGAAATATGAAATTTCTAGGAAATTTCATATAGCTTTTCTAGGAAGTTACCTATACATTTTCCAGGAAGCTTCCTACCCATATATATATCTTCTTATAGCTTCCTTGCACCTTCCTTTGATATTATCTATCTCATATATATTTATTTTCATGTATATCTATTTAGGTGTTTAATTTAATTAATCTTACTTAGCTTAATTAATCTCGCTTAGCTTAATTAATCTTGCTTAACTAATTAATTAATCATACTTAACTTAATTAATCATACTTATCCGATTAATTAATCTTACTAAACTTTAATTAATCTTACTTAACTGATTAATTAATCTTACTTAGCTCATTAAGTTTAACTTATCTATTAAGGTTTCTTAACCGCTAAGTTATCTTAACTACTAAGTTTACTTAACCACTAAGTTTTCCTTAACTAATAAGTTTACTTAATAGCTAAGTATTCTAGTTTAGTAGTTCCCTGGTTACAAGTTCTAATTTCTAGCTACAATGGAACTCTTATTAGTGTATTACTCAATTCAACTTTAACGGTAATCACGAGATCAAAACTCACAACGAATGACAAAGTATAGTCGTATATAGGCAGCACTTAAACATCTGTTGGATCAGTTTCAATCAATCGGATATAGTACCGTGTCCGTGATTAGAGTTATTACCCTGATGACGAGCAGAGTTTCGGGTTTTAGAGTATAATACCCGAGCTATTACTTTGCTATAATAGAAGCTAAAAGAAGAAAATAATTAAGCGACTTTCAACTGAACTCGAACTCCTTATTTATAGGGCTGGAAATGGGGCGTGTCGTGACCCACGTAAACTTGAAGGAACATCTACATGGCCCGCGAGGAAGTCTAGGTCGGCTGAATCATCAGAGGTTTCGACACGTGTCATGTCACGTGGCCTTGATCGTTATCCGGTAGTTTACATTGCTGTCGTGGCCCGTGTAAGCTTGGCTTAACTCTTACGCGGCCCGCGAGTGAACCAAAAATCTTGTTTTTCTTGATTTCTCCAAGCACGAAGGTATTTCGGGTCCGTTTCTTGCACTCGGGGTGTATTTAGGAGCGTTTAGGGTTACCTTAAGGGTCCTAGGAGAGTTGTTACATCCTCCCCACCTTGTTTTAAATCTCGTCCTCGAGATTTGGGCTACGATATCTCTTTTAGAGTTATGTCACGTCTTAGTTAATAAGAATAGTTTTAAGATGAATACGTGTTTTATAATAAATAGGGCTCAATGGTTCAACTGAATTAGTTCAAGAAGTTGATGTCAAATGAATAAGATGAAATGATATAGTTTCCAATGTGATTAGGTTTAAGTCAAAAAGATATATGATCAATAGATGTGAATGTTTACAAGTTGTGAATGATTTTTAGAAACAATAGAATTCACTGTCAATAGAAAACTTACTTTGATTGTCAACTGAGGAAGTCTCAGAATCAACAAGCTCGAATGAAATAGAAGTACGAAAATGATTTGTCAACTATTGAATTATGATATGAGAAAAATCAAAGGGGTTGATATTTATCGAATTACAAGGATACACCGATATACAACAGAGTTTAGTGTATCATTGTCTTTACACATAGTTGTATTAAGACCACTTTTAAGGGTGAGTCAAGCGAAAGGTATATATAGATTAGCTCAAGCTACAAGTCTATACCGACGCCACAAGGTGTCGTAGTGATCGAAATAATAATAGTGGTGACTGGACGAGTTCACCATGTTTTAAATCAAATGAAGTAAGTCCGAATGTTTGTTTCAAACAAATCAAGTAGGATTTCCGATTGTGTAGGATCGATCGACTGATCCGAATGAGTCGTTTAGAGAAGTTTTGATCTATTTCAGGTGCGGAAAACAAGAAACAGACTTAGGAACAGCTTGATCTTCACTTAATTCACTGATTGTATTGATTAGACGTTGTTTACAATCGATCTTCACACCGGCAGAGCTTCGGCATGGAATACAAGGACTCGCTAATGATTTCGCTCATTGAACCCCTATATATAGGGTTGATAGTTTCGCTCCAAGATACATGCACACATGAGCGAAACCTTTACATGACCAAATAAGCGAAACCCCTTGACTAAGACCCTATGAGCGAAATCATCTCATTAAACACAATACACTTCCTATTTTGTCTTCTAGTGATCATTCTAATATAAGAATCTGATTCGGATATGCATGCTATTTCATGTGATGATGTCACTTGTGATATCACTTGGATGATGTCATCATCAAGAATGATGACATCATTCTTGTTCCGATCCGCAACGTATTTGAGACTCGACATAAGACGAAGACGACAGATGAATGCACTAACAGACTCCCCCTCAGATGTTGACGAGTCTTAAGTGTCGAGTCTTCGCATCTTTAGTCTTTATCAGTCTCTTCTCTTTCTTAGCATATACCAGGATCTTCTCTTTGGCTCTAACCTCGTCAGACTCCCCCTCTCATCATGATGGGATCGCTGTCTGGAATTAGCTATCACATTGAGATCAATCCCTGGATTTATCTCTGTTTAAGCTCATTTCCTGCACAAATTTTCTCACCACCACATAAGTTTTTACTTAAAATAATAAAAAACTTACTGGAAATAGTTAAATCAAGTTCAAATTAATGACCCTGATTAACTAAACTCAATTTCTTTCTTAAATCAAAATTTTTCAATTCAGTACACACACTCCCAAACTAGTTCATCTTGTTTAGCACTTGGAATTTTGAAAATCAGCTCATCAACATCAGTTGTCGAAAATCTTTTTGGATTTTTCAAAATATGAAACACAAATGCAATAATAGAAATTAAATGCAGAAATAAAATATGTACAAACACTATTTTTGTGAGTTTGCTAAAGAGGATCATATCAGTTTATGAGACACATCACAAGCACCGTTAAGCTTTAACATTTTAAGCTCTAAACGATTCACATTGATTGACAATATGTTTGTCCACTTAAACTCAAACTAAAAACATTCAATCTGCTTATCGATACTTTAAAGTATATTAAGATAGCACTAAATTCTTATGGACCCCACGATCTCAGCATATCCCCTCATCATGTAATACACTAACTCAAGTAATGCCTTTAAACTTTTATCAGCTGTGATTTGTGCGAAAACAAAGCAGAATGTTTAAACATTAACAATCAGGTCGATACTTCCGTATACGCAGAGAAAGTCCAATGTTTAAACAAAATAAGAAAAATAAAACAAGTTGAAGTTGTTTAGGCTTTAACCACCAGGTCGATACTCCCGTATACGCAGAGGTGGTCCAAAGCTTAAACGAAACACCAAAGAAAATAAAGCAGAACGTTTAGGCAACAACATCCAGGTCGATACTCACGTATACGTAGAGGATGTCCGATGCTTAAACAAAATAAAGAAATAAAACAAGTTTAAGTCTTTTCAAAATGAAATGCACAATCACAGTGACTTTTCAGCAAAGTTGTGAAAGTTCACAAACTTAACCAGTTTTATGTCTTTCGACAATCAGCGATTACTGAGTAGGCACACTTTCAAGAAGGACAAAACTAAGTACTATGCTTTCAACCATGTTTCCCACTAGAACTAGGCTTTTCATTTTAGGTTTGTATTGTTCTCGCAAATCTACTAGTCTAGCTGAGCCTACCGTCACATCTTTAGTGAGACCGATTATCACATTTTGACTTTCCATTTCTTTAGCATGCTGTGACAGTCCAACTGATCTACTATCATTTCCTCTTTTTGACAACAAAACTCATTTTAATTTTTCAATGTTTTTGACATTTTCAAATTTTCTAATTTTTTAAAAATTTTTACTCCCCCTAAAATCAAAATATGTCTTAATTTTGATTTTCTGAGAAAATTTGAAACAAACTGTACAATCTTGCCAACATAATGAGAATCACTTCAATTCTCCATCCACCTGGCATAAACAATCAGAACTCCCCCTGACAACAGAACATTTTCCCATAGTGATTTCAAAACACTTAAGTTTGTTTTAATCAAAATGGTTTTCCGGAAAATAAGTTTTGTGTGTCTTTTCACAAATTCGGGGATCTTTCATCACTTTGTTTTCTTCAATCACTTGTAAAAACTAACATTTTTAAGAACAATCCACAAAGATCACTTGTAGAAAATCAAGTACAACTTAATGTCCCTGATTTACCACTTGTAAGACGAAATATCACTTTTGTGAATTTCTCAAGAAATGTGCCGATTCCTGTTCCACACTTACTAACCTGGGAACTCCGGCAAGTCAGGTTTTTCATTTAAACAGATTCACCCAAGCCTGACTGACCTTGGGTGCTTTTGAATTCTTGTTCAACAATGGTGGAAAATTTGCATCATCCATTGTTAGACCAGAATTCTCATTTTTTACCTCAACAACTGGCTCTTCTGGTTTTAACATACCAGAATCATTGCCTGAATGTGGCTTATCTGACTTTGAGGAGCCAGATTCATCGCCGACATATTGCTCCTTTGTTTCCGAAGAAACAGATTCATTACCAGAAAGTTTTTTCTTCTTCTTTCCCTCTTTCGTCCTTAGATTTGTATCTGATGAATGCGTTTTGCTTGATTTGTTGTTCTTTGGTGAGCAAGACGATTTATCAGAACTTTTATCTTTTTTACCAGTTGTATCCGAGGACAAAATCTTCTCTAGATACTCTCTGGCATTCTTCCTCTTTTTCCTCAGTCTGTCTTTTTGCCCTTGAGAAAGCTTTACTTTCTTTTCTTGAACTTTAGGTTCTTGAACCTTCTGTTCTTTGGGCTTGACATTGACTGATTTCTTCACCTGCTTCTGAGATTCAGCCCTCGATCTTTTCATTGATCTCATTGGGCAATCTCTAGCAATATGGCCAATGATGTTGCAGTTAAAGCATCTCCTCGATTCAAACCTCCAACTATGGCAGTTAACAGCAATGTGTCCTTGATAGCCGCATTTGTAACACACTCTGTTATCGTACCAATCACCATTTTCAGTCCAAACATTTAGATCAAAGCACTGTTTGGCTTGGTGATAATCTTTCATCCTCTTGTTTGCTGGATTTGACCTTTGAGCTCTGTGGTCTGACCTGAACCACTCATTACCAACAATTTTTGAATTTTCATTTTTTACTTTTTGTAATTTTTGATTGCGATTGGATGATTGATCTGATGAACTTTTATTTTCTTTTTGAACATTTTTCAAAATTTTCTCTTTTTGTTTTTGTTCCACTTTCTTCTTCAAAGGTTTTTGCTTAGAGCATTCTCCCTTTTCAGTTGATTGCGGAACAGTTTCTTGAAACTTTTCTTTTAACTTCAAAAATAAATTCTTTTTCTTCATTTTTTCATTTTCATCATCAGATTTCTCATCACAATCTTCAACTTTGACTTTGTCAAAGTTTGTGACATTGTCACTTATTGGAACTGAATTAATAGGTTTTGAACAAGGAATAGATGAAGTATTCACAAACACCTTCAACTTTTCTTCCCATTCCTTGATTTTCTTTTGAGCACACTCTGCTTCCTTTTCAAGTCGAATAATCTTTTCAAGATGAGAATTGATTGCAATTTGTTTTTCAAGATTGTTTTTACCAAACAAATCTCTCTCATCTTCTAAAATTTTTATTTGACTTTAAAATCTTTCTCAATTTTTACTTTTTCATTTTCCAAATTTTGTATTTGATTTTTCAAAACATTTTCTGATTTTTTAAGATTTTTGTTTTCTAATGACAAACTCTCTACATTCTTCAAGAGTTTGGCATTGTCTGTCTCAGATTTTTCACAGTTTAAGCATTTTCCAAGAATCTGTTTCTCTTCAGCTTTCGTCTCAACCTTCAAAGCTGAAATATTTTCAACCTGTTTCATCTCCTCATGAACACTTTCATCCTTACTCTCTTCTTCTGATGAATAATCAAAGATAGGTGCGTCTTCTGCAACCTCTTTCTTTAACTCTGGTTCAGGATTCACAGATACAGGTTTTTCAGATTCTTCTTTCTCAAACTTGACAGATGAGATTTGTTCAACCTGCCTTTTCACACAAGGTTTGATTTGCTTTTCTGTTGTTGTTGCTTTCACTTCTTTCTCAGCTCTGATCTTTTCTTTAACAATAACTGCCTTTTGATTCTTTCTTTTTGCATCTTGTTTTTCTTTCAATTTTTCAATTTTATCGGCATAAAATAACTTTCCACTACGTTGATCAGATGGAAGTTCTTGTTTAAGATATTCAAGTTCCCGGATTTCCTCTTCATAATTGTCACTCTCTTCATCAGAGGAATGATCAAAAACCGGAACTTTTTCAACCACTTCTTTTGCTGAGACTGTTTCTCCTTCTTGCTTTATCGGATTATACTGCTGAGATTCATAATTCATATATGCCAATAATTCTTCAAAATCCATGTTTCGATTTCAAATGTTCACTTTAAATGTTGATTGAGCCGAGAATGTGTATGAATCACGTGATAACTTGGGTTGATTCAAATGATTTGGCCGATGATGATTACATGCAATTGCAATTCTCAAACCCACTAAGCTGACACTTTTCAAAATATCAAGATAATATGATTGGGCCTCCAAAAACAAAGTCACATGGGCCGAGATAATCACATGAATCGAAATCTCAATACACGAGTTGCAAACAGTAACCGACAACTTCAAGTTAAGACAATTCTGATTGGGCCGACAACAAGTAGTGGGCTGCTAGCTTTTGATTAATGCAAATGTTATTAAACCGATGATTTGTTATTCCCAGATCACATGCAAACTGTCCAACTCACATGCAACTTTGAAAATAATGAACCGATAAACACAATTAAAGTCAATGACTTTAATTCACATGCAAACCTTTCATGTATGTCCAACAATTTTACACACTGACAAATGACCGATCAACCGATATCACATGCAATCTGACTTCTGTCCACTAAAATCTCATTTGACCACAAATATGAGTGTGGCAAACAACAACTTTCAATTGATTTGACCGAGGGTGATCACGTGAACTGATAACCTAAACACTTTGGATCGGAATCAAACTATTCACAAAAGCGAAATTAGTATTTGCACCTATGAACGAAATCTGATTGTCTCCATGAGTGAAATCCCTCAATTTTTGTGACACAAGAGCGAAATTAGATGGACACAAAAGCGAAATCAGGGTTTTGTTACACTTATGAACGAACTCAAAGTGTACTGATAAGCGAAATCACAGAGTGTACGTATAAGCGAAATCTAATCGGAAGTTAATTTGGTTCATTTTTAGTTCGAATTTCAGTGTCAAACTTTCAGGGATTTGTCTATGTTCAATTACGCACAATCTATGAAATTTTGAACTAATTTTGACCGGTAAAACTTTCTGCAACGATGAAAGAAGGTGTAGAAGATAGAAATCTCAATGAATTAAGGCTGTAATATGCAAAACTTCTCCAACTGGCTCTGATACCAATTGTAGGATCGATTGACTTATCCAAATGAGTCGTTTAGAGAAGTTTTGATCTATTTCAGGTGCGGAAAACAAGGAACATACTTAGGAACAACTTGATCTTCACTTAATTCACTGATTGTATTGATTAGACGTTGTTTATAATCGATCTTCACACCGGCAGAGCTTCGGCATGGAATACAAGGACTCGCTAATGATTTCGCTCATTGAACCCCTATATAGGGTTGATGGTTTCGCTCCAAGATACATGCACACATGAGCGAAACCTTTACATGACCAAATAAGCGAAACCCCTTGACTAAGACCCTATGAGCGAAATCATCTCATTAAACACAATACACTTCCTATTTTGTCTTCTAGTGATCATTCTAATATAAGAATCTGATTCGGATATGCATGCTATTTCATGTGATGATGTCACTTGTGATATCACTTGGATGATGTCATCATCAAGAATGATGACATCATTCTTGTTCCGAACCACAACGTATTCGAGACTCGACATAAGACGAAGACGACAGATGAATGCACTAACAGATTGAAATTGAAACAATTGAATAATGTTTTTCGATTGAAGATGATAAAGCAATAAATATCACGAAAGGCTCGATTGATGCTGCAAGAACCATTAAGAGATACACTGAAATATGACATGAATTTGTGTATCATTATCTTAGCACACGATTGTGTTAAGATTTCTTTTATAGGATAAACCAGCAAAGCGGATTCAATATAGATAAATAAATAAATAATGCGTATATGATGTGTGCAAACGAGATTAGCGCAAGCTTCAATTTTGTGAAAACGTCACCACAAGGTGATCGTGATCAAAGAAATGATTTAATGAAGTCGAAGACCAAACAAGCCTGTTATGGTTCAAAGTAATTGAAGGGCTTGTTAGGATTAATTCGAATATGATGACCTTAATCTATCATACGGGACCTTGAATTGAATACGTATTGCGAGCAAGTTCAAACAATGGAACTTGGTTTAAACACAACAAGTTCATGTATCAATAAGAAAGTTCTGACATAGTTACAACAAAAACCATGTATACCATTCAAAAGAAAATCGAGTTTTTCAAGAAATTTGTCGATTCGATATCAAAGAGTCATCGTTTTGAAAAAAAAAACATGGTTTACAATGCAAAGATCAAGTATAGCGGAATGATATTTGAGTTTTAATAAAACAACAAATTGGAATGAAGCCCTCCCATGGTCTTCATAATTCAAACTAACCACATGCGCAACAAACAGTGCATGTGTAACGTGTGAATTTACCAAGAAATGAAACAACCAAATAAATATTCGCGATTATGAAAGAAATCCTCATGATGACCATTAGGAGAGTAGAAATGCGAAAGTCTATTTACTATGTGCAGAGGTCTGAATTTTAACAAAAGGAATTTAAGAATTTTATCTGGAATTTTGTGTGATAACCGTTGTTAAGTGACATTACCAGGGAATGTCGAATAAAATGAAATAGGGGGATTGTAAAGGTATGTGACTTCTTTTGAAGGGTCAAGAATTGGATTAGACTATGCACCGATTGTTGTGAAATCTTGTTCTATCCTACCTCAGCAAGATTCATGTCGTTTGTAGGATCACGTGGCCAAGTGCTGCTTTTTTATTAGTAGTTCTTCCACTGACGGAATTCACATTGGTGTCGTCATGCCCAATTATATTTTCCAAGGGTCTTGCCTTGAAAGTCGTGTGTGATATACTTCGACGTCTGTGGACGTATAATTTAAGTTTTATGTGTTTTCTTGTGCACTAGCACAACTTTACATGCTTCTTACTTGCGTTAATAGTCTATGGTAACGCATTGGAAATTCTTATACTTTTGATGGCGCCCCAACTTAAAGGGTTTCCGTTGTTTATATTGTCGCACGAGTTATGAGGTAGATGATCAAACGAAATAATGTTTGATATCGGAATTATAGATATATGCAAGAGATTCCTGATAAAGAAATCTAGAATTATTATTGACACTTATGTTCGTGATTTATTTTAAATTGTCAATCGATATGGCTTTTGGAATTCCTTATAAATATACATATCTATATAATCATACATACCATTCATAAGGTCAATGTATTTAACAGATTGATTTTTCCAAAAACAAGTCAGACATCAGGTCATGGTACTATTTAGGGAATTTTGTCACTTGTTTGACATATTATACTCCTTCTTACCTGGTTCTAGCCGGAGCGGTAACCTCATCTTGCCCGGTTCTTGCCGGAGAGGTAATTATTATGTTTCCCATAAATAGTATCTTTTCAAGATTTTAAAAGTGACTCTTTTATTAAGGCTTTCATCCAGAATCAAGGAAATTTGTATTCCCATAACATATCTTATTCTAGACCAAGTAGTATCAATAAACAAGAATTAACAGCAATTAAGTGTTATTGCTTATTTATCGTACTTTGCAATGTACTAATCATTATTCTTACGGCATACCAATATCTATCACATTATACTTATACAAGTAATTAGCTCATCTTGAAGCTCATATTAAGGCATCTTTCTTAAGTTTAAGTCTAAATACTATCCTGAGTGCTACCAGAAAATATCAAGTTCCTAACTCTTCATTTAAACTTAGGTATTTTATTACAACACATAATTTCTTAAACAAGTGGCTCTGATACCACTTCTGTCACGACCCCCGACCATATCCAAGACGGGAGTCGCGACCAGTCAAGTGGTACCGGTGATTATTTAAAAAAAACATTGCAGCGGAAATGTTCATCAGGACCGTGAGTTAGGAAAAATATCAGAGCTTAGAAACACTGAATTTTATTTATTAAATAGATGGGATAAAACCCATGTTTTACAAAGGTAGCTTTAATAAGGGATAAACTCGAATATATGAAACCAGGTTTTCTTAATTTAATTCAATTGATAAAATAAGCCACTTCTTTAAGCCTTTCGGTGTCGTATCATCACTCTTATTCCAATCTACTGTCATTACCTGAAACGCGTTTTAAAAAGGTTTGGTCAGCAGGAAATACTGGTGAGTTCATTCATTTTTGTACAAAACGACACTTTGTTATAAATTACAGCATAAGAGCGATTACAATGGCCGCTATCTTATTTTTATCTGGCGCCGTGTCACACCCTGGTGACGATGGTCATACCACTATTGGGTCCTTTCACCCAACTAGTGATGATTATCACTGTTAGGTTGGTGAACCTAACCGTGATAGATTAGTAATGTGCACAATACCCCACTTGCCAGTGATTCAAGATAACCAAGACTTAATCTCTGTAATTATAACTCTTGAAAATAATTTGAGGTTTAGTAAAACAGTTGATAAAAAAGAGAATGAATCACCTTGTTAGCATATAGTCTTGATTAAACAAGCATCTACTTTACAGTTCTGAATCTTCTGATGATTAAGCATCTTGTTTGATTGTAAGTGTATGGTTTGGAGTTTTCTGATAGTTAAACATATGGTTTAACAGAGTGGAATACGTTTTAGTTTAAAACCATATCAAACCTAACGATGGTCATGAGATCAGGACCTTAACGTAATTCACAAAGTATAGTCTTATTTAGACAGCGCTTTGGCATCCGTTTCAGAATCTTAACGAAATTCACAAAGTATAGCACTTTGGCATTCGTTAGTTGGTTCCCGAATCGATCGGACAAAATATCGCATCGGTGATTATTGGTTAGAACACCAACGTATAGAGAGAGAAGAATAGAAGGAATGAGCAAAGAAAAATGAATACTAAGCTTCCTATTTATAGGTAGGAAATATGAAATTTCTAGGAAATTTCATATAGCTTTTCTAGGAAGTTACATATACATTTTCTAGGAAGCTTCCTACCCATATATATATATATATATCTTCTTATAGCTTCCTTGCACATTCCTTTGATATTATCTATCTCATATATATTTATTTTCATGTATATATATTTAGGTGTTTAATTTAATTAATCTTACTTAGCTTAATTAATCTCGCTTAGCTTAATTAATCTTTCTTAACTGATTAATTAATCATACTTAACTTAATTAATCATACTTATCTGATTAATTAATCTTACTTAACTTTAATTAATCTTACTTAACTGATTAATTAATCTTACTTAGCTGATTAAGTTTAACTTATCTATTAAGGTTTCTTAACCGCTAAGTTATCTTAACTACTAAGTTTACTTAACCACTAAGTTTTCCTTAACTATTAAGTTTACTTAATCGCTAAGTATTCTAGCTTAGTAGTTCCCTGGTTACAAGTTCTAATTTCTAGCTGAAATGGAACTCGTATTAGTGAATTACTCAATTCAACTTTAACGGTAATCACGAGATCAAAACTCACAACGAAGGACAAAGTATAGCCGTATACAAGCAGCACTTAAACATCCGTTGGATCAGTTTCAATCAATCGGATATAGTACCGTGTCCGTGATTAGAGTTATTACCCTGATGACGAGCAGAGTTTCAGGTTTTAGAGTATAATACCCGAGCTATTACATTGCTATAATAGAAGCTAAAAGAAGAAAAGAATTAAGCGACTTTCAACTGAACTCGAACTCCTTATTAATAGGGCTGGAAATGGGGCGTGTCGTGGCCCGCGTAAACCTGAAGGAACATCTACACGGCCCACGAGGAAGCCTAGGTCGGCTGAGTCATCAGAGGTTTCGACACGTGTCATATCACGTGGCCTTGATCGTTATCCGGTAGTTTGCATTGCTGTCGCGGCCCGTGTAAGCTTGGCTTAACTCTTACGCGGCCCGTGAGCGAACCAAAAATCTTGTTTTTCTTGATTTCTCCAAGCACGAAGGTATTTCGGGTCCGTTTCTCACACTCGGGGTGTATTTAGGAGCGTTTAGGGTTACCTTAAGGGTCCTAGGAGAGTTGTTCCAGATGTGCGCCAAGAAAGCTTGAATTTCCTGTGGAGATACTTGCTAGCTTGGACACAGGACATCAGTTGCAACTTCTTTGAAGCGACTTCGCCATAAACACACAATTGATCTCCGTTTGCGAGAGAGAAGCGAATAATTTTATCGAAATAAACAATTTCAGCATGATTCTCCTGAAGGAAATCCATGCCTACTATGACGTCAAAACTACCTAGTTGCATCGGGATAAGATTGATCGGGAAAACGTGACTGTTGAGCTCAAGAGTACAATCACGCAGAACGGATCTAACAGTGACGGTTCTTCCAGTGGCAACTTCTACGTCGAATGTTGATGGGAGTTTAACGCGTTTACATTTCATGAGCCTTTCGAATTCGAACGATACAAAACAGTTATCAGCTCCAGTATCAAACAAATATGAAGCATACATACCATTTACGAGAAATGTACCATTAACCACGTTTTTGTCTGCCGGAGCCTAGCGGGTGTTGATGTTGAAGACTCGCCCGCGGGCTGCCTGCTGAGCAGGCTGCTGCTGCTACTGCTGTTGGTGTTTTGTTGCCCTGGCTGCTGCTGCTGTAGCTATTGCTTCACCACTCTATTTGGGCAAACATTTGCGAAGTGGTTAGGATCACCACACGCAAAGCAGGCTCTTGCGTGAGTAGCGGGAGCAGGAGCTGCTTGTTGTCCCTGAGGAGCTAGTAGAGCAGGAGCTTGAACTGGGGCTGGAGCTTTGCGAGGACCAGTACGGCAGTTAGCAGTGAAATGGACGTACAAGTTGAAGTGAACACAAAACCGGCATGCGATTCTAACCGGGTGATGATAAGTACAAGTAGGGCAGAGCGGGTGTGGACCAGTATATGCACGCTTGCCTGGCGGTGCATTGGTCACTAGCGCCGCTACTTGGCTGTTCTGGGGTTGCGGTTGAGCAGGTACAGCTTGGAGGGGAGCGGCGGTTACTGCACAGTTCTTGTTGCTGGAGTTGTTGTTCTTGTGTTTGCGGCGTGAAGACTTTGAAGCTTGCGATGCGGCGGTTTCAGCGGTTGGAGCAGCGGTAACTTGCTGAAGACTTTTGGTGGTTTTATCAAAGTAACCAGCCCTAACTTGCTTGTCATTGATCTCGACAGCGAGCAGGTAAGTCTCTTTGATAGTTGTCGTCTTGGCGGCTTGCACAAAGTCAGCAACGCAATCCGGCAAAGCACGAATGTATTTCTTGATGGTAATCTCGGGAGTGGTAACTTGGCCTGGATAAATGATACTCAGCTGCTTAAAGTGGGTAGTTAAACAAGCGTTGTCGCCACCCTCTTGCTTGATGTGCCAGAACTCGTCCTCCAGCTTCTGAAGCTCGTGGGGAGGGCATAACTCCTTCATCATGATGCCCTTCAACTCATCCCATGTAAGCCCATAGGCTGCATCATTCCCTCGCTTGTTTCTCTCGGCAGTCCACCAATCCAGAGCCCTAGACTGGAAAACGCCAGTGGCGTTAACAGTGCGAAGGTTTTCGGGACAGCCGCTTTGGTGCAGGGTGACTTTGAATCGAACCATTGAAACATGGCAGTAGGCCCGTCTTCTACGGTGAATTCTTTGGGATCGCAGGCTTTAAACTGCTTGAAGCTAAAAGTAGCTTTCGGAGAATCAGTCCTTGATTCCTCAGAGGACTTGCTAGCGTTTTCATTAAGCTCGCTGACAATTTGCGGAATGACTTTCGCCATCTACTTTGCGACTAGAGCAGCGATGCGTTGGTCCTCATGGTTTCGGTGAGCGGAGCGAGCAGTGTGAGATCCGAATGACGACATTGTCTGCAACAGACATCGTCACAGGACTCAAACACAATTTCGATTAAGTCGAGTATAGTCTATTATCTCATTCAAAGCTACTTTATATAAAGCTCAGTAACATGTCTAATCACATAGTCATGTAGGCACATAATCCACAGAAGCACGTAAGCAAAGAGACACATAAGCACGTAGTCCACGCAAGCGCAGTAGCACATAAGCACGTAGTCCACCTAAGCACAGTAGCACATAGTCTACATAAACGCATCTTCACCTATCTTACACGTATTGGCCTACATATATTACACGTATTCACCTATCTTTCACAGTGGCGTTAAGAGATCGAGTATCGCGAGTAGCGAGTACACATCGAGTATCACAGCAAGTAATATAGCGTAAGCGAGTAACATAGCATGCGATTTGTTAGTGTGTTGAGATAAATGTGCAGTGCAAGTTGTGTGTGTTTCATCAAAGCGAACAGCGAAAAGCGAGTAAATCACCAAGATCAAAACACATAAGCATAAAACCTGTAAAATTTCCTCATAAAAAACGATAAATCACAGAGTCAGCGGTGGAGAAATCCAGAATCAAAACACATAAAAAATCGAAGAGAGATTGTCTCGGCTTGATAGACGTTGACTACCCAAAGTGATTCGACTATTCTCAGGGACTTCGAGCACACGCTTTGGACTAAAATACTGCGCTCTTTCACCGGCATACGGTGAATGGCACTCATCCTTTTTGGTTATTTACGCAACTCCAGTCGTTGGAATTCATCGAGACTTTGGTGAGAGTTTTGCAAAACTAAAATAGGGGATGGAGCAAGTCATCAAGGTTCGGGTTTCACCCCTGACTTTGCGACTGTATTCCTGTTGGTGTGATAGAATCACGAGATAGATAGGGAGAATCACGTCGAAGTACGGATTTCACTCCTGATTCAATGCAAATTCTCGTGTTTATAGTGAAACTGCATGTCGAACGAGCGATTTGGTCGAGAGTTTATGGTTTTCACACCTAATCTCAACCAGATCATCTGTTTATGTGTGTTGCCAGCCTTAGGAAAGGCTGATCTTGCGTGGAACGTTAGTATGCGACGTACTCACAAGATTGTTGTGTTCAGTGAGTTCGAGCGAGAATATCAAGTAAGCTCGTACAAGACCCTTACTGGGTTTCCACAAGTAGGTCTGTTGGTGCTTAGACTATAGACTAGGTCTATTCTAAGACATCGACCCGTACTAGGTCGAGTCTTGCCTAATTCCCTATAGTTATGGCTCTGATACCAATCTGTCACACCCCAACCGATCGCGGAATCATTCGGGCGCGACACTGAGCGAAACAGATTGCCCAAGAGAAATCCATAACAGCTAAAATTACCGGATATTAAGCATTACGTCCCATACCGTAACATATCAAATAATTCAATTATTACAGACATAATATCTCAAGGCAAATAAATTGTTTTGACAACTCAAAATTTAAATTGTTTGTTTCTAGACTCTTCCTAACTTGATTCCACATAGCAAGCATCCTATCATCTCAAATACCTGCCACATACGTTAAAATAGAGGTCAATACACATGGTGTAAAGGTGGAGCATACAAGTTTAATAGTATAATAGATAGCGAAAGCGGTTTACGCATAACCAGCATGTAACATGTACAGTGTGAAGCAAGTAGGTTATCAACAATGAAATATGCATAGACGTGACTACGAGTTGTAGAATGCGCAACACATGTCACCACTGTGTCACGTGAAGAAAGGCCCTTAACAACCCCTGTCCATGACAGGTGCTGAGTCCAAACTATAGTACTATCGTTGCTAAGATGTCAGGCAACAATCACAGTGTAAACATAACATACAAGCATTCATCAAGTAACACGTATAACATGTAGTAAAGGTTAGCGTATAAAAGTGTTTGCGTTGTGTGATCGATGCAATTTGATATAAGTAACGTATGTAACACCCAAAAGTGCTTAAAGCAAAAAGGGATCGAGTATACTCACAGAGATGGTAGCGACTAAACACAATCTGTGATTGGATTGAAGGGAGCGCTAGAGTAAGCCTGATTACAGGACGATAGTGTAAGCGAAGTGCAGTGCGTTAAACGATGTGAGTGACTGAGTGACGAAGGGTCATCCGATCGGATGACCTTCTGAACGGATGGTCATCCGGGCGGATGGCCATTCGGTCGGTGGGTGATTCGTTTGGGATGGATGTGTTTGTGTATGATGTGACATTGAAGTTTTCATTGTAGCATTTTCAAAATAAAGAAGTGTTTCTACCATTCAGGTCATCCGGCCGGATGGTCATCCGGATGGATGGCCGTCCTTTCGGATGGCGGTTCGCTGAACTGATCTTCTGTATATTTTTGTAAAAATTGATAAGAGTTGAAAACCACAAGTTGTTTGATCGGATTGTCGTTCGATCAGATGGCTATCTGATCGGTCGGCAATCCGTTTGGTAACTTGTTCGTTGTGAAATCTGTGAACTTTGCTAAGTTTAGAAAGTTTTGGTGTTTGAACCGAGACGGTGTGACCACGTGTTAAACAACATAAACCCCATCAGGTTCAAGTCGTTCGATCGGATGGGAACCACCCCGCCCGATTAGTTAACTGTTCTTGATGGTACTTCATGTTCAACCTGTGAATCGGTCGTCTCCTCCGATAGAAATCCATTCTCAGTTCAACACTTTACTATAGAACGAGTAGAAGGCCTGAACGAGCTCTGATTCTATCGGTTTTGAGCTAAAGAGTGCAAAGAGTTGAAAGAAGTTTAAATCGGTTTGAGAATGTTTAGATCATGATGAGATCAGTGTTTAAACATGTTGAAATCTCTTAGATCTGAGTTGTTCTCGGTGGAATGACGTCACTCTTTGAAGTTCATAAGAACTCATGATGACATCACCCTAAAACAGCCCAAATCAGCCGATTTCATGTTGAAAAGTTAAGATTTGATGGTGGAAGTGGTGAAGAAGTGTGTGTAGATCATAGAAGTACAAGATTTGAGGTAGAAACTTACAAGAATTTCGAGAAATCGAGAGAAAAGAGGGCTGGAACGTGCTGGTCGGAGGAGGAGTTGTCACATCACATGAACAGTGATGTGACAGGTGCTACTTATAGGCAAGAGGGGAAAAGCTGCGGTGTAGAGATGGAGACGAAGGGGGGTTCGGTCGGATGGCCATCCGATCGGATGGTTATCCAGATGGATGACCATTCAATTGAACGGTCATTCGATCGGATGGGTTTAGCGAGTTGGTTTCTGACTTTTCGTTTCGTGTGTTGGGCGTTGCGATGCGTTACGAGTAAGCGATGCGATAGTATTACCCATTAATTACACAAATAACCTAATTACTAAATAACGTAAATATAATCTTTAAATCTCGAGTTCGCGATGAGATTTCGTTGTGATAGAGTTGCGATTGCGTTTGCGATTAATCACCACCAAACATACAAACATGCCCAAGTAACACGTAATGGCACACACACGTAAAACAATATCCACCTATAATTCGGGTTGCGATGCGATAGCGATGCTATTAGCGATAAGTCGATTAAACTGCGATTTATTAGCATATACTCCACATAATACAACTAAAGCAATCCAAATTTGTAACACCCCGAAAACGGGTTTGGTAATCAAACCCTGTTAATACTAAGAGACGGGTAAAATACCGTTAGTGGTAAAATTAACCTGGCGAATATTAGGAGTTAAATAAATAAAGTTGATATTAATTAAAAAGGAGGATAAATACTTTGAGAAAGCAAAGTATATAAAAGGCCCGAGATTTAACGGGACTTAAAATAAAACGGGTTGTGAACAAGATAAAGTAACTAGGAAATAAATAACCTAGTACAAGTCTTGTAATTAAGTGAAAGAACAAAATACTCAAATTAGAACCAATTGATAGTTGAGGGGCTGAAAGTGTTTAAATTAAAACTAATATTAATGAAATAAGAAAATTAAAACCCAAAAACCCATTTTGGGCGTGGGTAAAGATCGAACCAGGCAGGGAGTGGCGACCAGGGTTCTTCACACCCAAGAACTCCACAAATCTCAGAAATTGAAGGTTAAAATCAAGTCCTAAGCGAAAATCGAACATAGATTAGTGATCCCCATCACAAGGAGATCATAAGGTATGTAAAATTTGACAAGAATTCTCCACTTGAAATTCTGATGAATTTAGAAAATTAGAAATCTATTGATGCATGTTTGTTTTATGGATAGAAAAAGAATGATATAGTGTCTAGGAGTAAACCCTAGACAACGATATATGAAATCATGGCTAAATTCTGAAAATTTCATGAACACATTGAAGGTGATTCATGGGTTTTGTGAGAAAATGATGAACACTAGGATGTAGAATGCTAATCTAGTGTAAATTGATGCATAGAAACTGATTTCTGAAAATATGATGTGTAGTTCATGAACACTAGACATAGAGGTTTGATTTGTGATGTAAATCTTGGTAAAAATAACTAGTTATGAACTAGTTAGTAAATATGTGAAATTATGCATATTAGGTGTTTGTTAAAATGCCTAAATGAGAACTAAAGTATTGAATTTAGAGTGAAAACGCGTATTCGAATGATATGGCAATTACGCGTGATATGAAGTGATAAGAGTTCTAAATACTATGTTGATTTAGACTTAATGTTGTAAACCATGCGATTGAAAGTAGTTAACTTTAGATAAGTTAAGTTAACTAATCATGAAGTCGAATAGTAGCTTCGGCATAGGAAATAAGTGAGGTGGAATAGTCGTGATTTTTATGACTAATTTAACCGCCTTGTAAATGATTGACAATAGTTTGACGCGTAACAAGCTAGATGAAAGCTTGGAGGAGGGAGCGGGTCAAATAGAGCAAGTACGGAAAGAAAAGCGTGGCGTGGATGCGAGGTAAGTGTAATTTACACACTTATGTAGAATACCAGTTTATTCGATACGTTGTAAACGTGATAACGATAATATTGGAAATATGGAAATTTGTCAAGTGTCGACTAATGTAAATCAAGGTTAAAAGGATACCCATGGCGTAAGCCGAAATGGGTTGAATTTGTAAGAAAAGAGTGTAAAATAAAATGGGTATGGTTATAAAATCCGGGATGGGATGGGATGGATGTATGAATTGGAAATCAAAAACGATGTTTTTGATTAAATAGATAATGTTGGGCATATAGTCCAAACGGGTCGAATGGTGGTGATAACACCATTTGACAATATCGACTAATGTGGTTGTCAAGTCTTATGTTAACAGGACCGATTAGCAAATCGGATAATTGCGTCACCATTGATGGTGTGATAATGAAAACGAGGTATAAATCGGGTCTACTTGTTGATCTGGGCCAGGTACGCATAATTATGTTGTAGTTAAAAGTGCTATTTTGGTCGAATAATTTGAAAGAGAGTCCTTCGTCATAAAAGGACTAAAATCGACCAAAATGCCCTTGTAGGCTAAATGGAATAAACGACCCTTAAAGGTTGTTTGGAAATGAGTTTTATGACTAGGTAAATACTTAGAATAAGTATAGAAGCTGAAAGAGGTATTATATTAGCCAAATGGCACTATTTGAGTTTTTGCCGTAAAATAATGATTCGAGAGGTAAAATTTGGTTTATATTGATCACCACATTAAACCTACCTTAAATACAGTTGAGGTGGGAGATTATAGGATAAGAAATGTGGTAATCGAATGCTAGAAGCAATCGAAAGCTATTTTAGGCTCGAAAGTGCTTAAATACCCTTAACGGGTCAAAATAAGCATACGAGCGAAAATGGGTTTAAATTGTGTAATAAACCTGTGATTAGAACCTAATATGGTATATAACATTAATTTGAAGAAGTGTAGGTGATATAGGAATCAAACAAATATGTTTGTTTGATAAAATGCATAAACGGGTAAAATTCGATAAAAAGGTAACGAGTCGAAGGCTTGAAAGTCTCAAAATTTATTTATGTTGGATGTTGGATTTTAACTCCATATGATGAAGAATTAAATTATGGACGCGTAGGAAAAAGAATCGGGTAAAACGGATTAAAAACGAGAGAGTTATGCTCGTTTCCGTGAAATCGGGTTAAGCTGGGAACGTACAGCAACTGATTAAGCATCAGGCTGTGAAAACAGGGGCTTGGCGTCACGCGAAGCCCCTTGGCGTCACGCGAAGCCCCTTATTCCGGAAAAACCTTATTTTTTTTTTGTTGTTTGACCCATATAACTTGCTTAAACTTGCTATTTAACTATCAAAACTAACTTTTAAGTTGGTTTTGATCATAGGTGATTGCCAAGAATGCCCGGATGAAGATCAAGCGACGAGCAAGAACCGAACACACAAGAATAAAGCTTCCGCACATTGTTTCGTCGTCATTTTAAACGACAATTCCGTAGATACTAAATTGTATTATTTTCAAATTGTAAAAGTTTTAAGTCACCCGTATTATTCGACAGTAATTACTTATAATCTCATGTTTATTTTCGTAATTTATACGAAAACCTTTAATTAATTAGACGGGTGTTACAAGTTGGTAATCAGAGCTCAAGGTTGTTGACAAATGTGTTCGGTTCGAGGCTTGATCGCAAATCCGGTAAGTACATGTATGTTAATAGTTTAGCATGCTAAAGTGTTGTAAACAACACATAGTGCTATCGTATGATACACGTTACCCCAATTAAAATGATTGATATAGTTGATGAAAATACCCGCGTTGACGCGTATAGTAGAAAATGCCTTGTATTATAATACGGGCGATTATTGAAGTTGACGTTACTAACTTTTGTGAATGTTTTAATTGAAGGACACTCGCGTTTGAAGACGATGAGAGTCAAACGAATTGTGGATATGATGATGGAACGGTACGAGATATAACGAATTGTGGATATGATGATGGAACGGTCCGAGATATGGCAAGGAGAGCATAATTATCAAGGACCTAAATCGAGTAACGATTGCAAATAAGTAATGGCAAGAAAGCCCGTTAAGGCAAGCATTACCAGGTGCACATTTTAAATATAATTGCACAAATAGTAATATGCAACAAATATGTAGAAATTGAAAGTTGCATATGTAGATTAAAAACTTGGAAAAAAAACCCCGAATAGAAAATGTATTCGGGATATTGTTTCCAAGAGAAACAAATAGAGGCATTACTTACATAGGGCGTGATGTGAAAACTATAAAAAGGTCATGCGTGTCATGTGTTAATCGCTTACTCTGGCCAAGTAAGTAGAGGCATATGATATCATGAACTTCTTATAGCGGACACATTTACATCCGATGTAGTAAGGACGGGGTGAATGGGACAAATTAAAAAGTACCAAAATGAAACAAATGAACAAAATAGTTGATAATAATGTAAACGCACAGCCGGGTGACGGAAGCGTATTACATTAGGATAATGAGCCAGAGAGAAGGGACAAGGATTAAGGTAAATGATGATATATGTTAGTGCAGTTGTCTGTCGACTTCATCTTCGTTCGAGTCTTAGATTAGTAATGAAAGATCAAGTCACGCAGTTCGAGTTAAACAGGAAACAAAGGTGAACAAGCCAGTTCAAACGAAGTGGACAGTTCAAACGAAGTGGACATTTCAAACGAAGTGGACAGTTCAAACGAAGTGGACTATTCAAACGAACTGGAAATGCCTGTTCAAACGAACTGGAAATAGTATAAATATGTGACTTGAGTTTTTCATTTGTAACTTTTGGATTCCGGTAGCGAAACTCAGCCGAAGTGTCTCCAAGCCTTGTAAACGCGTTCTAATCAATACAAGAGACAGTTATTAGTGAATATCAAGCTGAAACAAGATCTGATTCATTGAATTCCGCCTTTGAATCAGTTTAGAGCTTTTCTGAAGACTCGTTCAGATCGATTCTCGATCCTATAAGTGGTATCAGAGCTCAGGAGGAAGAGCTCTTGCAATTTCAGCTCGATTTCATTAAGAATTCTGACTTCTACACCTTTCTGTCACATTTTTCAAAAATTTAACAAGATTTTTTGGTTAAAATGGATTGAATTTGAAGTATATTGTGCGTAACAGTAGTTTAAACAATTGGTAAAAGTTTTAGACCTTAAAACTGAGTAAAACTTAATCAATTGTATAAAAATCAATCAGTTCGTTTGAAGATTGTTACATTTCACACGAACAGAACTTTGAACTCAGATCTAGAATGATTCTGTGGACGATATTGATCGATATACACATCATTGTGATCGGAATTTAGTGTAGCATAATCCTTGAACATATCAGATCCTTAATCAGTCGAAAACGTGATCATATTTGACAAAATAACATCAGATCGTTTGAACAAATGGCGCAGATCGTTTGAGAGATTAATCACAGTTCGTATCAATTCAGACGAACTGAGTTTTGAATCTTTGTTCGCATCAGTTACCTGGTCGTTTGAGGTTGTTAGTCCGTTTGAAAATCAGCAGTTCATACGATCTCAGAGTTTAGTTCGTATCAGTTCAGACGAAGTAGGCAGTCCGTTTGAAAGTAATCAGGTCGTATGAATCAACTTAATGTGTCAGGCCATGTGTTCTTGTGATGATTAATTGTTTCAAATTGAACGGTCCAATCAAGATTAAGTAGTAATTGAAGGTGTCAGTCCTTGCATGTGATTAGTTTAAAGTTGTCGGCTGTTTTGATTGAGATAATATCATTTGCATGTGAATTTGTAGTATTTCAAAAGGAATTCACGTGAATATTGCAATTCTTTGAAAATGACGGCTACTTTAAATTGAAAGAATCAAAGTTCATAAGATTCATTGCATGTGACAGCCATTGTTGAAATTGTTTATCCAAGGTTACACGTGATCACATGTGATACAGTAGTCGAATTGTTTGACTCTTAGTTGTTTACCAATATTGTCAAAAGAACAGATCCACTAATCACCTTGAATCCTGAGTTTGAATATGATTTGATCTTGCATGTGAATCTCCAAATCCTTAGTTTGAGTGAAAGAAGGTTCAGTCCACACGAGGTGTCATTTCTAGTTTGTTTGAAGAGGTCAGATCGTCTGAAAGGTTTAGTCCGTTTGAAAAATTCAATTCATTTGGAAGGTTTAGTTCGCATAGAATCTAGTTCGTTTAGAGAACTCAGTTCGTTTAGACCTTAGTTCGCTTGAAAGTTCGCATCAAATTCAGTTCGTTTGAAGCCTAGTTCGTTTCAAGAATCCAGTTCGTTTAGAGACTTCATTTCGTTTGGGTTTCTAGTTTGTTTGAACAATCTGATTTTGTGAACTTTTGACACCGAAACATGGATAAAGAGTTTTATAGACTTTTTGGTATTGATTTCAGTGTCTTTATTAATGGACAAGTTGCTCCTGTTATTGTTGCCGAAACTTCCGGTATTGAAACTGAAACAGAAATTTTTCAAAAGGATGAAGAAAAAGCGCCTATTTTTTATCACTCGTCTGATGAAGAGAGTGACAACGATGAAGAGGGAATACAAAAGCTTGAAGATTTTCAAAATAAAATTTCATCTGATAAGAATAATGGTTGTTTTGCAGGTCAAGTGAAAGAGACTGAAGAGACGAAAGTTGAGAAAGATGAAAAAACAACAACAGCTGAAGAGCAAATCAAGATTGAACAAATTCCAGATGTCAAGATTGAGAAAGAAGAATCTGAAAAATCTGTTTCTGTGAATCCTGAACCAGTGTTAAAGAAAGAGGTTGTAGAAGACGCACTTATCTTTGATCATTCATCAGAAGAAGAGAGTAAGGATGAAAGTGTTCATGAGGAAAAGGAACAGGTTGAAAATATCTCATCTTTAAAGGTTGAGAAAAAAGTTGATGATAAACATAGTCTTGTTTTGCTGAAAAATTGTGAGATGTTGACATTTGTAAATGACAAACTCTTGAAGGATGTTGAGAGTTTGTCATTAGAAAACAAAAATCTAAAAAAATCAGAAAATGTTTTGAAAAATCAAATTCACAATTTGGAAAAAGAAAAAGATTTTGAAAATGAAAAAGCAAAAATTGAGAAAGATTTTCAAAGTCAAATAAAAATTTTAGAAGATGAGAGAGATTTGTTTGGTAAAAACAATCTTGAAAAACAAATTGCAATCAATTCTCATCTTGAAAAGATTATTCGACTTGAAAAGGAAGCAGAATGTGCTCAAAAGAAAATCAAAGAGTTAGAAGGTAAAATCAGGGAATGGGAAGAAAAGTTGAAGGTTTTTGTGAATACTTCAGCTATTCCCTGCCAAAAACCTGTTAATTCAGTTCCAATAAGTGACAATGTCACAAACTATGATAAAGTCATAGTTGAAGATTGCGATGAAAAATCTGATGATGTAAATGAAAAAATTGAAAAAAAGAATTTGTTTTTGAAATTAAAAGAAAAATTTCAAGAAACGGTTTCACAATCAACTGAAAAGGGAGAATGCTCTAAGCAAAAACCTTTGAAGAAGAAAGTGGAACAAAAACAAAAAGAGAAAAGTTTGAAAAATGTTCAAAAAGAAAAGAAAAGTTCATCAGATCAATCATCCAATCGCAATCAAAAATTACAAAAAGTAAAAATTCAAAATTCAAAATTTGTTGGTAATAAGTGGTGCAGGTCGGACCACAGAGCTCAAAAGCCAAATCCAGGAAACAAGAGGAGGAAAGATTATCACCAAGCCAAACAGTGCTATGATCTGAATGTTTGGACTGAAAATGGTGATTGGTACGATAACAGAGTGTGTTACAGATGCGGCTATCAAGGATACATTGCTGTTAACTGCCAGAGTTGGAGGTTTGAATCAAGAAGATGCTATAACCGCCAAATCAGAGGACATATTGCTAGAGATTGCCCAATGAGATCAAAGGGAAGATCGAGGGCTGAATCTCAGAAAGTGGCAAAGAAACCAGTCAATGTCAAGCCCAAAGAACAGAAAGTGGAAGAAAAGAAAGTAAAGCTTTCATAGGGGCAGAAAGACAGACTGAGGAAGAAGAGGAAAAAAGCGAGAGAGTATCTCGAAAGGATTTTGTCCTCGGATACAACTGGTAAAACTGATAAAAGTTCTGATAAATCGTCTTGCTCGCCAAAGACTGACAAATCAAGCAAAACGAATTCATCAGATACAAATCTGAGGACAGAGGAGAGAGTAAAGAAAGAGAGAAAGATGAAAAAGAAAGTTGCTGGCGATGAATCTGTTTCTGTGGAAACAAAGGAGCCACATGTCGGCGATGAATTTGGCTCTTCAAAGTCAGACAAGCCACATTCAGGCAATGATTCTGGTATGTTAAAACCAGAGGAGCCATTTGTTGAGGTAAAAGTTGAGAATTCTGGTTTAACAATTGATGATGCAAATTTTCCACCATTGTTGAACAAGAATTCAAAATCACCCAAGGACAGTCAGGCTTGGGTGAAACTGTTTAAATAGAAAAACCTGACTTGCCGGAGCTCCCAGGTTTGTAAGCGTGGAGCAGGAATCAGCATCTATCTTTCTTAGTTGGATTTTTCGTACAAGTGGTAAATCAGGGACATTAATTTGTACTTGATTTTCTACAAGTGGTTGAAGACAATATGATGAACCACATCCCCAACTTTACAAGTGGTAAAAACAAACTTATTTTCCGGAAAAATCATTTTGATTAAAACAAACTTAAGTGTTTTGAAATCTTAATGAGAAAATGGTTTGTTGTGAGGGGGAGTTCTGATTGTTTATGCCAAGTGAATGGCGAATTGAGGTGATTCGATATTGGTTGTCATTTTATTGTACAGTTTGTTTTCAAATTTCCTAAAATGTGTTTGCATTTTAGGGGGAGTAAGAATTTTTAGAAAATCCAAAAACATTTGAAAATTTGAAAAAGTCAAAAACATGATAAAATTAAAAATGAGTTTTTGTTGTATAAAAGAGGAAATGATAGTACATCAGTGGACGATCACAACATGCTAAAGAATTGGAAAGTTAAAAGTGATAAACGGTCTCACTGATGATGTGTCAGTAGGTTTTTACACATTTAGTAGACTGTGACGAGATATAAACCTAAATTTCAAACTTGCTTATATCGTGGGGAACATCTCTCGGATATATGGGTAACCCCCGAAATCTTGTTTGAAAGGTCTCATATTCTGATATACTAGGTTTTTATACTCAATGATGTCTGGGGTATTATTCCGGGACTTCTGCTGAACGGTAGTTCTGACCTAGTCCTCGAATAATACTTTACGCAAATGCTTGAAACATAGCATCACCCTCAGCATATATGATAAGACAATAAAATTGCTTAGCAATGCTGTTGTAAAAAAGATCCTCTAAAGGGGACACACCCACAAGTTGAGTCATGATCTCTCTGCTGAACGGTAGTTCTGACCTGAGCTCTCATGATTCTTCATAATTTATTAACCCCTACAGATATCATTTGTGTTATAATTACCTGTAAGACTGAATATTGGGATCTGGATACGGGAGTATATTCTGAGGTGGGAAACGCGATTGAGTTTAAGTGCTTAAGACATTAATATTGTATCTCGGATCAGTTAAACTTTGTGTGAAAATTTAAGTGGTCCAGTATACTGACAATCTAAGTGAATCGTTTAGAACTTAAAATGAAATGAAGCTTAACGGTGTTGGTGATTTGTCTCAGAAACTGATATGATCCTCTTACACAAACTCACAAAAATATTGTATGTAAATATTTTTCTTTACTGCATTTCTTTCTATTCAAAAATCCAAAAAGATTTTCAGTGTGTTTTAGCATAAATTTTGAAAAATCCAAAAATATTTTCGACAACTGATGTTGATAAGCTGATTTTCGAAATTTCAAGTGCTAAACATGATGGACAGGGTTGGGTTTGAGTGCTGAATTGAAAAATTTTGAATTAAGAAAAAAGTTCAGATTAGTTAATCAGGGTCATTAATTTGAACTTGGTGTAACTATTTCTAGTAAGTTTTTCTTATTGATTTAAGTAAAAACTTATGTTTTGGTGAGAAGTGTGCAGGAGATGTGCTGAACAAGAGTTAAGGCCAGGATTTGATCTCAAGGTGATAACTAATTCCAGATGGCGATCCCATCATGATGAGAGGGGGAGTCTGACGAGGTTAGAGCCAAAGAGAAGATCCTGGTCCATGCTAAGAAAAAAAAGGAGATCGGTCAAGATTGAAGAGTCGTCATGTTGAAGACTCTCACTGAAGATTCCGTCAACATTCAAGGGGGAGTCTGTTAGTGCAGTTGTCTGTCGACTTCATCTTCGTTCGAGTCTTAGATTAGTAATGAAAGATCAAGTCATGCAGTTCGAGTTAAACAGGAAACAAAGGTGAACAAGCCAGTTTAAACGAAGTGGACAGTTCAAACGAAGTGGACAGTTCAAACGAAGTGGACTGTTCAAACGAACTGGAAATGCCTGTTCAAACGAACTGGAAATAGTATAAATATGTGACTTGAGTTTTTCATTTGTAACTTTTGGATTCCGGTAGCGAAACTCTGCCGAAGTGTCTCCAAGCCTTGTAAATGCGTTCTAATCAATACAAGAGACAGTTATTAGTGAATATCAAGCTGAAACTAGATCTGATTCATTGAATTCCGCCTTTGAATCAGTTTAGAGCTTTTCTGAAGACTCGTTCAGATCGATTCTCGATCCTACAATATAAATGAATGATCAAAAAAAAATTCACGAAAATAAGTCATCTTGGACGAAAGGGCCATGGTGAACAAAATGGGCAAGTAAAACCAAAGTATAAATGATCCGCCGGGTCATAAAAAAAAACAAAGGTGTTGCCTACGTGAAAAGGATAATCAAGGTTGTTAACTTTAGTCGTAGTAAAGCAAGGATAATGATGATAATCGTCACTCATAATTAATGAGGCCGCCAATGGTGGTCACGTAAAGAATAAAAGACATGGTCGAATAAAAGCGACGGATTTCGCTAAGATGACCAAGTAAATCGAAACAAAGTCTTAATGCATACCAGAAGGGGGTGCAATGATAACGATTTCGGTAAAACACCCGGTTGATGGGTAAGGAATTAAACGCATGCGTAGACTGAGAAACAGGAACGCGAAATAGAAAGTCAAAAGACTCGGAATATGAGTCATGACTAAAATAATGACAAGACTTTTTGCAAACATAAATTTTAGTAATTACGTTCAACCATTTCAAAGTTGGACGGGTCAAATAAAGGATGAAGTTTGACATTCATAAGTGATGAAAATTCACCCAAAATGAGTCAATTAAGGAATAACGCTTAATATAATAGGAAAACGCAAACCGGTGAAACCGGAAAGCTAAAAACAATAAGATAGAAGGACCCGGGTAATGGGTCGTAAAGAAGTGTAGGTGAGAACCGGGTAACGGTAAGTGTAGGGCAAACCGATGTATAATTGACATTAGAAGTCAAGAAGTCGGAAAGATAATTCGAAAGAAAACAATGTAGCCTTAGACTACGGTCAAGGTCAAATGAAATCTAAAAAGTAAAGGTGAATAATTCTATATATAAAAAGGGGTGCCTTAACGCCATATGCGTATATAAACGTATACACATTTGAATAAAGACTCAAATAAAGATGATCTATGGGATCATCATAACCTACGAGATATTAATTAGTGTAATGGTCTACGAGGCCAGAATGACCCACGGGTCATAAATAGAAGCAAAGGGATCATAAGGGCCTCACCTTAAAGAGGTGAAAGCTTAAGGAAATAGCCTACGAGGTTGAGTGAAGGAACCTACGGGTCAACAGTGTAAGGCGAGGGAACTTGTTATGATTCCCCGCATAAAACAAAGACTGTAAAATAACAAGTTTTGGACTGACAGTATCCCGGTATGGATAATTGATAAAAGTTAAAGAGAAGATGCTAAACTAAAACTTCATATTTAATAAGAAATAACGTTTTTACAAATATAAATTCTAATAGGAATTTAAATAGTAAGCATAAAAGATATAAGTCTTGACACTGATAGGCGCAAGCCGATATATTCGAAAAGAGATATTTTCAAAAAATGAAAGGTCGATATAAATTAAACATGATGTGACACGATCACGGTCAAGAAATGCAATGTGAAGTAGAATCACATTATAACCAAGCGAGCGGTAAAAAGTAACTGGACTAATAAGTCTAGTTAGTGAGACCAGTTAAGGTCATTTAAATAAATTTGGTCGCTTGTAAGCGGTGGATTCGGTATAACTAAACTGAATAAATGAAATTGAAAACAAAGGAAATGGTTGCTAAAAGTGAAAGATTTCACTGAAGACCTTTAAACGGGTCAAGGTAGCGGATTCACAAAGAGTTCGATAATATATAAAAGCGATGGATATCGCTAAGTTGACTAAACTAGTAGAAATAACGAAATTACGTTATTTCAAGATACATTATGTCGTATGAGGTACGTAGATGTTTTGTAACCAAAAAGATAGTACAATAATTTTTCTGGTAATACTAACAATCGGTTAAAATATGAGCAATGCTCAATTGATTATCGAGAGCAAATGCATGGAGTTAAACTCGATAAATTATGTAAGAAAAGGTTTCGAGGATGAAACCTCTTTAAGGGGGGTACACTTGTAACACCCCGAAAACGGGTTTGGTAATCAAACCCTGTTAATACTAAGAGACGGGTAAAATACCGTTAGTGGTAAAATGAACCCGGCGAATATTAGGAGTTAAATAAATAAAGTTGATATTAATTAAAAAGGAGGATAAATACTTTGAGAAAGCAAAGTATATAAAAGGCCCGAGATTTAACGGGACTTAAAATAAAACGGGTTGTGAACAAGATAAAGTAACTAGGAAATAAATAACCTAGTACAAGTCTTGTAATTAAGTGAAAGAACAAAATACTCAAATTAGAACCAATTGATAGTTGAGGGGCTGAAAGTGTTTAAATTAAAACTAATATTAATGGAATTAGAAAATTAAAACCCAAAAACCCATTTTGGGCGTGGGTAAAGATCGAACCAGGCAGGGAGTGGCGACCAGGGTTCTTCACACCCAAGAACTCCTCAAATCTCAGAAATTGAAGGTAAAATCAAGTCCTAAGCGAAAATCGAACATAGATTAGTGATCCCCATCACAAGGAGATCATAAGGTATGTAAAATTTGACAAGAATTCTCCACTTGAAATTCTCATGAATTTAGAAAATTAGAAATCTGTTGATGCATGTTTGTTTTATGGATAGAAAAAGAATGATATAGTGTCTAGGAGTAAACCCTAGACAACGATATATGAAATCATGGCTAAATTCTGAAAATTTCATGAACACATTGAAGGTGATTCATGGGTTTTGTGAGAAAATGATGAACACTAGGATGTAGAATGCTAATCTAGTGTAAATTGATGCATAGAAACTGATTTCTGAAAATATGATGTGTAGTTCATGAACACTAGACATAGAGGTTTGATTTGTGATGTAAATCTTGGTAAAAATAACTATTTATGAACTAGTTAGTAAATATGTGAAATTATGCACATTAGGTGTTTGTTAAAATGCCTAAATGAGAACTAAAGTATTGAATTTAGAGTGAAAACGCGTATTCGAATGATATGGCAATTACGCGTGATATGAAGTGATAAGAGTTCTAAATACTATGTTGATTTAGACTTAATGTTGTAAACCATGCGATTGAAAGTAGTTAACTTTAGATAAGTTAAGTTAACTAATCATGAAGTCGAATAGTAGCTTCGGCATAGGAAATAAGTGAGGTGGAATAGTCGTGATTTTTATGACTAATTTAACCGCCTTGTAAATGATTGACAATAGTTTGACGCGTAACAAGCTAGATGAAAGCTTGGAGGAGGGAGCGGGTCAAACAGAGCAAGTACGGAAAGAAAAGCGTGGCGTGGATGCGAGGTAAGTGTAATTTACACACTTATGTAGAATACCAGTTTATTCGATACGTTGTAAACGTGATAACGATAATATTGGAAATATGGAAATTTGTCAAGTGTCGACTAATGTAAATCAAGGTTAAAAGGATACCCATGGCGTAAGCCAAAATGGGTTGAATTTGTAAGAAAAGAGTGTAAAAGAAAATGGGTATGGTTATAAAATCCGGGATGGGATAGATGTATGAATTGGAAATCAAAAACGATGTTTTTGATTAAATAGATAATGTTGGGCATATAGTCCAAACGGGTCGAATGGTGGTGATAACACCATTTGACAATATCGACTAATGTGGTTGTCAAGTCTTATGTTAACAGGACCGATTAGCAAATCGGATAATTGCGTCACCATTGATGGTGTGATAATGAAAACGAGGTATAAATCGGGTCTACTTGTTGATCCGGGCCAGGTACGCATAATTATGTTGTAGTTAAAATTGCTATTTTGGTCGAATAATTTGAGAGAGAGTCCTTCGTCATAAAAGGACTAAAATTGACCAAAACGCCCTTGTAGGCTAAATGGAACAAACGACCCTTAAAATTTTGTTTGGAAATGAGTTTTATGACTAGGTAAATACTTAGAATAAGTATAGAAGCTGAAAGAGGTATTATATTAGCCAAATGGCACTATTTAAGTTTTTGCCGTAAAATAATGATTCGAGAGGTAAAATTTGGTTTATATTGATCACCACATTAAACCTACCTTAAATACAGTTGAGGTGGGAGATTATAGGATAAGAAATGTGGTAATCGAATGCTAGAAGCAATCGAAAGCTATTTTAGGCTCGAAAGTGCTTAAATACCCTTAACGCGTCAAAATAAGCATACGAGCGAAAATGGGTTTAAATTGTGTAATAAACCTATGATTAGAACCTAATATGGTATATAACATTAATTTGAAGAACTGTAGGTGATATAGGAATCAAACAAATATGTTGGTTTGATAAAATGCATAAACAGGTAAAATTCGATAAAAAGGTAACGAGTCGAAGGCTTGATAGTCTCAAAATTTATTTATGTTGGATGTTGTATTTTAACTCCATATGATGAAGAATTAAATTACGGTCGCGTAGGAAAAAGAATCGGGTAAAACGGATTAAAAACGAGAGAGTTATGCTCGTTTCCGTGAAATCGGGTTAAGCTGGGAACGTACAGCAACTGATTAAGCATCAGGCTGTGAAAACAGGGGCTTGGCGTCACGCGAAGCCCCTTGGCGTCACACGAAGCCCCTTATTCTGGAAAAACTTATTTTTTTTTGTTGTTTGACCCATATAACTTGCTTAAACTTGCTATTTAACTATCAAAACTAACTTTTAAGTTGGTTTTGATCATAGGTGATTGCCAAGAATGCCCGGATGAAGATCAAGCGACGAGCAAGAACCAAACACACAAGAATAAAGCTTCCGCACGTTGTTTTGTCATCATTTTAAACGACAATTCCGTAGAAACTAAATTGTATTACTTTCAAATTGTAAAAGTTTTAAGTCACCCGTATTATTCGACAGTAATTACTTATAATCTCATGTTTATTTTCGTAAATTATACGAAAACCTTTAATTAATTAGACGGGTGTTACAAAATTAGAGTATAGATTACAAGCAAGGAGTGACAGATCGCAATTAGCAATCTTTTCTTCCTTTGAATTTGACTTTGACTTGTACTCTGACTTCAAAAACGCAGGTTGTTACAGTATGTAACACCCAAAAGAGCGTTAAGCAAAAAGGGATCGAGTATACTCACAGTTCGGGTTTAGTAAATAAACATAAGCTTGGATTGAAGGGAGCGCATAAGAGTTAGCCTGATCATAGAATGATAGTGTAAGCGTTGAACAATGCGTTAAACAGTGCGCCGGAGAGATGTGTGACGAACAGTGATCCGGTCGGACGACCGTCCGGATGGATGGTCATCCGGACGGATGACCATCCGGTCGAAGGGTTGTTCGTTTGGGAAGGACGTGTTTGTGTAATGTTTGAACTGTGAAGTTTTCGTTGTAGCATTTTGAAAAGTTTGAAACATCTCTACATATCTGGTCATCCGGTCGGACGGTCACCCGGACGGATGGCCTTTCGCTCGGATGGTGATCCGAGTGGAACTGATATTCTTTGAAGTTTGGAAAATTGTTTAAGTGTTTAAAATCACAAGTCACTTGGTCAAATAGCCGTTCGATCGGATGACTAACCGATCGGATAGCTGTTCCATTGAGCAACTGTTTCGGGTTGAAAACTTTGTAAAATCAGTTAAGTTAAAGGTTTCGGTTTCACTGAGACGGTATGACGACGTGTTAAACAAAGGAAACCACATCAAGTTCAACTCATTCGATCGGACAGGAATCACCCCGTTCGACCAGACTCGGCTGTTCTTGACGGAGTTTCATGTTTAACCCGTGAATCGATCGTCCATTCAATAGAAATCTGTTCTCAGTCTGCTTCTCCACTAGAGAATGAGTAGAGAGCCCGAACGAGCCCAGATTCTAACGGTTTTTAGTGAAAAATGAAATATGTTGAAGAAAAGTTTGAAACACTTCGATTATGCTCAGATTTAGTTGAAATCAGCGTAAAAACGTGTGGAAATCCTTTAGATCCGAACCGTTCTTGATGAGATGAGGTCATACTTCAACGTTCAAAAGAACTCCATGATGAGGTCACCTTAGAAAAGCTCAATTTTGAAGATTTCATGGTGAAAAGTTGTGATTTGTTGGAGAAGATGTGGTGAAAGGGTGTAGTGATGAAGAAAGTACAAGATTTAGAGTGAAAACTTACAAGAATTGCGAGGAATCGAGAGAAAAGTGCTTGGGAGCATGCTGGTCGGAGGGAGCAGTCACATCATTGAACAGTGATGTGACAAGAGGGGTATTTATAGTGTGAGAGGAGAAAAGGCGGTGGAGTTAAACGGGTCGGATGGCCTTTCGATCGGATGGCCATCCGATCGGATGGGCATCCGGTCGAATGTCCATTCGATCGAATGGTCTTCCGGTCGGACGACGCGTGCAAGTTAGTTTTTCGACTTTCGTTTCGTGCGTTGAGCGTTGCGAGTAAGCGATGCGATAGTATTACACATTAGTTACATAAATAACATAACCAACCTAACAATCATAAGAGTAACTTGTAATTCGGGTTGCGATGCGATGCGATAGAGTTGCGATTGTGTTTGCGTTTGCGAATAACATCCCACAATATATAAGCACACACAAGTAAAGCACATAATAACATACATACGTAAAACAATATCCATAACCTGCGATTTGAATTGTGATGTGGTAGCGATGTGACAGCGTTTAGTAGGTTAGCGTTTAATTACGTTTATCGCATTGTTACTTCACATATTAACAAATCGTATATCAAAATAGCATAATTCTCATACATCGATTATCGAGGTTGCGAGTACAATCAATAATTAAGTAAGGAATGACAGATCTGAACGTAAACTTGTCTTTGACCTTGACTTTGACTTTGACTTCGGAAAGTCGGGTTGTTACAAATTACACTTTTACCCCCGGTTCAAAATTACAGTATTGTCATCGTTTTAGTTTTTAGCAAAACTATAGAAGTGTTTGTTTTAATTGGTTGACTCGATTTAATTTCTTTTCGTGTCAAGCAGCTGCCTAACAATCGCTCATTAGCCTTGGCAAATTACAGTTTTGCCTTGAGCTTAAAATTACGGTCATGCCATCATTTTAGTTTTTTTTTTTTTTTACCAAAACTATGATAGTATTTTTTTTAATTGGTTGAGAAATATTCAACATACCACCCCGCAACATGCACGAAGCATCAACTATTCATTAAACAAATTCAAACCGGATGTAAATAAGTTATCCTTTCTAGAGCGACCTAAAAGGTCGAATCGATTGTATAAAGCTATTTTAGTAAACAAGTCTTTTATTTATGTTTATTTTTATTTATCATGTTAGCAATTGTAAACAAGCTTTTATTTATGTTTATTTTTATTTAATATACTAAATATATATTTTCTGTTGGACTACGTGCAACGTTATTGTACAAGATAATCTTAGCATACAAAACGTATAAGACAGGCTGAGTCATCGATTTGCAAGATCAATAGTTGAGATTAAGTTGCCCCCAAATTTGTAATTAACGTAACTAGAAACAAGGGAAACAGGTGGAGTAAAATGCAAAACAAGAAAATCCAATATTGCTGACTCGTAAACCCACTTATCTCATGATTTTTAAATAGCTAAAACTTTTTCATAAGAAAATATTTTTTAAAAGCATTTCATTCTCTTCAATTTGAATCGAGTATTGTTATAGTAATTCCTAATGTTTATTTTTTTATTTATTTTACAAGCAATAAGGTTACATGATTTTGTACGTGATTATGTTCTAGTACGTAATTATATACTTGAACATAATCAATGAATACCTAAATCACGTACCGTATATTCAATGTGTGTCTAAATCTAGAATCACGTACCATCTATGCAAGCAAATGCTCAATGTAACAATACATTTATAATCATGTAACGACTTATATTACAGATCTAATAACGTAATAGCATAAAAACAATTAAGTTCTCATTACAGTTAATGTATAATCACGTAATAAGCATAACTTTAGTAAAAAAACATTATACGATAAATTTTTTTATAGTAACGTAATTATTTATTGATATATAATCACGTGACATTACACCTGTTACATATGGTACGTGATTATTGATGTGGGGTCACATTGAGCATTTGTTACTGCTTACACATATGGTACGCAATTACGTACCGGAACATAATAACGTAACTTTACACAATCACGTAACTTTATTGCTTGTAAAATATTTTTTTAAACTTAAGAAAACTATAACAATAGTCTACTCAAATTAAAGAGAATGAAATGCTCGTTAATACGGTGTATTTTTTATTTATTTTGTTTTTTTTTTTTTGAAATATTATCATGTGAAAAAATTTGTAATCGTTTGAAAAATGGGGGTGAAGCAGGTCACGTGAGAAAAGACCATAAAACCATTCTTCCCTTAAATTAAAATGGACACGCGTCACCTTCAGGTTGTCTTCTACACTTCGCACGTTAAGATTGTCTTGTACATAATCTATTCCAATTAGACTATATTGTTATCAAGGTTTATTAGTGTAAGCGCTTTATCAACAATCAACTCAATATCTTAAAATTAGCCTAGACTATCTACCATCATCGTTGGGTCGCATACACAATTACCAAATCAGTCGTTGATTAAGTAAAACCCTAGACAAGGCGGCATGCTTCCTCCGTTGTAGCCGCCGCCCTTTCCTTCGATCTTTCGTTTCCTATTCACTTTTGTATTTCCCATTTTAAATAAAGTTCCAGTTTCAAACTAATGGTTTATAAATCAGCCAGAATCCCTTTTCGACTCTAAACCATTAATTCTAATATTATTAGTGAGCAATAATGGAATAATTCTATCATAGAGATAAGGGACATAATTCATATGGATATATTAAATCTCGCTTGGGATGCTTTAATGATAGTCTTTACATTTTCCCTTTCACTAATAGTATTGGAAAGAAGTGGACTTTAGAAGCACTCCTAATTTAATGAGGAATGAAACAATATCATTTGTTTTATAAATCGTTCCGCAACACATTTTTTATTTGAATTGAAATCACTTTCATATCTAAATATTGTCATTTTCAGATTTCATTGATTTCTAGTGGAGAAATGTATTCTATAACACTAAAACAATTATTTCAGATTCATCGGAATAAAAAGATATATCAAATGAACTAGAATTGGGTTATTAAGCTTCAACCCAAAAACCTTTCTGGACTAAAAGCTTTCCCGGCTTAATAATAAAAAGATTGCTATGATTAGTAAAAAAGATGTTTGCATTTCATGATCAAGTCAAATACAATTGATATCGGATAACTAAACATTATTTTGTGTATCACTTAAACAATTATTTCACGATTTTTTTTTTATTTTTTAAACAAATTACATATATTGTTCAAAACAAAATGAGATACTTTTAGTTTCTTTTTTCTTTGAACCTCGGGATATCTTTTAGCGACAAATGTTACCCTTACTCTATTACATCAATACTCTAGGTTTGAACCTGTGACTGTTGGACCCAGTTCGTCCTTAAAACAACTTCTTTTCACGTAATATGGCAAGTGATTTCAGTAGATGTGAAAAAGATGTGCGGAAATGGAAATCAGACTTTCAAGAAACAAGACCTACATAATTATCAAGTTTATATCACTTTGAAAAAAAAGGTTTACAAGGTGATTGTAAGATTATTATCTAGTACAAACGAATCTTGAATTCTGTGGGTGAGAAGGGCAATGGAGTTCATGTATGTATGAATGCAAAGCTTTAAACTCACTTTGCTTCTCCTGGTTGAGCCTTCTATTTATAGAAGGCTGGGTGCATGAATAAACAATAGTTTATTCATGCAATAATTCCTGCGAAAAGTGCCCAATTGACATATTCATTGAATCCAACGTTCAAGTTGTCTTTTTCATCATGATATCAATTAATGTCAACTTGCTTCGGTAAGTGTGGCAGGACAGAGCCAATTTCAGAAAAGTGGGATATTTCATCAGAATTCTGATAAACCACTTCATCAGAAATTCTGATGAACAAATCATCAGAAAAATCCTGATGATCAGAATCGTCAGAAACTGGTGATCAGATCCATCAGAAGTGACCTTTTCTGATAATCCAATTCTGCTCTTGATCAACTTGTGATTCTTTGAAGTAGATGCTATGCATTCCAGTTGTGCCATCTGATCTTCTTTTTCTAGTTCGTGATCTTCAGGACTGTGATCTTAGATCCAGTTGATTGTGATTTTCTTCAATACTTACAAATAAAGTTTCCTAACAATTTCCCCCTAAGTATTGTAAGAAAATGAACTATCCTTATATCTAACATAAACTACTTTCTTTTGAAAGAGAAATTTAAAAACAACTAAGTTCAGAAACATAGAACATAGTCAAACCAACCATAAATCAGACATTAATAAACAATTGTTCAAAAATAGGAATTTTAATCTCATTAAATCATTAATTGATCTTCACTCCACCTCTGTATTTGTCTCCAGGTTTCAGCCTTTTCTTGTGGTCAATTGCCTTTTGAGTTTCTTTGTACATTTATTTATACCATCCTCTTGCTTCCATCCAATTTTCAATGCACTCTTCAATTGTTTTTTCTCAGCTTTTCATTGTTCTTTCCCTTCTTTTTGAGCTGCTCTTGTTTTTCATTTATGCAGTTCCTTATATATTTTAGTGTTTGATTTGAATACCTGCATATTTCACTGATTCTGAACAGAGCTTTCTCTTCATTAGCATCTTTGAAGACTACACACATTTCTGGTTGATCAAAGATTGCTCCGGTTCTTACTGGTTTAGAAGTGATTTCAGCTGGAATTGAAGTGTTCGGAGGAGGTATTAGCACTTTGTTGCTGTACTCAAAATTGATACATAGATCAAAGTCTGCCAGTGCTGCCCTTTTGTATAACTTTGCTCCTGCACTTTTGAGACTTTCAAGGGCTCTTCTGATTATAACTGAATTACCTTTCATTTCATCAATGATATTCTTCATTTTGACTATACCCAATGGGTGAATATCATCAGCCAGATTTGCATCAGTAACCTTTTGTTCACTGTTATCTTTTCTGATCAAGGTATACTTGTTTTGTGCTTCAGTACCTAAGATGCCTCCTCCAGTGGTCATAGTATCAATTCTTTCAATTGATACTATTGGATTAGTCATCTTCTTGTGTAGAATTACCCAACCTCCACTGTTTCTGTTTTCAACAATACCTTTACTCAATGGAGAGAGAGGTCTCTTTGGGTTGTCTTATGGACCTTTCCAATAGTAATTCTTTAGATGTTCTCCAGGGTACATAATAGTGTGTAAATCACCTTTTATCACATCCATTTCTTTGATGTTCCCTTCTGAATCTTCTATCATTTCTTTTCTTAGCCTTTTTAAGGAAGTCACTTCATGTTCCATTCTTCTCTTTTCTTTTGTATCCATCATTATGCTTAACTCTGTTTCTCCTGTGATGGTTGTAGAAGATGGTTGTACTGGAACATGGTCTTTCTGTTGTACCCTTGATGTGTCTGGCTTTGGGACATATGGTGGAGGACCCATGAGTAGCTTTTGTTTATCTGGAGGTGGACCTATGGGTTGCTTCTGTTTTTTAGTTGTTGAAGTTTCTGTTTGTTTGGTTTGACCTTGTTGAATGGTTTCTAATTGTTGTTGAGGAGTTTCTGATCTCCTTGCTTGTCTTTCTTGTGGAATTGGGGCTTTCAGTTCATGAAGATCAACATTTGCTAGTTTGGCAACATTATACTCCAATCTCTTTACTAACAGATGAACATTAGTAAGAGCTTGAGTATTTGTTTCTTCTTGTTTCTTCATCTTCTGAAACTCCTTATTTTCTTGATTTCTTTGTGCAGCTAATTCCATCAACAGTTTCTTAAAAGCCTCAGCCATGCTGCTGTTGTTGGCTCTAAGGAACTGTATTTCTTCAAGAAGCTTCCCTGAACTTGAGCTTTCTCCTGCTGTTGCAACCTCAGCCATTTTTTTCTTGATATCATGCAGTTCCTTGAGAGCTTTCTCAATTTCTGATGAGCTTTCTTTGTTTTCTAATGACTTTTGCAATTTGTTAAGGGCTGCAGCATTGTCTTCTGTTTGCTTCTGCACAACTTTGACAGTTTCTGACAAAACCTTGATATCTGACTTTTTATTTCTGATTTCTTCTAGTATCAGATCAAGTTTTTCTTCTGTTGCTGTTTTCACAGTAGTAGTTGTGTCTTCAAGTTCTTTGTGAAGTTGTTTAGGGGACATAGATTGATGTCCTTGGGAGATAGGAGAAACAACTAATGTTTCCCTTCTAACACCAGCAGAAAACACATTCTCTGCTGTTCTGAGGTTAAGAGGATTTGAAGATTCCAAATTACCTATATCCTCACCAGAAAATTGAAACACATTCAAGTTCTGGATTTCCTCATATCCTTGAACCTTTTCAGGTTCTCCATGAGTTGTTGAGAAACTCTTAGTTTTTTCATCCAGGTTTCCTTGATCAGCAGGCTGATCTCCACCTGTTGCCACCACATTTTCCTCCTCAGAATCTGATTCAAAAAATGGGTCTTTGATTTTACTCACATCTTGTTTTGAAGAAATAGTATCTCTAAGTAAGATTTCATGTTTTCCTTGAATTGATTCATCAGAATCATTCTCAGAATCATAAAATATGTTTATTTTAGACTGTTGTGCACCTGTTTCTCCTATGTGTGAGTCTTCAGCAAGATGTGTTTCAGCCACAGGACTCATATTTACATCTTCATCAGCTGGATGAGGATTAGATTCACCCTGCTGTTCCATTCTTGGTGTGCTTGACTCCTGTGCATCATGCTCCATAGGGGACACATGTTCAAAAACTCCTTTGTTCTCTAACTTTTTGTTCAACATCTTTAGGTATTCTGCTCTGTATTGTGATTCTTCTAGTATCAGATTCATCATTTTTTCTGACAGAACAGGTATATCATTATCTGACTTCCAAGACCCTACAGCAGTCCAAGGTCTCATAATTTCTGTCTTCCACATATTTTCTGATGCTGGAATTTCTATGTTTCTTTTCAAAAAATCATCAGAAATTATGATTGATAGAAATCTTGGAAAGGGTAGATGTGAATCTATTCTTCCAACTTTAGTCATGTGACAACTCGTAATTTAGAACCCTTTATTGTATCTCGATGTAACATGCTTGAACGTTATGTGTTTGTATATTAGCAAATGAAAGTTAGTGATTATCTTAATATGCTATGTGTTATTAATGTGTACGTATAAAGAATAGTTTATACAAGTGTGTATGTAGTGAACCGGAACCAAAACACAAGAACCAAACTCGAGACCACTCGGTCTCGAGTGAATAGTGTAATTGTTGGGCCGGTTGGGCCATGCTCCTCTTCACCCCACTCGAAAACCCACTAGGGTGAACCAACTTAGAGCTAGTATATAACTCATGCTCCTAGCCAACTTTTCCATTCTTTGGACAACTCACACTCACTCTCATACACACTCTCCTACATTCTCTCTCACTAAAACCCTAGAACCACAAACCTCCTCTCCTCTCTTTCGGATTCAACCGGTGGCACCAAGACTCTCGGCTCAAGCTCTAGATCATCACTCGGTATTTGGTTCGTTGATTCTTCAAACCCGAACACCATCTGGTTAGTATTTTATGTTCTAGATGTCACAATGCTTGGTTGATAAATGAGATCCATGATAAAAGTGTTGATGTGTGATGATATAGGTTAGTGATTCATGTTATGTGTCTTTATTTCGGTTGATGATGTATGATGATGTTACATGATGATGAAATGTTGTCTTGATATGTGATTGATCAAAAATGATTGTAATCGGCTCTATGTGGGTTGGATCCGAATGGCTTGGTTAGGATTAAGTATGAAGGGGGAAGTTTATTGCTCATGAAATCGGATTTGCATATGTGTATTAGATGATGTTCATGTTAATCGGATTTCGTACTAAGGATTATAAGAATCGAGTGCTTGATTAACCGGCTATTATATGTATGATGATCAAATGATTGTTGAGATTGTCATGATTAGAATATATATGATAGGATAAGGTTGTTTGATTTATCATATTGCAAAATGTTGAGAACCCTAAAATGATGAACAAGTTTGAATGTTGATATGAATATTTAAATATGCAAAGAACACTTGAAAGACGCCTTGTTTGATCCATTTAATCTAGATATTAGACAAAGAAACATGTTTGTGTGTTTTTATTGGATAGTACACAATTTCATGCACATGAAATTGCAATGCTATTGGATAGTACACCGAATGTTCTAGAGAGATTTCGGTTATCAGGTATGAAAGACGAGACCCTTGGTCTCGACTCGAGACCATGTAGATGACAACTCGAGACCGCGGTTACGACGCAGGTTGCGAGTCGAGAACTCCTAGTCTTGACTCGAGACCACACATCACCAGCACACAAACAACATGACTCGAGACCAAGTTATGGGTCTTGTTGCGACTCGAGACTTGACTCGAGACCACTAGGTCTCGAGTGATGAAGGCTAAGCCGAGACAGCACCGTCTCAACTCGAAATCTCTAGTCTCGACTCGAGACCACCCGGTTGTATATATTCTGATTGGGCTTGCACGAGTACAGGCCTAAGTATTTGGGCCGAATACGTGGACTTTATATGTTACCGTTGAACGTGTATGTTGTGCACTGTTGATTGGACTGCCATGAATAATACTTGTATGCAACGTGCTAGTACGTGTAGAAAACATACGTGCATTTCTTGGTTTGAACCTGACATGTATGATAACCATGTTAGGACGTGGTTGACCACTAGCATCTAGACTTGACTTTCTGTGTATCTGCCGAGCAAACCAAGGTGAGTTCACACCCTCTACAAAGCATGGGATTCCCAGGGGTTGGGAATGGGGTTAAGGAACGTGGATTCCTCGTCCTTTATTGGGTAGGACAGTGCTGGTTCAGGAATATAATTCCTCGTCCTCTTGGACAGATAACTTTCACTAGACCAAAACTCTATCACGAAGTCCCTCCTTTTTATATCGACTTAATCGCCGGGCCAATGGCGAGCGGGTCATTAGTTAGATAGCGCTATTTAGGTTTGACAAACCTCACACCGTGCCGCAGAGGACGGGCATGAACTAATGGATCTGGGCACGTCAATGTTGATAGACATTGACAGTTCAGGGCACATAAACATGACTACAGTCAGCAGTCGATATGGTAACGAGTCTAGTAACATACATGGGGTAGCCCCCACGGCCGTAGAGCCAGATAACAAACATGGGGTAGCCCCCACGGCTGGATAGCCAGAGTAATTGGGTTAAACAAATCACGTTTTCAACTATGGGGTAACCCCCACGGCAGGATGTCAGATAAAGGAAACTGTTTTCAAAACAACTTAAAACAAACACCCAACTGTGAACTCGCTCAACATTATTGTTGACTCGTTACTACATGCTTTGCAGGTCAATAGGTACTTAGCTGGAGCTTGCATGGGGAAGTGTCGTTGTGGGACATGGACATTTGTGTGCCATGTTAAACTTTGAAACATTTAGACTTATGTTTTGGATTTATACGTTATGCTTCCGCTTGCTACTTAAACTATGTTTTGTTTGGACACCAATTGTATTGGTTGAACTTTTATAATTACTTACCTGCTCGTTCAATATGATTGGTGGCTGGATCCTGGTCAGTCACGCCTCCAAGCGGTGGTACTCCGCAGGTGGATTTTGGGGGTGTGACAGATTGGTATCAGAGCCATTGGTTATAGAGAACTTGGTTTTAATAAAGGAAAAACGTTTTTGTTAAAACCAGACTATAACCGGTACAGTGCTCAATGGTCCACAACGATGCTTCACTCCACATGCAAGGCTCGACACTCTAGGTGATATGGTTTATGTTCTGTTACCTACTTGCTAGATTTCATAGAACTATGCTCATGGTATGCTTAGATAAACGTAGCAACTATAGTATGAGAACACATGTGTTCTTACCCTCTTCCGTCATCGCACTTTCACGAACCTCTCTCACTCATGTTTCCCTCTTATATGAAGATCTTGAGTGGACGCGTTAACATGACTCAAGCCCAGTTGACGGCTCTGATTAACGAACGAGTTGCTGCGGCACTTGCAGCTGCACACGCAGGAGGTCAACATGCTCAGCCACCTCCGTGCACCTTTAAAACTTTTATGGATTGCCGACCCACTACTTTTAGCGGCACTGAAGGAGCTGTAGGTCTCCTCCACTGGTTTGAGAAGCTCGAGTCAGTTTTCGAGTGTGAATGCCCTGAGGCGCGCAGGGTGAAGTATGCTACCGGTACTCTCGAGGGATTAACTCTCACATGGTGGAATGCTCAGGTCCAAATGCTGGGGTTGGTTGCTGCTAACGCCACCCCATGGGAAAATTTTAAAGAGATGATCAAGGAGGAATACTGCAGTCGTGACGACATTCATAAGCTGGAAGTCGAGTTCTACAACCTCAAGATGACGGGGTCAGAAATTGAGGCGTATACTAAGAGATCGAATGAGCTTGCATTATTGTGTCCTACTATGGTGGACCCTCCAATTAAGCGTATTGAACTCTTTCTTAAGGGCTTAGTGCCAGAAATCCAAAGTCATGTGACTTCAGCAAACCTCGCCACCATCCAGCAGGTTGTTCAGTTGGCTCACCGTCTCACTGATCAGGCGGTGGAGCAGAATAGGTTACCAAAGCGTATAAGTGCTACAGCTACTTCGGATGCTCCTAGTGACAACAAGAGAAAATGGGATGGAGCTTCAAGTAAAGGTTCAACTTCTGTGCAATCTCAGTCTCAGCAGAGAAAGACTGATGACTACAAGAGCCCCAGTCAGCAATCATCTGGTGGTCAAAGTCATGGTGGGTACAAGGGAAATCACCCCAAATGCAATCGCTGCAACCTACACCACAGCGGGCCATGCACCAGGGGTAACTGTCATCGGTGCAACAAGCCAGGTCACGCTGCCAAGGACTGCAGAAGCTTGTACCCCGCAAACCAGAATCGTCAACAGCAAGCCCCTCAGAACCAGCGACAGCAGCAGCAACAGCAAGGTATCAACAAAGGGTGCTTTCAGTGTGGAGCTGAAGGCCATTTCAAGAAAGATTGCCCCCAACTGAACAGGAACCAGAACAACAACAACAACAACAACAACAATAATCAGGGGAATGGTAACAATGGGAACAACAACAACAACAATGGAGCCAGGGGCAGGTGTTCGTGATTGGTCAAGGTGAAGCGAGGAATGACCCCAATGTTGTGACGGGTAAGTTCCTTCTCGACGACTTTTATGTTACAGTTTTATTTGATTCGGGTGCCGATACTAGCTACGTGTCACTAGAGGTTAGTCGAATGCTTAAGCGTATTCCAACACCTTTGAACAACAAGCACACTGTAGAGCTAGCAAATGGTAAGAGTTTAGAGGCCGCACACGTAGTCAAGGGTTGTAAACTTGTTCTTGCTAACCAGACCTTCTCTATCGATCTTATCCCTATCGTCTTGGGTAGTTTCGACGTTGTCATTGGGATGGATTGGTTATCCCAACACCGAGCAGAGATTCTTTGCAATGAGAAGATTGTTCGTATTCCTGGTTCCGGTAGTGAACCTCTCATGATCCATGGCGACAAGAGGGGTGCTGTTGAGAACATCATCTCTTTCCTTAAGGCCCAGAAGTGCTTGCGAAAGGGCCACACCGCTATTTTGGCTCTCGTTACTGACACCTCGGAGAAAGAAAAGAAGATAGAAGATTTTCCAATTGTACGCGACTATCCTGAGGTATTTCCGGAGGAGCTACCTAGTCTTCCGCCGCATCGCCAGGTCGAGTTTCAGATTGAACTAGCTCCTGGAGCTGCGCCTATAGCTCGTGCACCTTATCGTTTAGCTCCATCAGAGTTGGAAGAACTCTCTACGCAACTACAAGAACTCTTGGATAAGGGTTTTATTCGTCCTAGCTCATCGCCCTGGGGAGCTCCAGTGCTATTTGTGAAGAAGAAAGACGGTACCTTCAGAATGTGCATCGACTACCGGGAACTCAACAAGGTGACCGTGAAGAATCGCTATCCTCTTCCACGCATTGACGACTTGTTCGACCAGTTGCAGGGGTCGAGCTACTATTCGAAGATTGATCTGAGATCGGGATATCACCAACTGAGAGTCCGAGAAGAGGATGTCTCCAAAACAGCCTTTAGAACTCGCTATGGGCACTATGAGTTTTTGGTCATGCCTTTTGGGCTGACAAACGCACCTGCGGTTTTCATGGACTTGATGAATCGAGTGTGCAAGCCTTACCTGGACAAGTTCGTTATAGTCTTCATCGATGACATCCTGATCTATTCTAAGAGTCAGGAGGAACACGAGCAACATCTACGACTTATTTTGGAACTCCTTGGAACGGAACAGCTTTACGCAAAGTTCTCGAAATGCGACTTCTGGCTTCGTGAAGTCCATTTCCTAGGCCACGTGGTAAACAAGGATGGGATTCACGTTGATCCATCCAAGGTAGACTTGATTAAGAACTGGCCTGCACCTCGTACACCAACGGAAATTCGCCAATTCTTGGGCTTGGCAGGTTACTACAGGAGATTCATAAAGGATTTTTCTAAGATTGCACAGCCTCTCACCTCACTAACGCAGAAAGGCGTTGTTTATCGCTGGGGAAATGCACAGGAATTAGCATTTCAGCATTTAAAGGATAGACTTTGCAGCGCACCTATCCTTTCATTGCCAGAGGGCACAGACGACTTTGTGGTTTACTGCGACGCATCAATTCAGGGTCTTGGTTGTGTATTGATGCAACGAGATAAAGTTATAGCCTACGCTTCACGCCAACTCAAAGTTCATGAAAGGAACTACACTACGCACGACCTAGAGCTGGGAGTTGTTGTTTTTGCACTTAAGATATGGCGACATTACTTGTACGGTACCAAGTGCGCCATCTACACCGACCACAGTAGCCTCGAGCATATCTACAAACAGAAGGAACTGAATATGCGACAACAATGATGGGTTGAACTACTGAATAACTACGAATGCTCGATTAGGTATCACCCGGGCAAGGCCAATGTTGTGGCTGACGCCCTCAGTCGAAAGGACACCGTGCCTAAGCGCGTGCGAGCTTTACAACTCAGTATACATTCTAGTCTTCCTTCCCAAATACGAGACACTCAGGTAGAAGCATTGAAACCAGAAAATGTCAGGGCTGAAGCCCTACGCGGCTCAAGGCAACGCTTAGAACGGAAGGAAGACGGTGATTACTACATAACGGGACGCATTTGGGTCCCACTCTATGGCAACCTACGAGAGCTTGTGATGGATGAGGCACACAAGTCTCGCTACTCGGTACACCCTGGTTCGGATAAGATGTACCACGATATCAAAACTACGTATTGGTGGCCTAGCATGAAGGCCCACATAGCAACTTACGTCAGCAAGTGTTTGACTTGTGCAAGAGTCAAGACTGAATACCAGAAACCCTCAGGCCTACTCCAACAACCAGAGATACCTCAATGGAAATGGGAGCAAATTTCCATGGATTTCGTTACTGGCCTGCCTAGATCCCAGCGCGGAAATGATACTATTTGGGTGATCGTGGATCAACTCACAGAGTCTGCACACTTCTTGGCTATCAAGGAAACGGATAAATTCTCCACTCTAGCAGAGGTATATCTCAAGGAAGTTGTCTCGAGGCACGGGGTGCCCACCTCTATTATCTCGGATTGAGATGCGCGTTTCACTTCAGAACTATGGCAAGCAATGCATAAATCCTTTGGCTCACGATTAGACATGAGCACAGGGTATCACCCTCAGACGGACGGGCAGTCTGAACGCACTATTCAAACCTTAGAAGACATGCTTCGTGCATGTGTAATCGACTTTGGCAACAGCTGGGAAAAGCACCTGCCACTTGTGGAATTCTCGTACAATAACAGCTACCACACCAGCATTAAAGCTGCTCCGTTTGAGGCATTTTACGGGCATAAATGCCGGTCACCTCTTTGTTGGGCAGAGGTGGGGGAAAGTCAGATCACTGGTCCAGAACACGTGGTAGACACAACTGAACGAATTGCTCAAATACGACAACGTATGGCGGCAGCTCGTGACCGTCAGAAAAGCTACGCTGATAAAGACAGGAAACCATTTGAGCTCCAGGTTGGGGAGCGGGTACTACTCAAAGTTTCACCCTGGAAGGGTGTGGTTCGTTTTGGTAAGCGAGGCAAACTTAACCCACGATACGTCGGACCTTTTGAAATCATCGAGAAAATAGGCAAGGTGGCCTACAAACTGAACTTACCAGCAGAGCTCAGTGCAGTTCACAACGTTTTCCATGTGTCAAATCTGAAGAAGTGTCTGTCAGATGAGACCCTCGTAGTTCCTTTGAAGGAGCTCACCATCGACGAGCAGTTACGATTCGTCGAGGAACCAGTTGAAATCACGGACCAGGATGTTAAGGTCCTCAAGAACACTAGAATACCTCTCGTTCGAGTTCGTTGGAACTCACGTCGCGGCCCAGAGTTCACCTGGGAACGCGAAGATCAGATGAAACAAAAGTATCCCCAACTGTTCGCAAACCGTACAACCACTACTGAGGCTGAAGCTACGGAATTTCGGGACGAAATTCCAGATCAACGGGGGGAGGATGTGACACCCCAGGAAAACCAGGAAAACCATACAACTTAACTAGCTTCCTCAGTAAGTACTTACCAAATTTCGGGACGAAATTTCTTTCAACTTGGGGATAATGTGACAACTCGTAATTTAGAACCCTTCATTGTATCTCGATGTAACATGCTTGAACGTTATGTGTTTATATATTAGCAAATGAAAGTTAGTGATTATCTTAATGTGCTATGTGTTATTAATGTGTACGTATAAAGAATAGTTTATACAAGTGTGTATGTAGTGAACCGGAACCAAAACACAAGAACCCAACTCGAGACCACTAGGTCTCGAGTGAATAGTGTAACTGTTGGGCCGGTTGGGCCATGCTCCTCTTCACCCCACTCGAAAAACCACTTGGGTGAACCAACTTAGAGCTCTTATATAACTCATGCTCCTAGCCAACTTTGCCATTCTTTGGACAACTCACACTCACTTTCATACACATTCTCCTACATTCTCTCTCACTAAAACCCTAGAACCACAAACCTCCTCTCCTCTCTTTCGGATTCAACCGGTGGCACCAAGACTCTCGGCTCAAGCTCTAGATCATCACTCGGTATTTGGTTTATTGATTCTTCAAACCCGAACACCATCCGGTTAGTATTTTATGTTCTAGATGTCACAATGCTTGGTTGATAAATGAGATCCATGATAAAAGTGTTGATGTGTGATGATATAGGTTAGTGATTCATGTTATGTGTCTTTATTTCGGTTGATGATGTATGATGATGTTACATGATGATGAAATGTTGTCTTGATATGTGATTAATCATAAATGATTGTAATCGGCTCTATGTGGGTTGGATCCGAATGGCTTGGTTAGGATTAAGTATGAAGGGGGAAGTTTATTGCTCATGAAATCGGATTTGCATGTGTGTATTAGATGATGTTCATGTTAACCGGATTTCGTACTAAGGATTATAAGAATCGAGTGCTTGATTAACCGGCTATTATATGTATTATGATCAAATGATTGTTGAGATTGTCATGATTAGAATATATATGATAGGATAAGGTTGTTTGATTTATCATATTGCAAAATGTTGAGAACCCTAAAATGATGAACAAGTTTGAATGTTGATATGAATATTTGAATATGCAAAGAACACTTGAAAGATGCCTTGTTTGATCCATTTAATCTAGATATTAGACAAAGAAACATGTTTGTGTGTTTTTATTGGATAGTACACAATTCCATGCACATGAAATTGCAATGCTATTAGATAGTACACCGAATGTTCTAGAAAGATTTCGGTTATCAGGTATGAAAGACGAGACCCTTGGTCTCGACTCGAGACCATGTAGATGACAACTCGAGACCGCGGTTACGACACAGGTTGCGAGTCGAGAACTCCTAGTCTCGACTCGAGACCACACATCACCAGCACACAAACAACATGACTCGAGACCAAGTTACGGGTCTTGTTGCGACTCGAGACTTGACTCGAGACCACTAGGTCTCGAGTGATGAAGGCTAAGCCGAGACAGCACCGTCTCGACTCGAAATCTCTAGTCTCGACTCGAGACCACCCGACTGTATATATTCTGATTGGGCTTGCACGAGTACAGGCCTAAGTATTTGGGCCGAATACGTGGACTTTATATGTTACCGTTGAACGTGTATGTTGTGCACTGTTGATTGGACTGCCATGAATAATACTTGTATGCAACGTGCTAGTACGTGTAGAAAACATACGTGCATTTCTTGGTTTGAACCTGACATGTATGATAACCATGTTAGGACGTGGTTGACCACTAGCATCTAGACTTGACTTTCTGTGTATCTGCCGAGCAAACCAAGGTGAGTTCACACCCTCTACAAAGCATGGGATTCCCAGGGGTTGGGAATGGGGTTAAGGAACGTGGATTCCTCGTCCTTTATTGGGTAGGACAGTGCTGGTTCAGGAATATAATTCCTCGTCCTCTTGGACAGATAACTTTCACTAGACCAAAACTCTATCACGAAGTCCCTCCTTTTTATATCGACTTAATCGCCGGGCCAATGGCGAGCGGGTCATTAGTTAGATAGCGCTATTTAGGTTTGACAAACCTCACACCGTGCCGCAGAGGACGGGCGTGAACTAATGGATCTGGGCACGTCAATGATGATAGACATTGACAGTTCAGGGCACATAAACATGACTACAGTCAGCAGTCGATGTGGTAACGAGTCTAGTAACATACATGGGGTAGCCCCCATGGCCGTAGAGCCAGATAACAAACATGGGGTAGCCCCCACGGCTGGATAGCCAGAGTAATTGGGTTAAACAAATCACGTTTTCAACTATGGGGTAACTCCCACGGCAGGATACCAGATAAAGGACACTGTTTTCAGAACAACTTAAAACAAACACCCAACTGTGAACTCGCTCAACATTATTGTTGACTCGTTACTACATGCTTTGCAGGTCAATAGGTACTTAGTTGGAGCTTGCATGGGGAAGAGTCGTTGTGGGACATGGACATTTGTGTGCCATGTTAAACTTTGAAACATTTAGACTTATGTTTTGGATTTATACGTTATGCTTCCGCTTGCTACTTAAACTATGTTTTGTTTGGACACCAATTGTATTGGTTGAACTTTTATAATTACTTACCTGCTCGTTCAATATGATTGGTGGCTGGTTCCTGGTCAGTCACGCCTCCAAACGGTGGTACTCCGCAGGTGGATTTTGGGGGTGTGACAAGTCAGAATTGATCTTCTGATCAGAATAAATATTTCTGCTCCAAAATCAATGTTCAATCCATTAATGAGACTGAACATGATTGTTAGAATGTTCGTATTTATCTGATCTGTGCCTCCAATCTTTGACGATAGACACTTGTTCAGAATTTCCATTAAAACCTACCAGAAGGCAGGTAGCTTCTTTCTCTTGAATTCATTGATTCTTGAAATCTTTGTTTTGTAACCCATTACAACATCAAGTTGTGCGAACATATCTTCTTTTTCTGGTGCTTCTTCAAAGTTCTGATGTAAGGGTAGTTCCAAACATTCCCTTACCTTTTCTGGTGAAATTTTAATAAAGATATTTCCCCATACATGTGCTGTTAGCTCAGTTTGACTTGAGATTTTGAGAGTTTTTACAACTTGTTGTATGAGTTCTTGCGGTACCTCTCTGGTCTTTGTAAGAGCTTGAGCTATCGGGCATCTGGTTAGAAATTCAATGAGAATTTGACACTTCATATCATAATCTTCGATGTTATCATTCATTGCTTCATTGTTGCTCTTTAATGGAAGAAATTCAGCTTTAGTGATAAAGGGAACTGAGTGTTCAATTGGTGGTAAGTTGATATTGATAGCAGCCATTGAGAATTTGGGTTTTGTTTTCGGAAAAGGGTTTTAGGGTTTTGAATTTGAAGGTTGATGATGGAAGTCCCTGTCTTGAATGAGGTATTTATAGTGTACACGGACAGAGATTTTTTAGTTTTTATCGTAGGTTGTTTGTGATCAAGGTGTTTAATGACACCTTAATAATGTTTTAATCCTTTTAAGGAAACAATCGTTTTTGAAAAACCTTTGGTTTATCTCTAATTTAATGTAAATCCTTTAAAGAATTTTTAGAGATTCCAATGGTTTTTTGGATAAATACTAATTTCCAACTTGCACCTTTTCTTCTTGTGGGACCCCTTTTGTTTCTAAAAGGTCCAATTGAAACCTTTTGTGTGTCTCCCCAGGTTTTTCTCATGATGATATATATATATATTAGAAAATTTTGAACAAAACTTTTAAGAGTTGTATTTTCTGCATATATCATCAGAATTTTTTTTTTTTTTGAGATGAGAGGGAATAAGTAGAGTTCTGAGATTTTACTTACATTGTAGTCTTGCAGTTCTGAACTCCACACCTTTGTTCTGATATACAGGAGGTATTTTTTTTCATATAGCTTGTTCCAGTCCTCAGAAAAAAAAATTTAGAAAGAAACTTATTCTTAAAATTTTAGATTTTCATAAGTTTCTTTAAATCTGGTTAAAAAAAATTGTTTTTCCGATGATATGTTAAACTTCCTGGCTTTCCAAAACAAAATTTAATTTTCTGATTTATTGTCAGAATTTTCACAGTTTTCTAGTGAATGATCAGATTTGTTTAATGAGTTTTCTGAATAAATACCAGATTTTCTGTTTGATCATCAGATTTTCTGAGTTCTGCTAACTCCTGTCAGTTCTCATGTGTGATCCACCATATTTTCTTTGTTTTTATCAGACATGTTGTGTTAGTTCCCCCTAGACCTATTACCATTAAGAAATGAAAAGGAAAATAAATTAAAAACAAACCTAAAACAAACAAAACATAAAACAAACAAAACAACTACTCCTTCTCCTCCTCTAATTCGTTGTACATGCACTTCACATATAACCAAAGACTGGTTATTCGACCAGTGTGATTTGTTGATGGCGTCAGGGTGGCTTCACTAATGTTTTCTTGAAGTACCAGCTCGGCCCTTGGATAGCAGCTTCTCACTTCTCCGAAGTCCAGCTGGCTTGTGATCACCTTGGTTACGAATCGTGGGTAGATCAGAAAGGGTTGACGGTCGTGGATGTTTGCTTCTAGATCTCTCATGAGAAACTTGGCAAAATTGTAAGGTTTCTCCTGTATTATAGCATGAACCACTTCCATCATCTTATGAGACAGCTCATTGAAGTGTCCAATCTTCTTGGAGAAGCAGACACTTAGCTGTGTTACCAAAAACTGAAAAGGTGGTATAAAACCAAATTTGCTAACAGCCCTTGACGAGTTGAGTGTATGATAGCCCATTTCAGTTAAGGTCTGTTGCACATTTACCTTCTCCAGAAATTTGATTTCATGATCATTACCCAGTTTGAGGACATTTCTTATTGTTTCCTCTTTTAGGGTGATCTTTACCCCCATGACCTCACTTTCAATCCACACGGAAGTACCACTAAAAATGATTTGAGAGTTCCACCAGAACTCTTGGAGAAGTTCTGGATAAATGGTGACATGTGATGATACAGCAAAGCCCAAAGGACTTTGCGTGATCATATTGTACACAAACCTGTAGTCCTCCCATGCAGGTCCTTCCAAGTTGGATCTTAATCTAAGATTATGAAGTCTGTGATACGGAAGAGGGAATTGAGTGGCTTTCATCAATTTTGGGCGACCCATTTTTAGATAAGAAAAATTCTGTCGAAGGGCTTTTGAAGAGATGATTTTTGTGAAGAAAGTTCTTTTCAGGTTGTTAATATTTATAGATGAAAGTGATATTAACAGCCAACCTTTTTCTCTTCAATTAAGACGATATCTGTTGCAGTGAATGTAACAGTGAATGTGACAGTCTACTAAGCCCCATGTGTGAGTAAGCATTTAATGACTAGGCGGCTACTTTCATAGCTCCTAATGATTCTAGTGCCTACGTGTCACTTAAATTCCTTATGAAAAAATGACGTTGCATGCATTTGCAGAATAAACATGAAATTCAATAAACTGAAAAAAATTTGAGACGGTTGATTATCACAGCTGTATGGAACTTCATCAGTATGCATGTTACTTTTCCCCCTTTTTGTTTTTTTTAATTAATCACAAAACAAAAAAATACAAAAACAAAATATACACGAAAATAAGTAATTACAATATGTGGAATGTGCATGAGGATGGAAAAATTATTACAAACTATTCTGATGTTTCAACATAGTTTCGGATTTTATATCCGAACTTCTAGTGTTTTCACCAGATATTCTGATATTTCTTCAGATTATCTAATAAATTATCATTTATTGATGATTCATCAGATTTTCTGATGTTCCATCAGATTGATGGATTGTTTTATCAGAAGCTAGTTGATTTGTTCTATGAATATCAGAATTTTGATGTTCAACAAGTTGGTTTTCAATTTGTGTCTTTGTGTTTTCTGAAAAATCTCCATCATTTAGATTAACCATGCCTAGTTTGCTGATCAAAAAATTATGTCACTTTTCATCAAGAGGCTTTGTAAAGATATCAGCAATTTGATTTTCAGTTGGAACAAAATATATTTCAATGTTACCTTTCTCCACATGATCTTTTATGAAGTGGTATCTGACATCTATGTGTTTGGTTCTTGAGTGATGAACTGGATTTTCTGTTATTGCAATGGCACTCTTTGAGTCACATAGAATTGGAATTCTTGTCAGAGTTACTCCATAATCTTTCAGTTGAGTTTGCATCCACAGCACTTGTGAACAGCAACTTGCTGCTGCTACATATTCTGATTCTGCTGTTGATGTGGCAACACAGTTTTGTTTCTTTCTTGCCCAACATACCAATTTTTCTCCCAAGAGTTGACAGGTACCAGATGTGCTTTTCCTGTCAATTTTGCACCCTGCATAATCTGCATCTGTGTATGCAATTAATTCAAGGTTTGTATCCTTAGGATACTAGAGACCAATTTCTGATGTGCCTTTGAGATATTTAAAAACCCTTTTTACAGCTTTTAGATGGGATTCTTTGGGATCACATTGATATCTGGCCAGAAAGCATGTTGCAAACATGATATCTGGTCTGCTTGCAGTTAAATATAGCAGTGATCCTATCATCCCTCTATAGGTTTTAATATCAACACATATACCATCCTTATCAGAATCTAACTTATTCCCTGTTGCCATGGGAGTTTTTGAAACAGAGCAGTTTTCAAGTGAGTATTTTTGTAGAATTGTTTTCACATATTTTGATTGACTCAAAAATATTCCATCAATTCTTTGTTTTACTTGTAACCCTAAGAAAAAGGTTAACTCACCCATCATACTCATTTCAAAGTGGCTGGTCATCAATTTTTGAAATTTGTCACAAAATTTTTCATTAGTTGATCCAAATATAATGTCATCAACATATATCTGGACCAACAAAGTATGACCTTTGTGTGTTTTGAGAAAAAGAGTGGTGTCAATAGTTCCTTTGGTAAACCCAGATTCGAGTAAAAATTTTGATAAAGTTTCATACCAGGCTCTAGGAGCTTGCTTCAACCCATACAAGGCTTTGTTTAATCTATAAACATGATTTTGAAATTTTGGATCAACAAAGCCTTCTGGTTGATGCACATAAACTTCTTCCTCAATTTTACCATTCAAAAAAGCTGATTTTACATCCATTTGATAAACTTTTAAATCCTTGGATGCAGCATAAGCAAGAAAAATTCTTACAGCTTCTAATCTAGCTACTGGTGCAAAAGTTTCATCATAATCAATACCTTCTTGTTGACAGTAACCCTTGACCACTAACCTTGCTTTGTTCCTTGTGATTATGCCATTCTCATCAGATTTATTCCTGAATACCCATTTTGAACCAATGACAGATTTGTCTTTTGGCTTGGGTACCAGATCCCATACCTTGCTCCTTTCAAACTAATCAAGCTCTTCTTGCATTGCCTGAATCCAGTCTGGGTCACTTAGAGCTTCTTTGACAGATTTGGGTTCTATCTTGCTTAAGAACCCAGAAAATGCACACTCATGTGCAGTGGCAGATCTTGTTCTGACACCATCTGCATGATTGCCTATGATGTCAGAATGAACATGTCCTTTGATACATCTTAACTTGTTGTGAAAAGTTGTTGGTTCTGATTGATTTGAAGTTTCCCCCTGAACAGGTGCTTCAATTGAGTGTAAGATATCAGAATTCTAAGGTTCTGATGTACTACACCTTTGTTCTGCAGAGTTAGTACATGATGGATCTTTTGATTTGTTTTTGAAAGAATTATCATGTTCTAGGAAATCTTCATTTAACATTTCAAAGAGATGTTCATACTTTTCTTGTTTGTCATAAAAAATTATTTCTTTCAAGTATTCATCAGAAACCTCTGTTTCTGGTGAGTCATCAAATGAAACATACAGACTTTCTCTGATTATCCTTGTATTGAGAATAAAAATTCTATATGCTTTTGATGACAAAGAGTAACCAAGAAAAATACCTTTTTCTGCTTTTCTGTCAAATTTTTCAAGGCTTTCAAAATCATTAAAAACAAAACATCTACAACCAAATGTATGCAAAAATTTTATACTTGGTATTTTTCCATTTATAATGTTGTAAGGTGTTTTGTTGTGCCTTTTGTTGATCTGTTTTGTGTAAAACATGCATTTGCTATAGCTTCTACCCAAAAGTGAGTGGGCAATTTAGCATAAGCAAGCATGGTTCTGGCCGCTTCTACCAAGGTCCTATTCCTTCTTTCAACCACCCCATTCTGTTGGGGTGTTCTAGGAGCAGAAAAATCATGAGAAATTCCTTTACTTACAAGAAAATTCTCAATTTTTGCATTTTTAAACTCTGTCCCATTGTCTGATCTGATCCTTCTTACTGTTAGTTTTAACAGATTTTCAATTTTCTTAATAAAATTAATGATCAGATCAGGAGTTTCACTTTTCTTTCTCAAAAATTCTACCCATGTGTACCTGGAAAAATCATCTACTATTACTAGTATGTATTTCTTTCCAGAAAAACTTTCTGTACTTATGGGTCCACACAAATCCATGTGTAAAAGTTCCAAATTTTGTGAAATAGAAGACTCGGAAATTGATTTATGTGAGCTTCTCTTGGATTTTCCCATCTCACATGCTTCACAAATTTTATCCTTCTTTGAGGATATCAGAGGTAATCCTTTTACCAGACCTTTGCTTGCTAGTTTGCTTAGGTTTTTGAAATTTAAGTGGGCAAGCCTTTTGTGCCATAACCAACTACTACCTTTGTTGAGTTTTGAAAATAAGCATAGTTTTGGATGTTCACTCTCTTCTTTGAAGTCAAAATAGTAAATTGATTTTCTTATTCTTTTCCCACTTAAATAGATTTTATTATCATCTATACCTATTAACAAGCATTTTTCTGGTAAAAAGGTTACCTGAAAACCTTTGTCACAGAATTGACCACAACTTAGCAAGTTATACTTTAAGCCTTCAACATAGGCTACTTTCTCTATGGTCAGACATCCATACCTTATGCATCCATATCCCATGATCCTTCCTTTCACTCCATTTCCAAAATTTACCATTCTACCCAGCCTTGAAACAAAGTTGCTGAGTAAGCTCCTGTCCCCAGTCATGTGCTTGGAGCTTCCTGAGTCGCAGTACCAGATCTGCTGCACGTGATGGTCCTGAAATGAAATGATTAGAGGGTTTTTGGTACCCATGCATGCTTGGGTACTGTTTCTGATGGAATATTAATCACTTTATTTTTTCTTCTTCTTGTTTTTACATCAGAAACTCTGTTATGTGTTGAGCCACTAACAGATTTTACAGTTTTCTTTTGAAGATGGTGTTGAACAAGCTTCAGTATGTCAACACACATACACCACTTATCAGAATTTTCTGATATTTCCTCTTGTGATGGAATGAGTGGATAATTTTGAAAAGATGAGTGAACTGCTTCTGGAGTTTTTACAGATTTTTTACTGCATTCACTATTGTTTGTTTTGATGTTTGGTTTTTCAAAAGAGTATTCAGAACAGGTTATTTTGCAAGATTCAGATTCTGATGTAAATTTATCAGAATTCTGATGAGTTGCTTTTACAAAGATAGTGGGTTTATTTCTATTTGATCTTGTAGAACTTGTATAGCCTAAACCCTCTCCTTTGTTCTTTGGTGTGAACTCAATAAAATTTATGAACTCTTTAGCCTGTTGAAAACCTCTTACATTGATTTCTTTATCATTTATTTTCTTGTAAAGATCTTTTCATTCATTTTCATAAAACTCAATTTTAGCTCTTTGATCTAAACTATTCTCTATAAGAAGTTGGTTTTCAAGAATAATTTTATTCAAAGTCCTTTGCAACTCATCAGATTTTCTAATATCTGATTGATGTTTTTCTTGCAGATTTAGAAAATCTGACATGAGCTTATTTAGCTTGTGTTCAAGATCAAGATTGTCTAAATTTACCTTTTGTTCTGAAGTTCTGGTAGTCCTTCAGAAAGTGCCATCAGGCAGAAATTTTCCAATTCTTCTTCTTCATCTTTAGAAGAATCATCAGATAACGATGTATCTGTTCCAGCAATTAAGCTTACTTGCTGCTGCTTCTTTGCTTCTTCAAGCTTTTTCTCATAATAGGCAACATCCTTTAGCTTTTTGGTCTTGCATTCTGATGCATAATGACCTCTCTGCTTGCACTTGTAACACACAACTTCAGCATTCCCTTTATCCTTAGATCTAAACTCTTCTTTAGATCTTCCATCCATCCTTCCTTTGTCACTCCTCTGGTATCTCTGGCTACCTCCCCTCAACCTCTGCTCAAATGTTTTGGTGAGCAGTGCTATTGCTTCAGCAAAAGCTGAAAAGTCTGATGATGCATCAGAAGTTTCAAGATTTTGGCTGTTTGATGGTTGTGGATCATTGGTTGTTGTTGATCTTTGTGAGTTTGAGATAAGAGCTAAAGATCCCCCTCTTTGAATAGTTTCTTCAAATATTTCTTCCTCTCTGGGGATCAAGATGCTGTATAAGTCATGAAGACTCATGTTTCCTAGTTCTAAGGTTGATGATAAAGTCATGGTTAGACTTCTCCATTCTCTAGGAAGGGCATCAAGAAATTTTATGTTTCTTTCATCGTTTGATTTTGTTATACCAAATTTCTTTAGCTCGTTTAAAAGTTTTGTAAATCTTTGATATGTATCATTTAACCTTTCATTCGGCAAACTTTTAAACCTTTCATAAGATGAGACATTGTTTGTTCTCATGTTTCTTCTCATCCTTTCTCCTCCTTCACAAAGGTTTTCCAACTGATCCCATATTTCCTTAGCTGATGCACATGCATCAACTTGTGAAAATATGTCATTGGGGATCGCCATTATTAAAAGTGACTTTGCCCTTTCATCCCCAGCCACCAGGTCCTTGTCTTCCGCACTCCAGTTTATTTCACTTTTGGGAGCGCGGGAGGCAGGGATAGCTGGTGATTGGTCAGTTGCTGGAATAGCATGTATATCAGTAATTGGTGTATGTGGACTCCTTTCAATGGATTGAAACAGAGCTCGGTCATGACCATTAAGTAAATTGACCATCCTGATTTTCCATTGGGGGTATTCTTCTCTGACCAGAGTCGGAGGTTTGGACATAGAACCAATGTTAAAAGCATTATTCCAGGATTGAAAGCTGGCCATATTTAGAGAAAAGAAGATGAGCGATTGATCGTTTGAAAATAGTTTATTCAATCTGCTCTGATACCAATTGTTGGACCCAGTTCGTTCTTAAAACAACTTCTTTTCACGTAATATGGCAAGTGATTTCAGTAGATGTGAAAAAGATGTGCGGAAATGGAAATCAGACTTTCAAGAAACAAGACCTACAGAATTATCAAGTTTATATCACTTTGAAAACAAAAAGGTTTACAAGGTGATTGTAAGATTATTATCTAGTACAAACGAATCTTGAATTATGTGGGTGAGAAAGGGCAATGAAGTTTTGATGTATGTATGAATGCTAAGCTTCAAACTCACTTTGCTTCTCCTGGTTGAGCCTTCTATTTATAGAAGGCTGGGTGCATGAATAAACAATAGTTTATTCATGCAATAATTCCTGCGAAAAGTTCCCAATTGACATATTCATTGAATCCAACGTTCAAGTTGTCTTTTTCATCATGATATCAATTAATGTCAACTTGCTTCGGTAAGTGTGGCAGGACAGAGCCAATTTCAGACAAGTGGGGTATTTCATCAGAATTCTGATAAACCACTTCATCAGAAATTCTGAATATCAAATCATCAGAAAAATCCTGATGATCAGAATCGTCAGAAACTGATGATATTTCATCAGAAATATCATCAGATCCATCAGAAGTGACCTTTTCTGATAATCCAATTCTGCTCTTGATCAACTTATGATTCTTTGAAGTAGATGCTATGCATTCCAGTTGTCCCATCTGATCTTCTTTTTCTAGTTTGTGATCTTCAGGACTGTGATCTCTTCATAGATCCAGTTGATTGTGATTTTCTTCAATACTTACAAATAAAGTTTCCTAACAGTGACACCCCTATAAAAGACATATGCCTCTGTCAAGTGTCACATTAGCATATATATCAACTAAAGTTTTGAAATATTAGTATTGTTGAAGATGGAAATTAATAAAAGCTAGTTTATGTTAGTCTTATACTTCTATATTAACACACTCTAGGATTTAACAACTTGTTTTCTCCTTGAAGGAGTTAGCAAATGTTTTTGGAGCCAGCTGCACTAACCGTTAAAATAAACATAAACACACCTACATGTTAACTTCATGTGAAATTGGCTATAAGAAAAATAAAAAAAACAAATACATAATCAGTAAGTTATATTTTGTCCAATCCAAATATAGAAGACGAATGATTCATTGGGCTGACTGGGCCAACCAGCATTATTTTCTTGCTATCACGAGCCACGGGCCATCCGACCTCCCAGAAAAAGTCAACAAACATGAAAGCGTCCATGATGAAATGAAAAGAGTCTGTGATACCCGGGCCCATGCACAAGTTGTAAGTCTCTTCAGTTGGCCATATATAACTTATTCTTTAAATAATATATACGAGATCAAAAGAAAACTCTATTGAGTTATAAAAATATTAAAGAAGTCTGACTTTTTGTGTGAGTTTTGCAACCAGTTTTTACACATACGTAGAAGAAAATGTTATAAACACGATTATAATTCTTTTTTCAGACATGCGGTTTTAGCCTTTTTACGTTAATGTAAAAAGTCGTTCACATCAGCCTTTACACAAACTTTAAGGGGTTTTTATGCTGGTGTAAATCAACAAAAAATATTATTTTCTTTTGAAAAAAGTTAATTTTTTAGGATTTTTTGTAATTTCTTTTTTGAAAAAAAAAACATTCGTTTTGATCAAGTTCTTTTAGTTCTCACAACTCGTAACGGATTTCATTCTACCCTAACACTATATATATATATATATATATATATATATATATATATATATATATATATATGGTTGAGCTCATTTCAGAACTCTAAATATTCACAGAACTTTCAGAACTGCTAATAAACAATTAGTTTATTTATATATTTTTATGTTTAACATTATTTAAGGATACTTCTATCATTTCTTATATGTATTTTTATGATTACATGGATAAAAAAACCAAATTATTTATGTGTAATGACTAATTTACATATGTGTAAAGTAACTAATTTACGTATATGTAATTATAAAATTACATATAATAAAAGAACAAAGTTAATTTGAAGACACATAGAATCATAATAAATGATAAAAAAAAATAGAGTAAATTGCACAAAACGTCCTTTAAGTTTCACCAATCTTGCTGGTTTCAGCCTTAATCTTTAAAAGTTGCCAAAACCATCCTTTAAGATTAATGTTGTTGCCTATTTCATCCTTTATCACTAACCCAGTTAATAATTCTTGTTAAATTGCCTCACATGCATGTGAGGGTAAAACCGTCTTTTCATGCCTGTTATGTTATTAAACCCTAATAAATTCCCAAAATCTCTCTCTCCACTTTCTTTATCTTCAATCTCCAATCAAACCACTAGAGCTTCAACCCTCCAAAACTCTCTCATCAACTCCAAAATTAACACACACAACAACCAAACAGCCCCAAATCACAACACCCACAACTCCAATTTCACTTCCACCAACTCAAATGGGTTTCTCTACTTCTCGCTCATCCCCACCATTATTCACCACCACCATCACAGCACCCCTGTTTCTCGAACCATGTCTCTACCTACCCCTTTAGTCCACCACCCATCCCATTAATCTGCCACCGACAATTTTAAAACCCTAGATCAATCCCCTGCTTCTCCTGTGTTGTCTCCGAACTCTGTTATTAACACGTGGGCGAACATAAGTTGAGTTTAGGCTGTTTGGCAACTCACTCTGTTTTGGAATCCCCTGTTTCAAAAGATTTTGAGGAGTTAAAGAATTCGAAAGGGGTTTGTTGTTTACCGGGTTATGAAGACCGAGTCGTGTTGTATTACAAAAGTGTGTGTATTCTAGAGAGAGAAAGGTGTGAGAGTGGGGCAATATGATGATTGCGGATGGATGATTATGATGAAGAAGAACCAGAAGCAGCACTTAATATGTAAATGTTGTTTGTAGAACAAGAGCTTGCTATGTTGAGGCAACTCATCGGTCAAGTTCAAGAGCTCTTAGACCTCTACGATACTCCGTTGCTTCCTCCGCCGTACCTCCTCCTTCATCCGCCTCTGACGGTGCTCCAACTGTCGCCGTACCTTCACAACGACAGGTGTGTGTTTTGTGCCGTTGTTTACCTATATATTTTAGATCAATTGTTGTATTTTAGTTGTGTGTGTGGTTCGAGGTGTTATTTGTTGTGTTTTAAGGTTGAATTTGTTTGTTGTGTGGATATTGGTTGTTTTGTTACTCTGATTGTTGAGTTCGATTTGGATTCGATTGCTTTGATTGATGTAATTGCTTGTTATCTGTTGTGTTTTTGGTTTGAATTTGCTTATTCTGTGGAGATTGAATTTGATTATTCTATGGATATTGTTTGTATCTATTTGTGTGTATGTGTGTGTGAGGGGTTTTGTTATTCTATTAATAACATAACAGGCATGAAAAAACGGTTTTACCCTAACATGCTATGCATGTGAGGCAATTTAACAAGAATTATTAACTGGGTTAGTGATAAAGGATGAAACCGGCAACAAAATTAATCTTGAAGGATGGTTTTGGCAACTTTTAAAGATTAAGACTGAAACCAGCAAGATTGGTGAAACTTAAAGGACGTTTTGTGCAATTTACTCTAAAAATACCCTTAAACACTGTTAAATATACAAATATATAAGTAGAATGATTGTTTATTAGGAGTTCTGTAAATTTCTGCAATTATTTAGAGTTCTAAAATGATTCTTACCACACACACACACACACACACACACAAACACACACACACACACACACATATATATATATATATATAGGGAAGGGTTTAAATGAGAACACCCAATTTTTGTGAGAACCATGAGAACAAATCTCAGCCACTCATCTTTATCGCTTGTGTTTTAATGAAAAGGGTAATTTAGTAAAAATACAATTCTCTTATATTGTACTAGTCGTATCTATACAAACCCATATCTGAAATCATAAGATGAAATCACCCACTTACCAAATCAAGAAGATGAAGAAATCTCATACGCAAATCTAAAATCCTACATGACTTCTTCAATCATTTGATTAATTCAATGATTTTAGGGCTTTTTAATATTCAATCAGTTCTGTTCTGAAGCTATATCCATCATCGATTTCTCAGTGATTTGTAGGTATGAACTCAGGTTTTCGATTATTGTTTATTCAATTCTAATATTTGTTAATTTGTTGTTTTTGTTACAAGTTCATTGAATTTTGATTTTCAATGACTGTTGAAGTTGTTTATATGTTTCACAATATCAAATTGAATCTATGGATTTTACATGTTTGCACATAATTAGCCCTAATTTGTTGTTTTTTGTGAATTACAATCATGATTTGTCTTACAACTTTTGAGAGCAATAGTGATTCAAATTGCATAAATGTTGTTAATCATGAGAAACAATTAGAAGGGCTGGTTGAAGTAGGTGGTGTAGCTAATATGAGGAATCTACAATCTGGTAAATCAACTGTTCAGGAGCAAAACAACATGTTGTCGAATGTGTCCAGCTCTGATGATGCACTGGACAATAGCTCTGATGATGCACTGAACACTTCCATTAATACCAATGTTGTTGATGAAGAAGGTACTACTACTCTAGATGTTCACAAGACGATGAATAAACGTTATTGTACAATTTGTGGTGTTTGGGGTTATCATGATGCTAGAAATTGTCCAAAAAAAAATAAAAGTCTAGGGTTCAACATGTTTTTCAAGTAATTTTAGTGTGTATATATTTGTTTGTATTATACTTATTTGTGTAGTTGTTTCTTATTTTAATGCACTATCAGTATGAGTATTTATTCTTCTGAATTGTGTGTGCCTTGATGTTTTATCATTGATGTTGTATTGTTTCGACTTAAATTAGTTTCGTGACTTGCTGTTCTGCTTTACACATGTGTAATTGCATACAAACAAATGAGGCTTGTGTGGTTGTTTAAGATCTTGAAAGCAGACATGTGTAAAAGCATCCTGTTTAGATTTACACATGTGTAACTGCTGATGGCTTTCTTTTCATCTTGTTCATATTTACACACGTGTAACTGTTTGTGCTATTCTTTGTGTTATTGATGCCAAGTCTTTATCATATCATAATCCGATGTTCCATATATTCTATTTTATGTTATTGTAGAGCCACATATACAAGATTTTCAGGAATTGGTTCGTAGTACTTTTTATCATTCACCAAATGGCACTAGATATTGGATACCCAATGTAATGGAAGCGTATAGACCTGTTTTGGGTACGGTATTTGCTAAAGAGGAAGATGCAGCTTCCATGTATCAGTCATATGCTGAGAAAGCTGGGTTTGATATTAGGTTGTCGACAACTAAGAAATCAAAAGATGGTACTGTTACACTTAGGTATATTGTTTGTAGTAGATCGGGAAAGCCCAATTGCCAAAATGTTGATTCAATGGTTTTAAAGTCATCTTCCAAGTTGCCTCGTAGCAGTAATTACAAGGTTTCAGACTGTAAAGCTAAAATAAAGGTTAAAGTTTTCAAGGGTTATCCTGGTTTACGGTTATATGAATTTGTTGAGTCTCATAATCACCCGTTAGTTTCAATTGAGAACATGGATTTGACACGCAAGAGGCAGCAACTAGAATTTAGCGACCAAGATTTCATTCATAGGCTAAGTTTAGCTAAAGTTGGTCCGTCAACTACCTTTAAGATGCAAACTGTTTTGAAAGGGGGACAACACAACGTCCGTGGTACCAGGATAGAATATAAAAATTTCAGCAAGGATTTAAGAGCTTTCATTGGTAAAGGAGATGCTCAAATGGTTGTAAATATGATGGATAAACATAAAGTTAATTTAGAAAATTTCTATTGCCATTACATAATTCGTCGTGGAGAGCTTAGGTCCTATTTTGGGCAGATGAGGTTATGAAGTGCAATTACAGAGTTTTTGGCGAAGTGTTAGCTTTTGATGCCACCTACAGTACTAATCGGTAAGAATTTGTTTGTTTTTTTTTCATTTTCAGCTGTGTATTTTTTGATATTTTATTTATCATTATTTTGTAGGTATAATATGATTTTTGTTCCTTTTACGGGGATTGATCACCATAAGAATTGCGTAACAATTGCGGTTGCTCTTCTTTATGATGAAACTATTGAATCGTTCACATGGATGTTGGAACAATTTCTTGAAGCACATCGTAAGTGTTTCTATTTTACACATGTGTAACTTTGCTTCACAAAGTTTATGTTTTACACCATAAGAATAGCGTAACTTTGTTTTATAAATTCTCATGTAAACAACCGAGGCTAGTGTTAACCGACCAAGACCTGGCAATGAAACAAGCCATAGCTAAAGTGTTCAATGAATCTGTCCATCGTCTATGTATGTGGCTTATTATGGATAAACTTCCTCATAAGGTACATTTAATTTAAAAATAATTAATCTTGTTAGTTTTACACATGTGTATTTATGTTTTTCTAGTTTCTGTGTTTTTATTAAACGTGTGTAATAATGGTATTTTATTTTTAAAAATTGTATCTACAGATTGATGGTGATGTGTTACAGAATACCAACTTAAGGGTACGTATACATAAGTTGGTCTGGAATGTTTTTATCACTCCTGCCACGTTTGAGAAGCGATGGGAGTTATTGATGAATGATTGCAACTTGCAGCGTCACAAGTGGTTGTCTAATATGTTTTCTACTAGAGATCAGTGGGTCCCAGGTTATTTTAGGGACATACCGATGTGTTGTTTAATGAAAACAACGTCTAGATGCGAAAGTTCAAATGCACTTTTTAAGGTATACTCTAGCGCATCGAATACTTTGGTTCAGTTTATGTTGTGTTTTGACATGGCAATTGATGGTCAATGCTACCGGCAAGAGGTGTTTGAGCATAAAACTGATTCAACATCTGCCGCCTTATGCACTCCGTTACCTATAGAAGAACATGCAGCACTTGTATACACCAGAAGCATTTTTAAGGAGGTCCAAAAGGAGATATCTAAAGCCTTATTATCATGTATGAATGGTAGACCTGATGTCGTTGATGGTTATGAACATTATACGGTTTCTCACTTTGAAAAAGGGACCGTTATTGGTGATTACACGGTAATTTTTTTGTTTCATATTTTTATTTCTGCTTTATCCTTCATTTGTTTAGATATTTACCATTATCGATATGTCATAATAGAGAAAGTTATTATATTTACAGGTTAAGATCAATCTAAGTGATAACTCAGTTACATGCTCATGTATGTTATTTACACGCATTGGATATCCATGTCGTCATGTTTTTTCTGCATACCGATTTCGAGACATAAACAAAATTCCTAACAAGTATATAGCACCAAGGTGGAAAAAAGATGCATTGCCTAAGAAAGTGTTCAACCTTGAATTCCGTTATGGTGTTGACAACTCAGAAAGCTTTAAGCTTAGGTCAGAGGAGATGAATTTAGCTCAGCAATGTGGTGATCGATTACGGGGTGATTCAGTAAAGCTTGCTTGGTTTGTGGAACAAATCAAGGCTATTAAGAACAAAATTTTTGAAGAGGTCCCAAGTGATCCAAGTTCTAAGAATAAAGGTGGTGTCTTTGAAGAATTGGTTGGAGAATCACAACCTGATAGTGTTTCTTTTGTGGTTCCCCAAGGTATTAGGAATAAAGGATGTGGGAAATCTCATCGTTTGATTGGCCCGGGAGAGAAAGCCAAGGTTAAGAGCAAGAAGAAAAAAAAAGGAATTGCAAATTGTATCAGATTTTGTAAACAATCCTTCAAAACAACGATTCAAACAAGTAGAGAGAAAATTATAAACACATAAAGAAAAATCGTACAGTTTCAGCTACTATTAAAACAAAACCACTGATCGAAACAACATTTAAGCAAGTAGTGATTGCATAACTGCGAAGGGGAAAGATGAGAGGCGTACCGAATGGATGAATCAGCAGAGTTTGAGCTTGAAATCGAGTGTTTGTTGGTGATCTCTGAGTGCAAATGATCTACGGTTTCTTTCTTTGTGGAAAGTGAGGGTTTCGGAACTTAAATGGAGCGCCGGAATGGTACCGGATGATTGGGGAAGGAGAAGTCCGTTGCTGCGTTTTTTGGTGAATGATTTCTTGAAGGAGAATATGGGTTTTGTGTTTTAAAGTTTGGACAATAATATCCTTTTGTATTTTAATTCAGTTTTTTTCCTTCTCATTTAAACCTATCTAATCATAGCCCTTAATTTAGGATGATCTATGGATGAGATTTGTTCCTAATGTTCTCACAAAATTTGGTGTTCTCAAGATAATCCTCCCCTATATATATATATATATATATATATCGTAGGGTTCATGCGAGAACCACCTTTATTGCGAGAACCGCGAAAACCAATGTGAACACAACAAAATAAACTCACTACACCTAAAAAATCCTAAAAAAACCTTACCCCCCCCCCCCCCAAAAAAAAAAAAAACTACCCCCAAGCTAAATGCTAAAAACTAAACCCCCCAAACAACCTAAAAAAACCTAAACCCCCCCCCCCCCCCCGACCCCAAAAAACCTAAACCCCCCACCCCCACACAAGCTAAATGCTAAAAACTGAACCAAAAAAAAAACCTAAAAAAAATATAAAAAACACACAAATTTTTTTAAATATTTTTTATGTAAAAATCGCTACTTTAAAAAAAAAGAATTTAATTTTTTTGCTACTAAAAGTAGCGATTTTCACATAAAAAAATATTAAAAAAATTGTGTGATTTTAGATTTTTTTTAGGTATTATATATACATATATATGTATATGTATTGTAAACTTTATTGTTACGATATCATAATCGACTTTTAACATTTCAGGGATGGTTCAGTTGTAAGCGATTGAGTCCATCTAGCAGAAAGAACAATCAGATTTTGATTCATCTTCCACAACCACTTAAATGTCACTTGTTCGTAAGTTTTATTTATCTAATCTCTTTGATTATCGTTGGGGCTTTGTGAATTATCAATAACAAGTTCTCATGATTAAAATAATTGTTATCATATTAGTTACTATTTATTTTACGTGATTAAAGTTTTGTATAAAAATATAGTTATAAGTTAAGGTATTACACATCTTTCGTTCCATTCTATTATTTAATAAGAACTATTTGTGACAACCGTCAAAAATACAGGTATCCGTACAATTAATTAATATTGATTAGTGCTTAATAACTGTGCTGAATTACAACTGATGACTTAAACTGCTTTCTGATTACTGCAACATACTTACATGTGCATCACATATTACATAACGTCATCTCATTATCACATGAAACTTTATTGACATACATGATGCACAAATCACAGTTAGCACAGTTAGCGGATAACTCATAAAAATGCTGACGATGTTCAGTACCTAGACAAACAGTGTTTTGAGACCCAGTATGAGCCAGAAACCAAGTTCTACACTAGTATAGTGCGCATGGAAGTAAGGACCACAAAGCTGCTTTACTAGGTGATAGTTAAAGTGCCGGAAAGTGCCTAAAACTCACCCAAAGTGCAGAACTCTGCAAAAATCAACATTTTAACATGCTAGTAACATGCAAAATATGGCAAAATGGTCCTGAATGCTTTCCTAAGTGTCGGGAATTAAAAGTGTCACAAAAGGGTACTTAAAAATCATTAAACGGAATAGTTTGACACTTAAACGAACCGGTATCTAACCAAACAACCGGACACTACCCGAAACACCAAAATTATACTAGAAGCATTGTTTTAATGTTTCTGAGCTAGTTATGATTCCCGAACACCTTAACACACTATATAACATACCTTATGCATAACACCTAAACTAATACACTTAGTTTTCAACTAATTACCTACTTATCATTACTACTTACACAAGACCCCCCCCCCCCCTCTCTCATTTACGGTTCAAAGTGGCCCCCACCACCTTGATCCCCTCAAATCTTATTAAGATCCTATGAAATCTCAAAGGATTTAGTGGAGATTGTGTGTGTACTTAGGGAACATTAAACCCAATGGACAATACTCAAAAATTTGATTATAAGTAACCATTATCATCAACACTTCTCAACACCACAACTCTCCCTCTCCTCCTCTCCCTCTCGGCCGAACATAGCACCACCACCACCATTTTTCATCCATCATCCAACCATTCCAAGTTCACTTCAAGGTGTAAGAAGGTGATTAAGGAAGCTTGGTGCTTGTGGAACTTGAAGGACCTCTATTAGTTGCCTTTATCCACCATCTTTGTCACCTTCATCTTCAAGAGTTCATCCCTAGCCTTAGAGCTAGTAGTAAGACTCTCATGATCGTTATTTACTTCATATTTAGTTGGTTAAAAGGTGTATTATGTTGTAAATCACAAGAACACTAAAGAACATAATCTTGAATCATGAACATAAGCTTGACATATGATGTAATATGGATGAAACTATGTTGTTTAGTGTATGAATGATACTTGATTGTTATTTTCTTGAGATTATGATGTTGATCATCATAAGGAGCTTGCTAGATTGTGATTAAACACATGATCTAGCAAGTGAGAGGATGATTATGTGATGAAAAGAGATGATCATCCTCATGTGTAAGCATGAACTTGAAAATAAAATGATTTCTTGAAAAATGATAATCAAGTGAGTTGATAAACTTATAGATCTAAGATTTATGAATGGTTTTTCTAAAAGAACCAAGTTCAAAATGTGATTTTTAGGAGATCTTGATTCTTACTTAAACTTATACTATTTTTGGTGATGAAACAAGTGTAGAAACACTAGAGAAACAAAAAGATTACATAAAGAAACGTTTTTGTAAAACATGTTTACGAGTTGTAAACATCCAAATCTTTTAAGAATGAGATTTTTAAAGAAGTAAACACACTTTGAGGGGTAACTAAACCTACTAAAAACACTACCAAGTTACTACAAGTTTTTGTGAAAGATCAAGTTCATGTTGTTATGTAAATTGTATAAGTTTTTGCACTTGGTAAGTGTAAGTTGTTTAGGGATTGATTGATGATTGTTTATGATGATTTTTGAAAAGAAAATGATATGCTTTGATAGCATGGACACCTCCATTTTTAGGGGAAACTATGGCAAAATTTTCTAAAAATATAAACACTTAGAAAAATATTTTCTAAACAAGTATTCATAAGTATGTTTTAACCATGGTTTTCAATATAAACTTTGCCATAGATTTTGTTACAAAAATACAAGTATTGGAGGTTGGTTTTTATAAATAAAAATGGATAAATATGTATTTAGAATATATATATACATTAAAGACACTTGTGTGAATATTTGTATACTTGGTGAAATAATTATATTATTTTAGGGTAAAATAATATAACTTAACAAATACCATGAAATTTACTATCCAAAATAATACCAAAAATCACAAGGAATAAATATAAGTTACACACTTAGACTGTGTTCCCAAGTTTCATTAAACGAGAGAAAAGAAAAGATTTGAAAGGAAATAATTTTTTGTTGTGTTCCAGAGTTTCATTAAAGGAGAGGAAAGAAGAGAAAATCAGAGATCTTTTGCCTAAAATTAATCTTTCCAATTTGGAAAGAAACGGAGAGAAAGAAAAGAAAATGGGAGAATCCTTTCTTTTCTCTCCTTAACTTAACTCGGGAACACAATGTTAATATTGTAAAATCGAACGCAAGAATGTAACTTACAAAATATTCCGGAAAATACCGTTATAAATATATTTTTGGTAAATATTATTTTGGATACAAAAGAAATGAAAGTATGATTTTTACAAGTTATATAATACTTTGACAAAAGGGAAAATATTATTTTTGGGAAGTTAAAATATATTTTCTTGGAATATTTAGAAGATATACTATTTTTGGGAAAAATATATATTTTCTGGACAATACATTATTTTGGGACAAAATAAGTTATTATATATATTTTCTAAAGTGAGACTTAGAAATATATTAATTTGAAACTACAAATACAATAATACAAAAATACATGTATAAGATACCCCCATCCTTGGGAAGGAAATACGAAGTTAAATACTTGAGAAGTATTAATACAGAAAAATTGCTTAAACAATTATTCCAAAACTAAATATAATTTAAGTTGAAATATTAATTATTTTGACAAATAATTATACAACTTGGAATAACATTAGAAACGTAACTCCAAAACATTAATACTAAGCAAAGGCACGACCCGTCCGCCTAATAGACACTAGTACATTGTAGGTAGTCGTGTTTACTGACGAGATCGGAGTTACTAGTTCTGAAGACGCAATACTGTGAGTTCATGTCCCCCTTTTTTCTTTAAACTGTTTTGTTTATTTACTTCGGGGGTAAAATACATGTTACAAAAGGATTACATACAGATACTATTGGTATGGTTAGCCTAGGAAAGAACCATAGATCATGTGATTGGGTAGGCGGATACTTGGGACCATTAATCCTCGTATAAGGACCGAGGGGCATGAGTGATAGATCTATTTGGGTGTAGCGAGCCCACACCCATGAGGACCAGGGTGGCCCATAGGGTGACTATGTCTTCCAGCCAGAAGCCCGGTGCAACTTTGCTAGGTTTGAGTCTTCCTACACCATCACACATATCAGTGGCCTTGCAAACCATTGGTGATCTTTTCCTTGTTTGCTATCATACCGGGACATACATACTTGCACTGTTTACAAAGGTTTTATACATACTCACGAACACATGAACTCGCTCAACTTTTGTTGATATTTTTAAACTACATGTATTTCAGGAAACTAAGTGGATCTGGCAGGTGTATGCATGTGTTTCAAGCTGTGTTATAAATAAAAGATGTCATCCGAGGTCGTTGGGTTTAGGAGATGTATCTTACTCCTGGACGAGATACATGCTTCTAAACTCGGGTTTGTTTAAGGTCTTTTGTTGAGTCTTGGTGAACTCCTTAAAACATGTTATGGTTTGTAATTTGAATTCGGTGTCAACGTTTCAGACAAGTATGTTGTGGTATTTTCTAAACTTAATTTATGGATGAATATCTTTTGGTTTTATCATATAGCATTGTTATGATTGAATGCTATGGTATTAAGAAGTCACACCAATAACCACGCTTCCGCAAAAGTCAGGGTGTGACAGCTTGGTATCAGAGCTTCGATCGTAGCGAAGTAGGATTCTTTCTCGAGTCTAGACTACGACCATTAGGGCTCTCACGAAAATGTTTTCACAAACATGTTTTCATTGCATACACAAAATGTCCAGAGCCAGGAAACAAATATTTTTACAAATAAAAGACACAAATTACATTTCAAAGAATTCGTTTATAATTCAGTCTGAGAGACTGGGGAGTTAGTCTGAGAGACTAGCTGGGTATTCAGTCTAAGAGACTGGGGAGTTAGTCTGAGAGACTAGCTGGGTAGTCAGTCTGAGAGACTGGGGAGTTAGCCTGAGAGACTAGCTGGGTAGTCAGTCTGAGAGACTGGGGAGTTAGTCTGAAAGACTAGCTTGGTAGTTCTGTTTGAGAAACTGGGAGGTCTAGTCTGAGAGACTAAGTAGTTCAGTCTGAGAGGCTGGGTGGGATAGTCTTGGAAAGACTAGGATGCATACATGCTTACATTGTTACTACTTACATGCTTGTTTGATGATTGTTGATATATGTGCATATGTTGTGATTGCTTTGTTACAGACACCATGTCCTCCTCTGATAGTGGAATATATGATACCATAGACCCTATGGCCATAGTTTCAGACGACGAGATAGCCACAGACCCTGAGGTCTTCACTTCTGACACTGAGAGTAGCGATGATGATGATTTCCAGCCGTTTGCTTTACCAGACTTTGGCGATGATATACCGCTAGCTGATGGTTTCCCTATCAAGGATCCACTTCTTGTTCCGATCCCCGATCCTTTGGCTCTTGCTGCATTTCCTCTCGAGGATATGCCTCTTGATGCCATGGCTGATGACGATATCGATCTTTTTATTGAGGGTCCCCCAGAGGGTGCCCAGGATGATGGAGCCCCAGTTGATGATGTCATTGCTATTCCGCTTATTGAGATTCCGGTCATGGATATTTCTTCTGACCATTCTGGTCCTGATTCATTCGAGTCTGTGTCAACTACTACATTACACGCACTGGGATTACAGCGTTATCCCACCGATACTGATTCTGACACAGCTATGTCCGTTGCACCTGATATTCCACACGGTGTTGATCATGATTTTGAGTATGATGATGAGTTTGATCCAGTCTTTCCACACGACTTTAACCATGAGCATGAGATTGAGTTTGTCCCCGATGATCAGCCTTTTGAGGCACCTGTCGTTCCTGACGATCAGCTCTTTGATATACCCACTGATCTTGAGCTTGCACCAGCTGACCCTGAGCCTTTGATTGCACCAGAGCCCATACCTGCTCATGATCCTCTACCGGAGCATGACCGTTGACATTCCAGTTGTTGCACCACCGTTACCTGACCCTTTACCTGCAGCCGTTGAACATGCTCCTTTTGCTGACCATGTAGATCCCCGTTATGCATTCACCCACAATGGGTGGATAGAGGACGACGACGACTTGCCTCCTTTTGTTAGACCTGTTACTCCCCCACCTGCACCTGCACCTACACATGCACCAGCTGATATCGCCCCGTTTCACCCACATGTGTCTGACATACACCGCACAGATCTACCGGTCACGTTCCTACAGGATATCCCTCATCCCCGTCCAGGGGAAGGTCCATCGAGTCAGCAGCCCTGTCACATACCACCTGTGTCAACAGCCTTTCCTTTCATGCCACCGTTTGCACCTGCTACACATACTGCACCTTCTGCTTCTGCACCATCGGGCGAGCCACTGATTTGGTTTCCGCCAAACACGATGCCTGTTTCTGATCCATATCATCCCTTCCATTACACTGGATATACGAGAGATGATCTGCTTTTGTCCTTACAGCTCCAGCAGGAGATGTTGTGTCGCAGAGTCATGGATCTCGAGAGGATTCCGCGTCCTCCACCTTGCACTTGTCAGTCACCATTCGCGACACCACCCGTTCCTCTCCTGCCATACCCAGACTTTGATGTCCGTTTTCTTACTATGGAGCAGCAGGTTAGCTACCTGTTGCATATCGTTCATGCCCTCGAGGAGGAGCTAGCGCATCTGTGCAGTTTGCTTTTCGTTCCTCCACCTCCTCCTCCTCCACCATCAGCATAACAGTTTTTGGTTTTATGCAGGTAGCATACTTTTGGTGAGAGTGCAGCTATTGAGCCAGATTGCACAGCTTTTTGAAGACCACATTTCTTTTGACTTTTGATTGTTGTAGTTTGATGGATAGTTTGGACAAGGGTGATGTGACCCTGTAGTCCTTTTTGGTTGTGATATGATACATTTGGTGAACTTGTAAAACTGTATTTGTGGTCCTTTGATATATGAAAGCTCAATCGCAACATTCTCATTATATACGTTGTTGGATTACTTGTTTGTGTTATGACATGGGATGTTATGTATTTACTTGTGTTGATGAATGTTATTACATACGCATACTACATACTTATATGCATAAGACCTGAACTATACAAACTTCTTATAGAAGTTGCCTCCACGAAGGGAAACTCGATTGCCTACTACTGAGGCCGAGTTACAAGAACGGATTTCATGAGCGATAGCAGAGCACGAGGCCTCACGCGCTGAAACTAGTGGGGGTACCTCGAGAAACAACCCACCCCATGGTAATGTTTAAGTCGCTTGAGACACATTACATTATATTTGGATATTCCCTGTGCGTTTGCTAATGCTTTCTGTGAATGACGTTACTTGTACAGGCTGTACCTATAAGCAGTTTTTAGACTGTAAACCGCTGAATTTCGACGGCACCGGGGGTGCTGTGGCATTTGTTAGATGGCCGGAGAAGACCGATTCAGTGATAAGAATGAGTAAATGTGCACCGGAACATCAAGTCACCTACATCTCCGGATTGTTCTTAGACGGAGCGCTTTCACCAGAACATCAAGTCACCTACATCAAGTCCAGACTCTGGGAGAGGCGGTGGCATACGCTTTGACTTGGAATGAAATGAAGGAACTCATGCGTAAAAAGTATTGTACCAGGGCCGAAATTCAAAAATTGGAAACAGAGTTTTGGAACCTCAAGATGGATGGCCCCAAAAATTGATGAGTATGTGCAGAGATTTCACGATCTATCTCACGTGGTACCATACATGGTTAGGCCGGAATTCAAGCGCGTTGAGCGTTTCATTTGGAGGTTGGCACCTCAGATTATGAGTATGGTGACGACGTCAAAACCTGCTATGATCACCGAGGCTATCGACCTGAGTGTAGCACTAACTGAAGAAGCAATTAGGTTAAACAAGTTTTCGATCTCTGACCAGAAGAAAAGGAAGTTCTCAAACTTCAAAAGGAAGTTCTCAAACTTCAAGAAAGGTACCAGCAGTGCTAACAAGAAGGAAGAGGCAAACGCACCAGCCAGGGCCAAAACTGGTGCTGAAAACAAAGGAAAAGGGTACATGGGCACCTTGCCCAAATGCGATGCGTGTCAGTTGCATCACAATGGACGGTGCCGAGCTGGAAGATGCGAGTCTTGTGGAAGAGTTGGTCACTCGAAGGAGACATGTTGGGTTGGTACTGGGCGTGGTAACAATGGTCAGAGAGGTTATGGAAACAACAACCATGGTGGGAATGGATACGGAAACCGCCCTCAAGGAGGAAATGGCGGTAACGGAAATCGTGGTAATTTTGGGAATCAAGCTGGTAATGGAAACCGTGGAGCGAATAACAATCAAGGTGGTAATGGGAACGGTAATGGTCGAGGACCAGGTTGTTTTAACTGTGGAGGCGTGGGGCATTTCAAGAGAGAGTGCCCAAAGCTCAATCAAGCACATGGAAGAGTTTTCAACATCGGTGCGAGGGAAGCTCGCCAAGATCCAAATGTGGTCACTGGTACGTTCCCTATCAACCAACGCTTTGCATCTGTGCTATTTGATACCGGTGCCGATTATAGTTTTGTATCACTAGAATTTAAGAATATACTTGGGTTGGTAGCTAGTAAGCTAGACATTCCATATTCGATAGAACTAGCAAATGGAAAGCTAGTTGAAGCGAACGAAGTCATTAGAGGGTGCGTGATAGAACTAGGAGAGCACGAGTTTACACTGGATCTGCTGCCAGTCGAGTTGGGAAGCTTCGACGTGGTAGTGGGGATGGATTGGTTGTCAAGAAACCGAGCAGAGATTCTATGTCACGAGAAGGTCATTTGCATTCCGATGGCAAATGGAGAAACAATTGTGGTACATGTAGAGAAGCACAATACGCCCCTAAGGATCATCAGTTGTTTGAAGGCTCGAAAGTGTTTGCAGAAAGGATGTGTTGCCTTCTTGGCACACATTGTGGACAAAGAAGCCGATGAGCTAAAGCTAGAAGACATCCCAGTCATGAAGGAATATCCTGAAGTCTTCCCCAAAGACTTGCCAGGATTGCCGCCACAGCGACAAGTCGAGTTCCACATTGACCTAGTTCCAGGTGTTGCGCCTGTGGCTAAAGCACCTTATCGACTTGTCCCTTCAGAAATGCAAGAGTTGTCAACGCAACTTCAGGAGCTATTGGATAAGGGATTTATCAGACCAAGCTTCTCGCCTTGGGGAGCTCCAGTTTTGTTCGTTAAGAAGAAGGATGGTAGTTTCCACATGTGTATCGACTACCGAGAGCTAAACAAGTTAACCATTAAGAATCGGTATCCTTTGCTAAGGATTGATGACCTGTTCGATCAACTACAAGGTTCAAGTTTTTACTCCAAGATCGATCTTCGATCGGGTTATCACCAGTTGAGGATTCAAGAGGAGAGTATTCCAAAGATGGCCTTTAGGACTCGATATGGACACTACGAGTTCCTGGTTATGCCGTTTGGGTTGACGAACGCGCCAGCAGTTTTCATGGATTTGATGAATAGAGTTTGTAAGCCGTACCTCGATAAGTTTGTGATCGTGTTCATTGACGATATTTTAATCTACTCGAAGACAAAGGAAGAACATGAGCAACATCTAAGAGCTATCTTAGAGCTGCTCAAGAAAGAGAAGTTGTACGCGAAGTTCTCGAAGTGCGAATTTTGGTTGCGCGAGGTTCAGTTCCTTGGTCACGTGGTTAACGGAAATGGAATTCATGTGGATCCCATAAAGATCGATGCAATCAAGAATTGGGAGACTCCAAAGACGCCAACCGAGATCCATCAATTCCTAGGTTTGGCTGGGTATTATCGCATATTTATTGAGGACTTTTCAAAAATCGCTCAACCATTGACCTCCCTCACACAGAAAGACCAAAAGTATGAATGGGGAGACAAGCAAGAAGAAGCATTTCAGTTGTTGAAAAACAAGCTTTGCAATGCACCGATTTTAGCCCTACCCAAAGGCACTGATGACTTCGTGGTATATTGCGACGCCTCGCGTCAAGGTTTAGGCTGCGTGCTGATGCAGCGACAGATGGTTATAGCATATTCTTCGCGCTAGTTGAAGGTTCATGAGAAGAACTACACCACACATGATTTGGAATTAGGCGCGGTGGTGTTTGCATTAAAGATCTGGCAACATTATTTATATGGCACGCGATGCACAATCTTTACTGATCACAAGAGCTTACAGCATATATTCGACCAGAAAGAGTTTAACATGAGACAAAGACGATGGGTAGAGTTGTTAAATGATTATGATTGTGAAATCAAGTATCACCCAGGGAAGGCGAATGTGGTCGCAGATGCCTTGAGTCGGAAAGAAAGAAAGAATCAAGCCTATAAGGGTTAGAGCTTTGTAAATAATTATTCAAACGGACCTCTCATTGCGCATTCGTGCCGCACAGAGAGAAGCTCTTAAGGAAGAGAATATTGAGAATGAATATCTCCGTGGGATGGAGAAGCAGCTAGTACCCAATGATGAAGGAACGTTGTGCTTCATGAAACGAATTTGGGTTCCTCTCTTCGGTGGTCTACGAGACGTTATTTTTTATGAAGCTCACAAGTCACGGTACTCAATCCATCCAGGATCGGATAAAATGTACCATGATTTAAAGGATTTTTATTGGTGGCCGAGATTGAAAGGCGATGTTGCAACATATGTTGGCAAATGTTTGACTTGTGCCAAAGTAAAGGTCGAATATCAGAAGCCTTCAGGTCTTCTGCAACAACCTGAACTACCCATGTGGAAATGAGAGCAGATTTCAATGGACTTTATAATGAAATTGCCAAGGACACCCAGAGGTCACGATACAATTTGGGTAATCGTGGACCGTCTGACCAAATCTGCACACTTTTTGCCAATCAAGGAGAAAGATAATACTAGCAAGCTTGCTGAGCTGTATCTCAGAGAGATTGTCGCACGTCATGGTGTGCCTCTCTCGATTATCTCTGATAGAGATGGTGTAACACCCCGAAAACGGGTTTGGTAATTAAACCCCGTTAATACTAAACAGCCGGTAGAATACCGTTAGCAGAAAAGATTAACTCGGAGATTATTAGGATTTAAATAAATAAGCCTAATAATAAATAAAAAGAGAGCAAACGAACTTGAGAAGACAAAGTTCATAAGGAGCCCGAGTTAACGGGACTTAAAATAAACGGGTTTTTAACTTCCCGAACCTACTAAGTTGGCTAGGAATAATTAACCTAGTTAAGTAATATGAATTTAAGTGATAAACTATGAGTTATAGCCCTATATGATCAAAAAATGGAACATGAAGGACTAAAATGGCAAAGTGGGCAAACATGTTTTATTAAAAATAATAATAAAACACAACACACACACTCTAAGTGTGTGTGTGTGCGCAGGAACGACCAGAGCCAAGGGAGGGTTCTTTCAAAACCCTAAAACTCATAAAATCCAACCAAATCGAAGGAGAATCAAGCTAAAATTTGGGGCTTTTAATAAATTCATGATCACTCAAGCTAGGGGATCACAAGTTATGTCAAAATTCGTTGTTTGATTCCATTCAAAATTCTGGATGAACAATTATAATCCGAAATTAGTATTGCATGAATGTTGTTTGGATGAAATTAGAATGAAATAGTGTCTAGGAATAAACCCTAGTCATTAGATTGTTGAAATCATGCTTAGCTCAGCTAAATTTAGATTTTGTTGATGCTAAATTCATATATGAGATGTTTTTAGGGTTTTGATTGCTAAAAATTAGTGTTATGGTGTCAAGAACATGCTTAAATTGAAAGCTGAATTCAAACAGCTCCTGATCAGAATTTACAGCCGACTTGTATTTGCTGTAACCTAAACAAAACGTGACAAAAACATGTGTTTCTTGAGTCTAAAATGTAATTCCAGGAAATATCTTTAAAACCCCACTGGAATCGCATTTTTTCGACGAAAATTGAGCGTTTTATGAATTTTTCCGTATCAAAGGTTCAAGCTGCGTTTTCTGGCAGAATTTGCAGCCCATTACGAATGTCATAACTCAATTTATAAATTTAGTTATGATCTCAAATTTTTACTGTAGAAATTTTTAAGTGATTAAAAGAATCTCCACTTGGAATTTCTTCAATCGGATAAACGAGGAATTTTAAATGAATTTTTCCGTAAGCTGCAGTCAGAAGTGACGAATCTGAAGACTTGTAAACAGGTTAAATAAGTCACCAAAAACAGCCCATTTTCAGTGATATGGAATGCCTAAATGAAATCGTGGCCTACTAGTTAGTATGTAAAATTTGATTTCGTTAAGAGTTGGGATGAAATAAGCTTAGGTGAGTTCAATGAACCAAATGTGCATATGGATATGTTGATAAGTCGGTTGAGTTTTAAAAAGTGAAACCGACCAATGATTAGATCGAATGATAATTTTGATATGGTTGAATGATAAATTCGACATAAAACCCGTAGGATGGTATAGTCATAAATGATTATGACTAATCTAACCGTCTTACGAATCATGATGATAGTTTGACGCTTGACAAGCTAGGTGGAGGCTTGGAAAGGAAGCGGGTCAAATGGATCAAGTGTAAAGGGAAAGCGTACTTCGGATACAAGGTAAGTAAAGCTTACACCCATTGTAGTATACGTATGTATTTTATAGGTGATAAAGGTGACAACCGATTATATTCGAAATTTGAGTTCCGACACGAAACGAAATGAGTCGGAATGAATAAAAACGATCAAAACCATGGTTAATGGTAAAAATGGACAAAATGGTAATTTAGTCGTGAATTGACTAGGAGTTAATAAGTTTTCCTTAAGGTTACCTTATAGCGTAACTAGTAATGGGAAAAGGGGGAAAATGGTAAATTAGTCACGTGTTGACTAAATGTAAGTTGAGATTAAAAGGATACTCATGGCGTAAGCCATAACGGGTTAAAAACGTAAGAAAAAGGATCTTGTGGTAAAATCCAAAATGGGTCGGATGTGTCAATGGGTAATTAAAAACCATGTTTTGACATAAGTATAAATGTTTGGCCATAAAGACTAAATGGGTCAAATGGTGGTGACGACACCATTTGATGTTGGTGCATTAGATGTCTGTTAACTTTGTCTTGTATCGAGTCATGAATAGATTAGGACACGGAAATCGAGGAAATAAGTATTTAGGGTAATTTCTCTTGAAATGTACATTATGTCATTTCAAACGGAATTAGATGTTTCAAACGAAATCACTAATTCCATGCGGAATTAAGTAATTTCGTTTGAACATGTAATTCCGTTTGAGACCCTTTCATGCGGAATTAGTCCGGCTATAAATACCTGATGTATGCATGTCATTTGAAACGGAATTAGGTCACGGTTTCTGAGTCGAGGTGCTGTCCGTTTGTCATTTGAATCTGTAAAAGCTCAGAATCGATCAATAAGAAGATAGTTAGAGGAAAACAAACTGTGTTATGTCAAATTCACTGATTCCGCCTTTGTTTTTGATGTTGAACTCTTCATATTGACTCGTTAGGGTCACACGACGATCCAACAAGTGGTATCAGAGCTCAGGACGAGGAGTTCATACCAATTCAGCTTGATTTCATCGGATTCTCACACTTCTACTCTTTCTTTTCTGATTTGAACGAAATTTAACGGTCGAAATGGCTTAAAATTTACATATATCAGGCGAAACATAGTTTTAACTAATCCGTGAAAGATTTGGACCTTAATTCGAACAAATTTTGATAAAAACTGATAATTCCGCTTGAAAAAGTGTTCGAACATGCTGACATCATCATAATTCCGTTTGAAAGTATCATTGTAATTCCAAACGGAATTACATATTGGGTCTAATTTCACTTGAAAAGTGCAGTATATTTCAAACGAGATCTAATTTCGTTTGAAACGTTCAAACGAAATTACTGATTCCGCTTCAAAGTAGCTAATTCCGCTTGAATTGGCTTAATTCCGTTTGAAATACCTAATTCCGTTTGAGGAGGTATTTCGCTTGAACTGGTAATCTCGTTTGAAAGGTTATCTCGTTTGAAGAAGTAATTGCGTTTGAGCTATTCCGCTTGAACTGATTCCGTATGAAGCTGTTTTTCAAAATTTCAAAAATTTTTCTAAGTGTTTGTTGATTGTTTCAGGTACTTGAAAGACGGATGAGTTTATGAATCCGTTCTATGATATTTTTGCTTTCGCGGGAAACAACGGAGATGATACTTCAAACAACACAAATGAGAATGCTTCTAATCCGAGTTCGAAGAAAACTATTTCTTATACTTTGAGTGTGGAGAGTGCTTATGGGACGTACAACAAACCTCCCAAGCTGATGGCGATTGAAGATTACAATAAATGGGCTATAAAGTTTGAAGAATGGCTAAAAGCGTTTGCTTATCCAAGTTGGAGAATGTTCAAGAATGGTTTCGTTATGGGAAGATCGGATTTTCAAAATTTGACAGAAATTGAGTAAATAGAAAGATATGTTGCTGAACAAAAGTGCCTTGCATTAATTCATCAGTCTGTAAGAGATGATATAATAGCACTGATTGAGTACACAAATACAACAGATCTATGGGAGAAATTGAGAGTTAAATGTGTGGGTAGTGTAGAAATAGTCAAAAACAAAAAGAAATTGTTAAGAAAAGAGTTTAATCTTTTTGGTTGTTTGAAAAATGAGTCTGTTTCTAAGATGATTGAGAGATTTTGGACATCTGAAGATGGAGCTGGCAAGACATGGAATCATTTATTCTCGAGAAGAACTGGTTGATAAAATGTTTGACTCATTGCCGGATAACCAAGACTGGCAATACTTTGCTTTGATGCTGAAGAATACAATCGAGTCGGAGAAACTGACGGTTGATCTGTTAATTGAAAGAATGGAGAGTCATGAGCTGGAGCTCAAGAAATCATTCAAAGTAAATCATTCCTCATATTAGCTGAATGTTGAGTTGTATTATCGAAGTATGATCCCGAAGAATGTGTCTCTTAAGACAGCCTTTTCAGCTGAAGGTTCTAACACATCAAACCAAGAAAGTCCAAGAAGTGGCTATCATGGAGGGTCATCATCAACTACTGCAAGTCAACAACAACAATCAGTTCCAAAGAATCTGTTTCAATGTAATATTGCTGTGGATCTGAAGAATGCACAAAATTTCAGTGAAGAATCCGCAAAGCAGCAAATGGTGTTTTTAGCATCTATTCTAGAGTCATACGAGAGCCTTGTTGCGGGCAAGGTTGGAAACACTAACCTCACCAAGGAGGATTATGATCAGATAGACCTAGAGGTGATGGAGTTGATCGATATCAGGTGGTGTATGGCTAGTGCAGTTAGACGAGCTCAAAGGTTCATGGAGATTACGGGCAGACATTCAATTGGAGGACCGTCTACAAAGCTCGGGTTTGATAAATCAAAAGTCACGTGTTTCAGATGTAAACAAAAGGGATATTTTAAACGTGAATGTCGAAACGCACCTGCTGATGATACTGCAAATCCATTCAGGGAAGATTACTACAAAAGAGCGATCTATCATCAGAACAAATCTGAACCTCCCAGAATGAAGCAGCTTGAAGATAACCCCAAAGAAAAATCAAGAGCTCTTGTTGTTATTCATGACGATGAGGAATATGATTGGAGTCAAGTGTTACCGGAAGAGGATGCAGTAGGCTATGCATTTGTCGTAAAACCTGTTCCTTTCAGAGATAGCAGAAATGAAAAAGAGAAATACATCAACAGAAAAATGAAAGCTCAAGACAGGATGATTAAAGCCGGTTATATATACAGAGAAGCAAAACAGGCGAAAAGATGGGATGCTGATAGAGAGTGTTATCTTGATCCCTATGGAAACATTGCTATTGATCCAAAGTCTCTTGATGTTGAAGTTCTCATCAAACAAGTTGCTGAAGAAGAAGAAGCTTTACAGAGAGAATGGTGAGGAGGAGGAGAAGCTGATGAAAAAGAAAAAGAGAAAGAGCTGCAGAAAAAGAAAATTGATGATGGGATTATTGACACGTCACAAGAGTTTACTGCAGAAAATTTGAAGAACATGGCTGACAAAGTGTTTGCTGCGAAAGAGCTAGAGGTAGTTTCTAGTTCTGGCACTGAGTCTAAAAGCAAGGTCAGTCAGGTCAGTCAGAGTGTTGCAAACAATGAGACAAGTAAGAAAGATAAAACTGAGAGCGACTGCAAAAATTGCATGAAAGACTGCAAGGTTTGTAGTACAAAAAGAGTCAGAGGCGTTGAAGATCAGATCTTAAACCGTGACAAAATGTTAAAAGCTTCAAATGATCGAGTAAAAGAGTTAACTGATAAAATTGAAAATGATAAAATTGAAGTAGAAAGAATTATGAAAGAAAATGAAAAGCTAATTCTTGAAAATCGTCAGGTTTCAGAAAAGTTTGAAAAGCTAAAACGAACGGTTAAAGATTCTGATGAGAGAAATGGTAAGACTAGCACAGAAAATGTTCAATTGACAGGTGTGCTGAGGGTTAAAGAAGAATTAATCAACCAACAACTGGATGAGATTGCTAAGTTGAAGCTTCAGTTTCAAGAAGCTAAAATTGAAAATGAACGCATCCAGTTGAAACTGAACAGTTATAGTTCCGCAAGTTTTGTTCTTCAACATATCGTTCTTAAACCAATTGGGAAGAACAAAGCAGGCGAAGATGTATACTTTGATGGAACCGGGGTTGGTTTTCATCAGGTTCCACCACCAGTTTTAAATAATTTTTCAAATAAAAAATCAGGGTTGGTAATGATGAACAAGAAAATGAGGTTAAACTTCTAGACACAATTGATGTTACATTCACTTCGTCATCCGATGAAGGAAGTGTTCAATCAGAAGTTGTTAACAGTGTGGTTGAAAGTGTTTTGAAATCTGAAAGTGACACTACTAAGGATGATGAATTCTTTTTGGACATATACATTCCAAAATCAAAATCCAAAAACAACTTAAGTGAAGAAACACATCTTGTGATGTACAAGATGGCAGGATCAGATAAGTTGTATTCGGATCTTGATTTTCCTTTAGAGAATGTGAATGTTGGAAAATTGAGAAATGTGTTCAAGTTGATTGAAATTGATGTGTCTGAAATTGAAGGTTTGAGAAATGCGAAAAGGCAACTGAATTTTGAAAAAGATAAAGCTTACTACAAGAAACCTGTTGTTCCACCGCGTTTTTCTAACAACTATCAAAACAGATGGTCGGGTGGATATCAGGGTGGTAAGAGAAATCAAAGAAAGAATTTTCAAAACAAGAATTTTGTTGAGAAAAAGGTGTTTGTTTCGAGTTCAAGTTCACTTTCTGATGAAGAATCTAAAATCTTTTCAAAATCAAACAAAGAGTTCTTTGAGAAGAAGGCCTCACAGCCTCAGTCTGAAGGTACTAGTCGGGTAGTTGATATCCGAACATGTTTCAAATGTAATCAAATTGGACATATTGCACGAAAGTGTACCAACTTGAAGCCTAAGACTGAAGTTATTGAAAGACAGAAAAAGAAAGTTGATCCAAAAGGAAAAGCTCCAATGGTTGTTGAGAAAATTTTGAAAAATGAGAACGCAAAAGTCAAAACTGAACCCATAAAGAATGTGGTAACTAAAACTGACAAATTTTACAAACGGGTTGCTTCGCCTCAACAAGCATGGAAGCCAAAAGTTGTTGAAAAGAAATCAAGTTCTCCAAAACCAAAGGTTTCAGAGTCAGAAAAACAATCGTCTTCTACCACACCGGTAAAGATGAATGTTCCTTTGGATCACTATGAGAAACTTGAAAAACATGAGTCTATCACTTCTGAGAAGAAAGATGCTCCAAAGAAAGACCAATCATCTGGTCAACCTTCTCAAAATGATTTCTTTTTATACAAAAAGGTTGAGATTGGGTCTGAGGAGAGTTTAAAGATGAAAGACAAGAATTTTCCACCACTTTACACTGCTAAAACTCACATTAATGTCAAGTTACCTGAGTCCAAAGAGGCTTGGGTGGCATCAAAATCTAACTAAAGTGTTTTTGAAATGTGCAGGAGCTTCCAAGATCCGTTTCACGTTGGATTATGGATAGTGGAGCTTCTCGGCACATGACGGGGAAGAAAACCCTATTGTACGATGTTCGAGGTTTTAATGGAGGTTACGTAGGATTTGCGGGAAATCAAGGTGGTCGAATAGTCGGTGAAGGAACTTTATCTAATGGCATTGTAACATTTGAAAGAGTTAACTACATCGCCGAGCTTGAAAACAATCTTCTGAGTATTTCTCAGATTTGTGATCGTATGTATACAACGCACTTTACAGATAAGGAATGTTTGATCTTGAAACCGGGATTAGTTGTTCCCGAAGAGTGGGTTATCATGAGAGCGCCCAGAGTGAATGATCTGTACGTGTTGGACATGAGTGTAGCTACTACAACCACGGGTCAAGCACACTGTTTTATGTCAAGAGCAACATAATAAGAGTCAAAGTTATGGCATCGAAAGATGGGCCATATTCACCTACGAAAAATGAATCACCTGGTGCATAACGACTTAGTAACTGGTGTTCATGTGAAAGGTTTTCATCTTGAGGGGGAGTGCATTAGCTGCATCAAAGGCAAGCAAAAGAAGAAAGCACATCCTCAAAAGAAAGTCAACTCAGTCTCAAGACCGCTAGAGAGACTTCATATGGATCTTTTTGGTCCAGTCAATGTCAAAAGCATAACTGGGGATCTCTACTGTCTAGTAGTAACTGATGATTATTCCAGATTTTCTAGGGTATCATTCTTGAAGTCAAAAGATGAGATGTTTGAAAGTTTGATGGCGTTGTTCAGAAAAATTGAAAACTTGTACCAAACCCGAATCAGAAGAATCAGGAGTGACAACGGTACAGAGTTCAAGAACAACAAAATGGAAGAATATTGTGATGAGAGAGGTATATTGCAAGAATTTAGTGCTCCTTATACTCTGCAGCAGAATGGAGTAGCTGAACGAAAGAACAGGACGCTAATTGAAACGGCCAGGACGATGCTTGCTGATTCGAAATTACCAGTAATTTTTTTGTGCAGAAGCAGTGTCAGCCGCTTGCTATACACTCAACCGGGTTCTCACTGTAAAGAAATTCAACAAGACATGTTTCGAGTTAATCAATAACCGCAAACCAAACCTGAAGTATTTAGAATTGTTTGGGTCTCCCTGTACAGTTCTAGAACCTTTTGGAAAGTTTGGTGCAAAGAGCATTGAAGGAATATTTGTGGGTTACTCAAGTCCATTGAAACGAGTCTTTGTTCCAAGCTTGAAGCGGATTATTGAAGCATAAAATGTTGAGTGTCAAGCTTATACTATGCCACCGCAGAACCTAGGCGATTCATGGCGTTTTAATTACGATACTTTATGGGATTCGTTTGACATAGAAGAAGAAGAAGAAGAAGAAGATTTCTTTGACGAGTTGGATATTCTGAGAGAATATGAAGAATCGCAGGAAAGGTTCCCAGCTGAGTATTCTAGACGTCAAAAAGCTTCAAATGACGAAGAAGCAGGTCCAAGCAATGCTGGAGAACATGATGTTATCCAACAAAATGAAGTTGCTCATGATAATCAGACAACAGAGAATGATAATCAAGAATCTGAGAATAGACCAGTATTCGATCGTGGTGATTCAGATTCTGAGGGGGAGCAAATTCAAATTTCAAGTCAAACTATTCCAGTCAGTGAACAAGGTGCAAATCAGAATGTTACAAATTTGGAAGGCGAGGTAGATGTTCCAGGCGAGGTGATGCCGAGAACTCTTTCATACCATCCAGAAGAGTTGATCATTGGAGAATTACAATCAGGCGTTCGCACTAGACGTCAAATTGACCAAGGCCTTACTTGTTTTTATTCTACAGTAGCTCCTTTACAAACTAAGTTTTCACTAAGTTGTTTTATTTCGCAGATCAAACCGCGAACATACAAAGAGGCGCTAACTGAAGATTCTTGGGTCAATGCTATGCAAGAAGAGTTGAGTCAGTTTGAGAAGTTAGGAGTGTGGAAATTGGTAGACTTGCCTGATGGTCAAAGGAAGATAAACACCAAGTGGGTGATCAAGTGCAAGAGAGATGATCGAGGGGTTATTATTCGTAACAAAGCTTGACTCGTAGTCCAGGGTTTCAGTCAGCAGGAGGGTATAGATTTCACCGAAGTGTATGCTCTGGTTGCTAGACTTGAAGCGATCAGAATCTTCCTAGAATTTGCATCTTGGAAAAATTTTAAAGTTTATCAGCTAGATGTTAAATCGGCGTTTCTCTATGGGAAGGTAAAAGAGGAGGTATATGTCGGACAGCCACCGGGCTTCACCGATCCTATCCACAAAGACAAGGTTTATTTGCTGGATAAAGCGCTGTATGGTTTACACCAGGCCCCGAGAGCCTGGTACGAGACATTGTCTCAACACCTGCTAGCAAACAGCTTCATCAGTGGAAAAGTGGATGCCAATCTCTTCACCAAAGAGGTCGACGGACATCTTCTGATAGTTCAGATATACGTGGACGACATCATATTTGGGTCTACAAATGAGAATTTGTGCAAAGATTTTGAAAGAGTTATGAAGCAAAAAATTTGAAATGTCATCGATGGGTGAGATGAAATTCTTCTTGGGACTTCAGGTTGATCAACTGCCTAAGGGAATTTTCACACATCAGACAAAGTATGTTCATGATATCTTAGAGAAATTTGGGATGTCAAGTTCTACTCCAGCTTCCACCCCATTAGCGACGAACCATGGGATAAACCCTGATCTCACCGGAGAGAAGGTAGATGAAACGTTGTATCGTTCTATGATCGGATCGCTGATGTACTTGACAGCTTCTAGACCCGATAATATGTATCCAACCTGCCTCGCAGCAAGATTTCAATCTAACCCGAGAGCTTCGCACATGGTGATTGTGAAATGGATATTACACTACCTGAAAGGAACTCCATCACTGGGGTTGTGGTATCCAAGAGAAGGCGATTTCATGCTCGAAGGGTATTCCGATTCTGATTTCGGATGCTGCAAAGTTAACGCTAAATCAACAACAGTGGGGTGTCAGTTTTTCGGATCTCGATTGGTCACCTGGCAATGCAAGAAGCAGACCTCTGTAGCTTTGTCCACATGTGAAGCTGAGTATGTATCTGCTAGCAATTGCTGCTCTCAGATTTTGTGGATCCAGCAACAAATGCGCGACTACGGTTTGCAACTTCTTAACACCCCTATCTTTGTTGATAATGAGGCAGCGATAAACATTACTAAAAATCTTGTTCATCACGCTAAAACGAAACACATTGAAATTCGTCATCACTTCATCCGAGATTGTTTCGAGAAGAAGTTGATACGAATTGAGAAAATGCACACTGACGAACAAAAAGCTGATTTACATACCAAAGCGTTTGATAAAATTCGTTTTCAATACTTGCTAAAATTGAACGGTATGAAGCTTTTATCGGTGTTGGAGGAGATTCTTGGCGTTGATGAAGGAGACATTGTAGATGATGATGTTGAGAAGCAATCTGCAATGGTTTGTCGATTTTTTACTTGTTTTGGTATTTAGGGGGAGTATAGGGTAATATTTTCAGAAAATACAAAAACAGTAAAAAAAATTCAAAAACACAAAAACATGAGATATTTTTCAAAATTTCAAAAACAATAGAAAACCAGAAAAGAGCTTGTGTAAAAAGGGAAAATGATAGTACATTGGCTTGACAGTTACGGTATGCTAAAGAAATGTAAAGTTTAAAAGTCTTAAACAGTCTCGCTGATGATATGCCGATAGGTTTTTACACATTTGGTAGGTTTGTTCGGGATATAAACCCAAAATCCTTATTTGCTTATTTCGTGGGGAACACTACTTGGATATATAGGTAACCCCTGAAATCTTGTTTGAAGGATCCCTCTTTCTGAGATACTAGGTCTTTATACTCAGTGATATCTGGGGTATTATACCGGGACTTCTGATTTTGCGGAAGCAATGGCCTAGTCCCCGTATAATACTTTACGCTTTGCTTGAAATATAGCACCGCCCTCAGCATAAAAAATGATAAAATATTGAAAAATGCTAATCATGTGCTGTTGTAAAAAAGATCCTCTAAAGGGGACCCATTTAAAGTCAAAGCCGTCATCTTTCTGCTGAACGGAAGTTCTGACCTGAGCTCTCACGGTTCTTCACAATTTAACCCCTTACATATATCATCTGTGGTATATTCACCTGTAAGACTGAATATTAGGATTTGAATACGGGAGTATATTCAAGAGGTGGGACACATGAATGAGTTTAAGTTCTTAATTCATCTAAATCGTATCCTGGACAGATTGAAAATTTTGTGAGAATTTAAGTGGATCAGTATATCGACAATCTAAGTGAATTGTTTAATTCTGAGTATGTAATTAAAGCTTAACGGTACGTGTGACTTGTCGAATAGCTGATATGATTCCCTAACACGCTCACCAAAAATATGTTTGTAAATAGTTTACATTTACTGCATTTTAGTTCTGTATTTCATTTCTAGTTTAGAAACTTTATTAAAAATCCAAAAAGATTTTATATTTTTGCTTTATTTTTTGACAAACCAAAGTGGAAAGCTGATCTTCAGATTCGAATTGAAGCAGATGCATGAAGGTTCTGAACTGGAAGATGAGTAGTGAGCTAATATTGTTAAAAAACTGGAAATTGAAAAGTTAAAGCAAGTTCATTAATTTGAAACTTGTAAATTTCAGAAAATTGTTTGATCTAGTTTGTACAAAATGTCAGTGTGATTGTCTCAGATCAACCAAGGTCATTAAGTTGGACTTGGTAAACTAATTGAGTAATCAGTGTCATTAATTTGGACCTGAATACTTAAGTGGATTTTTAAATTCTGATAAAAACAAACAAATGAGATTGAATGGTAAGTTTGGATTGAAACTGTTATTGTCATATATCTTATATTTAGGTAGAGATTGTGCAGGTAACAGGTATGAGTTTATGAAAGCAACTAAGCAAAATCCCAGCCTACTGATAGGGGGAGTCTGAAGATTTAAAGTCAGATGCAGTTCCTGGATCTACATTCAAGGGGGAGCTTGAAGGTTATTAAAGATTCAGATTCTGTGATTCATGCTAGTTGTTGATTGAAGAAGATAAAGATTGAAGGAAGCTTTTACATTGTTAAATCAATTTGGAAAGACAGTCAAAACCGATCAAGACTGAAGACTCGACCCCGAAGACTTTGTCAACATCCAAGGGGGAGTCTGTTGGTGCATTAGATGTCTGTTAACTTTGTCTTGTATCGAGTCAAGAATAGATTAGGACACAGAAATCGAGGAAACAAGTATTTAGGGTAATTTCGCTTGAAATGTACATTTTGTCATTTCAAACAGAATTAGATGTTTCAAACGAAATCACTAATTCCATGCGGAATTAAGTAATTCCGTTTGAACATGTAATTCCATTTGAGACCCTTTCAAGCAGAATTAGTCCGGCTATAAATACCTGATGTGTGCGTGTCATTTCAAACGGAATTAGGTCACGGTTTCTGAGTCGAGGTGCTATCCGTTTGTCATTTGAATCTGTAAAAGCTCAGAATCGATCAATAAGAAAATAATTAGAGGAAAACAAGTTGTGTTACGTCAAATTCACTTATTCCGCCTTTGTTTTTGATGTTGAACTCTTCATATTGACTTGTTAGGGTCACACGACGATCCAACATTTGACAATATTGACTAATGTTTGGTTGTCAAGTTAGATGTTCACAGGAGTGAACGGGAAGTGGATTATTGCGTTGCTTTAAATTCAGGTTTCATTATGCGGAAAATAGGATAAATTGATACGTATTTTTATTACAAACGCGTAGGAAAAAGAACGGAGTAAAACGGATAAGTAGATAAAAAGTTATGATACTTTAAAGTTCGAATTTCGATTAAAAACATAACTGGGCTGAAATGCAGGACCAGAACCTGCACTCGCTAGAAAATGGTCTCCCTCGCGCCACGCGAGGGAGTAAGGTAATACTCGCATGCCACGCGACAGACGTCGCGGCACGCGAAAGAGTAAACTGAGCCTCTCGCTTGGCGCGAGAGGCATAAAAACTGAAAAATGTTTACTTCTTGTTCGTTTTAATATCCGGACTTGATTTTAAACACATTATAAGCTCGAATGACTAACCATTTCATGGTTTATGAAATGTAGGAATATCCTTGGATGCCGGATGACGATCAAGCTCAATGGACAAGAACTGAACACACGCCCGAACAAAGCTTCCGCGTTGTTTTTAGTTTTAAGTGAATTATGTTAAACACTTGGTACTGTATTTTGAATATTATAAACATGTAAGTATGTCAAATTGGAAATGTTTTTGAAAAGTCGCATTTTAGCATTAAAATGCGTGTTACTTTATTAAATTTTCTGATTAATAGACATGGATGTTACAAGTTGGTAATCAGAGCTCAAGGTTAAAAGAATAAAGTGTTCGGTTCGAGGCTTGATCGCAAAATCCGGTAAGTACGAGTATGTTAATGGTCTAGTATGATTAAAGTGTTGTGAACAACACATAGGGTATCGTGTAATACACGTTACACCAACGAAAATGATTAGTGTAAGTTAACGAAATCACGTGCAGTAAAAAGCCTTGTATTACAATACATGCATTTATTAATGTTGAAATTACTAACTTTTGTAAATGCTTAGTTGAAGGATACTCGCATCTGAAGATGACGAGAGTTGAACGAATTGTGGATATGACGGTGGAACGGTTCGAGGTATGACAAGCAGAGCATACTCATTAAGGACCTAAATCGCGTGACGATCGCGAACAAAGTCAAAGGCATGGAAAGCCCATTAAGGGCAAGCATTATCAGGTGCACACTTTCAAATTTAATTGCACAAGTAGTAATATGCAACAAACACGTAGGGGATAACGGTTGCATATATCTTATAAAACTTGAATAGGATATCTATTCAAGATGAAGTTTCTAAGAGAAGTTTAATAGAAACATGCGTTATTCACGATAATGAATACCAAAACTATAATAGGAATAGTTCATATGAAAACTTGGACGGGGGGTAATTATTCAAGTGGAAAACTCTCAATATAATGCTATTGAGAAAAGTAGCGATCACATTAACAAATGTGATTATATAATAGTTCGATAGAAAAGAAAAACATTTTATATGTTCAAATGTAAAACTAGTAAAAACTAATGATAGTTGTTTTGCAATTAAATAAAGTTTTACTAAATGAAATCAGAGATATGAAATAAATAGAGGCATTACTTACATATGGTGTGATGTGAAAGCTATAAAAAGGTCATGTGTATCATGTGCTGATCGCTTACTCTGGCCAAGTAAGTAGTGGCATATGATACCATGAGCTTCTTGTAGCGGACACATTTACGTCCGATGTAGTAAGGGCGGGGTGAATGGGACTAACTTAAAAGGTACCCAAATAAATCAAATAAGCAAGATGTTTGATAATAAACGTAGACGCAAGTCAGATGACGGAAGCGTATTATGTTAGAATGAAGAGCCCGAGAGAAGGGACAAGGATCAAAGCAAAATTAAATGATTCCAAACATAACAAGGGATGCTTTAAAGCTATATATGTCTAAATATACATTTGAATATAGACGTGAATAAAAGATGATCTATGGGATCATCATAACCTACGGGATAAAACGTAGTGATAAGGTCTGCGGGACCAAGGAGACCGTTGGGTCATAAATAGAAAGAAATGAACTGTTGGGTCTCACCTTAAAAAGGTGAAACATATAAATAAATAGCCTATGAGGCTAAGTGAAGAAACCTACGGGTCAATATTGTAAAGCGAGGAAACGGGTTGCAATTTCCCGCGTAAAATAATAACGAAAAGTAACGTTAGCATAAAAACGATGAGTTTCGCTAAGTTAATCGAACGGGTTAAAGCGAAGAGATCACGAAGAGTCTGGTTAACAAAAGTGAGGAATTTCACTAAAACATTTAAACGGGCTTAAATGACAAAAGAATTCACAATTATTTAAATTGTGTTACGTCACAAAAAGGGCGAAGTCATCACCGAAATGACAACGGAAGAGGGATAAATCCATTGGACGTAAATTCCTTGAAATTGACATAAGTTAAAGAGAAAACGTTAAACTAAAATTCAGTTTTAGTAAGAAACAACGTTTTAACAAATATGAATACTATGAGACGAACTCGGAAATAGTTAATATTAAAGGATATAGGTTTTAACACCGATAGGAGTGAAAGGATACATTTGAAAGAAAGATTTTCGACAATGAAAAGTCGACATAGACTTAAACAAGATGTGATGTGATTACGGTCGCTAAAAGTGACATAGAATTTAACCACGTTGTAACGTGAGTTACAAGATATGAAATCAAAAATACGCAAAAGGCCGGGATGGCAATATGATATACCCGAGTAACGGAGTATAAAATGACGGCGACAAATCAGTCTAGCCGGTAAAAATAAAAAAAACCCATTCGAAGTCAAGATAGTGTAACGACTTAAACAAGGAGCTTGTCAATATAAAATTAGTTAGAAGTAAAAATTCCGAATAATAAATACGACCGAGTAATCAGATGACAACTCGGTCAAATAAGTGACCAGAATAAGAAATACAAGCTGAAGGTAATGGCCTACGAGGCCTTACACGTGAAAGGCGCAAATGCCTTCAAACTAAAAACACAATACCATACTTTTTGGTAAGATTATTATATGCGAGTAATGCTCAAGTGATCACCGAAAACTAAGGTTCAGATGATCTAAACTAATAAAGTACGTGAGAAAGGTTTCGGGGACGAAACCTCTTTAAGGGGGGTAGACTTGTAACACCCCGAAAACGGGTTTGGTAATTAAACCCCATTAATACTAAAGAGCGGGTAGAATACCGTTAGCAGAAAAGATTAACTCAGAGATTATTAGGATTTAAATAAATAAGCCTAATAATAAATAAAAAGAGAGCAAACGAACTTGAGAAGACAAAGTTCATAAGGAGCCCGAGTTAACGGGACTTAAAATAAAACGGGTTTTTAACTTCCCGAACCTACTAAGTTGGCTAAGAATAATTAACCTAGTGAAGTAATATGAATTTAAGTGATAAACTATGAGTTATAGCCCTATATGATCAAAAAATGGAACATGACGGACTAAAATGGCAAAGTGGGCAAACATGTTTTATTAAAAATAATAATAAAACACAACACACACACACACTCTAAGTGTGTGTGTGTGCGCAGGAACGACCAGAGCCAAGGGAGGGTTCTTTCAAAACCCTAAAACTCATAAAATCCAACCAAATCGAAGGAGAATCAAGCTAAAATTTGGGGCTTTTAATAAATTCGTGATCACTCAAGCTAGGGGATCACAAGGTATGTCAAAATTCGTTGTTTGATTCCATTCAAAATTCTGGATGAACAATTATAATCCGAAATTAGTATTGCATGAATGTTGTTTGGATGAAATTAGAATGAAATAGTGTCTAGGAATAAACCCTAGTCATTAGATTGTTGAAATCATGCTTAGCTCAAGTAAATTTAGATTTTGTTGATGCTAAATTCATATATGAGATGTTTTTAGGGTTTTGATTGCTAAAAATTAGTGTTATGATGTCAAGAACATGCTTAAATTGAAAGTTAAATTCAAACAGCTCCTGATCAGAATTTATAGCCGAGTTGTATTGGCTGTAACCTGAACAAAACTTGACAAAAACATGTGTTTCTTGAGTCTAAAATGTAATTCCAGTAGATATCTTTAAAACCCCACTGGAATCGCATTTTTTCGACGAAAATTGAGCGTTTTATGAATTTTTCCGTATCAAAGTTTCAAGCTGCGTTTTCTGGCAGAATTTGCAGCCAATTACGAATGTCATAACTCAATTTAGAAATTTACTTATGATCTCAAATTTTTACTGTAGAAAGTTTTAAGTGATTAAAAGAATCTCCAATTGGAATTTCGTCAATAGGATAAACGAGGAATTTTAAATTAATTTTTCCGTAAGCTGCAGTCAGAAGTGACGAATCTGATTGCAGCTTAGTAAATGAATTTTTACGAATTTTTGGTAAAGAGTTAGATCTTGAAATTTTAACACAAGGTCTAACCCTCCGAGAGGTACGCCACATAAAAAAATCATAATTTTTGAAGACTTGTAAACAGGTTAAACAGGTCACCAAAAACAGCCCATTTTCAGTGATATGGAATGCCTAAATGAAATCGTGGCCTACTAGTTAGTATGCAAAATTTGATTTCGTTAAGAGTTGGGATGAAATAAGCTTAGGTGAGTTCAATGAACCAAATGTGCATATGAATATGTTGATAAGTCGGTTGACTTTTAAAAAGTGAAACCAACCAATGATTAGTTCGAATGATAATTTTGATATGGTCGAATGATAAATTCGACATAAAACCCGTAGGATGGTATAGTCGTAAATGATTATGACTAATCTAACCGTCTTACGAATCATGATGATAGTTTGACGCTTGACAAGCTAGGTGGAGGTTTGGAAAGGAAGCGGGTCAAACGGATCAAGTGTAAAGGGAAAGCGTACTTCGGATACAAGGTAAGTAAAGCTACACCCATTGTAGTATACGTATGTATTTTATAGGTGATAAAGGTGACAACCGGTTATATTCAAAATTTGAGTTCCGACACGAAACGAAATGAGTCGGAATGAATAAAAACGATCAAAACCATGGTTAATGGTAAAAATGGACAAAATTGTAATTTAGTCGTGAATTGACTAGGAGTTAATAAGTTTTCCTTAAGGTTACCTTATAGCGTAACTAGTAATGGGAAAAAGGGGAAAGGGTAAATTAGTCACGTGATGACCAAATGTAAGTTGAGATTAAAAGGATACTCATGGCGTAAGCCATAACGGGTTAAAAACGTAAGAAAAAGGATCTTGTGGTAAAATCCGAAATGGGTCGGATGTGTCAATGGGTAATTAAAAACCATGTTTTGACATAAGTATAAATGTTTGGTCATAAAGACTAAATGGGTCAAATGGTGGTGACGACACCATTTGACAATATCGACTAATGTTTGGTTGTTAAGTTAGATGTTCACAGGAGTGAACGGGAAGTGGATTATTGCGTTGCTTTAAAGTAGTGGCTAATAAAAGAAAGGTACAAAATGAGTCTATATGTTGACTCGAGCCAGGTACACATATTTTAAATTATAGTTAGAAGTAATATGTTGGTCAAATATTAGTGAAAGCCCTTCGTCGTAAAATGAGGGACTGAAATTGACCAAAATACCCATGAACGCTAAACCGGGTAAACGGTCTTTATGAGCCGTTTAAGAACGTGTATTATGATAATGTAAGTTATAGATAAATATAAAGTGGATTGTGCATAACCAAAGGGAAAGATTTAAACTTAGAAGGTTTAAGTCTTCGAAACGGGTCAAAAGAATTATGCGTATAGATTGAGTACTAGTCGCGTAATTCATAAAAGTTACAAACCCGAACTATAGATTTTGAGTTAAGCATGTTGATGTACGCTAAATGGTTAATTAGAAACAAGGTTGTAAACTTTTAAAACAAATGGGTCGAATAAATGAAATAAGAAATTATAAACTAATCGTTTATAATTCAGGTTTCATATGCGGAAAATAGGATAAATTGATGCGTATTTTTATTACAAACGCGTAGGAAAAAGAACCGAGTAAAACGGATAAGTAGATAAAAAGTTATGATACTTTAAAGTTCGAATTTCGATTAAAAACATAACTGGGCTGAAATGCAGGACCAGAACCTGCACTCGCTGGAAAATGGTCTCCCTCGCGCCACGCGGGGGAGTAAGGTAATACTGGCGCGCACGCGACAGACGTCGCGGCACGCGAAAGAGTAAACTGAGCCTCTCGCGTGGCGCGAGAGGCATAAAAAAAATGTTTACTTCTTGTTCGTTTTAATATCCGGACTTGATTTTAAACACATTATAAGCTCGAATGACTAACCATTTCATGGTTTATGAAATGTAGGAATATCCTTGGATGCCGGATGATGATCAAGCTCAATGGATAAAAACCGAACACACGCCCGAACAAAGCTTCCGCGTTAATTCAATATGTTTTTAGTTTTAAGTGAATTATGTTAAACACTTGGTACTGTATTTTGAATATTATAAACATGTAAGTATGTCAAATTGGAAATGTTTTTGTAAAGTCGCATTTTAGCATTAAAATACGTGTTACTTTATTAAAATTTCTGATTAATAGACATGGATGTTACAGATGGAAGATTCGTGTCAAGGATTTGGCAGTCCTTCCAAGAAGCCTTTGGTTCTCAGTTGAATCTGAGTACTGCATTCCATCCGCAGACTGATGGCCAGAGCGAGCGAACGATTCAGACGTTGGAAGATATATTACGAGCTTGCGTGATGGATTTGGGTGGTAGTTAGGACACTCACTTACCCTTGGTAGAATTCTCATACAACAACAGCTACCATGCGAGCATCCAAGCTGCACCATTTGAGGCTCTCTATGGACGCAAGTGCCGATCACCGTTATGCTGGGCAGACGCGGGTGATAGACAGCATGTTGGTCCGGATTTGGTTCAAGAGATGACTGACAAGATTATACAGATCCGAGAGCGCATCAAGGTGGCTCGTGATCGACAAAAGAGTTATGCGGACCGAAGGAGGAAACCTCTGGAGTTTGAGGTAGGAGATATGGTTTTGTTAAAGGTTTCACCCTGGAAGGGTGTAGCACGCTTTGGGAAGCGTGGGAAGTTGAACCCGCGATACATCGGACCATTCAAAATCCTGTAGAGGATTGGTCTTGTAGCTTACAAGTTGGATTTACCCGCAGAACTGAATGGTGTTCATGATACGTTTCATGTATCCAATCTGAAAAAGAGTCCAACTCAAGAAACGGTTGTTATTCCTACTGATGAAGTTCACATTGACGAAACACTCCACTTTATGGAAGAACCTGTTGAGGTTACTGGTTGGAAGGTTAACAAGACGCGACGGAGTAGTGTTAAACTCGTCAAAGTTCGTTGGAATGCGCGTCACGGCCCAGAGTTCACTTGGGAGCGTGAGGATCGCATGAAAGCAAAATACCCACATTTGTTCCCCAAAACCCCTGCAGCTAATAGCAGAACTAAAATTTCGGGACGAAATTTTCTTAATAGGGGGAATGTGACAACCGTGAAAAATACAGGTATCCGTACAATTACTTAATATTGATTAGTGCTTAATAACTGTGCTGAATTACAACTGATGACTTAAACTGCTTTCTGATTACTGCAACATACTTACATGTGCATCACATATTACATAACGTCATCTCATTATCACATGCAAACTTTATTGACATACATGATGCACAAAGCACAATTAGCACAGTTAGCGGATAACTCAGAAAAAAGCTGACGATGTTCAGTACCTAGACAGACAGTGTTTTGAGACCCAGTATGAGCCAAAAACCAAGTTCTACACTAGTATAGTGTGTAGGGAAGTAAGGACCACAAAACTGCTTTACTAGGTGATAGTTAAAGTGCCGGAAAGTGCCTAAAACTCACCCAAAGTGCAGAATTCTGCACAAATTAGCAAAAATCAGCATTTTAACATGCTAGTAACATGCAAAATATGGCAAAATGGTCCTGAATGCTTTCCTAAGTGTCGGGAATTAAAAGTGTCACAAAAGGGTACTTAAAATCATTAAACGGACTAGTTTGACACTTAAACGAACCGGTATCTAACCAAACAACCGGACACTACCCGAAACACCAAAATTATACTAGAAGCATTGTTTTAATGTTTCTGAGCTAGTTATGATTCCCGAACACCTTAACACACTATATAACATACCTTATGCATAACACCTAAACTAATACACTTAGTTTTCAACTAATTACCTACTTATCATTACAACTTACACAATACCCCCCCCCCCCTCTCTCAATTACGGTTCAAGGTGGCCCCCACCACCTTGATCCCCTCAAATCTTATTAAGATCCTATGAAATCTCAAAGGATTTATTGGAGATTGTGTGTGTACTTAGGGAACATTTAACCCAATGGACAATACTCAAAAATTTGATTATAAGTAACCATTATCATCAACACTTCTCAACACCACAACTCTCCCTCTCCTCCTCTCCCTCTCGGCCGAACATAACACCACCACCACCACCATCTTTCATCCATCATCCAACCATTCCAAGTTCACTTCACGGTGTAGGAAGGTGATTAAGGAAGCTTGGTGCTTGTGGAACTTGAAGGACCTCTATTACTTGCCTTTATCCACCATCTTTGTCACCTTCATCTTCAAGAGTTCATCCCTAGCCTTAGAGCTTGTAGTAAGACTCTCATGATCCTTATTTACTTCATATTTAGTTGGTTAAAAGGTGTATTATGGTGTAAATCACAAGAACACTAAAGAACATAATCTTGAATCATGAACATAAGCTTGACATATGATGAAATATGGATGAAACTATGTTGTTTAGTGTATGAATGATACTTGATTGTTATTTTCTTGAGATTATGATGTTGATCATCATAAGGAGCTTGCTAGATTGTGATTAAACACATGATCTAGCAAGTGAGAGGATGATTATGTGATGAAAAGAGATGACCATCCTCATGTGTAAACATGAACTTGAAAATAAAATGATTTCCTGAAAAATGATAATCAAGTGAGTTGATAAACTTATAGATCTAAGATTTATGAATGGTTTTTTCTAAAAGAACCAAGTTCAAAATGTGATTTTTAGGAGATCTTGAATCTTACTTAAACTTATACTATTTTTATGAAACAAGTGTAGAAACACTAGAGAAACAAAAATATTTCATAAAGAAACGTTTTTGTAAAACATGTTTACGAGTTGTAAACATCCAAATCTTTCAAGAATGAGATTTTTAAAGAAGTAAACACACTTTGAGGGGTAACTAAACCTACTAAAAACACTACCAAGTTACTACAAGTTTTTATGAAAGATCAAGTTCATGTTGTTATGTAAATTGTATAAGTTTTTGCACTTGGTAAGTGTAAGTTGTTTAGGGATTGATTGATGATTGTTTATGATGATTTTTGAAAAGAAAATGATATGCTTTGATAGCATGGACACCTCCATTTTTAGGGGAAACTATGGCAAAATTTTCTAAAAATATAAACACTTAGAAAAATATTTTCTAAACAAGTATTCACAAGTATGTTTTAACCATGGTTTTCAATATAAACTTTGCCATAGATTTTGTTACAAAAATACAAGTATTGGAGGTTGGTTTTTATAAATAAAAATGGATAAATATGTATTTAGAATATATATTTACATTAAAGACACTTGTGTGAATATTTGTATACTTGGTGAAATAATTATATTATTTTAGGGTAAAATAATATAACTTAACAAATACCATGAAATTTACTAACCAAAATAATACCAAAAATCACAAGGAATAAATATATAAGTTACACACTTAATATTGTAAAATCGAACGCAAGAATGTAACTTACAAAATATTCCGGAAAATACCGTTATGAATATATTTTTGGTAAATATTATTTTGGATACAAAAGAAATGAAAGTATGATTTTTACAAGTTATATCATACTTTGACAAAAGGGAAAATATTATTTTTGGGAAGTTAAAATATATTTTCTTGGAATATTTAGAAGATATACTATTTTTGGGAAAAATATATATTTTCTGGACAATACATTATTTTGGGACAAAATAAGTTATTATATATATTTTCTAAAGTGAGACTTAGAAATATATTAATTTGAAACTACAAATACAATAATACGAAAATACATGTATAAGATACCCCCATCCTTGGGAAGGAAATACGAAGTTAAATACTTGAGAAGTATTAATACAGAAAAATTGCTTAAACAATTATTCCAAAACTAAATATAATTTAAGTTGAAATATTAATTATTTTGACAAATAATTATACAACTTGGAATAACATTAGAAACGTAACTCCAAAACATTAATACTAAGCAAAGGCACGACCCGTCCGCCTAATAGACACTAGTACATTGTAGGTAGTCGTGTTTGCTGACGAGATCGGAGTTACTAGTTCTGAAGACGCAATACTGTGAGTTCATGTCCCCCTTTTTCTTTAAACTGTTTTGTTTATTTACTTCAGGGGTGAAATACATGTTACAAAAGAATTACATACAGATACTATTGGTATGGTTAGCCTAGGAAAGAACCATAGATCATGTGATTGGGTAGGCGGATACTTGGGACCATTAATCCTCGTATAAGGACCGAGGGGCATGAGTGATAGATCTATTTGGGTGTAGCGAGCCCACACCCATGAGGACCAGGGTCGCCCATAGGGTGACTATGTGTCATGGCCCCCGACCCGGTTTGACCCGTTTCAGGAGTCGCGGGACAGAAATCCCGTGGTATTTAATTAACAGCGGAAGTTTTCATCAGGATCTTTTAAAAACTGTAATATTTCCCGATTATCTTATTTCACAACTCGGGATAAAACCCGGTAATTTACAATCTTGAGATTTCTTGAAGAAATCTTTTATTTTACAAAACATGTTTCTTTATTTTATACTGAGCCACTTCCTTAAGCTTGTAGTGCTTCGCGGCACTTTTCCTGGATCACAACAGATCACCTGAAACATGTTTGAAAAAGGTTTTGTCAGCGGGAAATACTGAGTGAATCATTCTTTTTACTAAAACGACTCTTTTGTTATAATTTACAGTATTAAGAGCGATTACAATGTTTCTGATATCAAACCAACTACCCACGGTATTTGTCACTCTACCGGATCTGTGACTATGGTCATATCCCCCATTGGCTGCCCCAATGGTGATGATTATCAAGTAATGTATACAAAACCCCACATACCGGCTGTAATTTGGTGACTACAAAGACTTAATCCCTGTAATTATAACTTTGAAAATAAACATGCTTTTGAAATCAAATTTGATAAAAAGAGAATGACTCACATTGCAGATTTAATTTGAGCAGAGCCTAGCCTACTGATTAGCCTTTTATCCTAAATTTAATAACAATGCACACAAAACTGGGTTAGTAATCAATACAGCATTTACGATAACTCACGAGATCAAACCCTCACAACGAATGACAAAGTGCGATATTTAAACATCCATCGAATTAACGACGAATGACAAAGCATAACCCTAATGTGGGCAGCACTTAAACATCCATTGGATATTTTGATCAATCGGACATTGAATCGTAGCAGCGATCGAGTTATTACCCTGTTTTGCGGAAGCAATTCGTGATTTGTGTGTGTTTTGATAGTAATTCTACGATATCTCAGTGTGTATTACGAATTTCTTCGTCGTTCAAGTGCCAAACTTCGATTGCCAATGTCTGCTATTTATAGTGAAATTTTACCCTTGCTTACGGACCGTAAGACTCATCCATTACGGTCCGTAAGGGATACCTAATGACCATAGGGTGGCCACGTCCTGGACTAGCCTAGCTGAGTTGACAACTTTGTAAAATTCGAATTTGACAGCGTTTAATTTAGATAATCGTAACTAGGGTTTACCCCCCCCCCCCCCTGAGTTTTAGGGGCCCTGATCCTGATTCTGATTGTTCTGAAAATTTTAGGGTTTGTGTAGAATCACTTGGGTGTCTCAATTAGGGTTTCCTATTGGACAAATTAATTTAATAAATATGACTTTTGATGAGAGTTGTTACATTCTCCCTTCCTTAATAAAAATCTCGTCCTCGAGATTTACTGGAATAATTGAGGATACTTTCTCTTCATTTCGGATTCCAGCTCCCAAGTGTATTCAGGTCCTCTCCTTGAATCCCACTTGACTTTGACCAATACTAGTCGTTTATGTTTGAGAAACTTGATTTTTCGATCTTCTATTCGAAGCGGTTTCTCTACAAATTTCAACTTTTCATTTACCTCTATGTTTTGTAGAGGTACTACCAGTGATTCGTCTGATAGACATTTCTTGAGATTGGATACATGAAATACATCATGTACTCCAGCTAATTCCTCTGGTAGTTGTAAACGATAAGCAACTGGTCCTATACGTTGGATCACTGGAAATGGTCCTACGTATCTGGGACTTAGCTTTCCTTTCTTACTGAATCTAATAACTCCTTTCCAAGGAGAAACTTTCAACAATACTCTGTCTCCAACTTGGAATTCTAACGGCTTGCATCTATTGTCTGCATAACTCTTCTGGCGATCTCGAGCCGTCTTCAGCCTTTCCTTGATTTGAGTAATCTTTTCGGTCGTCTCTTGCACTATTTCAGGACCTGACAATTGACTTTCTCCTATTTCTGCCCAACAAACTGGAGTTCTGCACTTTCTTCCATACAGTGCCTCCAAAGGGGCAGTTTCAATACTTAAATGATAACTATTGTTATAGGAGAATTCAATTAATGGTAAGTGATCATCCCAGTTTCCACCAAAATCTATCGCACATGCTCGGAGCATGTCTTCCAGAGTTTGGATTGTCCTTTCACTTTGCCCATCTGTTTGGGGATGATATGCAGTGCTTAAGTTTAGTCGAGTTCCCATTGCTTTCTGGAAACTTGTCCAAAAATGAGAAGTGAACCGACTATCTCTATCTGATACAATGGAGAGTGGAACTCCATGTAAGGATACTACTTCATCTACGTACAACTTTGCCAATCTTTCCATGCTAAAAGTTTCTTTCATAGGTAGAAAGTGAGCTGATTTGGTTAATCGATCCACAATTACCCAAATCGCATCATCACCTTTTCTGGTTTTGGGTAACTTAGTAACAAAATCCATTGTTATGAGTTCCCATTTTCGTACAGGCATTTCTAACTGTTGTAGTAGACCTGAAGGTTTTTGGTGTTCTGCCTTAACTTGTGAACAAGTAAGACACTTAGAAACATATCGAGCTATATCCTTCTTCATGCCTATCCACCAGAAATTATTTCTTAAATCTTGGTACATCTTATTGTTTCCTGGGTGTATAGTATACCCAAATTCTGTTTTTATGGAATCTCCAAATTCCATCTGCTCCTTTTTCTAATTCTTTTATTCGTCCCTTCATTCCTTCAGCATCATCCTTGATTGCTGTTTCTTGGAAATGCTTTATTTGTTCCATTAAATCTAACTGTAAAATTAATCTAAGAGCACGAACTCGTCGTTGTTTCTCATTGTACTTACGACTTAAGGCATCTGCAACTACATTTGCCTTTCCTTCATGATATTGAATATCACAGTCGTAATCACTTAGGATTTTCATCCATCTTCTTTGCCTCATATTTAACTCTTTTTGCCCAAATATATATCTTAGAATTTTATGATCTGTATAGATAGTAAATTTACTTCCGTACAGATAATGTCTCCAGATTTTCAGGGCAAAAATTACGGCTCCTAATTCTAAGTCATGAGTTGTATAGTTTTCTTCGTGCTTTTTCAATTGTCTTGAGGCATACGCAATTACCTTCTTGCGTTGCATTAGCACACATCCAAATCCTAGTTTTGAAGCATCACAATATACTTCAAAATTTTCAGTTCCTTTTGGTAAGGCTAAGATTGGAGCATTTGTTAATTTCTGCTTCAATATTCCAAAGGCTTCTTCTTGCTTACGTCCCCATTCAAAATTAATGGCTTTACAGGTTAGCTTAGTTAATGGTACAACTATTTTGGAAAAATCCTTAATAAACCGTCTATAATACCCAGCTAAACCTATAAAACTTCTAATTTCCATTGCGGTTTGCGGAACCTTCCAATTGGTAATTGCCTCTATCTTAGCAGAATCTACATGAATACCTTCGTGATTTACCATGTGTCCTAGGAATTGTACTTCTTGCAACCAAAATTCACACTTCGAGAATTTGGCATAAAGCTTTTCTTTTGTTAACAAAGTTAAGAGTGTATGCAAGTGTTGACAATGTTCGTCCTGACTTTTTGAATAAATAAGTATATCGTCTATGAAGACAATTACAAATTTATCCAAATATGGTTTACAGATTCTATTCATCATGTCCATGAATGCGGCAGGAGCATTTGTTAATCCAAAGGGCATGACTGTAAACTCGTAATGACCATACCTAGTTCTGAAAGCAGTTTTAGGTATGTCTTCTTCTTGTACCTTCAATTGATGATATCCGGAGCGTAAATCTATCTTAGAAAAATATCTAGCCCCTTGATGTTGATCGAAAAGATCATCAATCCTAGGTAATGGGTATCGATTCTTAATTGTAACCTTATTCAATTCTCTATAATCAATACACATTCTCATCGAACCATCCTTCTTCTTTACAAACAACACTGGCGCTCCCCAAGGGGATGAGCTAGGTTGTATGAATCCTTTGCTTAGTAATTCATCTAATTGCTTTTTCAGTTCTAACATTTCTGTGGGAGCTAACCGATAAGGTGCCTTGGCTATCGGTATAGTTCTTGGAATTAGATGAATCCTAAACTCTACTTCCATATCTGGTGGTAACCCTGGTAACTCTTCTAGGAATACAAATGGGTATTCCGAGACTACAGGAATCTCTTTAAGTTCTTTTCCCTTAGTACTAATGATTACCGAAATCATATATACTATTCCTTGCTTTCGTTCATAACTAGCAACTTTCATTACTGATATGAACTTCATGGGCTTACGTGGTTTGTCTCCTGTAATTATGATTACTTCTCCAGTAGGTGTTTGAATTTCTATGGAATTCTTATCACAAAGAATTCGAGCATGATTGGTTACTAACCAATCCATTCCTAACACAACATCAAATTCAGCTAATTTCATAAGTAATAGGTTTGCAGAGAAGTTATGACCTAAAAGTTCTATTTCTATATTTTGCAAAACCTTGTCTATTTTAACTGAATTCCCATCAGCCGTTTCTACTGTGAAAATCTGCCTAATGTTGGTTAAAGGTAAGTGAAGAGTTTATGTCACACCCCCAAAATCCACCTGCGGAGTATCACCGCTTGGAGGCGTGACTGACCAGGATCAAACCACCAATCATATTGAACAAGCAAGTAATTAATTGTAAAAGTCCAACCAACACAATTGGTGTCCAAAACAAACAAACATAGTTTAAGTTGTAAGCGGAAGCATAATGTTTAAAACCAAAACATAAGCTTAAATATCCCAAGGTTTAACATGGCACACAGCTGTCCATGTCCCACAACGACTCTTCCCCATGCAAGCTCCAGCTAAGTACCTATTGACCTGCAAAGCATGTAGTAACGAGTCAACAATAATGTTGAGCGAGTTCACAGTTGGGTGTTCGTTTTAAGTTGTTTCGAAAACAGTTTCCTTTAACTGGCATCCTGCCGTGGGGGATACCTCATAGTTGAAAACGTGATTTGTTTAACCCATTTACTCTGGCAATCCAGCCGTGGGGGCTACCCCATGTTTAGTTATCTGGCTTTTCGGCCGTGGGGGCTACCCCATGTATACACTAGACTCGTTACCATATCGACTGCTGACTGTAGTCATGTTTATGTGCCCTGAACTGTCAATGTCTATCATCATTGACGTGCCTAGATCCATTAGTTCACGCCCGTCCTCTGCGGCACGGTGTGAGACTTGACAGACCTAAATAGCGCTATCTAACTAATGACCCGCTCGCCATTGGCCCGGCGATTAAGTCGATATAAAAAGGAGGGACTTTGTGAAAGAGTTTTGGTCTAGTAAAAGTTAACTGTCCATGAAGACGAGGAATTACATTCCTAAACCGGTACTGTCCTACCCAAGAAAGGACGAGGAATCCATGTTCCTTAACCCCATTCCCAACCCCTGGGAATCCCATGCTTTGTAGAATGTGTGAACTCACCTTAGGTTAGCTCGGCAGATAAACGAAAAGTCAATCGAGCTGCTAGAGGTCAACCACGTCCTAACATGGTTACCATACAAGTCAGGTCTAGGTTCAAATAGTGCACGCATGTTTACACAGAGATAGCAAATTACGAACATGCACAGATCATGGCAACACATAACAGTCAAGAACATAGCATTTTCATACTTGTATGATTTAAGATGTATTGGGCCGAACCATTTGTGAAATTCACTAACATAACCCAACTAAACACTTCGGCCCAACATGTTGTGCGGTCGGTACAGCCTTGTGCGACCCACATCATGTTGTGCGATTCAGATAAACACCCGGCCCAAATAGTCAAAAGCCCAAACATAAAATACACGGCCCAATCTAATAACATGCAAAAGTCTTGTGCGATCCGGATGAGCTTGTACGATCCAAATAGCTTGTGCGATCCATTTGGGTTGTGCGATTGGAACTAGTCCAGCCCACCAAGTATACCCGGCCCAACAGTTAAGCAAGCATAACAACTTGTGCGATCCAACAGTCTTGTGCGACTGAGGACCTCTTGTGCGACTGGATCATCTTGTGCGACTACACTTGTGTGTTCGGTCTTGTGCGACCGGAGCCTCTTGTGCGATTGAGAGACTTGTGTGATCAGTTATACTTTCCTAATTTCATGCAATCCTTTACCACTTCCAAATCAATTTGTTTGACCTAATTAACAGTTTCCTTATTTGCATGAAATCAATCAACAGTTTCTAATCATACAATTAATCGATTAAACAAGTATTTTAACATCAAATCTTTATGAACCCTAATCATGTTTCAAGAACACAACCTATCATAACATTCAATCGGACCTAGCACTATGATCATCACATATCATCCGAGTTCAAACACAACACAGCCGACTTACCTACCATCGGTTCTAATCATCGTTTAATATTGTTTGGTACTAATTCATATCATGATCTAAACATACTCATGTAAGCCGATTATATGAACATCAACCATTTATAGTTTCTATCACATTCAATCATAAGGTATCATTAAATCACCATGTAGATCATAACATCGTGCAACCTAATATCAATGATTTTACAAACAGGAACCCTAACCGAAATCGATCAACATATGGCAATACACAAACATCGATCAACATAAAGTCAAGTAACAACAAAACATCAAAGCACTAACTGATTAGAAGGATCAAACAGAAAGGGGTGATCCGAATCCAAGAAGTCTTCGATGGGGATGGAGGGTTGTTTGGCGTCGGCTTCAAGAGGAGAGAAAGAGAGTAGGGTTTGTGTAAAGTGTTTAGCAAACAAATGAGGAGTATACCCTTCCTCTAATTGTTATGCATGTAAAGAGAGAGTGGGCCGAGCCATCATGGGCTGCCCTTGATCCGAATGTAATGAGTGTAGCCCGAATGGGCTTGTGCGATCGGGTTGTGTTGTGCGTTCACATAATACATACACTCACATAACATATAACCCATATTATCTCATTAAATCAACATATCAAATAATTACACTAAGTTCACATACGTTACATTAAGCACATAGATAAGTTCGGAAATACGAGTTGTCACATTATCCCCAAGTTGAAAGAAATTTCGTCCCGAAATTTAGCACGTACTCACTGAGGAAGCTAGTTAAGTTGCATGGTTTTCCTGGTTTTCCTGGTTTTCCTGGGGTGTCACATCCTCCCCCCGTTGATCTGGAATTTCGTCCCGAAATTCCGTAGCTTCAGCCTCAGTAGTGGTTGTACCGTTTACGAATAGTTGGGGATACTTTTGTTTCATTTGATCTTCGCGTTCCCAGGTGAACTCTGGGCCGCGACGTGAGTTCCAACGAACTCAAACGAGAGGTATTCTAGTGCGCTTGAGGACCTTAACATCCCGGTCCGTGATTTCAACTGGTTCTTCGACGAATCGCTATTGCTCGTCGATAGTGAGCTCCTTCAAAAGAACTATGAGGGTCTCATCTGACAGACACTTCTTCAGATTCGACACGTGGAAAACGTTGTGAACTGCACTGAGTTCTGCTGGTAAGTTCTGTTTGTAGGCCACCTTGCCGATTTTCTCGATGACTTCGAAAGGTCCAACGTATCGTGGGTTAAGTTTGCCCCGTTTGCCAAAACGAACCACACCCTTCCAGGGTGAAACTTTGAGTACCACTCGCTCCCCAACCTGGAGCTCTAGTGGTTTCCTGCCCTTATCGGCGTAGATTTTCTGACGGTCACGAGCTGCCGCCATCCGTTGTCGTATTTGAGCAATTTGTTCTCTTGTGTCTACCACAAGTTCTGGGCCAGTGATCTGACTATCCCCCACCTCTGCCCAACAAAGAGGTGACCGGCATTTACGCCCGTACAATGCCTCAAATGGAGCAGCTTTAATGCTGGTGTGGTAGCTGTTATTGTACGAAAATTCCACAAGTGGCAGATGCTTTTCCCAGCTGTTGCCAAAGTCAATTACACATGCCCTAAGCATGTCTTCGAGGGTCTGGATGGTGCGTTCAGACTGCCCATCTGTTTGCGGGTGATAAGCGGTGCTCATATCTAAACGTGAGCCAAAGGACTTGTGCATTGCTTGCCACAGTTCTGAGGTAAAACGTGCATCTCGATCCGAGATAATAGAGGTGGGCACTCCGTGCCTCGAGAAAACTTCCTTAAGATATACGTCTGCTAGTGTGGAGAACTTATCTGTTTCCTTGATAGCCAGGAAGTGAGCAGACTTTGTGAGTCGATCCACGATCACCCAAATAGTGTCGTTACCACGTTGAGATCTAGGCAGGCCAGTAACAAAATCCATGGAAATTTGCTCCCATTTCCATTGTGGTATCTCTGGTTGTTGAAGTAGGCCTGATGGTTTCTGATATTCCGTCTTGACTCTCGCATAAGTCAAGCACTTGCTAACGTAAGTTGCTATGTGAGCTTTCATGCTAGGCCACCAATACGTACTTTTGATATCATGGTACATCTTATCTGAACCAGGGTGTACTGAGTAGCGAGACTTGTGTGTCTCATCCATCACAAGCTCTCGTAGGTTACCATAAAGTGGGACCCAAATGCGTCCTGTTACGTAGTAGGCACCGTCTTCCCTTTGTTCTAATCGTTGTCTTGAGCCGCATAGGGCTTCAGCCCTGATGTTTTCTGGTTTCAATGCTTCTACCTGAGCATCTCGTATCTGGGAAGGAAGACTAGACTGTATAGTGAGTTGTAAAGCCCGTACGTGCTTAGGCGCAGTGTCCCTTCGACTGAGGGCATCAGCCACAACATTGGCTTTGCCTGGGTGGTACCTGATCGAGCATTCGTAGTCATTCAGTAGCTCGACCCATCGTCGTTGTCGCATATTCAGTTCCTTCTGTTTGAAGATATGCTCGAGACTCCTGTGGTCGGTGTGGATGGCGCACTTGGTACCGTACAGGTAATGTCGCCATATCTTAAGTGCAAAAACAACAGCTCCCAGCTCTAAGTCATGCGTAGTGTAGTTTCTTTCATGAACTTTGAGTTAGCGTGAGGCGTAGGCTATAACCTTATCCCGTTGCATCAGTACACAACCAAGACCCTGAATTGATGCGTCGCAGTAAACCACAAAATCATCTGTGCCCTCTGGCAATGAAAGGATATGTGCACTGCAAAGTCTATCCTTTAAGTGCTGAAACGCTAATTCTTGTGCATTTCCCCATCGATAAACAACGCCTTTCTGCGTTAGGGAGGTGAGAGGCTGTGCAATCTTGGAGAAATCCTTAATGAACCCTCTGTAGTAACCTGCCAAGCCCAAGAATTGGCGAATCTCTGTTGGTGTACGAGGTGCAGGCCAGTTCTTAATTGAGTCTACCTTGGATGGATCAACGTAAATCCCATCCTTGTTCACCACATGACCTAAGAAATGGACTTCACGAAGCCAGAAGTCGCATTTTGAAAACTTGGCGTAAAGCTGTTCCGTTCAAAGAAGTTCCAAAATGAGCCGTACATGCTGCTCATGTTCCTCTTGACTCTTAGAATAGATCAGGATGTCATCGATGAATACAATAATGAACTTGTCTAGGTACGGCTTGCACACTCGATTCATCAAGTCCATGAAGACCGCAGGTGCGTTTGTCAGCCCAAAAGGCATAACCAAAAACTCATAATGTCCATAACGGGTTCTTAAGGCTGTTTTAGAGACGTCCTCTTCTCGGACTCTCAGCTGGTGATATCCTGATCTCAAATCAATCTTTGAATAGTAGCTCGACCCTTGCAGCTGGTCGAACAAGTCGTCAATGCGTGGAAGAGGATAGCGGTTCTTCACGGTTGATGCGCGTTTAAGTGTCGTATATATTAGGTGTATATTTTAAGCCCTTTTAACACTTATTTTTAGCCAAGTTTTAAATTTATAAAACACGATATTTTACTAACACTAAACACACATATGGGCAAGTGCACCCATCGTGAGCGTAGTATAGCGTTGGTAAGATACCGAGGTCGTCCAAGGACACAAGAGCTTTTAGTACCGGTTTATCCTCAACGTCTAATCAAAATAAAAAGTTTAGAAAAAGGTTTTAAACTAAGAAAAATAAAAACTAACTAAAATGCTGAAAATAAAAATAAAATAAAAACAGATAGACAAGATGAATCACTTAGTTCCAACTCGTATCTAGTATAACCTTTGATTATTTCCGCACTTTTGCACATAATTAAGAGATTATCTTAGTTATTGTAGTAGGCCCCTCTTTTGAAGGTGACGTTACCCTCACCCCAGTAGTTTGAGTCAGCAAGGATACAATCCTAAAAGGGTGGATTATTGGAAGATAATGAATTAAGTTATTAATGCAATATTATGGTAGGCCCCGCTTTTGGCGGTGACGTTACCCTCGACTAAGTAGTCTGAGTCAGCAGGGATACAGTCCTAAATAGCCGGGTTATAGTATTAATAGTAGTTAACTTATGAGGGGTTCAAAGAGTTTGGACCCCCGCCATCCAATACCGTGAAGCATTGAAGGAGGTCCTACTAAATTTGACCCAGGTCCATTGCAGGACCTCTAAACGCTGAACAATGGCAAGACCTTTACCAAACCATTCCCTTAACCCCCGACCAGGTAGCCAACATACCTCCATATAGACCGTGAAGATATGAATGGTGAAAATCCTTTATTTTATATAGACAGTAAAATAATGTCAAGACACCACGGACAAACGATAAGGAAAGATCACCTTCAACATAAGTAACTAGTTATTAAAGTCATTAATACAAAACCAAATAAAAAGTGCAAAAGATTAGAAATAAAAAGTATTATACTAGACACTTTGTCTTCACCAAGTGATGTAAGAGACTTAGGCAAACATGGCCTTGATTGTCAAGAACTCTTACGATCAATCTTGGATCCCGAGACGACTCACACACTCTACGATGGACAATGGATGATGGTGGTGGATGATGGTGTTGTGATGGTGGTGGGTGGTGGATGAAGTGTGAGAGAGGTGGTGTGCCAAGGGATGAGTTGAAATGAAACCAAGCACTCCTATTTATAGGCTGAACAGAGGGCTGGGCACGGCCACGTGTCCGCTGGGCACGGCCCCGTGCCTGTCTAACACTCTCTCTCCTCATTAATTGTAATTCGCAATTACAATTAATGCGCCTGCTGTACTTTCGCCACGCCCCCGTGTTCACTTAGCACGGCCCCCTGGTGGGCAATAGAAGCTTCTATAGGTTTGTCTTTTCTGCTGCTTCTTGGGCACGGCCCCGTGCTGGCTGAGCACGGGGCGTGTTCAGTCTTCTGCCTTCTCTATTTTGCTTGGGAAGATGCCGTTGAGGGGTCGGGCAGTCCACTTATGTTCCTTTCCTTGTATTTATGTTGGATTTAGCTGTCTTTTTGCTTCTTTTGTGTTTTTGAGCTCATTTAATCCTGAAAATACAAAAGGAAGACAAAAACACTCTTTTTCCAATATTAGTACTTAAAAAGGGTTAGTTTTATGCCCCATTTGATGTAATTTATATGTTTCATTTTACACACATCAAATACCCCCACACTTGAACTTTTGCTTGTCCTCAAGCAAAACTCTTTAATATGTGGCTTACACTCCCAAATGGAATGGGTAGAAGAGAAGGTTTTTGGCTTGTCGTAGAGTGTTGGGAATCCAAGATCTTTTTGGGTTTTATTTTTATCTATTTACAATCCTATTCGTAATGATTTATTTAGAACGTTTCATAGGAGAAATTACTTATTTGGGCATAACATGCCTTTTTAAAATTCCATTTATATACAAGTTCACATACCTCACGGGAGAAATCACTCATACTCGGCCGAAGGTGTATTTTTAGTGAATCACTCGAGAGCGGCATGGAACTTATTCCTACCATAAGCTTGCCAAGCAATCAATCCTCCTCCTTTTTAACTTTTATACCTTTGTAAATATCAAGAGGACTTTGTGGGTTAAGGGTTAGGCTTGGGTTAAAGGTAGGTGGTAGGCGATACGGTGCACGAGCTATAGGTGCCGCTCCAGGAGCTAGTTCAATCTGAAACTCGACTTGGCGATGAGGCGGAAGGCCAGGTAGTTCCTCAGGAAATACCTCAGGGAAGTCACGTACAATCGGAAAATCTTCTATCTTCTTCTCTTTCTTCGAGGTGTCAGTGACGAGAGCCAAAATAGCAGTGTGTCCCTTACGTAAACACTTCTGGGCCTTAAGGAAAGAGATGATGCTCACAACAACACCACTCTTGTCGTCACGAATCATGAGTGGTTCATCACCTGAACGAGGAATACGGACATTCCTTTCTTTGCAAAGAATCTCTGCTCGATGTTGAGGTAACAATGTCGAAACCATCACAACGTTGGGGACATTCCTAGCATCATCCTGACCAAACACGAACACTCGACCCCTGGCACTATTGCCATCGTTATTACTCCCGTTGTTGTCTCCACTAATGTTCCCGTTTCCTCGGTTTTGGTTCTGGTTCTGGTTCAACTGTGGGCAGTGTCTCTTGAAGTGATCTTCAGCACCCCACTGGTAGCATCCCTTGCTACCCTGTTGTTGCTACTGCTTCTGTGGAGCTCGTGGCTGCTGTTGTCGGTTCTGGTTTACAGGACGTGAGCTTCTACAATCTTTGGTTTCATGCCCCATCTTGAGACACCTCTGACAACGACCCTTGTTGAACTGACCACTGTGGTGTCTGTTCCATCTATTGCACTCTGGGTGATTTTCCTCGGTATCCATCCTGCCCTTGACTACCAGAAGATTACTGACCTGGACTCTGGTAGTTATCAATCTTTTGCTGCTGTGCCTGGGACTGAACCGTAGTCGAAACCTTACTAGAGATTCCATCCCACTACCGTTTGTTGTCACTGGGAGTGGCAGAAGTAGTAGTACCGATATGCTTAGGCAACTTGTTCTGTTCCACTTCTTGGTCTGTGAGACGATGAGCAAGACGAGTAACGTCCTGGATGGTTGCAAGGTTAGCAGCAGTCACATGGCGTTGAATCTCCGGTACCAAGCCTCTGTGGTACAGCTCAATGCGCTTGATGGGAGAATCCACTATAGTTGGACACAACCCTGCCAGATTATACCTCCTGCCTGAGCAGCTGCAAGTGCTACCGTAATTTGTTCGTTGAAAAGAGCCGTCAGCTGGCTTGAGTTAGGTTCATACGTTCCCTCATGATCTTCACATCGAAGGAAGCACAAATAGGAAAGGTGTAGCGAATGTGTGTAAGTGTGGAGTGACAGAAGAATGAAAGACACACGTGTTTTTCAAACTATCGTTACTACGTCTATTTAAGCATACCATAAGCAAAGTTCTATGTAATCTAGCAAGTAGGCAATAAAACATAAACCATATCACCTAGAATGTCGAGTCTTGCACGTGGAGTGAAGCGTCATTGTGGATCGTAGAGCACTGTACAGGTTATAGTCTGGTTTTAACAAAAACGTTTTCCCTTATTAAAACCATGTTCTCTATAACCAATGGCTCTGATACCAATCTGTCACACCCCCAAAATCCACCTGCGGAGTATCACCGCTTGGAGGCGTGACTGACCAGGATCAAACCACTAATCATATTGAACAAGCAAGTAATTAATTGTAAAAGTCCAACCAACACAATTGGGGTCCAAAACAAACATAGTTTAAGTTGTAAGCGGAAGCATAATGTTTAAAACCAAAACATAAGTTTAAATATCCCAAGGTTTAACATGGCACACAGCTGTCCATGTCCCACAATGACTCTTCCCCATGCAAGCTCCAGCTAAGTACCTATTGACCTGCAAAGCATGTAGTAACGAGTCAACAATAATGTTGAGCGAGTTAACAGTTGGGTGTTCGTTTTAAGTTGTTTCGAAAACAGTTTACTTTAACTGGCATCCTGCCGTGGGGGTTACCCCATAGTTGAAAACGTGATTTGTTTAACCCATTTACTCTGGCAATCCAGCCGTGGGGGCTACCCCATGTTTAGTTATCTGGCTTTTCGGCCGTGGGGGCTACCCCATGTATACACTAGACTCGTTACCATATCGACTGCTGACTGTAGTCATGTTTATGTGCCCTGAACTATCAATGTCTATCATCATTGACGTGCCCAGATCCATTAGTTCACGCACGTCCTCTGCAGCACGGTGTAAGGCTTGTCAGACCTAAATAGCACTATCTAACTAATGACCCGCTCGCCATTGCCCCGGCGATTAAGTCGATATAAAAAGGAGGGACTTCGTGATAGAGTTTTGGTCTAGTAAAAGTTAACTATCCATGAAGATGAGGAATTACATTCCTGAACTGGTACTGTCCTACCCAAGAAGGGACGAGGAATCCATGTCCCTTAACCCCATTCCCAACCCCTGGGAATCCCATGCTTTGTAGAATGTGTGAACTCACCTTAGGTTAGCTCGGCAGATAAACGAAAAGTCAATCGAGCTGCTAGAGGTCAACCACGTCCTAACATGGTTACCATACAAGTCAGGTCTAGGTTCAAATAGTGCACGCATGTTTACGCAGAGATAGCAAGCTACGAACATGCACAGATCATGGCAACACATAACAGTCAAGAACATAGCATTTTCATACTTGTACGATTTAAGATGTATTGGGCCGAACCATTTGTGAAATTCACTAACATAACCCAACTAAACACTTCGGCCCAACATGTTGTGCGGTAGGCACAGCCTTGTGCGACCCACATCATGTTGTGCGATTTAGATAAACACCCGGCCCAAATAGTCAAAAGCCCAAACATAAAATACACGGTCCAATCTAATAACATGCGAAAGTCTTGTGTGATCCGGATGAGCTTGTACGATCCAAATAGCTTGTGCGATCCATTTGGGTTGTGCGATTGGAACTAGTCCAGCCCAACAAGTATACCCGGCCCAACAGTTAAGCAAGCATAACAACTTGTGCGATCCAACAGTCTTGTGCGACTGGATCATCTTGTGCGACTGCACTTGTGTGTTCGGTCTTGTGCGACCGGAGCCTCTTGTGCGATTGAGAGACTTGTGTGATCAGTTATACTTTCCTAATTTCATGCAATCCTTTACCACTTCCAAATCAATTTGTTTGACCCAATTAACAGTTTCCATATTTGCATGAAATCAATCAACAGTTTCTAATCATACAATTAATCGATTAAACAAGTGTTTTAACATCAAATCTTTATGAACCCTAATCATGTTTCAAGAACACAACCTATCATAACATTCAATCGGACCTAGCACTATGATCATCACATATCATCCGAGTTCAAACACAACACAGCCGACTTACCTACCATCGGTTCTAATCATCGTTTAATATTGTTTGGTACTAATTCATATCATGATCTAAACATACTCATGTAAGCCGATTATATGAACATCAACCATTTATAGTTTCTATCACATTCAATCATAAGGTATCATTAAATCACCATGTAGATCATAACATCGTGCAACCTAATATCAATGATTTTACAAACAGGAACCCTAACCGAAATCGATCAACATATGGCAATACACAAACATCGATCAACATAAAGTCAAGTAACAACAAAACATCAAAGCACTAACCGATTAGAAGGATCAAACAGAAAGGGGTGATCCGAATCCAAGAAGTCTTCGATGGGGATGGAGGGTTGTTTGGCGTCGGCTTCAAGAGGAGAGAAAGAGAGTAGGGTTTGTGTAAAGTGTTTAGCAAACAAATGAGGAGTATACCCTTCCTCTAATTGTTATGCGTGTAAAGAGAGAGTGGGCCGAGCCATCATGGGTTGCCCTTGATCCGAATGTAATGAGTGTAGCCCGAATGGGCTTGTGCGATCGGGTTGTGTTGTGCGTTCACATAATACATACACTCACATAACATATAACCCATATTATCTCATTAAATCAACATATCAAATAATTACACTAAGTTCACACACGTTACATTAAGCACATTGATAAGTTCGGAAATACGAGTTGTCACATTATCCCCAAGTTGAAAGAAATTTCGTCCCGAAATTTAGCACGTACTCACTGAGGAAGCTAGTTAAGTTGCATGGTTTTCCTGGTTTTCCTGGGGTGTCACATCCTCCCCCCGTTGATCTGGAATTTCGTCCCAAAATTCCGTAGCTTCAGCGTCAGTAGTGGTTGTACCGTTTGCGAATAGTTGGGGATACTTTTGTTTCATTTGATCTTCGCGTTCCCAGGTGAACTCTGGGCCGCGACGTGAGTTCCAACGAACTCAAACGAGAGGTATTAAATCAACATATCAATTAATTACACTAAGTTCACATACGTTACATTAAGCACATAGATAAGTTTGGAAATACGAGTTGTCACAGTTTGGCAGAATGAAGTATTGATAAAACTTTGGTTTGCACCAGAGTCAAATAATACTTTGGCGTAAATGTTGTGAACTAAGATCGTACCAGCTATCACATCTGGAATTAACTCGGCCTCCTGAGTTGTTAACTGAAAGGCTCGAACATTCTTCTTGTTAGCTCCGTCAGCTGTCTTGGCTTTATTGTCTGCTGGTTTGATCAATTTAGGACATTCTGTTTTGAAATGCCCTGCTTCTCCACAATTGTAACAAATTGTGGATTTCTTCCTGCAGTTTTCTTCACGATGTCCTATAGTTTTGCAAAAATTGCAGGTTATATCGCATCTTCCATAATGTTTCTTTTTGCATTTCCTGCAGAATGACGGAGTTGGAGATTGCCCTATTCCTCTTCTCTTGAAGCTGTTATTATTACCCGTACGAAATCCTTGGGTAATTTTCTGAGCCAGTTCCTTTTTCCTGTTTTCATCTTGCGTGCGTACCAGTTTGTCAGTTAGGGTATTAGCTAATTCCACAGCATCGTCAATCGTACGAGGTCTCGCAGCTTTAACGATGTTACGGATTTCACTAATCAATCCCCAAATATAACGAGAAATGAGTACCGGTTCTGGCGAAGCCAGCGTTGGTACTACTCTAGCATATTCGAAGAATGTCGAAGTATAACCACGACAATCCACATTAACCATCCGATGGTTTAGGAACTTATTTGCCATTTGATCTTTTTCATACTCGGGACGGAATTGTCTTTCTACAAGACTCTTAAATTCTTCCCAGTTCATGGCATAGGCCACAATCCTTCTTTTAGCTTGTAATACTGTGTTCCACCATTCTAACGCCCCTTCTTTAAAAAGATTTGACGCATACATAACTTGATCTTCCTCAGCACATTTACTTATAGTGATTACTGCCTCAGTTTTCTCTAACCAACGTAATGCTGTAATAGCCCCTTCATTACCTGCAAACTCAGTTGGTTTACAGGCAAGGAATTCTTTGTAAGTGCAACCAGGTGTTGCAGCTTTCATTTTCTTGAAAATTGGAGCTTGCAGAACATTATTGTTATTAACATGATTACCGCCTCCGTTTATACTATTACTAAAATTTTCGCCCTGGGTAATGTTTACTAGGAATGATTGATTGAGGTTTAACAGGTTTCTGGACAGCAGCAACGATTGCTGGAATAGCATTGGCTATTACTTGTGCAACGATATCCTCTATATCTTGTCTATTTAACAATTGTTCTTCCTGAATTTGCTCAGGTTGATTTACTTCATTTACTGGTTCATTACCAATGTTTGCCATCTGATAATTAATTTATAGATAAATAATTAGTATAAAATAAGAAATAATCCAATGTCACAATTAATTGCACATAATCACATAAACAAATAAACAAAATTGTAAATTTTCTAAAATTTCATTTGTTTTATAGATTATATCATGCTTCTATATACAACCGTTTTATTATTTATTTTACACATACTGATTTTACTATTACTATTACACAACCACAGTTTCATAAACCTACTATCTTTCGTCATTTGTTTTCCTAAAAACGAAGCTCCCTCTCATCATATTTACAGGCAATATGTCCCCCTATCTCCCAGATTCTATTTCCCGCATCCATTAACTCTTCGCCAAAACGGCGAAGTTCAGCCATATTCTCGTTACTCATTGGTGGATTTGGTAAAGGTTCTGGATCGAACTGAGGAAAAAGCTTATAGGGATTGTTTTGGAACTGTATTTCATTAGTCAACCATTTGTCTATTCCTAAAGGTTGCGAGTGGATTGAAGGGTTTGGAATAGCTGGTTCTAAGTTCATTGGTAGTTATGTTTCAAGAGAGTGAATATAAACATTTTCATTAATAGGCTTAATAGTATTATAGCTTGCCAATATCAAATCTAGCTCTTCCTGAGATGGTAACCCCTCACTTTGCCTAGAGCTTTCCCCTGTTTCCATTTTCTTAGGCTTGGGTTTCTCGAGAGGTAAAGCGTTAAATTCTATAGGTTCTTCTATGTCAGGTATATATCTATTGAAATCTCTGGAAACCTCTATTCTTACCGGATAGAGATTTAAATTCTGAAGGGCGTCAGACAAGTCACTCATGCTGTTATGCAAAATACACACCATTACTAATTATAACAAAATTTTTATAGAAAACCTTTAAATATTATTTCATACTGGGTAACTACAAAACAACTGAAAAGTTAAAACACACTAGGTTTTATTGTAAATTTATTTACTGAAATAAGGTTTCAAAACTGTAAATAAATAAAGGTGCTAAAACTTGGGTCAAATTATTTAAGGATTTGCATTAATTGCTACATTGGCTAGCATATAAAGATCTGCCCATACTGTACACAATTAGTCAGATAATAAAACACATAATCACAGAATGACAGTAAAAAAAAATTAAGTATTTTCTAAATACTTAATAGGCTTAAATCAGTGGCTCTGATACCACATTTTTCTGTCACGGCCCCCGACCCGGTTTGACCCGTTTCAGGAGCCGCGGGACAGAAATCCCGTGGTATTTAATTAACAGCGGAAGTTTTCATCAGGATCTTTTAAAAACTGTAATATGTCCCGATTATCTTATTTCACAACTCGGGATAAAACCCGGTAATTTACAATCTTGAGATTTCACGAAGAAATCTTTTATTTTACAAAACATGTTTCTTTATTTTATACTGAGCCACTTCCTTAAGCTTGTAGTGCTTCGCGGCACTTTTCCTGGATCACAACAGATCACCTGAAACATGTTTGAAAAAGGTTTTGTCAGCGGGAAATACTGAGTGAATCATTCTTTTTACTAAAATGACTCTTTTGTTATAATTTACAGTATTAAGAGCGATTACAATGTTTCTGATATCAAACCAACTACCCACGGTATTTGTCACTCGACCGGATCTGTGACTATGGTCATATCCCCCATTGGCTGCCCCAATGGTGACGATTATCAAGTAATGTATACAAAACCCCACATACCGGCTGTAATTTGGTGACTACAAAGACTTAATCCCTGTAATTATAACTCGCTCAACTTTTGTTGATATTTTTAAACTACGTGTATTTCAGGAAACTAAGTGGATCTGGTAGGTGTATGCATGTGTTTCAAGCTGCGTTATAAATAAAAGATGTCATCCGAGGTCATTGGGTTTAGGAGATGTATCTTACTCCTGGACGAGATACATGCTTCTAAACTCGGGTTTGTTTGAGGTCTTTTGTTGAGTCTTGGTGAACTCCTTAAAACATGTTATGGTTTATAATTTGAATTCGGTGTCAACATTTCAGACAAGTATGTTGTGGTATTTTCTAAACTTAATTTATGGATGAATATCTTTTGGTTTTATCATATAGTATTGTTATGATTGAATGCTATGGTATTAAGAAGTCACACCAATAACCACGCTTCCGCAAAAGTCAGGGTGTGACACTATTACTATATTAGTTCCGAAGGTTAAGGGAGATGATCTGTCATGCGGTGGTAACGTGTTTTTCATTTATCAAAACTGTTGAGGGTTGAAATCCTACAATGTGCAAGTTTATAAGTATTTAAAAATAGGTTACTTTGCACTTCAAATAAATAAACAAATAAATAAAACTACAACTGTATAAAGGTTTTTTTAATGACAACCTATTAAAAAGTATCAATATATATAGAGGCCGGTTAACGTACAATACCTCTTATCCTACATTATGTATGCGATGCCCACAGCCGTACGATCTTCAATCCATCAATCGCGAGTGAAACTAATTTATATCATTAAATTAATCATATTAATATATTCAAATCTTACTGGAAAGGTTAAAATCGTCACTGTGAGATCCTAATCTCTGTAACTAACCGAAGATAGTTCAAAATCAAACCCTAAATCAAATTCAACAATGTAAGATTCTTCTTCCCAACCTCCCTTCATTCTTCTTGGTGCGATTTCATCATACGATAATAGAACTGCTGATTTGGGAGTTCTAATGGACAAATGGAACAACACTAACATCAATCGACCAGCAATCGAAGAAGACAAACCAGGTTATTGATTATTGTAATATGCGAATTCTGTGTTTTCAAAGCAGGGTTTTTACAACATGCGAAATACATTTGAATATGTGAAATATATTTGAAAATAGTAAGTTATGTCTTAGTTATGATTTTTATAAACATGCGAAAAACATTTGAACATGCGAAAATAGGTTATGTTGGGATTATTATAATATCCAAATTCTAATTCTTCATTACATATAGGTGTGGTTTATTATAACATGCGAAATATATGAAAGCATGGTTTGAAAACATGCGAAATAAAAGTGATATTGTGTGTGGTTTATTGTAACATGTGAAACAGCTGTGAAAAAAATAGCCTGGTTTTTTATAATGTGCGAAGTTTGTTTCGAGCCGCATGCGATTTTGTAGAAATTGATGCTGATGATTTCATATAGCTAAATGCACGTTGACGAAAGTGCACAACAAAAAATTGTGAATTGAACATTATAATAAATATAAAAAACCTCTATATGATGAAAAAATGAATTTAATATCAATGTGACTGTAATGTGACTTGCAATGATCACTTTTAACATAAATACCCTAAACTTACCACCTTATCTACATAATAAATTTACTATTTTAATGTATAATAATCAGAGATAACAACTTTCCAGATTAAGACACCAAAACAAACACACACAAGAAAAATAGCCGATAACAACAAAAAAATATCTTCTGATTTTGAACAATTGAAGAACATTGCAATCAAAGAACTATTGTCAACTCGCACGTTGACAGAAATTAGCACTGATGTCAGCTCTTCTCACCTGATTCTTGATGTGCAGGGAAAGGTTCTTGCAAGAATAAAGAAAAATCAAGACATGTGGGAAAGACTCCTTGAAGAACCATCATCGAGCTTCAGAGACGCTGCATTGGAGCACCTCAAGGAACAGTCTCGAGCTGATGACTTGGTCTTCTCTTTTCTGAATGATGCTCTTTTACAGTGAAAGAGAAGATGGAGGTCAGCTCGACAGAACGTGACAAGATCTTGGCTTCAAGGAACTAGGTTTCTCTTGATCATTTTATAGTCTTTTGTTGTGTTAAACACTACTTTTATGTTTATATGTATTCTTCTTATTTTGTATGATTATTTTAAACATCTGATGGTTCTAGTTATAAACACTTTTAAATCTCATTAAATTTTAAGAATTATATAAAATCACATGACTAAAATCTATAAATATCGCATGTTGGTAACACATACAAGTTAACAAAAATCGCATGTCATAGCATTGACACACAATAAAATCGCATGTTACATTATTTATAGCCTCATGTATATGAAATCGCATGTTTACATCGTAAGATTGCATGTTCATATAATAAAACCCCATGTGTATTAAATCACATGTTTATAGTGTAAAATCGCATGCACAAATTAAAAAATGGCATGTTTCTTTAATCTTCATCATCTGAAACCTCTTCCCAAATATCTTCTTCACTGCCATCATCACTCCCTCAACTATAATCTTCAAACTCATCTTCCTCTTCATGAGCTTCATCTTCGACCTCATGGACTTCGTGGCTGGGATCTTTGTTAATCTGGACTCCCTTTACCTTTTTTTTGTTTTTTACATTTCAATACCTTGCAAGTCCGAATATCATGACCTTTTGCATTGCATACAGTACATGTCCTTGTCCTCTTCCCTTTTCGACTAATCATTTGTTCCTTCTTTGATTTAATCCTTTTATGCAAGCCACAACCTTTGTTTCTTATACCAGTTGGGAGACGAACAGTAGGTGGTGCATCAGTTGCTGGTTGTTGATAACCAATTAACTTTGAAGACCGGTTAAACTTTGGATCAAGCGGCTTGCTTATGCCACTCTGGTCCACTTTTTCTTAAATCTCCTTCATTTGATCCCTAACTAAAACGAATTGATCAAGGTTAGTAATCAAATTCCTAACCAGATACTCCCCTGTATACATGATTTCATGAGCAATCTGTTTAGCCTTGTATTGCTCATCCTTTGCATCAACCTTTACATCAAACGTGGAGTTTAATTCATTCGGAACCACATCTTTCGTCCATCTTTGTCGCAACCCCCGACCCCTACCCCGGGAGCAGGAGCCGTGAACAACAGCTGGTGGTATCGGTGTTTATTAATTTGGCAGCGGAAATGAGACATCAGAATCGTAGTTAGGAAATAATTTCAGAGTTTCAAAACATCAAACTTTTATAATAAACAAATGGGATAAAACCTATGTTTCATTCATAATACATTTATAGGGATAAACCCTAGTTGCTGAAAGATAAACTTTTATTTAGGTAACTTTTATAGCCACTTTCTTTAAGCCTTCAGTGCTCCATAGTTGGCTTCGTATATCTTCACATTAAGTTACCTGAAACGCGTTTTAAAAAGATTTTATCAGACGGAAATAATGGCGAGTGCATCCCAGTTTAATCAAAATAAGCTTTTATAACTTTACAGTATTGAGAGCGATTACAATGTTTATATCTACCAAATTACTCATTTAGTATTTGTTATGTTGGCAGTTCCATTACTGTAGTCATATTACTATTGGCTAACTCTTTGTCCAATAGTAACGCTTGATTAGTAGTGTATACAAAACCCCACATACTGGAAGCAATTGTAGAATACAAAGACTCAATCACTATAATTACAATTGAAATAACTGAGATTTTGTAACACGGTTTGGTATAAAAAGAGAACGACTCACGTTGTAGACTTATGTATTTCTACAGCTTCCTGTTGATGTTTCCTAATTATATTCTATTAAAAACATACAATGAACACGTGTTAGTAAGATAACCCAAATCACTTTAGCCATACAACACGAGACAGAACCCCAACGAACTTAGTCAGGTAGAGCCTCGACATGCGTTGGTGGGTCCTAAATCAATCGGGTAGGGTAACGAATTAGTGATCGAGGGTTAAAATACTTACAATGAGGCAGAGCTTCGTGTTTTAGGGGTATAATAACTGATAATTTTCGCCTATTAGAAGTTGAGAGAAAGAGAAAATTTTGAACATAATGAACTGCTGCTCGAAGGAGCTATTTATAGCTGTTTTATTGGTCCCTAGCGCCCCGCGACGCCCACAGGCTTGGCCTGTCGCGGGCCTCCACACACTCCTAGCTAGGGTTAGGTCAAGTTAGTCACGAGTGTAGCTACAACACGTTTCGGGACACGTGTCATCATGGGTGTCCGGTATGTAATAGGGTGTCGCGCCCCGCGAGGCACCTAGATCTCCCTCGTCGCGGACCGCGAGCCACATAAAATAATGATCCTGTTTGTTTTCAATAAAAACTAAAGTTATGCGGGTCCTGTTTAGCGTAGAAGGGGTGTATTAGGAGCCTTTTTCGAGGGTTGTTATATCCTTCCCACCTTGTTTTAAATTTCGTCCTCGAGATTCTCTGGAATAGGTGTGGATACTTTTGTTCCATTTATGACTCGAGTTCCCATGTGTTTTTTGGTCCTCTCTTTGAATCCCATTTAACTTTGACCATAACTAATCTCTTGTGCTTGAGATTCTTGATCTTTCTATCTTCAATCTGAAGTGGTTTCTCTACAAACTTAAGCTTCTCATTTATCTCTATGTCCTGAAGAGGTACTATTAGTGATTCGTCTGCTAAGCACTTTTTGAGGTTGCGTACATGAAATACATCATGTATTCCTGCCATTTCATTTGGAAATTGTAGCTGATAAGCTACTGGTCCTATTCATTTGATAATCTCAAAAGGTCCAACATACCTTGGGCTTAGCTTTCCTTTTTAAACGAATCTGACTACTCTTTTCCATGGAGAAACTTTTAATAATACATTGTCTCCAACTTGAAATTCCAATGGTTTTCATCTGTTATCTGCATAACTCTTTTTACGATCTCGTGCTTCTTTTAGTATTTCCTTTACTTGAATAATTTTGTCCGTTGTTTCTTGTACAATCTCAGGTCCTGATAGTTGTTTTTCTCCAATCTCTGCCCAACAGACTAGAGTTCGGCATTTTCGTCCATAAAGAGTTTCAAATGGTGCAGCATTGATGCTGGTATGATAACTGTTGTTGTAGGAAAATTCTATTAATGGTAAATGATCATCCCAATTCCACCCGAAGTCAATTACACAAGTTCTAAGCATGTCTTCCATTGTCTGAATTGTCCTTTCACTTTGTCCGTCCGTTTAAGGATGATAAGATGTGCTTAGATTTAATCTAGTTCCCATGGCTTTTTTGAAACTTGTCCAAAAATGAGAAGTAAAACGGTTGTCTCTGTCAGACACGCTAGATAAAGGAATTCCATGTAATGAAATTATTTCATTTACATATAACTTAGCTAACTGTTCCATACTGAATGTTTCCTTCATTGGTAAGAAATGAGCAGATTTGATTAATTTGTCTACAATCACCCAGATTGTATCATTACCTTTTCGTGTCTTGGGTAATTTAGTAACAAAATCCATTGTTATCAATTCTCATTTCTATATTGGCATTTCTAATTGCTGCAATAATCCTGAAGTTTTCTGATGTTCAGCTTTAACCCGTGAATAGGTTAGACATTTAGCAACATAATTGGCTATATCCTTTTTCATTCCTATCCACCAGAAATTTTTTCTTAAGTCTTGATAAATCTTGTCACTTCCAGGATGCATTGTATACTTAGACTTATGGGCTTCTAAAATTTTGTCTCGTAGGTTTCCTTGAATAGGTATCCAGATCCTTTTCTTATGGAATCTCCAAATTCCATCTATTTTTTTCTAATTCCTTAATCATACCTTTTAAACCTTCAGTATCATCCTTGATTGTTGTTTCTTGTATCTTTCTAATTTGCTCATTTAAATCTATCTGCATATTTAGTCTGAGAGAGCGTACTCGTTTTGGCTTTTCATGATACTTTCGACTTAAAGCATCAGCTACTACATTAGCTTTTCCTGCATGATACTGGATATCACAATCACAATCATAATCACTAAGAATTTCCATCCAACGTCTCTACCTCATGTTTAATTCCTTTTGCCCAAAGACATATCTTAAACTCTTATGATCTGTGAAGATAACAAACCTACTACCATAAAGATAGTGTTTCCAAATCTTAAGGGCAAAAACTATGGCTCCTAATTCTAGATCATGGGTTGTATAATTCTCTTCATGCTTCTTAAGCTGTCTTGAGGCATAAGCTATTACCTTTTGACGTTGCATCAACACACATCCATATCATAACCTAGATGCGTCATAATAGACTACAAAGTCTTCAGTTCCTTCAGGCAACGTGAGTATTGGTGCATTGGTTAACCTTTGCTTCAAAATCCTAAATGCTTCCTCCTTTTTTGGTCCCCATTCAAACTTAACTGATTTGCAAGTCAGCTTAGTTAATGGAATAACTATTCTAGAGAAATATTGAATAAAGCATCTATAATATCCTGCCAATCCAAGAAAACTTCTCACTTCTGTAGGTGACTCAGGGACTTTCCAATTGGTAATTGCCTCGGTCTTTATGGGATCCACATGAATTCCTTCATGATTAACCAGATGTCCAAGGAATTGCACTTCTTGTAACCAAAATTCACACTTTCAGAATTTAGCATAAAGCTTTTCTTTTCATAACAATGTCAGAAGTGTATGCAAATGCTCCGCTTGTTATTCCTTACTCTTAGAGTAAATTAGAATATCATCTATAAAGACAATTATAAATTTATCCAGGTATGGCTTACATATCCTGTTCATCATGTCCATGAATGCGGCTGGAGCATTGGTTAAACCAAATGGCATGACTGTAATTCGTAATGACCGTACCTTGTTCTAAAAGCAGTTTTAGGAATGTCCTCTTCCTGTACTTTCAATTGATGATATCCTGAGCGTAAATCGATCTTAGAAAAGAATCGGGCTCCTTGAAGTTGATCGAATAGATCATCGATTCTCGGTAGTGGGTACCGATTTTTAATCGTTACCTTATTCAATTCCCAATAATCTATGCACATACGCATCGATCCATCCTTCTTCTTGACAAATAACACTGATGCTCCCCATGGTGATGAACTAGGCTGTATAAAACCTTTTTCAAGTAGTTCACCAATTGTTTCTTCAATTCCTGCATCTCCGTCGGTGCTAGTCGATATGGTGCTTTGGTAATCGGTGTCGTTCCTGGTATTAGGTGAATTCTAAATTCAACCTCTCGATCTGGTGGTAATCCAGGTAATTCTTCTGGAAAAAACGTCTAAGAATTTAGATACTACAGGAATAGCTTTTAATTCTTTTCCTTTGGTGTTAATGATAACTGAAATCATATACACCACTCCTTCTTTCCTTGCATAACTTGCAGCTTTAATCACAGAGATGAACTTTGTGGTTTTCGATGGCTTGTCTCCCTTAATTGTGATCTTTTCACCATTTGGTGTATTTACTTGTACAAACTTTTGATCACATAAAATTCTGGCATGATTGGCTACCAACCAATCCATTCCTAATACAACATCGAATCCGGCTAGATTCATTGGAAAAAGGTTAGCAATAAAATTATGGTTTAGAATTTCTATCCTTGCCCCTGCATGATTTCGCTTATCTTGATAGAATTTCCATTTGCCGTCTCCACCAGACAGTCTTGTTGAAGTTTAGTTAATGGTTGATTGAGAAGTTTGCAGAAAGAAGTATTGATTAAACTTTAGTTTGCACCAGAGTCAAATAATACTTTAGCATAAACATCATTAACTAAAAACGTACCGGCAATCACATCCGGAATCGTCTTGGCTTCCTCAGCTGTTAGAACGAATGCTCTGGCATTCTTCTTGGGTCCTTCAGTTGTCTTAGCTTTGTTGTTCATCGCTAGAGCTAGTTTCGGATAGTTCCGTTTAATATGGCCGGCTTCTCCACAATTGTAGCATATTCTATTGCTAGCTTTCTTCCTGCAGTCTTCTTTCTTATGTCCAGATATTTTGCAGAAGTTACAGTATATCGAGCATTTTCCTGAGTGCTTCCTTTTGCAATACTTGCAGTTGGGTAAAGAGGAAGAACCTGGTCCTTTTCCACGGTAGGAATTACCATAACTTAATTCTTGGGTAATCTTTTGAGCTAGGTTCTTTTTCTGGTTTTCCTCTTGCGTACGTACCAATTCATCGGTCAGAGTGTTGGCAAGTTCTACTGCTTCTTCTATGGTTTGTGGTCTAGCTGCCTTGACTACATGTCTGATTTCACTGATTAATCACCAGATATAACGGGAGATTAATACCGGTTCTGGTGAAGCTAGTGTTGGTACTATCCTAGCATATTCAAAGAATATGGTAGTGTATTCCTTGCAATTTATCCCAATCATTCTATGATTTAGGAATTTATTAGCAATTTGCTCCTTCTCATGAGGAGGATAGAACTTCCTTTCAACTATCTCCTTAAAGTTGGTCCATTCCATGTTATAAACCCTATCACTTCCTCTAGACTGGAGAATGGTATTCCACCACTTTAAGGCCGCATTCTTAAAAAGATTAGAACCGAACATGATCTTATCTTCATCTGCACATTTACTTATTTTTAAGACTGCTTCTGCCTTTTCTATCCAGCGCAAGGCTGAAATGGCTCCTTCATTGCCTGAGAATTCAATTGGTTTACAAGCCAAGAATTCTTTATAAGAACAACCATATGAGATGGTCCTTCTTCTTTTTGGAATTGGTGCTTGGATAAGTGGTATGTTCCATTCACGTTGTGACTTGGTTCAGTGGGTGCACGTTTACTTCCGATAATAGAATAATTATTTTCTGCCTCTTTAATAGTCTTGATAATATATGGCATGGCATCTATGATTCCTTGGGCTACTATGTGTTCGATGGCACTTTTATTTACTTGGTTCCCGTTATTATTGTCATTCTGGATTTCCTGATTTACTTCGTTTGACATCTGAATTGTAAACATTTATCAGGTATTAATATCACAGAATAAAATTAATACAAGCAACCACTCAAGCAGATTGAACCAAAAACGTCAATCATTACGACTTACTCTTTTTCATATATCTATATATGCTTCTATTACAAATTACAACTAGAATTTGAACACTAATAATTATGCATCGATATATATATATATATATATATTAGTTTATCTATATTTAGTTGATTTTGATTTTTTATTAAAGCAACTAAAATACATATATATATATATATATATATATATATATTAGGTGTTGGCTTTTCTAGAACTGCATTTCACGCTCGTCATATTTCCAGACAAGTTTTTCTCCTATTTGGCGAATTCGATTTCCCTCCTCAACTAACTCTTCACCATACTGGCGAAGTTCTTCCACATTATCTTGATTCATTGGTGGTAGTGGGGCTGGCACTGGTTCAGGGTAACGTGGTATTGGTTCTCCGTAAGGATATGGGTTATTCAATATTTCCATAATTGACCCGTTATCATCCCACCACGGATCATAGTTTAAGGGTTTGGTGTGGGAATTCTAGGTATTTCATTTGGGTCAAAGGCTGGGATTTAGAGGTGGTTTTCCTAGTTTTGTTCTAGTTCCATGGGTTGGTTAGGGAATAAGGGTAGAAGTTGGGGGGTCTGCCACTTGGTTAAGATCAATATTTCCAAACTCTACATTTCTAAACATGTGAAAGTCTGCTAGTTTCCTATCCAGTTCTTCTTCCCATAAGGGTATAGCCTCCTGATTTTGGGTATTCCTTTCTCTATTCACTATTCTTTGTTGTTGAAGTTCCCTCATCCTTTTTTCTCCTTTCTAATTTGGCTCTATTAAACCAACCTCTCTTTTTAGAGGAAATGGTTCTTTGGATTTGGCTTTGAAAACAATGACGTCCCTAGAATCAGCAGTGTATCATGGGGTTGACTTAGAAGTTCCTTCACTCTTTGGATAATAAGGTAGTTGACGGTAAGCGTCAGAAGTACCCTAATCACTCATACTGTAAACTAGAAAATTGTCAAAATAATAATAAAATAATAATATGTGTATTTACACAAAATAACCATAAGTCATTTCCTAACATAATTGGTTAAAATTTAGGAATTAAAAGAACACCTAAATGACTTAAACTAGTGGCTCTGATACCACCTTCTGTCGCAACCCCCGAACCCTACCCCGAGAGTGGGAGCCGCGAACAACAACCGGTGGTATCGGTGTTTATTAATTTGGCAGCGGAAATGAGACATCAGGATCGTAGTTAGGAAATAATTTCAGAGTTTCAAAATATCAAACTTTTATAATAAACAAATGGGATAAAACCTATGTTTCATTCATAATACATTAGCTGCTGAAACATAAACTTTTATTTAGGTAACTTTTATAGTCACTTTCTTTAAGCCTTCAGTGCTCCATAGATGGCTTATTATATCTTCACATTAAGTTACCTGAAATGTGTTTTAGAAAGATTTTTCAGCAAGAAATACTGGCGAATACATCCCAGTTTAATCAAAATAAGCTTTTATAACTTTACAATATTAAGAGCGATTGCAATGTTTATATCTACCAAATTACTCATTCAGTATTTGTCATGTTGGCAATTCCATGACTGTGGTCATATTACTATTGGCTAACACTTTGTCCAATAGTAACGCTTGACTAGTAGTGTATACAAAACCCCACATGCAGGCAGCAATTGTAGAATACAAAGACTCAATCACTGTAATTATAATTGAAAATAATTGAGATTTTGTAACACGGTTTGGTAGAAAATGAGAATGAATCACGTTGTAGACTTATGTATTTCTACAGCTTCCTGTTGATGTTTCCTGATTATTTTCTATTAAAAACATACAATGCACACGTGTTAGTAAGATAACCCAAATCACTTTAGCCACACAACATAAGACAGAACCTCAATGAACTTAGTCAGGCAGAGCCTCGACATGCATTGGTGGGTCCTAAATCAATCGGGTAGGGTAACAAATTAGTGATGGGGGTTAAAATACTTACAACGAGGCAGAGCTTCGTGTTTTAGGGGTATAAAACTGATAATTTTCGCCTATTAGAAGTTGAGAGAAAGAGAAAATTTTAAACGGAATGAACTGCTTCTCGAAGGAGCTATTTACAGCTGTTTTATTGGTCCCTCGTGCCCCGCAATGCCCACAGGCTTGGCCTGTTGCGGGCCACCACACCCTCCTAGCTAGGGTTAGGTCAGGTTAGTCACGAGTGTAGCTTCAACATGTTTTCGGACATGTGTAATCATGGGTGTCCGGTACGTAATAGGGTGTCGCGTCCCGCGAGTCACCTAGGTCTCCCCCGTCGCGGGCTGTGAGCCACATAAAATAATGATTTGTTTGTTTTCAATAAAAATTAAAGTTATACGGGTCCTGTTTAGCGTATACGGGGTGTATTAGGATCATTTTTCGAGGGTTGTTATAATATCTTCATAACATATTTGTTTGGTATTTCTTTAACTCCAAACATCTTGAAAAGAAAATAGATGTGTTTACATAGCAGCTCATACTGTTCGAAACGCAGACAGCTACGTTGTGCATTTACATCTTCTTCAAGTTTATTGAAACACACCTACGGAAACAAAAACAAAAACAAAAACAAAAACAAAATTAAAACTGAAAATCGCATGGGTGGGTAAACAAAATCGTATGTGTAAAAAAAGGGTTTCTTGAAAAATAATTTAAATTCCAATTTGAGTTCATCAAAACCGCATGTTGTAATATATATATTGTATTACCTCTAAAAACCCTTCTCCATGAGCTTTAAAGTCTTTCAACGAAATCCTTAACTGGTCATCCTCGATTTTGGTGTCCATCGGCATAAATTCACTAATAGTTCTGTATATCTCTGTTTGGTGATCGAAGAATATAGACCTGGTGTATATCTTAGCAGCATATGCTTCCAGAGTAGTTTTGCTCCGATCATCTGGCTCAGTATATCTTAATATATGATCATTCTTTCTATGATTGTGTAACATTCACAAAAATTTTATTCACAAAATATAAGATAAAGAGTATAAAAACTTATGTTATTAAACAGATAGATCTTGGGAAAATTAACCTAGACAGGCCTAGGAATCTTTTAATAATTAAATTATAAAAATACATTATATTTGAACTTACTCCATTTTTAATGAAACCTAGGCCAAAATGTAGATAAAAATATTCTCTTTCTAATGACATATTCATTATTTTATAAAATGTCATATTTTAGAAGTTATAAGCGCCAAATAAGTAAAGCAGTTAAATTAATTATAATATATATATATATATATTAAATAAAATAATAAAATAAAACTAATCAAAAGAATTCACATTCATGTAGTGGACGTGTCCTACATGCAAATCAAAAATTCATGCATGCATTTATGAATACATGTCTACGTGTGTATAATAAATTCTGTGTACGTGGCGTAGCAGGAAGCTTTGCTTGGACTCAAAGCTAACATATTTAGTATAAATAGAAGATACCATCAGCCATTCAATTGTCCAGCCTTCTTTCCTGCTATCGCCCCCTCTCTCTAAAATTATATTTTTTCACCCATAATAATAATAAAGCCCTGCCCTGTATTAAGTGTTTTAACTCCCGATCACTGATACCCTTTCCGATTGATCTGGAGCCCCATAACGCATGTCAAGACTCTGCCCGACTAAGTTCGTTGGGGTTCTGTCTCGTGACATAGGGATAAGGTTGAACTAGGGTTACTATACTTAACACGAGTGCAAATATATATATATATATATATATATTAAATAGCTCAGGAGTTATACCCAAGATTATACCAGGAGGCTTTCTAGTTGAACCCTAAAGTTACAAAGTGAGTCATTCTCTTTTTATTAAAGTTGTTTTACAAAACCCTAAATGTTTTCCAGTTACACTTTGCAGTGATTATGTCTTTGCTAATCTTTAATTACTGGCAGTATGTGGGGGTTTTGTGCACATTACTACTAACGATTTATCACTTTAGGTGGGCGAGCCTAATTAGTGATATGTCCACAGTCATAGATCCGGTCGAGTGACAACTGAACCAGCTAATTATAAGATAGGGGCAAATATAAAAACCCTTAATGCTGTGAATTATAACAAATGTGTTTTTGTACAAAATGAATGAACTCACCAGTATTTCCTGCTAACCACAACCTTTTTAAAACGCGTTTCAGGTAATTACAGTAGATTGGAACAAGAATGGCGAGACGGCACCGAAAGGCTTAAAGAAGTGGCTTATTTTATTAAATAAATTAAATTAAATTAAATTAAACGTTGTTTTACGTATTTGGGTATATCCCATATTAAAGCTACCTTTCAAACATGATTTTATCCCATCTATTTAATAAATAAAATCCGGTGTTTTCTAAACTCTGATATTTTTCCTAACTCACAGTCCTGATGAACAATTTCGCTGCAATGATTTTAAAATAACCACCGGTACCACTTGACTGCTCGCGGCTCCCGTCCAGGGTGGGGTTGGGGGTCGTGACAGAAGGTGGTATCAGAGCCACTGGTTTAAGCTATTTAGGTGTTCTTTTAATACCTAGACTTAAACATTATGTTAGGAAATTAATATAATAACTTGTGTGTTATCCTGTGTAGATAAATCTTTATATTTATATTATGATTTTTAGGTTATTTTAACAAAATTTGAGTTCACAGTATGAGTAACCATTATAAATAAATGTACCCATAGGCTACCTAAGCATATGTAATATGTCTCTATTAGGGACCTATATAAAAATTTTAAAATACATTATATATTATTGATGTGCGTGAGTGTTATTAGTTTTTAATGTATATGTTAAGCCTTTTTTAACACTTTTTTAGCCAAGTTTTAAATTTATAAAACACGATATTTTACTAACACCAAACACACATATGGGCAAGTGCACCCATCGTGAGCGTAGTATAGTGTTGGCAAGATACCGAGGTCGTCCAAGGACACAAGAGCTTTTAGTACCGGTTTATCCTCAACGTCTAATCAAATCAAAAGTTTAGAAAAAGGGTTTTAAACTAGAAAAATAAAACTAACTAAAATGCTGAAAAATAAAATAAAAATAAAAACAGATAGACAAGATGAATCACTTGGTTCCGACTCGTGTTTAGTGTAACCTTTGATTATTTCCGCACTTTTGCACTTTTTAAGAGATTATCTTAGTTATTGTAGTAGGCCCCTCTTTTGAAGGTGACGTTACCCTCAACCCAGTAGTTTGAGTCAGCAAGGATACAATCCTAAAGGGTCGGATTATTGAAAGATAATTAATTAAGTTATTAATGCATATTAATAGTAGCTTACATATGAGGGGATCAAAGAGTTTGGACGCCCGCCATCCAATACCGGTGGGTATTGAAGGAGGTCCTACTAAATTTGACCCAGGTCCTAGCAGGATCTATACACTGGACAAGGCAAGACTCTTACCAAACTGTTCCCTTAACCCCCGACCAGGTAGCCAACATATCTCCATATAGACCGTGGAGATATGAATGGTGAAAATCTTTTATTTTATATGCACAGTAAAATAATGCCAAGACACCACGGACAAACGATAAGGAAGAATCACCTTCAACATAAGAAACTAGTTATTAAAGTCATTAATACATAACCAAGTAAAAAGTGCGAAAAGATTAAAAATAAAAAGTATTACACTAGACACTTATCTTCACCAAGTGATGTAAGAGACTTAGGAAAACATGGCATTTGATTGTCAAGAACTCTTATGATCAATCTTGGATCCCGATACGACTCACACACTCTATGATGGACAATGGATGATGGTGTTGTGATGGTGGTGGGTGGTGGGTGAAGTGTGAGAGAGGTGGTGTGCCAAGGGATGGTTTACAAATAAGCCAAGCACCCCTATTTATAGCCTGAACAGAAGCCTGGAAACGGCCCCGTGTCCGCTGGACACGGCCCCGTGTCCACCCTTCTTCTTTTTCTTCATTAATTGCAGTTTGTCTGCATTAGTTGACCACGCCCCCGTGTCCGCTGGGCACGGCCCCGTGTGCAGAAGCGTATCTGTACTATCAAGATTTGCTTGGATTCTGCGAATCTTAGCGTTGACCACGGCCCCGTGTTGAGCTGGGCACGCCCCCGTGTCGGGAATAGAAGCTTCTACAACTTTGTCTTTTCTGCAGACACCTGAACATGCCCCCGTGTCCGCTGGGCACGGGGCCGTGTTCGCTGGGCATGCCCCGTGTTGAGTTAGGCATGCCCCGTGCTCAGCTGGACACAACCCCATGCTCAGCTGGGCACAACCCCATGCTCAGCTGGGCACAGCCCCATGCTCAGCTTTCTTCTTATTTTTTTGCTTTGGGAGATGCTATCGAGGGGTCGGGCATGCCACGTTTCTTCCCTTTTCTTGTATTATTGTTATATTTAGGTGCATTTTTGCTTCTTTTCTTCATTTAAGCTCTTTTTCTCACACCCCGATATTTCCACTTTCGACCGGTGGGCCCGGTAAGGGAGTATCGTGACGTGGTTGGTAACATTACAGTCAAACAACACAATATTTAAATGCACAGCGGAAGCAAAAGATAGATATATTTCAACCGAATATAATTGTAATATCAAGTATCACAAACAATTGAATATAATCCACAGGTGGATCAAAATAAATAGAAACATTGTTCAACAGTTTTAACATCCAAGCTTGCGAGACTTATTGTGGACGCTAGGAGAAATCCAGCCTAGTTCTCATACTACCTGCACTTAACCCTTTTTGGGAAAATACATTAGTTTACACTGGTAAATACAATCAACTGACTCAGTTGAAAAGGTTTAATAAAATTGATTTGAATGCACGTGGCACAAACTCTTTATAACTTGGGATAATTATTTGAATATAATCTTGTAAAAGAATTACATGTTCCTTATGCGTTCAGTAGCCCAATCCGTAGACCGGGTTAAAGATCAATAGACACACCACATTATGTATTTTGGCACTGACGGGTGTACGCCTACACCCCGTGCTTAGGTCGTGGCCATCTCGTAAGATGATGCCAAGGATATCCGAGACATGGTCATTAACCCCCCAAAGGCTTTAAGCAAACAAAACATTTCAAAATGGAGCATATCAATGGTTTAACCTCTATTCGATTAAAGATTCAATGCCCGAACCAAGCGGTATTTTATATACCATACCCCAAGCCCGTATAGGGAAAATAAGTTAAAAGTATTTACCTTTGCAAGTAATATTCACAACTAGCAAGTGCGTGTAGCTTTTACCGGGTCTCCTATTCTGGAACGAAGGTTTATAATAACCTATTAGAATCCTAACGGTCTTTAGTTAAGCTTAAGCTTAGACATGTTAGTTTTAAGGAAACATACGGTTCGAACGCGTGATTAAGCGAAGACCGGAATAGAATGTGATTTAGACCCGACAAGTTTGAAGACTTGTATAATATGGATAATCTAAACACATTCTGGATTTTGAGATAAAAATGACAAGGTTTGACCCGTTTCGGCTAATTTATGCAAACTAGTTACATAAGCCGAACCGAACGCGTAAGAAGCGTAACGGATAACCGTAAGAGTCATATACAGGTTTCCTAAGTCAGTATGCTTTAAATATGTTGTGATATCAGTAGGATATCTTCCATTATGCCCAAAACGAGTTTAACCTTAATTTAAGCCCCGTAGGGGTATTTTGGTCATTTTAAAGATTATAAAAGAGATTATTTATAATTCTGAGATTCGGGTCTGAATACATCAGTAAAATAACTTATTTTTAACAGGTCATATCAGTTGGTAGTAAGTCTTTTATGACAAAATGGTTTTAAACCCAAACTATGCGTTTATTACGCTTAAAAAGCCATTTTAAGCGATTTCCAGGTTATACAAGAAATCTGAGTTTTCTGACCAGGTTATAAAGTTCAAAATACTTTATTTATTATTTAAAATCAGTAGCAATTGGATTGGTGTCAAAATACTATGTAGAACTCATTTTATAACCAAAAAGGGTATAATCGGTATTTACCGAATCAAGGTCATAACCTTAGGTTATGAGCAGGTTAAAAATAATTAAAAATCTTTAAAAATCCCAAAATATTATATTACATCAGTGGGTAAAAGGTTTGGTGTCAAAAATTGGGTTTAGATAGGCTTTATGCTAATGACGCCGTTTAATTACAAAAAGGCATTCTAATTACGCTAATGAGCATAACTCCTAATCTAGACCTCCAACTGATGTGAAAATTTAGGGGCATGTTTATAAATCAGTAACAAAGATTATTGTCCTTTCACATATCCAAAATTATCATTTTATGGTCAAAAGGGCATATTGGTCAGCATTTGAGCAATTAACGGAATCATGCATATTAATTGGATAACTAATGAACCCCGGTGTATAATCACAGAGGGTTATACTATCATGTAGCCTGGTCCTAAGGAAGCTCTAAGGCATTTCCAAATCATACTAAATCGGGTCAGAACTGAAGTCAAAGCAAAAGTCAAAGTTTTGCGACTTTCGGTTCCGAACCGGGTCTAAACAGAAAATTGTCGGGTCGAACATGTTTAGACATGTTCTTATACTTATTACCAAGTTATATGAGTGATAAAATAGGTTACATGCCTTCTACATTGCTAATTACATGTTAATTTGAAAATTAGCATTCTGTTGACTTTTTCTAAACAACTTTGACCCGACATTTGATCTAGTTAGAGCGGGAATCAGAGGGTGCCCTTTTAAGGGTTTATTGCCCACATAATTACCAACTTATAACTACCTTCAATTCGACTAATCACTGGACCATTAATGATTAATCGCTAAGTCAAACGTTAATTACGACGGTTTGACTTTTAAGCTAAAACTAAGTAAAAACTCAATTAAGGAAGGTCAAGGGTACTTACCAAAGTCCTATGCACAATTAGAGATGACTTGGAAAGGCACTTGAGCTCCAGAGATGTTCCACAAATGCAGATGGAAGGTGTGATCATAATGTTGCAACATAAGGGCCTTTTATAGTGCTTTTGATCTCATTAGATCATGACAACCGATCTCATTAGATCATGACAACCAATGCTACAACTGATCATGGATCACCCACAAGTGTCCCTAAGGTCTAAAAAGCATGTAGGGGTCGCCCATGAAGTGAAAATATCTGATTTAAGTCTGTTATTGCGCATAAACAAGCTGCTGTCCCAACTTTCTGCATCTGGGGATCGGACGCGGCCCGCGTAAGCTTCTGTTAAGGCTTACGCGGCCCGCTTGAGGCTTGCTGTCAGGTTAAACATTTTCTAGTTTTTGCATCTTGGCTCTTGGTCCTTCGAAAGGTCACTCAACCTTATTTCTTGCATTTTGAGCCCTCCAAATTGACATATAAGGGCTCCAAGACTTATACCCACTTTGTTAAGTCCTTGGTCACTTCATGTTTACCCGAAAAAGTCATAATTTTCAATGTTGACGCTTTTAACCCCTTGTATACGAATTTGATCATAATTATCTCATACGATAACGAAACTTTATGAAATTTTTATCATGTATTCTAGTGAGCATAATTAATCGTTACAAAGCTTCGGGTTTGCTAAAAGGCCACTCAGAGGTATACTTTAAACATGTTGACACATTTAACCCCTGTAGTTTGTAATTTCTCACTTCCTTTCATATTTAGCTTCGTATGATCCATGATTTATTCGTTTGAAGGTATAAACATCATGTAGGGTTATTTAAAAATATATTTATCCCTTGTTGACATTTCGAACCCTTATATTCACATACTTTCCATGTTTGTCAACTTTAGTCCCTCTAAAGTATTGTTTCACACGTTCAAGCTTATGACACGTGTCAATACATTATAGGACGTGAATTTTCGAGGTGTTACATCCTCACCCCCTTAAAATAAATCTCGACCTCGAGATTTACTGAAATAAGTGCGGGTACTTTTCTTTCATTGTGGATTCTACCTCCCACGTGTACTCGGGACCTCTACGGGCATCCCATTTAACTTTTACGATCGGTACATGCTTCTTTCGAAGCTTCTTAACCTGTCGATCCTCGATCGACACAGGTATTTCAACAAACTTCAAGCTCTCTTCTATGTGCACATCTGTATGTGGTATGACTAGTGATTCATCAGCGAAACACTTCTTCAGATTGCAGATGTGGAATACGTTGTGAATTCCACTGAGCTCTTCAGGTAAGTTTAATTTATAGGCAACTGATCCGACACATTCAATGACCTTGAATGGTCCTATGTATCTCGGGCTTAACTTGCCTTTCTTACCAAATCACATCACTCCCTTCCAGGGTGATACTTTAAGCAACACTTTGTCACCTACCTCAAAGTTAAAAGGTTTACGCTTTAAATCTGCGTAGCTTTTCTGCCTATCCCTGGCAGCTTTCAGGCGGTCACGAATCTGGACAATCTTGTCCATCGTTTCAAAGACTATTTCCGGTCCTGTCAGTTGGACATCTCCAACTTCCGCCCAACAAATGGGCGTTCTGCACTTTCTACCATATAATGCCTCAAAAGGCGCAACCTTAATGCTCGTATGATAGCTATTGTTGTACGAAAACTCGATTAATGACAGGTGGTTATCCCAACTACCACCTAAGTCGATCACACATGCACAGAGCATGTCTTCCAAAGTTTGGATTGTACGCTCACTCTGGCCGTCCGTCTGAGGATGGTAAGCCGTACTAAAATTTAAGCGCGTGCCCAGAGATTGTTGGAAACTCTTCCAAAAATGTGACGTGTATCTTGTATCTCTATCAGAGATAATAGACACAGGCACGCCATGTAGAGATACAATCTTATCTACGTACAATTGGGCTAACATGTCGGAGCTATAGGTCTCCTTAATGGGTAGGAAATGTGCTGACTTAGTCAGTCTATCTACTATTACCCATATCGTATCATTTCCTTTCCTTTTCTTTGGCAACTTGGTGATGAAATCCATTGTCACCATTTCCCTCTTCCACTTGGGAAGTTCAGGCTGTTGCAGCAAACCTGATGGCTTCTGATGTTCAGTTTTGACTTGCGCACACGTCAAACATTTAGCTACATAGGTAGCTATAGACTTCTTCAAGTCTATCCACCAAAGTTTGCTTTCAAATCCTGGTACATCTTGTCAGCTCCAGGATGAACGGAGTATTTAGAACTGTGGGATTCCTGGAGGATAACATCTCGAAGTCCTCCATAAATTGGAACCCATATTTGTCCATTCAATCTCAGAATTCCGTCCTAGCCAAGAGATAACTGCTCCTCAGTTACCCCTAGCTTTTCATTAGGATAGTTAGCTTCCAACACAGCTTCCCTCTGTGCAGCTAACAACCTTTCATTCAAACTATTCTTTATCTCAATGCTCTTAGCATTGATTCGGATGGGCTTCACCCTTTCCTTTTGACTCAAGGCATCGGCGACTACATTCGCCTTGCTAGGATGGTATCATATCTCACAATCATAATCATTCAAAGTTTCCATCCAACGTCGTTGCCTCATGTTCAAATCCTTTTGGTTAAACAGGTGCTGGAGGCTCTTGTGATCAGAATAGATCACACACTAGATACCATATAAATAGTGCCTCCATAGCTTCAGTGCAAATACAACGGCACCCAATTCCAAGTCATGGGTGGTGTAATTCTTTTCATGTACCTTTAACTGACGTGAAGCATAGGCAATAACTTTGCCTTTCTGCATAAGCACACATCCCATCCCGGTGTGCGATGCATCACAATAAACTACGAATTCTTCGGTACCTTCAGGCAATGTCAGTACAGGAGCATTGCTCAACTTTTGCTTAAGGATATCAAAGGATTCTTGTTGCTTGGGTACCCAGTTGAACTTAATATCCTTCCTAGTCAGAGAAGTTAGGGGTGCAGCAATCCTTGAAAATTTTTTGATAAAGCGTCTGTAGTATCCTGCCAATCCCAAGAAACTGCGAATTTCTGTGGGCGTCTTTAGCTCTTGCCAATTCATGACAGCTTCCACCTTAGCGGGATCTGCTTGGATTCCGCGTTCACTAACCACATGCCCAAGAAATTGGACTTCACGAAGCCAAAATTCACATTTAGAGAATTTGGCATAGAGCTTCTCCTGTTAAAGTAGTGAAAGAATACATCGAAGATGTTTTTCATGATCGACCTGATTCTTTGAATAAATCAGAATGTCATCAATGAAGACGATAACAAATTTGTCCAAGTATGGTTTGCAGACACGATTTATGAGATCCATGAATGCGGCAGGTGCATTAGTGAGGCCAAAAGGCATCCCTAGGAACTCGTAATGACCATAACGAGTCCTAAATGCAGTCTTGTGTACGTCTTCATCTCTAACCTTCAGTTGGTGATAACCTGACCTTAAGTCAATCTTAGAGAAGTAACTTGCCCCTTGTAGTTGATCGAACAGATCATCGGTCCTGGGCAATGGATACCTATTCTTGATAGTGACCTTGTTAAGCTCACGGTAATCGATGCATAGACGCATCGATCCATCCTTCTTCTTGACAAATAAGATTGGTGCTCCCCAAGGAGACGAACTAGGTCTAATGAAACCTTTGGCTAGCAATTCATCTAGTTGTGTTCTCAATTCTTTCATCTCTGTTGGTGCCAACCTATAAGGCGCCCTTGCTACTGGTGCTGCTCCAGGGATGATGTCATTTCTGAATTCCACTTGCCTATCTGGTGGTAAACCAGGTAATTCTTCAGGAAAAACTTCGGGGTATTCAAAAATGACAGGAATATCCTTAATCTTGGGTTTCGGCTCATCAATAGTCACTTGTGCCATGTAGATGACACAACCCTTCTTCAAACACTTAGAGGCCTTGAGCATAGTCACTTGCTCAGGCAGTCCATACTGGGTATCTCCCTGACCGGTAAGTGATTCACCAGATGGAGTCTTGATCACCACTTGCTTCTTATTGCAGACAATCTGGGCCTGGTTATGAGATAACCAGTCCATACCCAAAACTATGTCGAAACCGGCTAACTTCAAAGGAAGTAAGGACAAAGGAAAATAGTGGTTCTTAATGGATATGAGACATCCATCTAATATGGTTGAGGCGGTTTCTAAGGTGCCATCTGCTAATTCCACCTCATACTTCACACTTAAGGTTTTAACAGGTAAATTCAGCAATTTACAAAACTTATTATCTACAAATGATTTATCAGCTCCTGAATCAAATAACACTCTCGCATAAACATCATTTATAAGGAAGGTACATGTGATCACATTGTCGTCCTGCACAGCTTCCTTTGCGTCCATCCTGAAGACCCTAGCATTGGTCTTCTTTCCTTCATCAGCTTTCTTTGCATAATTTGGGCAATTTGTCTTAATGTGCCCTTTCTCGTTGCAACTGTAGCACGTTGCGTCTTTCAGTTTCTTGCACTCTAGGGTTTTATGTTCTGAAGATTTGCAAATCCCACAAGGCCTCGCCTGAGATTGGGATTTTGCGTCAAGTCTGCACCTCCCAAAGTGGTGCTTCTGACAAATCTTACACTTGGGCTTATCTCCAGATTGATGCCCATCCTTCCTAGAACTAGACCCTTTCTTGTGGTCATTGTTTCCTCGGTGCTTCTTGTCCGACCGTCGTGAATTGTTATCTTCACGCTTCCTCTTCTCGGCATCCGTGTTCCTCAGCGATCTCTGTCTGACCACGTCCAGTGTGAGGGACAAAGATATATCAGCTACAGATCTAAAAGTAGCTGGCCGAGAGGCCTTCACGCTTGCCTTAATTTATGGGGCTAAACCCCTAATGAAACGAGCGATTCTTTTGGGTTCCAGGGTCACCAGATACGGAACCAATCTTGACATTGTATTAAAGCTCGTAAGGTAAGCTTGGCAATCCAGATTCTTCATTACCAATGACAGAAAATCTGACTCAATCTTTTCTACTTCATGTTGAGGGCAGTAGTTCTCCCTGATGAGGGCAACGAATTGTTCCCATGTCATATTGTACAGTGGAACCTTCCCTGTAGCTTGAATCAACGATCTCCACTAGGCTAAGGCCTCACCTTTGAACGATTGAGACACAAACTTTACCACATCCTTATCAGCGCACCCGCTGATATCAACCACGGTGTCCATCTCATCCAACCATGTCATGCAGCCTATGGCTCCTTTCTCCCCAGTGAAATCCCTGGGTTTGCATGAAACAAAATATTTGTAGGAGCAACCCTTGTCATGGGGTCCTTGGTTCAGAATGATCTTTTGAGATGGAACACTTTGTTGATTTGAGGACTGACGATCGTCATCAACTTTCTTTGGTTCTTCCTTCTTAGAGGGTGGTGGCTTACTGTGAGCCTCTGATTGTGTCTTGGGCTTGGAATGCGGTGCAGATAGGGTCCTACTCCGAGTCCCGCTATATTCCTGATACTGCCGTTCTATTGCCTTTGTAACAGCATTGTCTATTAATGCTTGCAGTTCAGCACCCGCTATATTAATTCGGGCATCATCCTGATTCTCCTTAGGGTGACTGTTGATCTCGTCAGAATCAGCCATTTTGGTTTGAACTGTTACATAAGATAGTGACAATAATTTATTTGGGAGTTTATTATGGAATCGCCTTTTAGGGCAATTCATTAACCATGGTAAACATAGACCATATTTGGTTAATTTGTTACTCACATTTATTTAGGATTTCTATTATAGTCTATCCTAATTATAAAACAATAACAGTATTATTTGTGGCACATAAGGCCTAGTCACAGGGACATTTTAAATTATAAGCCATGATTTCAGAGAATCAAGGTATGAAGGTTTGAACATAGTTCCTTACCTTTTTCTGACAGGGAGCCGTAGACTACTACTCTCTTTTGTCTTATATGACAATGAGTATGGCCCGTAGGCACTATACTACCAATATATGGTCAACATATGATCATCTAATTTGATGATTTAAACTCTATGATTTATAGATCATTAAGTTGGGTTAGGAATCTCTTGAAGAATCCTTACATAAGAATGTCGTGTGTGATTTTAATGAATCACATCTGCCAGGAGCGTTAACATGTTTTCAGATGTTAACAGGGATCCGAATCTTTTAAACAGGTCTTACCATCTTGGCCAAGTCTTATAATGACATGCAGGCTAGGCTATACCTTTAAGATTCTTATTTAATATTTAGTAGGCAGATTATTTTTAAAATGAATGATTTTGATTTATTTATTTCATATATTTATGCATATAATGACAAAAATGAAATTTATAAACTTAACATTCCATTAAATATTAAAAAGGATTACACATTGCCCTAAACGGGACTTTTTAACAGAACAACTTGCCCACGCAGGGGCCAAACCGAAATACAAGTCCACGCAGGGAACAAGTACTAAAACAGATGTCCACGCAGGGACAAAAAGATAAGTCCACGCAGGGACTAAATACACAAATAAATGTCCACGCAGGTACTTAATTGAAATAGGAAATACAACAATACATATAGGGATTTAATGATCCCTCTTCTTCTTCCCCTTTAGTAAGCTCGCTAGGCCCTTGAGGAAACCCCTGTTGTTCCTGCATTCTTCTTGGAATTCATACTCCACCCGACTTAGTCTTTGGAGGATTTCCTCTTGTTCTGGTGGAGAAAATCGTGGTGGCTGCGACTGTTGCCGAATCGGTGGTCGTGCAGGTACTTGATACCCATGAGTTGGATATCCCATTCCCCAAGGGGTTCCATATGGTCCTTCCGGATGAAGGGCGAGGTAGTTTGATGCCACTTGGTAAGGGTCTTCAGCATAGTTATAGTTTGTGTGCGCCGGCTGCTCAAATGGGTTGTACGCTGTTGATCCAGCGTACGTAGGAATCGGGTTACCAAAACCCATTGGTGGCGGCTGTGGTGCAACTGGTGTGGAACTCACCTCTGGCACTGGGTTTGAAGGTCCACCCATCTGTGGGTCTTCATGCAGTGGCGAGTAGTGACTGCCACTGGAGTGATGAGGGGTGCTGAAGTGAAAATCCCCTCCTCGCGCAGACATACGTACGCCCGTTCTCCTACGCCTTGGCGGTTCTGGAGGTGCTTGATAAACTGGCGGTGGTGGAGGCGGTGGCGTGACAGCCACGAAACGTGAATCCCCAGAGGGATCCTGCTGCTGCTGCTGCTGAGGTGATGAATGGTGTGAAGGTGTGAAGTACCATTCATGCTGGTTAAACCTTGCTTGGTAACTGTCCGGACCACCGTAGGGTGATCCGTGAAAGGATGAACCATCAGAGACCTCAATAGAAAGGTTGGGTGTACCGCTTGCAGGTTCGACGGGATCCGTGTCCTCGTCCATGTCCATCGCATTGTCTTCTGAGAAGTGCTCCTCTGGTCCCAATGGGTTAAAACCCACTGGTTCATGTATATAGTTTGCCGGGTTAAACCGGCCCTGAAAAAAAGGAGTGGGGTTGCCAAAGGAATTGTGCGAAAGGGATCGCTGGAGAGGTATATAAGAAGGTTGTGGGTTATCGGGCTCGTTTTCTGACTGTGGCCCATAGGAGTTACGATAGGGAGGCGTTGAACTGTGTGAAACAAACCGTCTAGCGGGCTCCGTATAGGTCCTCCAGACTCCTTGCGGATCGGCACTCATTGTAGTGGAAGGAGCTCGCCGGTGAGAAGGCCCGGCCTTGTGATCGTTGGGGGCAGTGATTGGCCCCTTGCCTCTTCCTCCTCTTCTGAATCTTGGCGGCATATTTTCCGTCAATAAAAAGATACAACAAGAAATATATAAAGGAAAAAGTTAAAATAAAAACAAATTTGGATTTGTCCTATTTTCTTTGTCTAGACTCGAAAATTTACGAATGTGCAATTGTGTCATTGAGATTAAACACAAAAGGCTAGTGTTTAATTCACTCAACGTTGGTTCTGATACCAACCTGTCACACCCCGATATTTCCACTTTTGACCAGTGGGCCCGGTAGGGGAGTATCGTGACGTGGTTGGTAACATTACAGTCAAACAACACAATATTTAAATGCACAGCGGAAGCAAAAGATAGATATATTTCAACCGAATATAATTGTAATATCAAGTATCACAAACAGTTGAATATAATCCACAGGTGGATCAAAATAAATAGGAAACATTGTTCAATAGTTTTGACATCCAAGCTTGCGAGACTTATTGGGGACGCTAGGAGAAAGCCAGCCTAGTTCGCGTAGTACCTGCACTTAACCCTTTTTGGGAAAATACGTCAGTTTACACTGGTAAATACAGTCAACTGACTCACTTGAAAATGTTTAATAAAATTGATTTGAATGCACGTGGCACAAACTCTTTATAACTTGGGATAATTATTTGAATATAATCTTGTAAAAGAATTACATGTTCCTTATGCGTTCAGTAGCCCAATCCGTAGACCGGGTTAAAGATCAATAGACACACCACATTATGTATTTTGGCACTGACGGGTGTACGCCTACACCCCGTGCTTAGGGCGTGGCCATCTCGTAAGATGATGCCAAGGATATCCTGGACATGGTCATTAACCTCCCAAAGGCTTTAAGCAAACAAAACATTTCAAAATGGAGCATATCAATGGTTTAACCTCTATTCGATTAAAGATTCAATGCCCGAACCAAGCGGTATTTTATATACCATACCCCAAGCCCGTATAGGGAAAATAAGTTAAAAGTATTTACCTTTGCAGGTAATATTCACAACTAGCAAGTGCGTGTAGCTTTTACTGGGTCTCCTATTCTGGAACGAAGGTTTATAATAACCTATTAGAATCCTAACGGTCTTTAGTTAAGCTTAAGCTTAGACCGGTTAGTCTTAAGGAAAGATACGGTTCGAACGCGTGATTAAGCGAAGACCGGAATAGAATGTGATTTAGTCCCGACAAGTTTGAAGACTTGTATAATATGGGTAATCTAAACACATTCTGGATTTTGAGATAAAAATGACAAGGTTTGACCCGTTTCGGCTAATTTATGTAAACTAGTTACATAAGCCGAACCGAACGAGTAAGAAGCGTAACGGATAACCGTAAGAGTCATATACAGGTTTCCTAAGTCAATATGCTTTAAATATGTTGTAATATCAGTAGGATATCTTCCATTATGCCCAAAACGAGTTTAACCTTAATTTAAGCCCCGTAGGGGTATTTTGGTCATTTTAAAGATTATAAAAGAGATTATTTATAATTCTGAGATTCGGGTCTGAATACATCAGTAAAATAACTTATTTTTAACAGGTCATATCAGTTGGTAGTAAGTCTTTTATGACAAAATGGTTTTAAACCCAAACTATGCGTTTATTACGCTTAAAAAGCCATTTTAAGCGATTTCCGGGTTATACAGGAAATCTGAGTTTTCTGACCAGGTTATCAAGTTCAAAATACTTTATTTATTATTTAAAATCAGTAGCAATTGGATTGGTGTCAAAATACTATGTAGAACTCATTTTATAACCAAAAAGGGTATAATCGGTATTTACCGAATCAAGGTCATAACCTTAGATTATGAGCAGGTTAAAAATAATTAAAAATAATTAAAAATCTTTAAAAATCCCAAAATATTATATTACATCAGTGGGTAAAAGGTTTGGTGTCAAAAATTGGGTTTAGATAGGCTTTATGCTAATGACGCCGTTTAATTACAAAAAGGCGTTCTAATTACGCTAATGAGCATAACTCCTAATCTAGACATCCAACTGATGTGAAAATTTAGGGACATGTTTATAAATCAGTAACAAAGATTATTGTCCTTTCACATATCCAAAATTCTCGTTTTATGGTCAAAAGGGCATATTGGTCAACATTTAAGCAATTAACGGAATCATGCATATTAATTGGATAACTAATGAACCCCGGTGTATAATCACAGAGGGTTATACTATCATGTAGCCTGGTCCTAAGGAAGCTCTAAGGCATTTCCAAATCATACTAAATCGGGTCAGAACTGAAGTCAAAGCAAAAGTCAAAGTTTTGCGACTTTCGGTTCCGAACCGGATCTAAACAGAAAATTGTCGGGTCGAACATGTTTAGACATGTTCTTATACTTATTACCAAGTTATATGAGTGATAAAATAGGTTACATGCCTTCTACATTGCTAATTACATGTTAATTTGAAAATTAGCATTCTGTTGACTTTTTCTAAACAACTTTGACCCGACATTTGATCTAGTTAGAGCGGGAATCATAGGGTGCCCTTTTAAGGGTTTATTGCCCACATAATTACCAACTCATAACTACCTTCAATTCGACTAATCACTGGACCATTAATGATTAATCGCTAAGTCAAACGTTAATTACGACGGTTTGACTTTTAAGCTAAAACTAAGTAAAAACTCAATTAAGGAAGGTCAAGGGTACTTACCAAAGTCCTATGCACGATTAGAGATGACTTGGAAAGCCACTTGAGCTCCAGAGATGTTCCACAAATGCAGATGGAAGGTGTGATCATAATGTTGCAACATAAGGGCCTTTTATAGTGCTTTTGATCTCATTAGATCATGACAACCAATGCTACAACTGATCATGGATCACCCACAAGTGTCCCTAAGGTCTAAAAAGCATGTAGGGGTCGCCCATGGAGTGAAAATATCTGATTTAAGTCCGTTATTGCGCATAAACATGTTGTTGTCCCAACTTTCTGCATCTGGGGATCGGACGCGGCCCGCGTAAGCTTATGTTAAGGCTTACGCGGCCCGCTTGAGGCTTGCTGTCAGGTTAAACATTTTCTAGTTTTTGCATCTTGGCTCTTGGTCCTTCGAAAGGTCACTCAACCTTATTTCTTGCATTTTGAGCCCTCCAAATTGACATATAAGGGCTCCAAGACTTATACCCACTTTGTTAAGTCCTTGGTCACTTCATGTTTACCCGAAAAGTCATAATTTTCAATGTTGACGCTTTTAACCCCTTGTATACGAATTTGATCATAACTTTCTCATACGATAACGAAACTTTATGAAATTTTTATCATGTATTCTAGTGAGCATAATTAATCGTTACAAAGCTTCGGGTTTGCTAAAAAGCCACTCAGAGGTATACTTTAAACATGTTGACACATTTAACCCCTATAGTTTGTAATTTCTCACTTCCTTTCATATTTAGCTTCGTATGATCCATGATTTATTCGTTTGAAGGTATAAACATCATGTAGGGTTATTTAAAAATATATTTATCCCTTGTTGACATTTCGAACCCTTATATTCACATACTTTCCATGTTTGTCAACTTTAGTCCCTCTAGAGTATTATTTCACACGTTCAAGCTTATGACACGTGTCAATACATTATAGGACGTGAATTTTCGAGGTGTTACACTTTTAATCCTGAAAATTCAAAAGGAAGACAAAAACACACTTTTTCCAACATTAGTACTAAAAAATGGTTAGTTTTATGCCACATTTGATGTAATTTATATGTTGCATTTTTGCGCACATCAATTACCTTAGAATATTTATATTATTAAACTATGGGAGGAACCATTTAAATTTATACACTACAAGATTATATTATTAAACACAATTAAAACAACTTGCCTTCATAATACATTCTTGAGGTGCATTGTTTCCTTTCTACTGCCATCACAGATTTTAGTAATAATGATATTGCAAATTATAGAGCTTCTAACATATACAACATAATTAGCAACTAACTCGTTGCATTTAAAACTAGTATTATATATTCTCTCAACCTTCATGTTGTTAACATAATAAAATAATATATATATATATATATATATATATATATATATATATATATATATGAACACAACCAAAGAAGATCATGCGAGAACCACCTCTTATTGCGAGAACCGCGAGAACCAATGTGAACACAACCAAAAATGCCTAAAAATAGCTAAAAATCACACAAAAAAAAAAAATTTTAATATTTTTTATAAAAAAAATCGCTACTTTTCGAAGCCAAAAAAAAAATTTTAATTTTTTTTTTTTAAATTTTTTTTTTTTTTTGGCTTCTAAAAGTAGCGATTTTAACATAAAAAATATTTAAAAAAAATTTAGATTTTTTTTTTATTTTTTTAGATTTTTTTTAGATTTTTTAGGTTTTTTGGGGGTTTAGCTTTTAGCATTTTAGCTTGAGGGGGGGGGTTAGGTTTTTGGGGGGTGGGGGAAGGGGGTTTAGGTTTTGGGGGGGGGGGTTAGGTTTTTTGGAGGTTTTAGTTTTTATCATTTAGCTTGGGGGGTTAGGTTTTTTTTTGGGGGGGGGGGGGGGTGGGGGTTTAGGTTTTTGGGAGGGGGGGGTGGGGGTTGGGTTTTTTTTAGGTTTTTTTAGCTATTTTAGGTTGTGTTCACATTGGTTCTCACAATAAAGGTGGTTCTCGCATGAGCTCCTCCCTATATATATATATAATAATAATTATACTATGTTATTTTTCGAGTTTAAATTCAACTTTATGTTGCAAAATCTTATGGTTAGATGGTGTTGGTGAGTTAGTATTAAGGTGTAGAATAGGTAGAGGTCATGGGTTCAATCCCCATAGCAAGGAAGTTTAGCCATTAAAAAAAAATTGTCAAACTAGAATACTCTAGTTAATAGCAAAGTTAAGTTATTACTTTAGTTACAAGACATCATATAAATAGAATAGCTTTTATATTTATATATAATAGAATATTTGTTCAATAAAAAAAACTTCAGTTTTAACTATAATGTTTTATCAACATTATTTAAAACTAATTTATTTAATAAAATGATTATGTGTCATTAGTATTGTTTAGATATAAATATTTTATAAACTGATTAATGTAAATAAAGGGTCATTATGAAGTAAATGTTTTAACCTGTTGACTAAGTTCATATATTACAATAAGATATTTGGTACATTTATTATTATTATATTTATTAACCCCAGTTGAAATATAAACCCTAGTACGATATTGATGATCATAACATAACTTATAATAGTAAATATTAATACTATCTTATAACTCATCTAAATACGTGTTATATTGTTTTATTACCTTAGTTGTTCTTATAAAATGATGTCGTAACCAAAATACTATAATAAGTGAAGAAGCCTCGGTTACTCTACTATGGTTGAAAAAAAAAACGGAAGTTGTTCTTAAAAATCGGCAAATGTCTGTTTTAAGTGCTTTAACCTAAAACACTGTACCTTAGAATTTAAAATTTTAAAATATTTTGAATGCAATAAACTCTCGTAGTTGTAACTTAAATTATAATCTTTTAAAATATTAATCTGACTAGTTTTGTAAATGGCATGGTTTAAGTAATCATGAAATATAAAATTTTATACATATACAAGCTACATATACTAATAATTGGAAGTATATATGTACATTATAATAACATCTAAACAATAGGTTTATACAAGTATATAATGTAAATTAAAATTTTATTTTACACAGGATACATGTAAAAAAAATTTACATTTAACCCTATAACATAATTTAAAGAAAGTATATATTCAAAATATTATTATATTAGTATAAATAGTCATGTTTTATTCTCTATCATTTAGAATATTATATTTAAAAAAATATTAGAAGTAAAAGACATTACTAAATGAAAATCTCTTTTCTTACCCGACTTAATTTAATAATTTAGTATTTATTTATCTACTTTTCCTGGCACATTAAATTTTTTCTAAAACATTCTAGTTATTGTTTCATTTTCAAGCCAGAATTAAAATGGATGCCTCACACAAAAATAATTGACTCAAATGTGTGTTTAATACATTTGTCATTTATATAGCTTTATTTCAAATTACAATATTATAAAATCTTTTTACTATAGTCTGAGATATATATATATTGTTATGGCTCATTTTCTAAGCATACATATCTTGAACTATATCCTGCTTTTTATTGTTTATCTATGATCAGGATACTGGACGGGGACGTTGCTAACATCCTGAGTGATATCCTGAGGTATATCGAATTAATCACGTGCAGGTTAAAGACTGGGACTTGCCAACGGTCAAGTGGACTCCATCTCCTCAAGACTCGGGCATATTTGTTAAAGGAGAGACGTTGAGCCCGAAAGACCAGGTCTCCAACGTTCAACTAAGGAATATTCGTTGGATCCCGGTTATGTAGGATAGTTAGTTACATTTGTTTTACTATAAATAGATGGGGGCGGATCAGATTAAGGCACTCAACTTACACATTTTAAAACACTTTCTCTCTAGCTCATCGCATACACTACACACAACACTTGTATTCGAATCACATTGTAACACATAGTCGATCCGCACCACATCCTGCACTGTATCCTGATATTTGAAGCAATAGAAGAACAAGGCAGCTGCGATTGTCAGCTCCCGAGGTTTTATGCCGGCGATCTAGATTGATCAAGGGCTTTCCTCGTACATCACGTGTCAACCTTTACATTTTTGCTCATTGTTTGATTGTAGATACAGCTCTATATCCTGAGCCGTATCCTGAAACTGTTTTCACAACTAATTTGGTTAACACATTTTTCACATACAAATTTTAGCACACTACCTCACTTAACTAATTTGATCACTTAATTGCTTAGGTATTTTTTGACCAAAACAATTTGGCGCCCACCGTGGGGCAAGTGGTGCTACTTTTACTAAAAATCTTTGTGAAATCGTTAATCGGTTTTCTATTTTCAAAACTTTTCGCCACATTGTTTACAATGGCCTCAAGATCAAACATGAGCTCCTCTACTATGTCTGCTACTACTGGTTCGGTGCTTCCACCACCTCCTCCATGGATGCCATTTTCTTCACAATCTCAAGATGTTATCCCTACTCGGAGTGTTCAGGGATCTGCTCCCGTTTTAGCCTCTAATGATGAAATTCTGACTTTATTTGGAAGTGTGTAGGAACAAATGAGGCAGCAACAGGAGACTAACCAAATGTTGTTAAGAGAAATACAACTCTTAAAAGCTAGCTCGAGCAGACCTGCTGAAGAAACTGTCACTCCTATACAGCCCAGGGCTTTGAACTTCAATTCCGTAGTTTACACTGAGGATAACAGGGGGAATATCGTCCCAAGCCATTCTCATAATCATACCACTGAGATACCCTCTTTGGTCAGGATGTCTACTGTGAGGAGTTCAGGATATGCTTCAGGATATGGCCAAAATCCTCAGACCGGTAATGTGTCAAATAATAACATTCTTGCTACTAACAACAATGGCTCTTTGCAGGATGCAGGTATGACGTCAACATTTTCCCGGGAGCTCCAAAAATTGAAGGACATGATATCCAGTGTACCTGGAGTGGTCCAGCCAATTCCGGAAGTATCCCAAGATAGCCACAGGATATCTCGCTTTGCATATCCTATCTGTGATGCTGAAATACCAAAAAGATTCCAGACTCCCAACATGAAACTGTATGACGGGACTACGGATCCTGAGGAGCATATTGCCCAGTATAGGGAACGGATGGAAATTAATCCTATCCCTCCAGATCTCAATGAAGCATGCTTATGCAAGGGATTTGGTTCTACCCTGACAGGATCAGCCTTAAAATGGCTGTTAAACGTCCCTCCTCACTCAATTACTTCGTTTGCTCATTTGGTTAATTTATTTAACAGTCAATTTTCTTGTAGTCGGAGTTTTGAGAAACTAACCAGTGATCTTTACAGGATAACTCAAGGGCCTCAGGAATCCTTGAGGGATTATGTGAACAAATTCAGTCGAGAATCCTTGGATATCCCACATCTTGATGTTGCAACAGCTGTGCAAGCTTTTAAGATGGGGTTACAAAAGGATTCTCAGTTTTATCAGGATCTTGTAATGAATCCCTGCAGGAATCTCGACGAAGCTCGTAACAGGGCTTTGAGATATATCCGTTTGGAAGATGACAAGAAGATGCAGGAGAGGATGAATTCTACCTCAACCTATGAATCAACTAACAGGAAATCAGAAACCTCATATAAGCCATATCGCTCCAAGCCATATGGCAGAAATGATAACAAGAAAGTGAATGCTGTTGAAGACGAGGATCCTGAAGAATATCCTGACTTATCTGAATACTGCTTTTCTGTTAATATACCTGAGTTAATGTATGCTATGCAGGGTTTAGGGGACAAAGCTAGGTGGCCTCGAAAGAACCAGCAGAAAGCTGATTGGAAGGATAAATCCAAATGGTGTGCCTTCCACGAAGACTTCGGACATATGACCGAGGATTGCATTGCTTTAAGGAAAGAAATAAGTTACCTGTTAAGAAAAGGGTATCTGAAGGACTTGCTGGGAAAAAAGAAGAATAAAGGTCAGGATCCTGAGAAGGATCCTGAACGAGCAGCATCACCCCCAGCAGATGCCAAGATAATTAACTTTATTTCAGGAGGATCCGATATTTGTGGAACTTCGTATTCGGCGGCCAAGAGACATGCAAAGGAAGCTAAGAGTGAGAGGGGAGACAGACCAGCCAGGATGACTACCCTCACAACTGATAAAGTGATCACTTTCGATAGTGATGACAGGGATACTGTTCAGGATCCTCACCATGATGCTTTGGTAATAACATTATATGTGGCTAACCATTTTGTACGCAGGATACTGGTAGACAACGGTAGTTCTGTCAATATAATTCAGCTGGAAACATTGAAGAGGATGAATGTATCTCCGATGGACATTACTTTGAAGTCCACTGTGCTCGTTGGTTTCAGTGGAGAAGCTAGGAATACCGTAGGGGAGATAAAGTTACCAGTATATGTTGAAGGGGTCAACTCGATACAACGCTTCTGCGTGATGGACTCCTTATCCTGCTATAACATCATACTGGGAAGACCATGGATTCACGATATGAAGGCTGTGCCATCAACATATCACCAATGCATCAAGATCCCTACCCCTTGGGGAGTTGTCAAGGTTGAAAGTGATCAGCAGGAAGCGAAAGAATGCTACTCATCCTCAATGAAATCCTCAACTAAGCCTAGTACAGCATAGCAATTAAAGATGCGGGCCCAGGATATCGTGGAGGATTCGGAGCAGGATGTGAAGAAAATTATCCTGGATCAGGATAATCCTGATATCTCGGTGCTCGTGGGAACCAATATCCCTCAGGATATTGAAGAGCAGTTAACTAACTTTTTGAAATGCAGGATGTCAACGTTTGCATGGAAGCATGAGGATATGACAGGCATATCCAAAGACATTATCACTCACAAGCTTGGAATTGACAAATCATTCAAGCCTGTTCAGCAAAAAAGAAGAAAATTTGCTCCTGAGCGGAATAAGATTATCCAAGAGGAAGTTGAAAGATTGTTGAAGTCCAGGATGATCAGAGAAGTCAAGTTTCCAAGATGGCTAGCAAACGTAGTTGTGGTACAGAAGAAAAACGGGAAATGGAGAGTCTGTGTAGACTACACGGACTTGAACAAGGCTTGTCCTAAAGATCCATTTCCTCTCCCTCATATCGATGCAATGGTAGATGCTACTGCTGGACATGAAATGTTAACATTCATGGACGCATCCTCAGGATTTCAGCAGATTCAAATGGAGCCTTCGGATCAGGAGGATACTGCTTTCATGACACCAACAGGTATATATTGCTATACTGCTATGCCTTTCGGTTTGAAAAATGCAGGTGCAACGTACCAGAGATTGGTAAACATGATGTTCAAAGATAAGCTGGGGGACACCATGGAGGTATATATTGACGATATGGTGGTAAAATCTAAAAAAGCTGAGGATCACCTCCAGGATATCAAGGGAGCATTTGATATCCTGGATCAATACAACATGAAGCTGAATCCTGCTAAGTGCCATTTCGGAGTGGGGGCAGGAAAGTTTCTAGGATATATGGTGACAAAAAGGGGGATAGAAGCAAGCCCAGAGCAGATCAAAGCTATCCTAGATATAAAATCACTTTCAAATATGAAGGACGTACAAAGGTTAATAGGCCGAGTAGCAGCTTTGAATAGATTTATTTCAAGATCCTCGGAAAAATGCAAGGAATTCTATGATATCCTCAAGAAGAATAGGAAATTTGAATGGGGAGTAAAGCATGAAGCAGCCTTGCAGGATTTGAAGCGATATCTCTCAACTGCACCTCTATTGATGAAGCCTGAAAATGGTGAACCACTATCCCTATACCTCGCTGTATCAGGGAATGCTGTAAGTGCCGTTCTTATAAAAGACCATGAAGGTCAGCAATATCCTGTTTATTATGTTAGTAAAAGTTTGTTAGATGCTGAAACTAGGTATTCTCATTTAGAAAAACTGATATTAGCTCTAGTCATGGCATCGACAAAGCTTAGACATTATTTTGAGACACATAGGATCCATGTTAAAACGAATTATCCTGTCAAAAATGTGCTTAGGAAACCAGAGATGTCAGGCAGGATGGCCAAGTGGTCAGTAAAGTTAAGTGCTTATGATTTAGTATATGAACCTAGAAATGCCATAAAGTCTCAGGCTTTAGCTGACTTTGTGGCTGATTTCAGTAGTGACATTCAGGACGAGGTAGACCTAGAAGTTCAACAGTTAGGAGAATCTTCAGGATCCTGGACATTATATACTGATGGTGCATCCAATATAAGAGGTGTAGGTTTAGGTATACTACTAAAATCGCCACAGGGGGACATATTACCCCAGGCTATTAGGTGTGAATTTCCTGCTACTAATAATGAGGCAGAATATGAAGCTTTAATTGCAGGATTAGAATTGGCTAAGGATATGAGTATCAAGAATTTGCAAGTATATGTTGACTCCTTGTTAATTACTAACCATTTTAATGGATCCTATGCAGTTAAGGGTGAGAAATTAATCGAATACCTCGATATTCTCAAAAAATTAGCCGGATATTTCGATGTTTTTACACTTGAACATGTACCAAAGGAGGATAATGCTGAAGCAGATGCCTTAGCAAATCTGGGATCATCGATCAGGATACCAGAAGGAACCCAAATACCAATATTACATGTCTTGTATCCTTCAACGAATCCTCAGGATAAAGAAGTAGCGGGTATTCAGGATCCTGGAGCAGCATATCCTGAAGAGGATCCTAAGTCCTGGACGACTCCAATCATGAGATATCTCAAAGAAGGACGCATCCCCAGAAATGAAAATCCTAAGGCATTTAGGATGAAGGTATCATGATTTACTATTATAAATAATGTTTTATACAAGAAATCTCCTGCAGGACCGTATTTGAGGTGCTTGGAGGATCCTGAAGCCAAAGAAGTACTTCAGGATATACATGAAGGGGATTGTGGTAACCATGCTGGGGGTAGGTCATTATTCTCAAAAATATTAAGGACAGGATATTATTGGCCAACAATGAGAAAAGATGCCGCAGAATATGCTCGAAGATGTGATGCATGTCAAAGACATAGTAACATATTACATCAACCTGCTGAACCACTGTATCCTATTGTTTCCCCTTGGCCGTTTATGAAGTGGGGTATGGATATAGTGGGAAAGCTTCCAAAGGCTCCAGGAGGAAAAGTATTCATGTTGGCAATGACGGATTATTTCTCCAAGTGGGTTGAAGCAGAAGCATTTGTTCAAGTTAGAGATCAAGAAGTAGTATCCTTCATAAAGAGAAATATCCTGACCAGATTCGGAGTACCAGCCGAGATAATCTGTGACAATGGTTCTCAGTTTATAAGCAAAAGAACTACTGACTTTTGCAAGAGTTGGGGAATCAAAATGATAACATCTACTCCAGTACATTCTCAAGCGAATGGACAAGCAGAATCCTCAAACAAGATAATTGTCAATAACTTAAAGAAGAGGCTTGGAACCAAAAAAGGAAGATGGGCAGAAGAATTACCCTTTGTTTTGTGGGCTGATAGGACAACGGTAAAGAACGCAACAGGCCAAACCCCATTTTCCTTGGTATTTGGAGCAGAAGCAATGATTCCAACGGAAATGGCAATACCTACTGCAAGATCTACCCTAAGTGATCCTGAACAGAATCCTGAAGCCTTGAGTCAGGATTTGGATACTATAGATGAAAAGAGAGATGCAGCAAGGCTAAGGATGGCAGCATATCAACTAAGAATATCCAGAGCATATAACAAGAATATTAGGACCAGAAGATTTAAGGTTGGAGATTGGGTGTTAAGAAAGGCTTTTCAGAATACCACTAATCCTGCCGATGGCAAGCTAGCTCCAAAATGGGAAGGACCATATGAAGTTGAATCAGAAGCAGGGAAAGGAGCATATAGACTCAAGAATATGAAAGGGGATATGCTACTGAGATCTTGGAATGCTATACATCTTAAGCTTTATTTCAAATGAGTTTAGAATTTAATTTCTAACTCCAGATGGTATGAATTCTATCTTTTTTAAATATGTTTGGTTTAATTTATTCTTTGAAACCCAATACTAACTTAAGTGTAAGGGTGTTTTGCAGTATATGCTTCGGGGGGGTGTTAGCCAAGCTAACACCCACCTTAGTGTAAGGGTGTTTTGCAGTATATGCTTCGGGATATAGCTCCAGGATGCTCACTCAGGATACTTCAGAAGATTAGAGGATTGGCCCCTTCTCTCACGTACAAGGGATCCTGATCCCTTCATAGGTTTAAAGGTATTCACCTTTCTTCCGAATTGGGTTTAAACACTCCGCCTGGAGCGCAAGTTATTCAGGGATAGTTCAAGGTGGCGGGACCAGTCCATGTAAAAGTGGCTGAAAATTTCGTTACTGTTGGCTATATCCTGAATCCTAAAGGTATATGAGGATTGATCACCCTCTCTCACGAAAGGGTATTTTCATACTCTCTAAGGTTTAAAGGTTTTCACCTTTCTAAGTCTTGGAGTTTATACACTCCCGCCTGTAGCGCACGAAAATTTGGGATTTTCCCCAGGATACGAGGAATTTATTCCCAAAACATTTTTGGGTTTTACCCCTGTGACATGAAAAATTGCCTATACAATGGAAACTGATATCCAGAAGATTTCTAAGTATTTAAAGACATTGTACACAGGGGACATTCCCACTAAAGCAATAATGTAAAGCTCAAAGGATAAGGCTCGGAACTAATGCACAAAGTGTCTCAGACAGGGGACATCTTCATTGGAAAAGTTGCAAAGGGATTGAGGTTTGATGATAGGGTTATACCCTATTCCTAGTATGATCTTTCCTTTATAAACAATGTTTAAATTTTTGATAATACTATGTTTGGTAAAAGGTTAAATATCCTGATATATTCTCAAAATATGTTTTTAGATACTTTTCAGGATATTTGGTTAAGATATTTGAAACTAATACTAGTTTGAAACTTTGATCATTTAAGTATTATCAAAACAGGTTTTGGAAAAGTGGACTGTTTTTCACTCTTTAAAAAGCTTTCTACAAAGTTGAAGGAATGTTTAAAAGTTCTATCTAATAAAAAGTTTTTATTATATATCATTGAGCATATTGATCAGTATATTTTTGAAAGATAATTGTACGAAATTTTGTAAAGACTAAGATCTGTACTAAGAAAGACGGAAGATAATAGCAAGAAATATGAAAGATGAAATTATTTGAAACAATCAGTACTAGTTGATAACCGAAGATTTCATCCTGAACCCCAGGACCCATCCACCTTCGGCTATCGAATTGTTTTGATGCAGAAATAAAAATTGTTCATAAGACATAAAATTGTTCAAACAATTTAAAGGAAATAAGCTTTAGGGGGCAGTGTCTTCTTCGTCCATAATGATTTCAGCAGCATCCGTCTTGGGATCCGCCTCAGCATCCTTCTCAGTATGGGTTACTTTTTCAACTGCTTTGGAAGATTCATCGACGGCTGGTTTGGAAGAAGTGCCGCCGAGGTTCTTTAGCTTGGTCTCCCAGGCACCAACGTCCCAAGAGGGGCATTCAAAACCTAATGTTTTGGCTTCATGGGCCATCTTCAACCTGGCTTGGAGGAGAGAAATGACGACGGAACTCTTAAGGCTTTCCCAGTAGCTGACCATATTCCGTTCATGTTGCACATGGGCAGCTTCAAGATCGGCCTGGGCTTGAAGAGTAACTTTGTTGAGAGCAGTCTGGTGTTCTTGAGTCATAGCTTTGAATTTCTCCTCGTAATGACGAGATTTGGCGGCTGCAATCATGCTTTGATCGGAGATTGTGATTTCTGCTTCCTTTAGCTTGGATTCAAGCGTCTTGTTAAGCCTGCAGGATTCTTGATATTGGTGAACCAGACGCTCAAGACCCTATGGAGGTAAGAGGACAGGTATTAATATTGATAAATCTTTGTAAATGATGTAAGCCGCATGATGTAATATGAGAATACTAACCTGGTTAAGAAAGGAAGTCATAAACCCGCTAGCTTCAATGAACCCGTGCTTCTCATAAGGAAATGTGTCAGAAATGACAGGGGAATCAGGCTCTTTCCTTTTGCGGGAACTTGAACTCCGGGGCTTGGTAGCCGGTGAAGGTTTGGAAATAATAATGGCTTTGGAACTGCTGGGTTTGGATGAGGCTGTGGCCTTGGGACTAGGTTCCTTCTTGACTTGAACCTGATCAGAATAACTGTCCAACTCGTCAAGGTCAAAGACTTCAGGGATCTTGGCCGGTGCTGCATAAAGGGAAAAGTTTCACATCATTATTACTCTTTATTTTATTATTATACTGTGTTAGCTAATTATTTTAAAAAGTAATCCTTACCAGAAATTTCAGATGACGAGTATTGACTGGAACTCGGGGACGTGTGTGGTGAAAGTCCTGTCTATTGCAGGTAATTGGTAAACAGTGTTGATTCTTTCTTCTGATTCAGCGGTAGGGGGAGCTACTTCCTTGAAATTCACTGCATAAGGATCAAAAAGAAGGATATTAGTAGAAGATAAAAACCAAACGGTCCATGAGAATATTTATGACCCTACCGGTGGTTAACCACTCCACCGGAAGGTTGGCACCCTCAGCAATGGAGTCTCGTTTGACAAAGAAAAACTTGCGTTGCCATCCGTCTTCGTTTTTGGTGGCTTTAAGAATAAGGGGTTTGCTAGAGGTCGAGAAAAGCAAGAACCGGCTAGAGCCATGGGATCGGAGGCGATAAGCAATAGGCAAATCCTCGATGCAGAGATCGGGGCAATGAAGGTTTTTTATTTGGTTAAGTACAATTAATACTCTCCAAACCATGGGCATGGTTTGAGCAAAAGAGATGCCGGTGGTTCGGAAGAATTGCATCATGAATTCGGGAAAAGGGTATCGAAGACCTAGCGAAAAAGGATATGCTGGAAAGAAAACCCAATCAGTGGAAGAAACATCCGATCGAATTGACCGATCAAACGGTCTAAAGACCGTGTTATCAGGGAAAGCGCCGGAAGCTCTCAAAGCCGCAATGTCTGCGTTGTCAAAAGCACAGACCTCCTTTTCGGGATTTTTGAGGAGATTCTGCTGGGTGAAGGTCTCGGCATCCATTACGAATAAGGCAAGGAAAATTGATAGAAAGTAAATGAGAAATGGAGAATTACCTGAAGGCTCTGTTGAAGATATCTGCTTTTCAAACAAGAAGAGAGAAGATATAGGGGCATTATGGATCTCCATTGAGCAAAAAGCGTGTTGGAGGTTACGATGTGATCTCGACCGTCACTTCGTTTTAAATGCCTTGAATTATGGGATAAGACTTTTGAAATATATCCGTTGGATTGGTATACCAACCGATATATTTGGGGACAATTGTTATGGCTCATTTTCTAAGCATACATATCTTGAACTATATCCTGCTTTTTATTGTTTATCTATGATCAGGATACTGGACGGGGACGTTGCTAACATCCTGGGTGATATCCTGAGGTATATCGAATTAATCACGTGCAGGTTAAAGACTGGGACTTGCCAACGGTCAAGTGGACTCCATCTCCTCAAGACTCGGGCGTATTTGTTAAAGGAGAGACATTGAGCCCGAAAGACCAGGTCTCCAACGTTCAACTAAGGAATATTCGTTGGATCCCGGTTATGTAGGATAGTTAGTTACATTTGTTTTACTATAAATAGATGGGGGCGGATCAGATTAAGGCACTCAACTTACACATTTTAAAACACTTTCTCTCTAGCTCATCGCAAACACTACACACAACACTTGTATTCGAATCACATTGTAACACATAGTCGATCCGCACCACATCCTGCACTGTATCCTGATATTTGAAGCAATAGAAGAACAAGGCAGCTGCGATTGTCAGCTCCCGAGGTTTTATGCCGGCGATCTAGATTGATCAAGGGCTTTCCTCGTACATCACGTGTCAACCTTTACATTTTTGCTCATTGTTTGATTGTAGATACAGCTCTATATCCTGAGCCGTATCCTGAAACTGTTTTCACAACTAATTTGGTTAACACATTTTTCACATACAAATTTTAGCACACTACCTCACTTAACTAATTTGATCACTTAATTGCTTAGGTAATTTTTGACCAAAACATATATATATTCTTGTTACCCAATATAATTAGAATCAGTTTTAGAAGCATCAAACTTTGTATTACTTACTATAATACTTCTTTGAATAAATAATATAATATACAATAAATTAAGAGTTAAGTTTTAATATTTTAAACTAATATGGTTCAAACCATTAATTAAAAATGAAATTGTTCTCATAAATCCATAAAGTTATATTTGATTAATTTATTTCTTTAAACTTTTATTTATCTATCCTTTAATTCCAAAATATTATTTAACAGAAATTTATCTCAATATACCACTTTTATAAAAAGGGTAAATAAAATTATGAAAATAAGCTCGATGATTGGTATCATCGGTTATATAGTTGGATTGTTATAAATTAAAGATATTACAAAATGATTTAGTATTATATATATATATATATATATATATATCAATGGTGATCCATATGAAAACATGAAGTCATTATAAAGAATAAATCATGAAACGTGTTATGTTTTAAAATGTCATATGTCCCAATAAAATATTCCTTGCGACGGAATCTAATAATATATAGGCATGAATAGAGTTAACTGTAAGCATACTCATTGAACCTAGCCATGGTGTCAATAGAGACAATGATATTTTTGTCAAAACTCCATTTTCCAAAACAAAAGAAAGTTACAACCATAATAATACCTATGCTTAAACAAAAAGAATTGAGATGTTGATATTTATTGGTAACACCCAGGATGATGTTTAGACTTGAACCTAAGAAAAAATAAATAAATAAAATGCCTTAGTATAAGCTTCGAGATAAGCTAATTACTTGTGTAGCTAAAGTGTGATGGATATTGGTATGCCGTGAGGATGATGACTAGAACAGTGTCAGTATAATAAATAAGCAATAACACTTGGCCACTGTTATTTCTTGTTTATTAGTACTACTCGGTTCTAGAATATGATCCATCATGAGAATACTAATTTCCTTGTTTCTTGATATAAGCCATAATAAATTATGCACTTTTAATCATGACTTGAGAGGAATTCTATTTAAGGGAAATACAATGATAATTACCTCTCCGGCAAGACTGGGTATGGTGTAGTAGACTCTCCAGCTTGTCCGGGTAAGATGGGGTACCTCTCCGGCAAGACCGGGTAAGATGGGGTATATGTTATGTACCATGACCTGATGTCTGAACTGTTTTTGGAAATATGAATCTGTTAAATACATTAACCTTATGAATGGTGTGTGTATTACAGTATGTGAAATATATGATTATATAGATATGTATATCTATAAGGAAATCCAAAGACCATAATGATTGACCATTAGGGATAAATCACGAACAGGTGTGTCAATGATAATTTGATTTATTAGGAATCTCTCGTATACGTCTATAATTCCAATATCAAACACTATTTCGTTTGATCCACCGTCTCGAAATTCGTGTGACAAAATGAACGGAAGGAACTCTTTAAGTTAGACGTCATCGAAAGTATAAAGAATTTCCCTTGCGATTATTAGCACATTAGGAAACCTGTAACTAAAAGTTGTGCTAAGACACAAAACATCTCAAACTTACGCTAATAGAAATTTTACTTTCATTAAGAACTCTTGAGAAGATAAGAGTCACAAAACATAGAGAATAGTTCTGGTCAAAGTAAAGTGGAATTCAAAGCAAGGACCAGAATATATTTAGAAACTAGGATCAGTGACAAACTAAAGGTATTCCTCAACATTTTAGTGAATCTCGAGGACGAGATTTAAAACAAGGTGGGGAGGATGTAACATTCACAAAAATTTTATTCACAAAATATAAGATAAAGAATATAAAAACTTATGTTATTAAACGGATAGATCATGGGTAAATTAACCTAGACGGGCCTAGGAATATTTTAATAATTAAATTATAAAAATACATTATATTTGAACTTACTCCATTTTTAATGAAACCTAGGCCAAAATGTAGATAAAAATATTCTCTTTCTAATGACATATTCATTATTTTATAAAATGTCATATTTTAGTAGTTATAAGCGCCAAATAAGTAAAGCAGTTAAATTAATTATAATATATATATATATATATATTAAATAAAATAATAAAATAAAACTAATCAAAAGAATTCACATTCATGTAGTGGACGTGTCCAACATGCAAATCAAAAACTCATGCATGCATTTATGAATACATGTCTACGTGTGTATAATAAATTCTGTGTACGTGGCGCAGCAGGAAGCTTTGCTTGGACTCAAAGCTAACATATTTAGTATAAATAGAAGATACCATCAGCCATTCAATTGTCCAGCCTTCTTTCCTGCTATCGCCCCCTCTCTCTAAAATTATATTTTTTCACCCATAATAATAATAAAGCCCTGCCCTGTATTAAGTGTTTTAACTCCCGATCACTGATACCCTTTCCGATTGATCTGGAGCCCATAACGCATGTCAAGGCTCTGCCCGACTAAGTTCGTTGGGGTTCTGTCTCGTGACATAGGGATAAGGTTGAATTAGGGTTACTATACTTAACACGAGTTCAAATATATATATTTATTAAATAGCTCAGGAGTTATACCCAAGATTATACCAGGAGGCTTTCTAGTTGAACCCTAAAGTTACAAAGTGAGTCATTCTCTTTTTATTAAAGTTGCTTTACAAAACCCTAAATGTTTTCCAGTTATACTTTGCAGTGATTAAGTCTTTGCTAATCTTTAATTACTGGCATTATGTGGGGGTTTTGTGCACATTACTACTAACGATTTATCACTTTAGGTGGGCGAGCCTAATTAGTGATATGTCCACAGTCATAGATCCGGTCGAGTGACAACTGAACCAGCTAATTATAAGATAGGGGCAAATATAAAAACCCTTAATGCTGTGAATTATAACAAATGTGTTTTTGTACAAAATGAACGAACTCACCAGTATTTCCTGCTGACCAAAACCTTTTTAAAACGCGTTTCAGGTAATTACAGTAGATTGGAACAAGAATGGCGAGACGGCACCGAAAGGATTAAAGAAGTGGCTTATTTTATCAAATAAATTAAATTAAATTAAACGTTGTTTTACGTATTCGGGTATATCCCATATTAAAGCTACCTTTCAAAACATGATTTTATCCCATCTATTTAATAAATAAAAAAGTAAATTACAAGTTTTGTCCTTTATGTATGTCCCAAATTGCAGGCGCTGTCCTTTGTCTTTAAAATTGATGAGTTTCATCCTTAATGTTTGCAAATCTTGCAAGTTATGTCCTTTAGACCAAACCCAGTTAGATTTTTTGGTTAAATCAGGTCATGTGAGTTGCACATGAGGGCAAATAAGTCATTTCACCAACCCTTCCACTTTTCCCCCTTTTATATCCACCCAAACCCTATGTCCAACCACCTTCTGCAACCACCTACCCTCCATCACCATTACCACCGGACCACCATTCCATCGCATAACCCACAACTAACATTGCACCACTGCTGCCATCCACCATCGCAACAGAACCCTAACTCCACCACTCGACCACAATATGGCTTTGGACATCTCCACCGATCGATCTTCCAAAAACTGTCTTCATGAAGGTTCTTATCAGCACAGAGCAAATCAGATCCAACAAGTTTTCTGCGGTGATATAAACGATGGCGGTGCTAGGGTTCCGTCGTGATAAATAACAGCGGCGGTTTAACCCTTGATGGTGAGTGACAGGGATGACAACCACATCTAGGGATCAGATGTGTTCTTTCGACAAACCAGGTAAACCCCAACCACGAACAATATGTACACTCCACCGTCTTCTCTTCTGTCGCGTCAAATCCTTCACCCATCGTCTTCTCTTGGGTTGTTGGTGTTCTGTGATTGAGATTGTCTTGGTGGATGATGCTGAGATGCATTTTAAGGGATTTAAATGAAAAGTGAAGATGTTGGGTTTGAGATTGGTGGTTATTGGAGGGTTGGGAAATTGGGGATTTTGGATTTGGTGGTGCCTGGTGGTGCCTTGTGGTTTAAGACCAATTGAATAATATCTTGTATGAAACTTTATGAATTTGGAAGCTTAGTCTTTGTTGGTAATTGAAGAATGACTAAGATTTGTTGAATTAAAGAAAGATGAAAATAGGGTTTCATTATAAAAAGATACAGTAAACTTGTGCCATGATGATGGGTTGCAAAAGTTGAATTGAGTGAGCTGGCATTTATCACGAAGAAGAAACAATAATCAATCAAGGAGATAAAATGATAATAGTATAAATTGATATATATATATATATATATATTATTTTTTATACAATAGTCCCTGAAAACATGAAATGACAAGAATGCCCTCATGTGCCTTGCACATGATCAGTTTTAACAAAAAAAAAAAATTAAGTGGGTTTGGTCTAAATGACATAACTTGCAAGATTTGCAAACATTAAGGACAAAACTCATCAATTTTAAAGACAAAGGACAGCGCCTGCAATTTTGGACAAACATAAAGGACAAAACTTGTAATTTACTCTAAATAAAATCCGGTGTTTTCTAAACTCTGATATTTTTCCTAACTCACGGTCCTGATGAACAATTCCGCTGCAATGATTTTAAAATAACCACCGGTACCACTTGACTGCTCGCGGCTCCCGTCCAGGGTGGGGTCGGGGGTTGTGACAGATTGAACCTTTGGACATCCATTGAACCGTTAAAATGATTCATAAACTCTACAAGAGTGAGTTGTGAATTCGCCACCTGGCAAAAAAATGGTTTTCACTCTCTGACTTGAAGTTGTTCGCATAAGTACAGACATTGGTTCATGCCGGTAAAAAGCCAGAATCCACATGGATCTCATCACAAACATATCATCAATCCATTTATTTTGGGTAAGACCAAACTCAATCATTACCAACTTCCACTCTATCTCAAATACTTCTGGTTCAATGGAATCGGTCCATACAATATCGCACATCTTCCTTTAAAAATCATCGTTATTGCACAACTCGTGTCCAACCTACACAAATAAATGTTTTTCTTATCAACATGTAACATTTATATAATGTAAACAAAATGGTAATGACACACAATATAGGATAATAAACCTTGTCTGCCTCTTTTTTCATTATGTGCGACATGCACAATCTATGTCGGCTGATAGCAAAAACACCCTCGATAGCCTGTTTCATCACAGGGTACTGATCTGTCACTACTACCTTTGGCTGACTTCCAAATGACTTTACAAATGAATTGAGAAGCCATTTATAAGATTCAATGCTCTTCGATGCCAACAACCCAGCTCCAAGGATTACATTTCGACAATGGTTGTCTATACCAGTAAACGGTACAAACACCATCTTATACCTACACACAAAATAAATTAAAAATTATTAAAACAAGGAACATGTTTTAGTAACATGCGAATTTGCTAGTTTAACGTGCGATATATTGATCTCCTAACTTCAATGATTTAAACACACGATTTTGCCCAGTTTAATGTGCGAAGTATTGAACTCCTAACTTCCATAATTTACTAACATGCGATTTTTCCAGATTATAAATTCATATAACATGCGAAAACCATTAAAAATAAATTCATGAAACACTCACTTGTTTGTTTTAAAAGTAGCATCAAACGATATTACGTCCTTGAACTCCATGAAGTTACGCTTGCATAACCCATCAGCCCAGAACAAACCAGTCAACCGCTTATCCTCATCAATTGAATATTCAAATGAAAAGTCGACTAAATATTCTTTTTTATCGGTCAACCTATTGATAACCATGTTCGCATCATATTCTCCTATATAACTATTTATTCGAGCTCTAGAGTTTTTGCAATCATCAACAGTGGCGCCAACTTTCTCAAAACCACCATATCGTTTTCTCATTATATGAAAGGCTTTGACTGGGCCAAGGTTTAGAGTCCCCAATTCCCATATCATTTCCTCTTGGACTTCTGACAATTGCCTGTAAGCTAGGAGCATATGAAGATCTTCGGGACATACAAACTTATGGTTATGGCCAGCAACAAATTTCTTGACTGTAAATGATGTCCCATCCACCGAACCAATCATAATTTGCGCTTTGCATCCAGTTCTAGTGGTTCCTCTTTTCCTTGTTTTGTGAGGCTTTTTAGCCTTTGAATAAGCATCGCCAATAAACAGTGGCTTGTGTCCCTCTTTCGAGCACACAAAATATTTAGTTTTGATTATACCACCACTGTGGGTTTCACCACCTTTCCGAGCAGAAAAACCAGCTAACTTCGCATATGTTTGGTAAAACACATATGCTTGTTCAACGGAATTAAAATGCATACCAACCACAGATGTAGCTGATGCTTCGACCTCGGGAATATAAACCCTTTCACCTACAAAATTAAATTAAATGATAAAAAAATACAATTTCTTAAGAACTAGTAATCCAACATGTTTTACATATAATGAAGGCTACATGCGATTTGTGGTGTCAGTCTATGCGAAAACATCATGTTATGACTTTTATAACATGCGAATTGTTTCATAACATGCGAATTGTTGAACTCATCACATGCGAATTGTTGAACTTAGTACATGTGAAAATAACAATTTTATTCCATGTTTTATACATGTGAATTATAATATCATAACATGCGAAACCAGCGTGTTATATGATCACATGCAAATTGTTATACTCATAATGTAACACCCCGAAAACGGGTTTGGTAATTAAACCCCGTTAATACTAAAAGACGGGTAAAAGTAACCCGGTAAATATTAGGATTTAAATAAATAATCCTAATATTAAATACAAATGAATAAAAGCTTTTAAGGAAATAAGTTTATAAGAGGCCCGAGTTAACGGGACTTAAAATAAACTTAATCATAAATTCCCCAAACCCACTAAGTTAACTAGGAACATTTAACCTAGTTAATTAGTGGGAATATTGTTAAAAATAATTAGGTTGTGACCTAGTTAATAATGAACCAAATAATAGATGGGGGACCAAAGTTGTTAAGTTTGAAACTAATAATAATTAAAACAATAAAAAAAATTAAAACCAGTATGTCTGGTTCGATCAAACACAGAGGGCGACACCAGGATTCCTCCTCAAACTCTAAACTCAACAAATCTCACAAATTGAAGGCACAAATCGGTTCCAAAACAAAATCTGAGCATAGATTGGTGATCTCCTCTAAAAAGTGATCATAAGGTATGTAAATTTTGTAGAAAATTTCCATCTAAATTTCTGGATGAACTTAGAGAATTCGAATTAGATGGTTGCATGTTCGTTATATGATGAAATAGAAACATTGTAGTGTCTAGGAGTAAACCCTAGACAAGCATATGATGAAATGAGGTCTAAATCTTGTGAATTCATGATCACTATTGAAGGTGATAAGTGTGATGATGCTAAATTTGTGTAATGTGATGTTTTTAGGGTTTTTGATGGCTAAAAATAGTGCTATAATGTCATAAACATGTTTCGATTGAAAGCTGAATTCAAACAGCTTCTGATCAGAATTCATAGCCGACTTGTATTGGCTGTAACATGGAAAAAACATGACAAAAACGTGTGTTTCTTGGGTTTAAAATGTAATTCCAGGTAATATCTTTAAAACCCCACTGGAATCGCATTTTTTCGACGAAAATTGAGCGTTTTATGAATTTTTCCGTATCAAAGGTTCAAGCTGCGTTTTCTGGCATAATTTGCAGCCCATTACGAATGTCATAACTCAACTTAGGAATTTAGTTATGATCTCAAATTCTTACTGTAGAAATTTTTAAGTGATTAAAAGAATCGCCAATTGGAATTTCGTCAATCGGATAAACGAGGAATTTTTAATGAATTTTTCCGTAAGCTGCAGTCAGAAGTGACGAATCTGATTGCAACTTAGTAAATGAATTTTTACGAATTTTTAGTAAAGAGTTAGATCTTGAAATTTTAACACAAGGTCTAACCCTCCGAGAGATACGCCACATAAAAAAATCATAATTTTTGAAGACTTGTAAACAGGTTAAACAGGTCACCAAAAACAGCCTATTTTCAGTGATACGAAACTTGATTGTTGATGTTATAAATTATGCCCACAATGTTCATATGTTGAAATTATGAATCAAATGCGTAATTTCCTAGTTCGACTAATTACGTGTGATGTGGGGTAATACAAATTTTAATTATGAATTCGATTTAGCTTATATGCACATATCATATAATTAAGGGTAGTTAACTTTTGAAAAGTTAAACTAACCATGGACGGAGTCGAATAGTAGTTTTGACATAGATAATACGTAAGGTGGAATAGTCGTGGTTATAATGACTAATCTAACCACCTTGTGAATTATGATGATAGTTTGACTCTTGACAAGCTAGATGGAGGCTTGGGAATGAAGCGGGTCAAACGGAGCAAGTACGAAAAGGAAAGCGTAATTTGGATGCGAGGTAAGTAAAAGCTTACACCCTTTTTAGTATACATCAGTTGTGTGTATTGAAAATGAATAAGTAAAAGTTAGTAATAGAGTTATAATGTTCCGACGCAAATAATATGAGTCGGAACTAGTGCAATGGTGAGAAATCATAAATAATGGCAAAAAGGGTAAATTGGTAAATTAGTCATATGACGATGAACTAATATGAAATTTTGAAACACTACGTTATGGTGTAAACCAGAATGGGTAAAAGGGCGAGATGGTAACTAGATATCATCTCATAATGGAAAAGGGTCGTTCGGACTAAACGGGTCAAATGACATTGGCAAGATCATTTGACAATATTAATTGATGATCGCTTGTTGAGTTTTGTGATTACAGGAAATATCATACGGTTCGCGTTGGTATTAATTAGAAATTAATAGTGAAAGATATTTAATCGGGTCAATCCTATGACTCGAGCCAGATACGCATATTTAGAATTATTGTTAAAAGCGATATTCTTGGTCAAATATTAGCGAAAGTCCTTCGTCGTAAAATGAAGGACTAAAATTGACCAAAAAGCCTTTGATGGGAAAACCGGGCAAACGACCCTTAGAGGTTGTTTAGGAATTAGTATTAAGATTACGAAATAAAAGTAGATACTTTAATGTAGCAAAATGATGGGTGAAAGTGGTTTAAGGAATCATGAAACGGGTCAAAAGTGTTAAAAAGGGATTTCAAGCCGAGAGCATGAAATCTGAATTTTTGAACTAGTGGAATGTCAGGTTTTAACTCCATAAGATGGAGAATTAAATTTCGAACGCATAGGAAAAAGTATCGCCTAAAACGGACTAGTAGATAAAAATTTATGGTCTTTTAAAGTTCGATTTTTGTTGAATAATTGAGATGGGCAGAAAATGCAGGTTCTGAAACGGACCTGCTGGAAATTAGTCTCCCTCGCGACACACGACAGGGTCCCTCAATTGGGGCGCGACACGTGATAGGTGTCGCGAGTCGCGACAGATTAAAGGTAGCCTTCCGCGACACGCGGGAGGCATGATTTTGGAAATTTTATTTTGATTATCATTATTTGATATTGGAACTTATTTATACATGTCTATAAGCTGTCAAAACTAACTTTTAAGTTGGTTTTGATCATAGGTGAGTATAGCAAGCATCTGGAAGACGATCAAGCAATCAAGTGAACCGAACGCATGTCAAATGAAGCTTCCGCAATGACTTTATGTTGTTTTTGTTTTAAGTGAATTATGTAAACACTTGGAACTATATTGTGTTTACTTTAAACACGTATGAACTTTGACTTGACAAAGTTTTTAGAAAGTCACATTTTTCATATAAAATGTGTAATTTAGGTTATAAACATGTTAAATTGAGACGGATGTTACAAGTTGGTAATCAGAGCTCATGGTTAAAGAATAAAGTGTGTTCGGTTCAAGGCTTGATCGCAAATCCGGTAAGTACATGTATGTTAATAGTTTAGTAGGATTAAAGTGTTGTGAACAACACATAGGGTATCGTGTAATACACGTTACACCAACGAAAATAATTAGTATAGTTAACGAAATCCCGTGCAGTAAAAAGCCTTGTATTACAATACGTGCATTTATTAATGTTGATATTACTAACTTTTGTAAATATTTAGTTGAAGGATACTCGCATCTGAAGATGACGAGAGTTGAACGAATTGTGGATATGACGGTGGAACGGTCCGAGGTATGACAAGCAGAGCATACTCATCAAGGACCTAAATCGTGTGACGATTGCGAACAAAGTCAAAGGCAAGGAAAGCCCATTAAGGGCAAGCATTATCAAGTACACACTTTTAAATTTAATCGCACAAGTAGTAATATGCAACAAACACGTAGGGGATAACGGTTGCATATATCTGATAAAACCTGAATAGGATATGTATTCAGGATGATGTTTAAGAGAAGTTTAATAGAAGCATGCGTTATTCACGATAATGAATATCAAAACTATGACGGGGGGTAATTATCCAAGTGAAAAAAAAACTCTCAATATAATGCTATTGAGAAAAGTAGCGATCACATTAACAAATGTGATTATATAATAGTTCGATAGAAAAGAAAAACATTTTATATGTTCAAATGTAAAACTAGTAAAACTAATGATTGTTGTTTTACAATTAAATAAAGTTTTACTAAAGGAAATCAGAGATATGAAATAAATAGAGGCATTACTTGCATAGGGTGTGATGTGAAAGCTATAAAAAGGTCATGTGTATCATCTGCTGATTGCTTACTCTGGCCAAGTAAGTAGTGGCATATGATACCATGAACTTTTTGTAGCAGACACATTTACGTCCGATGTAGTAAGGATGGGGTGAATGGGACTAACTTAAATGGTACCCAAATGAATCAAATAAATAAGATGTTTGATAGTAAACGTATACGCAAGTCGGATGACGGAAGCGTATTACGTTAAAATGACGAGCCCGAGAGAAGGGACAAAGATCGAAGTAAATGAAAATACAAACCAACTAATGAGAATGCTAAGGCATGGGGATAAAGGTTTGACTGACATAAGTGATGAAATTCATATGGACAAGTCAAACAAATTAAATAATGAATAAAGGACTTAATTGAATAAAAGTGATGGATTTCGCTAAGATGACCAAATAAATTAAAATGACGTCTAAAACCATATAAGAATGGTTACTTGATAATGATTACGGTAAAGATACCCGATGGACGGGTAGGATTGTGGGTGAATGCGTAAACCGAGAGACGGGAACGCGAAATAGAAAGTCAAAAGACTCGGAATATGAGTCATGACTAAAAGATGACAAGAATTTTCGCAAACATAAATTTTGGTAATTACGTTCAACCATTTCAAAGTTGGACGGGTCAAATAAAGAATGAAGTCTGACATTCATAAGTGATAAAACCTCACACGAATAAGTCAAACGAGACAAATACAGTATAAGAAATTGGTAGTACAAATAGGCGCAAACCGAATAATAGAAGCGCGAAATATTAATGAACCTATGTGATGGGTCGTAAAGGAATGTAGATAGGAAAAACGCAAACTAGCGAAACAAGAATGTTAAAAACATTAAAATAAAGAACCCGGGTAACGGGTTGTAAAGAAGTACATGTAAGAAACGGATAATGGTAAACGTAGGACAAACTGGCGTGTAAATGACGTTAGAAGTCATAAAGTCGGAAATATAATTCGAAAGAAAACAAAGGAAGCCTTAGACTACGGTCAAGGTCAAATGAAACCCAAAAAGCAAAAGTAAATGATTCTAAACATAAAAAGGGGTACCTTGAGATCATAAATATATATATATATATATATATATATATATATATACACAGTTAAGTAAAGACACAAATAAAAGATGATCTACGCGATCATCATAACCTATGGGATTATAAATAGTGTTAAAGTCTACGGGACCAAAAAGACCTTCGGGTCACAAATAGAAAGAAACGAATTGTAGGGGTCTCACCTTAAAGGGGTAAAAAGGTGAGAATCTAAATAAATAGCCTACAAAGCTAAGTGAAAGAACCTACGGGACATATGGGTCTAGCCTGGGAATTCGTTATAATTCCCCGCATTAAATAATAACTAAAAGGAATGGATCCTCGAAAGTAACATTCCTAAAAATGAGAGAAAGAGGTAAGACAAAGAGGAAACGTAAACTAAAAACTTAGTCTTTAGTCAAAAGCAACGTTTTAACAAAACATAAGGGGTAAGAGGTGGTTTAGAAAATCTTAAAAAAAAAAAAACACATAAGGCCGATGATGGCGAAATAGTATACTCGGGTGACGGGGTATGAAATGAAGGCGACTAATTAGTCTAGCCGGTAAAACCATTCGAAGTCGAAATAAGATTAGGAACTATGTAAAGCGCTCATCAATATAAGATTAGCGTGAAGTAAAAATATTGAAAGACTTAGTGACCGGGTGATTAAATGACAACTCGGTCAAATAGACAACAAGGATAAGAAATACATGATAAAAGTTACAGCCCATGAGGCCATACACATGAAAGATGCACACGTCAATAAAAATGATCACTATAGACCGACAAGAAGGAAAGCCTTGAAAACGAAGCTAAGTTCGTTTGGTTTAATCAACGAACTACATAAAGAAGGTTTCGGGGACGAAACCTCTTTAAGGGGGGTAGACTTGTAACACCCCGAAAACGGGTTTGGTAATTAAACCCCGTTAATACTAAAAGACGGGTAAAAGTAACCCAGTAAATATTAGGATTTAAATAAATAATCCTAATATTAAATATAAGTGAATAAAAGCTTTTAAGGAAATAAGTTTATAAAAGGCCCGAGTTAACGGGACTTAAAATAAACTTAATCATAAATTCCCCGAACCCACTAAGTTAACTAGGAACATTTAACCTAGTTAATTAGTGGGAATATTGTTAAAAATAATTAGGTTGTGACCTAGTTAATAATGAACCAAATAATAGATGGGGGACCAAAGTTGTTAAGTTTGAAACTAATAATAATTAAAACAATAAAAAAAATTAAAACCAGTATGTCTGGTTCGATCAAACACAGAGGGCGACACCAGGATTCCTCCTCAAACCCTAAACTCAACAAATCTCACAAATTGAAGGCACAAATCGGTTCCAAAACAAAATCTGAGCATAGATTGGTGATCTCCTCTAAAAAGGGATCATAAGGTATGTAAATTTTGTAGAAAATTTCCATCTAAATTTCTGGATGAACTTAGAGAATTCGAATTTGATGGTTGCATGTTCGTTATATGATGAAATAGGAACATTGTAGTGTCTAGGAATAAACCATAGTCAAGCATATGATGAAATTAGGTCTAAATCTTGTGAATTCATGATCACCATTGAAGGTGATAAGTGTGATGATGCTAAATTCGTGTAATGTGATTTTTTAGGGTTTTTGATGGCTAAAAATAGTGCTATAATGTCATAAACATGTTTCGATTGAAAGTTGAATTCAAACAGCTTCTGATCAGAATTCACAGCCGACTTGTATTGGCTGTAACGTGGACAAAACATGACAAAAACGTGTGTTTCTTGAGTCTAAAATGTAATTCCAGGAAATATCTTTAAAACCCCACTGGAATCGCATTTTTCCACGAAAATTGAGCTTTTTATGAATTTTTCCGTATCAAAGGTTCAAGCTGCGTTTTCTGGCATAATTTGCAGCCCATTACGAATGTCATAACTCAACTTAGGAATTTAGTTATGATCTCAAATTCTTACTGTAGAAAGTTTTAAGTGATTAAAAGAATCTCCAATTGGAATTTCGTCAATCGGATAAACGATGAATTTTTAATGAATTTTTCCGTAAGCTGCAGTCAGAAGTGACGAATCTGATTACAGCTTAGTAAATGAATTTTTACGAATTTTTGGTAAAGAGTTAGATCTTGAAATTTTAACACAAGGTCTAACCCTCCGAGAGGTACGCCACATAAAAAAATCATAATTTTTGAAGACTTGTAAACAGGTTAAACAGGTCACCAAAAACAGCCTATTTTCAGTGATACGAAACTTGATTGTTGATGTTATAAATTATGCCCACAATATTCATATGTTGAAATTATGAATCAAACGCGTAATTTCCTAGTTCGACTAATTACGTGTGATGTGGGGTAATACAAATTTTAATTATGAATTCGATTTAGCTTATATGCACATATCATATAATTAAGGGTAGTTAACTTTTGAAAAGTTAAACTAACCATGGACGGAGTCGAATAGTAGTTTTGACATAGAAAATACGTAAGGTGGAATAGTCGTGGTTATAATGACTAATCTAACCACCTTGTGAATTATGATGATAGTTTGACTCTTGACAAGCTAGATGGAGGCTTGGGAATGAAGCGGGTCAAACGGAGCAAGTACGAAAAGGAAAGCGTAATTTGGATGCGAGGTAAGTAAAAGCTTACACCTTTTTAGTATACATCAGTTGTGTGTATTGAAAATGAATAAGGAAAAGTTAGTAATAGAGTTATAATGTTCCGACGCAAATAATATGAGTCGGACCTAGTGCAATGGTGAGAAATCATAAACAATGGCAAAAAGTGTAAATTGGTAAATTAGTCATATGACGATGAACTAATAAGAAATTTTGAAACACTACGTTATGGTGTAAACCGGAATGGGTAAAAGGGCGAGATGGTAACTAGATATCATCTCATAATGGAAAAGGGTCGTTCGGACTAAACGGGTCAAATGACATTGGCAAGATCATTTGACAATATTAATTGATGATCGCTTGTTGAGTTTTGTGATTACAGGAAATATCATACGTTTCGCGTTGGTATTAATTAGAAATTAATAGTGAAAGATATTTAATCGGGTCAATCCTTCGACTCAAGCCAGGTACGCATATTTAGAATTATTGTTAAAAGCGATATTCTTGGTCAAATATTAGCGAAAGTCCTTCGTCGTAAAATGAAGGACTAAAATTGACCAAAAAGCCTTTGATGGGAAAACCGGGCAAACGACCCTTAGAGGTTGTTTAGGAATTAGTATTAAGATTACAAAATAAAAGTAGATACTTTAATGTAGCAAAATGATGGGTGAAAGTGGTTTAAGGAATCATGAAACGGGTCAAAAGTGTTAAAAAGGGATTTCAAGCCGAGCGCTTGAAATCTGAATTTTTGAACTAGTGGAATGTCAGGTTTTAACTCCATAAGATGGAGAATTAAATTTCGAACGCATAGGAAAAAGTATCGCCTAAAACGGACTAGTAGATAAAAAGTTATGGCCGTTTAAAGTTCGATTTCTGTTGAATAATTGAGCTGGGCAGAAAATGCAGGTTCAGAAACGGACCTGCTGGAAATTAGTCTCCCTCGCGACACGCGACATGGTCCCTCAATTGGGGCGCGACACGCGACAGGTGTCGCGACTCGTGACAGATTAAAGGTTGCCTTCCGTGACACGCGGGAGGCATGATTTTGGAAATTTTATTTTGATTATCATTATTTGATATTGGAACTTATTTATACATGTCTATAAGCTGTCAAAACTAACTTTTAAGTTGGTTTTGATCATAGGTGAGTATAGCAAGCATCCGGAAGACGATCAAGCAATCAAGTGAACCGAACGCATGTCAAATGAAGCTTCCGCAATGACTTTATGTTGTTTTTGTTTTAAGTGAATTATGTAAACACTTGGAACTATATTTTGTTTACTTTAAACATGTATGAACTTTGACTTGACAAAGTTTTTAGAAAGTCACATTTTTCATATAAAATGTGTAATTAAGGTTATAAACATGTTAAATTGAGACGGATGTTACACATGACATGCGAAGTTAAAAAAAAAATTGATTACGTATCAGTTACCTCTCTAATAACATTTAAAAACATTAGAATCAATTAGAGTAACAAAATCATTAGACTGTTTATAAAAAACAACTGAAATCGAACATTTAAACATCTGAATTAACAACTTACTACTATTGGAACACTCGTTTACAACATTTACGTTTACAGAATTAGGATTTCTGACTTTCTCGTTTGTAACTATCTGATCACCAGCCAATTGAACGTGATCACTGACGAATTCAGCATCTTCAAAATCAACATTTGTGTTTCTTCTGGTGCTGCTTTGTGGATCCATTACAAACAACAATCGATTAAAACCCTAATCGCACAGAAACGAACGAAAACAGTAATGTATATTTTTTAGAATTATGAAAATTTGAAACTGATACGAATCATAATTACCGGGATAGTGGTGTAACGAACTAATTGGGATCTGGAATTGTCTAATTTTCCCTCTGCTGATTGAATGAAAGTCTGATATACCGTTACGTAAGAAAAATGCATCAGGGACACGTGTAGGGCTGTGTGCATCGCATATGTAATGTAGGATATGTATATGTATGTGTGTATGTATGTGTGTATGTATGTGTGTATGTATGTGTGTATGTATGTTTGTATATCTGTATGCATGCATGTATGTATGTATGTATGTATGTATGTATGTATATACACATACAAATGAGAGTTATCTTGAGAACGCTAAATATTACGAGAACCGTGAGAACGAATGAAAAACCAATCAAAGCCATTTTTTTAATATAAACCTCATTGTAGTTAAAGTACAACACCCAAAAAAAAAAGAATTTACTACATCAAATAATTCATTTCTCCTTTTAAAATCACTCTTATCAGATGTTTTTACGCTTATGAAATGGCAAACTTACACATGTATAAATTTTCTTTATTTACGAATTCACATAAATTTAAACGAGTAGCTACAATTTCTAACATTATATTTGAATAATAATAATGATATGTGTAATTTTTTTTTAATTTGAATTGTTTCTAATCAAATTCTCATGGTTTTTTAATCCGTTCTCATGATTCTCACCATATTTACCGTTCTTATTTTTTTTTTTGAACAACATATGTTACATAACAATCCTCCTAAATTACACCAAATTTGACTCCATATCAGGAATTGAATCCTGATCACTCCCCAAGAGACACAATCCGCTACACATACATCATATTATAATTACAATAAATAATACATGATTGACACAATAAATGCCAGTTGTCCACTTGGAATGCCAGCTAAAATTCAACCCCACGTGTAACTTAATTCTTTGACTGGTGGTATTATTCGTTTAGCCTCACCGTCACATATTTAATATTTAATTTAATATTTACTTAGAAAAAATAGTTTATTTTTATTTACATTTTGGTTTAAATATATTCGTTTTATAACTTATTAGAAATTGAAATGTGTTGCAAATTTAGCCTAACTAGAAATTAGAGCCGCCCGTGTTGCGGCGCGGGCCACGAAGGCAGAAACATTGCCAACACGTGTTATAACGTATAATATCAAACAAACTTTTTAACTTTGTCGTGAGTATTATTTTTGCGCAACAGGAACAACATACTTGCATCAAGAAAACAAACTATATCAAGATACAGTATCTCAACTTCTGTAACTGTTACCTCAATATTTGATTGTAAGCGTTCATTTCTTCCTGAGCTAAACTGCTAAATCCATAAAATTCATGACAATGACAAAAGAAACAACTTTATATAAACATTTTTAATAGCTAGAAATAAGATGGACCCAGCCTTGCATGACAACCATAAAGAGCAAGATAAATCTATTGTGTTATTTAATAAGTTTAAAATAAAGTGAATATTATTAAGATTGGCAAAACAGGCGTGTCATGGGTAAGCTAACAGGTCATACCAAGTGCAGTGTGTGTTTAGGGGTTATCCAAGTGTAAAACTAATGCATGATATGGAACAATCGAAATTAAATAACTATTAGTCAGCTGGAAGACGTGGAAATAACGGTGCATATATAACAACTCGTATCAAACCATTAAAGACTCATATCTGTTAACAGTGAAAAAAATGATAAATCGGGAATGCCTGCAAAGTTAAAGCCTCCAATATAAACAACTTGTAATATCGCTTTCTTCAAGATTTAGATTATAACTTTGTAGAATAATTTCTATAATTACATCTGATATCTATATTATTATATATGTGTCTTAGACATGTTAGTTGTAACATGAATGCATGATACTCACAGATACATAAGACCACCTGTATTGGTATCAAATTTCGGCGTTTTTTGGTTGAAGAACGCCCCTCCACGCCGAAAGTTCCGCCCCATGGGAGTTGTTTTGGAGATTTTGGGCTGCAGCGTTCTTTATTCAACGCCTTACTTCCAATTCTTTGGCCAATCACATGCATTCTTGTTTTCTTGCCCAATCACATGCATTCTTCCTTTTAACATAATGGCTACATCACCCATTTTAGAAAAACGCCACATAAAACCCCTTGCTGACTGGATCACCACATGACGCAAAACGCCCAAGGGTGAGGTTTCTTCCACTACGCATGGTCTAAGAATTGTATACTTTGCAATTATTTGTGGTGAACTCATCAAGAATGTAGTGAAAATGAGGGGTATCCTTTTGACTTTCTTCATAATGGAGAATTTATAGTCCTACATGTTCTGTTAATTTAGGATAACATAAGTCAGTATAATCTAGTTATAGTCACCAATGTAGAATTTTTTTTAAACTTCTAAAAATCAGAAATTGAATATCAAGGAATGTGAATAGGCAAAAGTACATCAAAGCTCTAAAGGTTGCTACAAAACAATATGTTGTCATACACCATACCTACTGGCATGAATGTAAAGTTTACAATTCTTTTCTCTGTGTTTAGTATGATTTTATTCCTTTCTCTCCTTGAAAACATTCTAGGGCTTGTATGCACTCTAAAAAAATTAGACATATATGTAACTGTGAACTGATTGAAGAGCTAACAATGACAAAAATCACATATCCATAATTGAAAAAAAAACTTACCTTGTAAATAAATATGTAATTGTAGAGGGATTTTGGTCGTGAAAATGGTTCGTAGATTGTCAAAGCAAACTACAACAAAAGCTATCATCATCAAATTCCAACATCGTCAATAAAAAAAAGACAAAAACATATCTAATCACCTAATTACAACCCTAACAAATTCATACCCTGTTAAATTTCCTTTCTTTTATGTTCCTGGTTAACGGTTCACATTTCAATAGGATCTAGCAAAATATAGATAACCAAAACAAAAGGCCAAAAAAATCAAAGAAATTTGAAGAAAACGAAATAAATCTAATACTGTAACTGCCAGATGAACAACATCCCAGCCAAATCGCTGCCGTTTTCTTGGTCCAATGTGAACATTACTCATCCGAAACTCGGTAATACGCTCCATCTCCATGACCCCATGATGATTTCCACAAATCTATGATTAAATTCTATGCAAATCCATGATATTTAGACGATGATGCAAGGATAAACAAACTTTCACTGAAGAAAAGCCTAATGCCAAATGAAGGGTCCATTTAGGGTTAGTGCAGGCGAAGAAGCTGCAAATAGACATGAGCTCATCCCTCAATTACAAAAACTATAAGCGTGAAAATTGACTAAAAGAAGGTCAAAATGCATAGCTCAAGTGAGAATCATCTAAACGCAAAATAAACTGAATCATTAGAAGAAACCGAAAAAACCAAAACAGAAGCCCCAAATTAGAATCAGACAATCAGCTAAACCTAAAAAATAACATGAAAAATCTAACTGTAGGCATGATCCACCAGAAAAATTAAAGAAAAATTAAACGACTGGATAAATCAAGAGAACATAGAAGAGCATACCGTTAAAACATCAAGACGATAACCTCAACTGAAATCGGTGGCGGTCGTGCTACTACGGGCGACTTTAAGCTTTCCCCCAATTAAAGCTGCAAGCCTTATAACTCAGTGATAAAAGAAGGGTTTTATGGTGGGAAAGATGATAGTGTGTGGACACGCGTATGAAGCGAACCACATGATCCTTTTTTTTTTAAAAGCACCCAAAGCTCATGGTACAATCAACCTAAGCACAAAGTTGTTGCTTATTTATAGGTTTTAATTGGTTCATAAAAATTGAATTTGTGCATGTTCGTGACCCATAAAACGAATTTCCGGTAAACTGAATTTTAATCTGACACGTAACTTTTACAAACTATTTTCCAAAATATTAACTGACACGTAACTTTTACAAACTATTTTCCAAAATATAAACAATTAGCCGCTTAATTCCAAATTTGAACCGTTAAGGTAGCGTTCGTTTCATAGAATGGAATGGGATGGAATTGGGAAGCTTTTCTTTGTAAAATTGATCTTGGTTTGGGGAGGGAGGAATTTGAAATCCAATGAATTTCTTTAATCAATGAAATTTGTGACTATTTCATCATTCCATTCCATTCCTTCATTAGAGTGAAGGATTTCAAATTCCTCCCTCCCCCAACCAAGATCAATTTTACAAAGAAAAACTTCATAATTCCATTCCATGAAACGAACGCTACCTAATAGTATTTTAAATCATTTAGTTAGTGATATCGAAAGTCAAAAGAAGGAATATTAATATGTCAAACTCAAACTCAAGTGAAGATATTAACTTGTATATTATAAAATTTTTATAATTATTGGGCCCATTCACGTTTGACTTATAAAGTGTAAACTAAAGCTGGTGCAGGGCTCATTGTTATAGTGACGCAAGCATGGGCTGGTCTATTTTTTTTTTTTTTGAAAGGCAAACAAACTTTTATTCAATAAGAACCAGGCTAACACATATTAGCCCAGCACCAAATTACATCACCAAAACAGATTACATTACACCAGATTTAAACTACTAAGCTCAAAATTGCACCATTCCTCCCATGAGATCCCCTGCACCTTGGATCGAGCCTTGAACCAAAGAAAACTCATTATCTTGATCTCCTCCTTAAGTCTCTCGAAAGATACTTGCTTCCTATTAAAGACGTTATCGTTCCGGCTTTTCCACAGACACCAAATAGCGGTTTGAATAACTGCATACACCACTTTTTTCCATTTTTTGGACCCTCGAATATGGTAATGAAGATTGACCAAATCTCTGGGTTCAAAAATGAAAAACGCAGCCACTTTACACCAAGATGCAACAAAATCCCACACTCTTTGAGCTAGTCGGCAGGAAACAAAGAGATGCCCAGCGTCCTCATCGTAATCTCCACAGAATCTGCAGCGAATAGAATTAATCTGCACGTTTCTTCTCACCAAATCCATCATCGTCGGCAGCCGGTTTAAACTCAGCCTCCACACCATAAAATTCACTTTTAATGGCACCCAACTGTTCCACTTGAAACTTGTATGCAGATTATAAAAAGACAGCTGCTGTACCCGCACCCTTAAGCTTCGAACAGAGAATTTTCCAGACCCGTCCAGCATCCAGGTCCAACTGTCACTACCTGGCCCAAGCGAAACTGCTTCCAACTCAATCGAGAGGCATGCCAGTTCATCCAGTTCAGCAGCACTACTCGGTTGACGAATCCAACAGTAGCTTATCATAATCATCCCATTTTCCATTCTGATACGATCAGCCACCAACACATTTTTTTTTCTTTCAATACTGTATAAGTTTGGATACCTCTCAGCCAACGTGGAGTCTGATATCCAGCATTCTTTCCAAAAACAAATTTGTTCCCCATTATTTGCTTTGCCTTTAAACTGTTTTGACAGGTTAATACCCAACTTTTCAAAGTCAATGGCAATTCTTCCCACCTGCTTCCACGGCCCAGCTGCAGTTATCTTTAACGGAATGAAGTTCCAATTCCTGGAGTTGTGGTGTATGGACCACACTACCTTCCTCCATAAACTGCCCGTGTCCACCTTGAATCGCCACCACCACTTCGCCAACATGCTAATATTAATGTCACGCAAAGAAATAATTCCAAGGCCCCCTAAATCCTTAGGCGTCAATATATTGTTCCAAGAAACCCAAGTAATTTTAGAATGGTCTGGTGATGCACCCCACAAAAAATCCCTTCGAAGTCGCTCCAATTGATTAATAATCTGGATTGGGGCTTTAAACAGAGAAAAAAAATAGGTTGGAAGAGAGCTGAGTACAGATTTTATTAGTGTCACTCTCCCACCAAAGGACACGGTGTTCGCCTTCCAAACTGAGAGCCGCTTCTTAAAAGTGTCCACCACTGGTTTCCAGTTCTTAGTTAAATTCATATTTGCACCTACTAGCAAACCCAAGTGCTTGAAAGGAAGGGAACCCACTTTGCACCTAAGGATATCTGCCGTCACTTGAATTTGACCTTCATCCACGCCCACACCAAATAAATAACTTTTTCGTAGGTTGACCCGCAGACCCGAGACAAAGTCATGGGCTGGTCTATTGGCCCATTAAAAAGGTTAACAAATGTGACCCTTTACCTAACAGCATATGCTTTGAAGGGCCCGTACACGTGGCATGTCCGTAGTGGGTAACAATAGTGTCACTAACATAGAAATTGAATTAATAAAAGTTATTTAAGGGTTGGCTTCAATATAATCTATATAATATCTTTTTTGAACGGCAAATTTGGATACTGACAGATCGCTGGAGTATTATTGTGTCACTAGCAGAATTACCTGATTATATCCATCTCCACTAGTCTATAATGACTATACAACAATTCAGAAGGAAACCCAATAAATCTGGGAAAAACCCCCCTTATCCCACCCTAAAATGCCACTAGACTAGATGTCACTAGGCTATATAATATTGAATTAACACTTTATTTTATCTAAGAAAATATACATATTAGTTTAGAGTCAATATATAATTATTCGAATAATCATTACCTATTTTCTATTTTTAATGTTAAGAAAATGTAGATCGCACCCTACTTAACGTATAAGATACATCAGGTATTATAATAAAGTAATATATGTGAAAATATATCCATACCAACTTAAGTGATGTGGACGACTAAAAGATCGAGAGGGAGGTTAATTTCAAGGGGAGGTCGCAAGGACTAAAACGGTTAAATCAAGTTTACGTTTAAAATTTGAATTATGTTTATCTAGTTTCTATTCGAATTAAAGTTTCTTAGTTCTTGAAGAGACACCGTTTCAAATCCATAGGGGAAGGAATCTAATGAGTTGGTTGTAAGGTTAAATATATTATGTTTTAATATTTAATCTATAGTCATTATAATCATTTACATAATATAGGTCAAAATATATAATAACCTATTAAATAATTAGTTGGTAATTGTTGATGGACCGTATTACCCTTATTAACTAATTAGGTTTCCTCATGGGTGCTTATATAAAGGAGTCTTATGCTGAGGTTGAAGGGTTACACAGATAGACACAAAACCCATAAGCATAACATCATCATCGACCTCCTCTCCTATACCGATTCCCTTGTCGGTTTTCTTTGTCCCCATCATTAGATTGCACCCTAAGGAGGAACCAGATCAAGCTGACAATCATGTCAAACACTACTGCTGGCCTATCTGATGCAATCAAAGGTATGTTTTCATGTTTTACATTATGTTCAAAACAGAACTGAACCAACATGTGGTATCAGAGCATATGTTGATTAGTCAGTTCTGTTTTCGTATCCATCAATTCTGGGATAGAAATCTGGAAAACGGAATTTTGATAACTTAATAAAGCCAACAGCCAGTTTCGAGTCATAAAGGATGACTCGAGATCTCTGTTTTCGGAAAAATATTAATTATATGATCACTCGAAATCAACTGGGTTATGTTTATAACCGAAATCTGTTTAGAAACTATTAAAATTCAGGTTTCGGGTTCCAGAATTTATGTTTCATTTTTTTAGGGTTCATCATGTTCTTAGGAAAATTCGAAAATTCTCTTATGTTTTGGAATGTAATTAGGATTGATGAGTGTTTTTTTCCTGTTTGATCCAATTTAATTTGTTAAATTAATTCGAAAACTGTTAAAAGATATACGGTTATAATTTTCGAAATTCTTGATAAATTTAGATCAACAATAAAACGGGAAACACTATCACACAATCCCTTAAATTTCGAGTTTTCAGTTATTTTCACATTAACAGCTGTTAACAGGAAGTTTCGAGGTCCTTTTCAACAAGCCGAAACCAAGATCTCGACTCGAGACCACGAGATCTCGACTCGAAATCATAAATGTTCTCAAATATTCACAGCTCGAGACAACGATTTTGACTCGAGACCATAAGGTCTCGACTCGAGACCATAAGGTGTCAACTCGAGACCACTGAGGTTTCGACTAAGGGCTTCATTCTTCACAACTCGAGACCATGGTTGCGACTCGAGACCTCATAAGGAGTCGAGATCTCATAATTCACAGCAGTCGAGACCATGATTACGACTCGAGACACTGAGGTTGCGACTCGAGACCTTAATGAGTCGAGACCTCATAATAATGAGTCGAGACTTGACTCGAGATCTCACTCGAGACCTCATAACTGAGTCGAGATCTCACTCGAAACCTTCATTATTTTAGGTTGTTTAATGTGAACTAAGATTTAGCTCGGGGCTCCGCCCCGAACCCCGTGCGGGGGCACGCTGTCCCCCTGCAACCCCCAGCGAACTCACCGCGGAGTTCGATCCGCGCTAACAGGTAGTTTGCTATTAAATAATTGGTTTTGTAAATACTTAGTTAATTAGTAAGGATCAAATAATGTTTTACAAAACCAAAATGGCTTTACTTGAATGAGCTTCTGATGTATCATTTCTGGCCAAAGCTGATTTGATACATCTACTTATCGTTCAAGTATTACGAAAGCTATGTTAAGTGTGCATCATAAACATGAATGTCTTAATATCTGCCCAAAGCTGATTTAATTCCTTCATAGATGGCATACTTAACAAGTGCATAACTAAAGTGATTGTCTCAATTTCTGGCCAAAGCTGATTTGTTACAACCACTTTGCACACATGCTTAAATGATTACACTTCTGGCCAAAGCTGATTTGTCTTCGTTTAAGTAGAACTTTAAATAAGTCTATTATTTTGATGTTAGTAATAGACATATCACAACCTCTTCACATAATGATCCTTATATTAATGATCCTTCATTATTTTTTTTTTATGATCATTTCGTCTGCCTTATTTTAAGTACCCATAACTTTTCTCACTATAATTTTCTTCTATAAATCTATATCTCATCCACTCTAATTCCTAAATCTAATATGTTTTGCTTAAAGTTTCTATAAGAATTAGCTCTTAAATTAAATCCTTGATTATCTCTTAAGACACGATAATTCTATTGCTCTCTTCTGATAAAGCACTAGAGAAGAAAAGTAGAGCATGATGATTAGGATAAATCGAACATGATGTCTCTTATGATAATCAAGAATAAGTGCTGTCACTAAAAGGTTATTCCAGATTAAGTCTTTCCTAAGACTAATCTATAATTGTGAAATAATCACCAGAACTCCTAAGATGCATGCCTTCATTTAAATTCTAAACTATAAAGTTAAGTGGTATATGTGAATACATTATAATGTACAATACCATGACCCATAAAGTTAAGGGCTTACGCATGGAAATAAGTACATTTTTTCCAGTACATTACATACTAAGATTTTCACTTGTACAATTTGATGCCTTATAAATCAACTATAACACTCAAAAGTACCAAAGTATAATGAGTGTGTTGATAAGCAACATATGTACAAAGAAATAAATGTTTGAAGCTGGAAAATAAGTTGTTACTCACCTTACAACCACTAATAGTTTAAAAGAGGATTGTTCTAAGGTCCATAGACAAATTACAAGTGCTAATTCCAACTTTAAGGTTCTTAAAGGGAAAATCTCAATGCATAATTATGTCATTAGACTAGGCATAAGCAACGAGACTATCCATTATTCTAAAGAACAGTTGGATAAATTAATTAGATAGTCATTTACTAACGATATTTAAGTCTGATAATTTTAATATTCCAATTAACACATGATTAGTTGACTCTAGTTCCATACGTTTCCTTACCAGAACTCGACAAATAACTAACATGAGAGTTGGTGACAAAATTAATTGTTAAGGCTATAAGAACCATAATAAGCAGTCTTCTAACAATGCTTTTCGATACCTTATATATTCTGATTAATCAGAATATAGTATCATAATTAAGCAAAGTTATGAACGTTGTGAGGTTTGCATAGTCAACATAAAGTCACACTTACCTTAAACTCTCATTTTATTTGTTCTAAATCTCTGGATTGAAACATTACTAAGATGGAACTAGATGATACCTTACACTTTCACAACTTTTGTCATCATGCAAATGAGAATTTGACAAAAGGAAAATGAGACTTATAAATTTCATCCATTATAACCGAAATTCATGAGAAATCATGACATGGTTAATGAGGATGGTTTTTTATCTAATCTCATTCTAAGTGATTTTAAATCATGACGTTATAGCCCTAAATATTACTTGGCTTAAGGAATAAGTATGGGTCCATCATAAGTCATTCATTGACATTCATGGAACTTATTCCAAATGGAATATTCAGACATAATTCATTTATCATTTGAAAGACTATCAACTTGTATCTAAGTTTTGTCGCATATGGCCCACGGTCTTAGAAGAAATCTATTCATATATATATATATATATACTTAATAAGATTTCTATTAGATATGTCCCTAAAGTTTCTTATGATATCTGGACATTAAAGAAATCAAATAAAGTCTAACGTATATGTCATAGGTTCCCACATCACGTAGCTCATTGAAACTTCTCTTGTAGCATTTTAGAGATATTAAAGATCAGTGGGAGCATTAAGTGTCTTAATGATAACTTGCAATAGTTGCAAGAGGTGGGGGAGTGAAAATTTTACATTACCTCAATTTGCACCTCTTGTACAAGACTCCGCTCCATCATGACACCGTTCTATCAAAACTTATCTCCTTAAATCTAATGCTACTCTTACAAAAGTTTCATTGTTGCTTAATTGTGGACACACTTAGATTTCTTACATGCACTAACATAATCCTTAACAAGAGAAATCACAACGACTAACGTCATTAATTTGTGTTTCTCTATTAGAATTTGTTGGTCGTTACATATTAACCCTAAGCATGCTGAGTTCCTAAAGATTTCTAAGGTCGGTGGGAGCAGTCAAAGTCCTTATTATGACTTGCAAGGAATACAAGAGGCAGGGGGAAGAGTGTCATTAAATTTCACTCCGAATTTAACTCCGATTACACCTCTTGTACACCATACTGCACCATCTCTTACAAACTTAGAATCCTGAAAATGATAGCAACCTAACCAAGAGCTAATCCATAAAACTGAAACTTTTAAAACCCAATAATCAACTCAGGAGGTCATCTAGGTTTAAAAACCTACTAACTTTGATGATTACATAACCTCCCTAATTGAAGTTGAAATGGATTTTGGAAATGTTTACTGATCCTATCTCTTCAAATTAAGTCATTAGCGTCAATTAATATTCTAAATGGAATAAAACATTTTTCTAGTAAAACTGATTTTATGTGTTCGTATAACGTTTGGGATTTGATTGAATTACCTAAGAGTGTTCATAACTAAACCAAATCCTAATATAAGCGTTAAGACACGAAGAAGCTTGATTGATTGTCAAAGGTTGTACTCAGGAAGAGATAAATTATTAAAGAATCTTTATTACATATCTAACAAAAGATTTCTTTGAGGATCATCACTGTTCTAGTAGCTTATAATAGTTTAAAGCTACATTAGATGAACATTATAAACAATTTTCCATAACAAATGGCTGACACATTTACATGTTCATTAGATAACAACCTAAAGTTTCAAACTGAAGGTTAAAGAACACTTTATTTGTAAGCCAATAATATCCATGTATGGGTTAATGCAAACATCATAATGTGATGAAAAGCTAACGTAATTATTTTCATCAAGAATCAAGTGGATTAATGTACCTACCTCAAAATGAGTGGGAGCAACTAAGATAAACTTGTCTATATAGATGACATTCTTTTGACAAGTATATGTTACATAAGTCAAAGCATTGTTAACACAAACTTTGATATAACAAATCTCAGAGATATCTCTTACGTGATGGATATCATAACATACTGAGATAGATCCAATGGGACATTAGTTCTGTTCCATAAGTTTAACATTAAATGGGTCCTTACGTATGTAACAAACAATACTGCTCTTCCTTTAGAGGATAATAGGATAAATGAGATTATTTATTTACGCTTCCGCTGCGGAAGCCTTATGTAAGTTTAAGTCTATACTCGTTTAGATATTACTCACATTGGAACACACTAGATATGTCTAGATTAATGTGAAGCATCTAATGGAGTATTATAATATCTTTAAAAGAAACGAGAGACTATAATTTAAAGAAGAAGTGAGAATTAAAACCGGTTTATTACTTTAGCTTTGTGATATTCAAAGATGCAAGAATGTATTTCTGGGTACATCTTTATGTCAGCAGACAAATCCATCTTATGGAGGAGTCATAATAAACTGATAACAACAACCTAAGTTATAACGACATAATATAGTCACTAAATGTTGTTGGAAATTTATCAGTGGACTCATAAGTATATTAACTCCATATAATTAATGTTTTGAAGACTTAGTGTGATAAAGTCAGCTACCATAACTCCTTGAACAGTAACAGTTCAAGAGGTGCTGCATTAAGTTTCGATACACAATTAATTATTCGTTTATGAACGAATTGAGGAAACTAAGTTTTGTATCGAATACATTCATGATATGCTTAAGGATCCTATAACTGAAGGGCTATTACCCATAAGTCTTATTAAGAGGGCTCAGAGACGGGTATTAATTGATGGCCATGCGCAACTGCATATCGTACTATGAATGACTAAGTATTAGTTAATTTTTCCTCATCAGTTTGATTTTGTATGTCTCTAAGAATATGTCAAGCTAGCATAACAGCATATAGACAAATATAGTTACAAATCAAACAAAGGGCTTATGCGTATTTTGATCATAACGATTAGGTTTTAAATTAAGGCTATAGTATGATTAATGGGGGTCCTGAGTCGCATAATGATTCAACGGCTGTATTTCTCTGCTATAGTACTTGTTTAAGGCTAAAATGAGTGTTAACTCCTGATCAGGCTTATCTAATACTCATAGTAAATGATTACTCGGCTAAGTGGGAGAATGTAAGGTTAAATATATTATGTTTTAATATTTAATCTATAGCCATTATAATCATTTACATAATATAGGTCAAAATATATAATAACCTATTAAATAATTAGTTGGTAATTGTTGATGGACCGTATTACCCTTATTAACTAATTAGGTTTCCTCCTGGGTACTTATACAAAGGAGTCTTATGCTGAGGTTGAAGGGTTACACAGTTAGACACAAAACCCATAAGCATAACATCATCATCGACCTCCTCTCCTATACCGATTCCCTTGTCGGTTTTCTTTGTCCCAATCATTAGATTGCACCCTAAGGAGGAACCAGATCAAGCTGACAATCATGTCAAACACTACTGCTGGCCTATCTGATGCAATCAAAGGTATGTTTTCATGTTTTACATTATGTTCAAAATAGAACTGAACCAACATTGGTATTTCGACCAGGGGTCAACTTCATGATCTCTTCTTCGACCAATACAGCGAGAGTGATCTACAAAATAAAGCACCGTGAGCTCGTTACGAGAAAGAGAGGTGGGGGGGGGGTTCTTTTCTTAACTATCATCCGTGTGAGAATAAGTGTTGTTCTTTCAAGGAAGAAAAGAAAAAAAGTATGTGTTAAGTGTGAGAGTATCGGATCCTTAATCAATTGGTAGAGGTTGGTAACTATAGCCGAAAGGGTTAGAGAAGGAAACGGGCTCATGGGCCAGACGTCGTCATCAAGGAATATCCATTTTGTCCCCCAAGACCTGACATGTTGTGTCTGAAGAGGTGGAGGCATGCTGGCGCATCGTGATTGGTACACGTCACATGCTAAATGTACTTATTGTCGCATCTGTCATCAGCTATTAGTGGAGATTATGGAGCAGTGAACGACGTATCCTGATTAGCCACACGTCACTATCTTTTTGGATCGTTTGTTCGTTGCACGATTAATCATCGTTGGGATTAGCTGTGGCAGAGCCTGGAGCATGCTGATTGGCTGCAGACCACTGCCACTTGTACTGGTTGTACCTTTATGAGCTGTCATGGTTGTGCAGCTGATGTAATCTAAATTACATATGTTTCCATGTATAGTTTGTATATTAATTCGAGTCGTTTTGTGTCATTTTACCATTGGTTTTGTATATTATCGTGTCTTGTGTGCTTTGCAGGGTTCCAAAAGTAAAAACGAGCTAAAACGTTACAGAAACGAACACACGGGAGAAGGTTTGGGCTTAGTGAAGGATTCTCATGGAATGGAAATGGATATTTGAGGAGATGAGAAGAGAGAGAATTGAATTACGAATCCGCATGCGAAAACGGTGAAGAAAACGGAGTTGAAACGAAGAAGTTATGGACGAAACGGTTTTCCCAGTTTGCATGCCGGACACGTCACGCGGCCAGAAGGCTTCAGGAGCCTGTGCGACGCGGTGTGGTCACTGGTCAGTGTGTAAAACTTCACTATTAAGCACTATTTAAGCCCATCTGTAACCCTAATCATGACCAGACAACCCTAGACGAATTAAGAAGTTGAAAACGGAAATTTTGAAGATTAACAGAGTCGGGAGTGAAGAATTGAAGCGTCGGATCGAATCTTTCATGTGTTAATCATCTTATTACTCGGTTTTTTCGTTTATATTCATTTTTACCATGTTTTCTAAACTCTTGAAGATGATTGTTTTTTATTTCATGACAATGTTAGGGTAGTTTTATCATCACTATCTAGGTTGAATGATGAATACATTTGTCTGATTTGTTTCTTATTTGGTTTTTGGATGAGTTGTGGTTTTGATTAGTAAGTATTAAAATTTGGTTTCCATGTTCTAGTGTATATGCATGCTTAATGTTGTTTTAATCTTTTTCATATGTTTCACTTGCGTTCTTGTGGATGTCTTTCATGTATGAATGCTAGTTAGGTCGTGGACTGTGTGTTATCAGCTAGTTTACAGTTAATAGTATACGATTTCCCGTAGAAACGGTGATTAGGGTTTGAATAGGATTGAGTGTTCTACTAATCTCGATAGATGTAAGGTGAGAGGTTGTCGGTTTGTCTTTAGTGTTAGATTTCTAGGGATAGATACTTTGTGAGAAGATCCCCTTAGTTTCCCTTCCAATATTTGCTAATCGAGTTAGAATATAAACCATAGTTTCCCTAGATTTTCATGTCGTGAGGTAGATTGTTCAAGGGTGCTTTATTACTATATAAGGATAGCCTATGATGGAGTCCTATAAACCAGTATTGGAACAACTTAATAGGCTGCCATAGGTGTCTTCTCTAGAAGGGTCGAGGGTCCTGTTCGGTTATCCTTTAAATTTAGCATCTTAAGATCCCGGTTTCCACATTATTTCCAAAATCGTTGGAATGTGTCATTCAATTGAGGGATTCAGACCTAGGTAGTGTGTTTTCCATCATCTGATCAAATCTCAGGTTTAGTTCGTGTGTCTATTTAATTCTATTTATTTAGTTAATTTAGTAGTTTGTTAGAAAACCCCCCTCAAAATAACAAAACAATTTAGTAAATTCAGTCTTAGATAAGTTAGTCGAGTCTAGTAAACATAATTAGAGAGTCTTGTGGGTTTGATACTCGGACTTATTTTTGCTATACTGCATTGACCGGTACACTTGCCGGTTGTGTGGTTTGGATTTTAGAGAGTCTTATTTTATAAATTTAAAACATAGTGTGTCTAGTTTAGGTTAAAATTAGTTAGTTTTAATTGACTACTTCAAGCACATCAAGTTTTTGGCGTCGTTACCCGAGATTCTTGACAATTACATTTATTAGCTTTGATTAGACTTATCTGCCATATAGGTGCTACTTGTGTTTTTGTTTTGAGTCATGGGAGTCTAATTGTTATTGTCTTTTATTTTTTTGAGTCTTATCAATATGTGTGAGATTTATGGAGGACCCCATTTTACCCTTATATGTCTACAATATGTGAGCTCCTTAGCACGTTGTTGCGCTAACCATTTTGTGCAGCCGCAACCATATTATTCACAACTATATCCTTCGTATTATTATGATGATCTATATCGGCAGCCATAATATAACCAGGGTCATTTTTATGGTCAATATTCTAATAGTAACTCTGTTGGGGTAGTGATGATGATTGGAGTAGGATCGAGGAGTTGTTGGTTCAATTAGTTGCCAGTACCCAGAAGACCTTAGTAGAGCAGTATATCCCCCTGAGAAATCGACAAATTTTTCCTTTAGATCTCCAACATACAGTAGAAGACATTGCTAGGAGACTGGATGAAGAGGAAGAAGAGGAGAAAGTGCAACCATAACAGCAACCGACAGTTGGTTATAAATATGATGCGGAGGGCAACTACCTAGGATACATGAATCTGTTGGGTAATTGTTCCCGACGTTTCTAGAAGAAGGGAAAGACCCGATCATGGAATATAGAGATGAGTTAGATGAAGAGACCATTCCAGAGTTGGAGACAAAAATGGACGTTGAAGTCCCACCTTCGGTGCCACATGTTAGTATTACTCATTACTGGAGTGACTCTGATGATGACATAGACGAAGAAGTGTGTGCTGCATACTAGGGGTCGTTAGTGAAGAAAAGGATGATTGAAGAAGAAGAGGATTTGGAAGATTCCATAGGACTTATGTTTGGTGTAGAGGAAGAGTTTGAAGAGAAGTTATCTTGGGAAGCTGAGTTCACGGGATAGTTGATAGGTTTGCCTGAGTATGAGGAAGTAGGTGAGTTCGATCCGGAGAGTGACCTAGCAGTTTAGAGAGGTAAAACGATAGGAGTGATATACCCTACACCACCTAAAGAAACTAAGTGTAGGGATCTCCTAGTGGAAGCTTTAGATGTGGAAGTGGTGGAAGAGGAAGAACACCACAGCTGGCCCATGGAAGTATTGATAAGTGAAACTGCAAAATCAACCAAAACCATGGGAGAAGGAAAGAAAGAGAGTACCTGGGAACCAGAATTGTTTACGGGCCAGCAGATGGTTTAACGAGAAGACGAAATCAATGAAGTTCACACACGACCAGTCATGTCATTACATGCTACGCATACGGTTCATGCGAGGTAAGTTTAAAGTTTGGTGGTCTGACCCATTTCAAGTTTTTAAATTGTTTTCCAATTCCCGTAATAAAATTTTAACTGTTTACAAGGACCAGGTGGTATTAAACGAGTTAGATAGGGTCCATGTCAAAGTAAAACCTCTTGATTAAGTTCATGTGTAGAATTTGAGTCGTAGGTCGTAGTTTTGAGTTTATTTGGTTTGTGTTTTTGTTTTTGAGTCTTTTTGCAGGTAATCGTATCTGTCATGGAGTTAAGAATGCGAAGAAACGGTGTTCCAAGGTGTTTTATAGTGTAAAATTTGACTTGGAATGAGTTTGTAACGAAGTGGGAGAGTTTGGAAAAGTTTTGAAGGCATTGTACAATAAATTCAAGAAACTTTCTGTAAAAAAAAGTGATCCTCGCGTCGCGCGGGGAGAAGATGGAAACAAGGCCACGCGATGCGGTCAACGGAAGTCAAAAGGCGGAATTTTAATAGCGTCATGTCGCGCGATCAACAAGTAGTACCTCGCCATGCGACGCGACGAGGGTGTTTTCGTTTCCCAGTTTAGTTTGTTGTCCGGTTTGATCAATTTGTTGCATTTGGTTTCGTTATGGTATGTATTTTCTTGTATTTTGAGTCGTTTATTTTGTATCATGAGTCTAACTTAGTGTTTTTGAGGTGGTCTTTTGTTTAGAGTTGGTACTGCTTTGGTTTTTGCTTATTTTTGTTTGTGTAGGTTTGGATTGTAGCACCCGTGTTAATCTCCATTCGCTGCTCATCAGATTTCAATGCAATTTCCAAGCATGTCAGTTGTAAAAGCCGATCGTGAATATAATGCTATATGATCGAGCTAAATTGGACGAGAGTTTTGGAGCTAACGCAACTATTTAACCAGCGAAGTCCTTTCAATTTTGCCCTTGTTTTTTATTCTTATTTACTTTTAGTCTTTTGAGTCGATTTCTATTCCTACATTGAGGGCAATGTAGAGTTTAAGTGTGGGAATGGGAAACTATCGTTTGAGTCTGTTTAGTGAGTCGTTTGAGTCATAAAATTTTGAAAAAAAAAATGAAAAAATAGAAAATGTTTTTGGAAACTGTTTGCAAATAAATGGGAAATGATAGAAAAATGGGGGTTGGTTGGTTTTCAAGATATTATACATATGAGATAAATCAGACAAAAGAAGTATTTCCGGGATGTATTGGTAGGCCCAGCTGACTTAGAAGGTTCCCTAGATTGTTTAAGAATACCATTAATTTAAATAATTAAGTCTTGTGGGTACTCATCTAGGATAAATAAGGAAACCGAAACCGCCGACAATAGTATAAGAAATGCCGTTTTAAGTTAAAACCGCTAGAATTTTTAATAGTGTGAAAAAAATAGAATAAATGAGCTAGATAGAAAATAACGAAGCATATAGAATCTCCCTTGGGGATAGTGACTCTAATCGAGAATCCCTCTAGGTTAAGTTAAGAACAATAAGGAATTACCGAAGCTTACATTGTCGTTATTGGGGATGGCGACTCTTGTTCGGACAACCTATGAGTTAGGTATAAATGTCTAGTGCTTAATAAAAGAAAAAAAAAGAGAAAAATATATGATTCTAAATCCTCTTGGTTTTCTCATAAGAAGGTTAGGAAATTGTTAATTAACTATTCCTTTAGTTTCATAAGCTTGAGATGGGAGTAGGTGGATCTGTGGATTCCGAAACGTGAGACCCTTTAGATGAAATAACTTGAATTTAATAATTACAAGAAAGGGGCCTGATGAGTCGGTGTTTGGGTTTAATATGGATAAGTATAATGATAATCGTGGTTAAACGTTTTGAGTCTTTTAATTAATAAATCTAAAGTTTTTGAAACTGGTGATCCTAGTTCTGATTCCATTGTAGAGTTTTTCAGGGAAGATCCTAGTTCTGATTCCATTGTAGAGTTTTTCAGGGACGAAAAAAGAGCAAGTATGGGGATATTTGATGTAATGTAAATTACATATGTTTACATGTATAGTTTGTACATTAATTCGAGTTATTTTATGTCATTTACCAATGGTTTTGTATATTATCGTGTCTTGTGTGCGTTGCAGGGTTCCGGAAGTGAAAACGAGTTAAAAATGTTAAAGAAATGAGCACACAGGAGAAAGTTCGAGCTTAGTGAAGGACTCTACTGGAATGGAAATGGACATTTGAGGAGATGAGAAGATAGAGAATTGAATTACGAATCCGTAGGCGAAAACAGTGAAGAAAACGAAGTTGAAACGGAGAAGTTATGGACGAAACGGTTTTCTCAGTTCGCCTGTTGGACATGTCACGCAGCCAAAGGGCTTCAGGAGCCTGCGCGACACGGCGTGGTCCCTGATCAGCACGTAAAACTTCACTATTAAGCCTTATTTAATCCCATGTTTAACCCTAATCATGACCAGACAACCCTAGACGAATTAAGAAGTTGAACACGGAGATTTTGAAGATCAAGAGATCGAGAGTGAAGAAGTGAAGCGTGGAATCGAATCTTTCGGGTGTTAATCATCTTATTACTCGGTTCGTTCATTTATATTCCTTTTTACCATGTTTGATAAACACTTGAATATGATTGTTCTTGATTTCATGACAATGTTAGGGTAGTTTTATTATCACTATCTAGGTCGAATGATGAATACACTTGTCTGATTTGTTTCTTTTCGGTTTTTAGACAAATTGTGGTTTTAATGAGTAAGTATTAAACTTTGGTTTCAATATTCTAGTGTATATGCATGCTTAATCTTGTTTTAATCTTTTCATATGTTCCACTTGCGTTCTTGTGGATGTCTTTCATGAATGAATGCTAGTTACGTCGTGGACTGTGTGTTAGCGGCTAGTTTACGGTTAATAGTATATGATTTCCCGTAGAAACTGTGATTAGGGTTTGAATAGGATTGAGTGTTCTACTAATCTTGATAGATGTAAGGTGAGAGGTTGTCGGTTTTTCTTTAGTGTTAGATTTCTAGGGTTAGATACTTTGTGAGAAGATCCCCTTAATTTCCCTTCCACTATTTGCTAATCGAGTTAAAATATAAACCATAGTTTTCCTAGATTTTCATATGTGAGGTAGATTGTTCAAGGGTGCTTTATTATTACATTAGGATAGCATATGATGGAGTCCTATAAGCCGGTATTAGAACAACTTAATAGGTTGCCATAGGTGTCTTCTCGAGAAGGGTCGAGGGTCCTGTTCGGTTATCCTAGAAGACTTTAATTCTAGAAATAACAAATCTTCAAGAACACAAACATATCTTCAATGCACCGAAAACTATTGAATCAGATTAGGGGTGTTAAAATACTCGTGGCTCGCAGCTCGCTCGAAAAAAGCTTGATGAAAGCTCGGCTCGAAATTGGCTCGGTTGTAAACGAGCAAGCCAAGCTCGGCTCGGCTCGGTTTGAAACGAGCCGAGCTCTGCTCGTGAGCTGGCTCAATAAGGTTTACATCCTTCATTTTTTTGTCCTACATCGCTTAGAAAAACAAAAACTAAGGGAGTATCTCACCTATAAAAGTAGGTAAAGACAATGTACAAAGTGAATTAACTATTTATACTTGCATATTTAGCCATATGGTTAAATTAAATGACAATTATGGCCCTTAGTCTATAAAGAAATTCATTTTTAGGGCTTTTTAAGTAGTAAATTTTGCGGTTCTTTGATAGTTCGAGCTAGATAGAGCCAAGCCGAGCTAGCTCGAGTTCTAATCGAGTCGAGCTCGAGCCTCAAATCTCAGCTCGATTTGAAATTCGAGCTCGAGCTCGAGCCGAGCAAGCTCAAATCGAGTTCGAGCCAAGCTCGAGCTGGGTCTAGCTCGGCTCGAATTGGCTCGTTTACAACCCAAAATCAGATTGATATCAAAACCGAGCCTAGAAAAAAGGTTCTAAATGCTCTGATACCACTTGTAAGTCCCAAATCTGGATCACGACAATGATATCAACACCATTGCAGTTTTGTGGCGGAATCACACAGATTACAATGATTCAAGTAAGATGAACGAGATGAACAAGAACACAAACTTGCATACGATTATATTAGAAAATCTTCTGATACAAGTATTGTTACACCTCGTAAAATCACGTCCAATGATGTATCGACACGTGTACTAAACTCTAATGAATTCAAACGTTGACTATTAGGGACTAATTTTGCGAAAAAATCAAAATATTTTGAATGTGAAAGGACTGAAAGTGTCAACATGCTTAAACTAAGCCTCTGAATGACGTTACAGGGAATTCATACTCACAAATAAGCCACTTGTTGGTCGAGAGGAGCCGTTTACATAATTATTTGGAAGTTTGTGCGTCGAAGGGTCAAGAGCGTCAACATTTTAATTCTTACCTCTGAGTGACCTTTTAACAAACCGAGAGATTCATGATGTGTGATTATACTCACGCAAATGCCCAATATTGGCCATCTAAGGCTTTTATGCCAATAAGTGACGTTACGCGCAACTTTGCAAGTTAAAGGGGTTAAAAGCGTCAATATGTTTAATTATACCTATACCTTTGAATGATCTTTTAACGAACTCGAAGTATTATGAAGTGCAATCATACACTTAAGAATGCCTAATATGGGCTACCTAGGGCTTTGATGGTATTAAAATGATAATACGCGCAAGTTTGCGCGTTAGAGGGACCAAAAGCGTCAACTTTTAAATCTACGTCTTTGGGTGACCATTTAAGCAAACGGGAGCATTGTAATAATTAAGCACATGCTTGGGAATACTCAATATGGGCCACAGAAGGCTTAGATATCGTTAAACGATATTACGCGCTACTTTGTACGATTAAAGGACTAAAAGCGACAATAAGCGAAACTACGCCTTTGAGGATCTTTTTTAACAAATCGAGACCTTCGCAATGCTTGGTCAAGCTCCCGGGATGCCTAGGGCTGACCGTTAGAGGCTTTGAACCTTGTATTAACATGTTATGAGGATTTCGAAATTTTGCGCCAAAGGTGTCAATATCAATATTATAGAAGCTTAAAAGAAATGAGGGGCTGTTTTTGACCAAAGATGAAACTGGTAACTGACTGAGCCTGCCTTCGTGGGCTGCCAGGCTGCATATCAGCAGCACCAAACTGCTTTGAAGTGTCGGTTTGCCTATTAATTGATCATTATTCATAGTTAAAACACTTAAAAGAATTCAAGGACCAAACCTGCATATCTGCCAAACTCGTGAGCTGGAATGGGCTATCCTCGCGGGCCGCGAGCCCATTGGGTCTGCCCCTTCGCGGGCCGCCAGAACAGTAACAGCAGCAGCTGTTTTAATGTTGTTGCTGTTTTGCTGATTACTTGTTTTCCCACACACATAAAACCATTTAAATGAAACCATGGACATGTTATACTGTTTTCCAAAACTAGATTACACATGTTATGATCTTGTTATCCTTTCCAACACTTGTCAAGATCATATTACTTTCAAAAAACTATAAATAGGAGATTGAATTCATTTCCCCAACTTGCACTTTCCTTTCAATCTGGCTCTCTCTCAATTCTAAGAGGATCCTGAACTTTTTGGGAACCTCCTTTCAGTCCATACGACCATTTGTAAGTGTCCTTTCGTAACTAGTTTATTTAATTTGGCTTTTAAAGCAGAAAAGTCAAGCGTTTTTGATAAACGCTTTGACTTTTAGCTATACCATAAACGGTCAAGCCATTGTTCGCAACGAACATGGCTACGTGATCATAATTAGGTAGGTGTTAAACCCTCAAAAGGGCGCCTCCTAATTATCACGTTTGCTTAGTTAATTGTCGGGTCAAAGTAATTAAAATAAAAGTCAAATGGCTCAGTTTTTAAATAAAATTCATAACTGATAATGTAGAAGCTATAAAATCAGTTTTGTCACTTTAATAAGTTGGTAAATATTAATTGAACATGTCTAGGCATGTTCAACCCGACAATTCTGAGTTTAGGCTCGGTTTGCAACCGAAAGTCGCAAAAGTTGACTTTTGCTTTGACTTTCAGTTCTGACCCGAATTCGCTTAGTTTAGTTACGCCTTAGGGTTCCTTTGTGACCACATTATATGTTAGTATAACCCTCTGAGGTTATACTACATGGTCCCTTAGAAATCATAGTTCATTTGCATATTCCGTTAAATGCTTTTAAAAATTGACTATTATGCCCTTATGTTAAAAAACGAGATTTTTGAAAATGTGAGAGGACAAAAAGTTTTATTACTGATATTTAAGCATGTCACAAAAATCTGACATCATTTTCTGGTCCCAATCAAAAGTTATGCAAGATAGCGTAAAATGAAACTTTTTGTTAATTAAATGACATTTTTAGCATAAATCATATTTAAACCCAAATTTTGGTACCAAACTCATTACCTACTGTTTTGATATAATTTTTAGGGTATTTTGGAAATTTTTGTCAAATTTTTATTCTGACCATAACATAGAGTTCTTGCATGAGCTCGGTAATTGACGATAATGCCCTTTTCATTAATAAAATGAGTTTTACTCATCATTTGCATGTCAAACCTTCTTCTACTGATGTTATATATTAAATAGAATATTTTAAGCATTTGAGACTGATCAAAACTTCAGAATTTTATAAACATCTTGAATATCACCAATTACCGACTTTTAAGCTAATTAGGCACATAGTATGGTTTAAAACCATATTTAATGCCTAAGACTTGTTACCTACTGATTTTAAAAATATATTTTTGTACTTTAACAGTAAGTATAAGTCTTGAACTCAGATTTCCAAATTTGACCGAAAAAGCATATGTGAAATGACCAAATTTGACCTTAAAAGAATATTTTACAAAAGAATGAAAAACAATGTTTTTCCATTGCGTTTTACAGAAGAATGACAAAACACCTTTTTATGTGTTTTTTGTCCATTGCGTTTTACAAAATAATGAAAAAACACAGTTTTTTGTCCATTGCGTTTTACAAAAGAATGAAAAAACACATTTTTGTGTGTTTTTTCCCATTGCGTTTTAGAAAAAAAAAAACATTTTCTTTTGTGTTTTTAGCCAATTGTGTTTTAGAATAAACACTTTCTTTTGTGTTTTTAGTCAATTGATTTTTAGAATAAACACTTTCTTTTGTGTTTTTAGTCCATTGTGTTTTACAAAAAAAAAACACACACTTTCTTTTGTATTTTTGTCTATTGCGTTTTAGGAAAAAACACATTTTTATGTGTTTTTTGGTCCAATGCGTTAAAAAACATTTTGTTTTTAGTTCATTGCGTTTTAGGTAAAACACATTTTTATGTGTTTTTATTCCATTGCGTTTTAGAAAAAAAAAAACACTTTCTTTTGTGTTTTTTGTCTATTGCGTTTTAGGAAAAACACATTTTTTATGTGTTTTTTTGGTCTATTGCGTTTTACAAAAACACATTTTAAATGGTTTTAGTCCATTGCATTTTAGGTAAAATATATTTTTATGTGTTTTTAGTTCATTGCGTTTTAGAAAAAAAAAAAACACTTTCTTTTATGTTTTTTATCTATTGCGTTTTAGGAAGAACACATTTTATGTGTTTTTTGGTCCATTTCGTTTTATAAAAACACATTTTGAAGTGTTTTTAGTCCATTGCATTTTAGGTAAAACACATATTTTTATGTGTTTTTAGTCAATTGCGTTTTAGAAAAAAAAAACACTTTCATTTGTATTCTTAGTCCATTTCGTTTTAGAAGGAACATTTTGCGTTTAAAAAAAACATAGGTAAATTACACTTTTCGTCCTTTATGTTTGTATTAGATTGCAATGGATGACCTTTAACTTCAATAATTACAGTCACACTCATTTATTTGGAAAACCCATTATACCCTAGGTCCTTAAACACAAACCAGGTTAAAATTTTCAGTTAAGTATAGCATGTGCAAGGCATATGAGGGTATGTTAGTAATTTTACTATTATATATAAAAAATCTTGTTATTTCTTTAAAACCATCAAATTGCTCATCTTCAAAACCGCATCATCAACAACAAAAACTTAAACCAGATCTAGTAACATTTTCCCAATTTAAAGTCTGTCTTACAAAACCCATTTCAAGATCAATAATTTGCAACCCACATAAATGAGTGGCACTAGTTGCCACAACATAAGATGACAAAGATAATAGAGAATCAATAGCTGTGAATTAGGTCAAAGTAGTTGACTTTCTTTGCAAAGACCAATAAAAAATGTAATCTTGCTACCATGAGAAACATGAACTGGCCCATAAGGTGTTGCAGCGATTGCAGAAGGTGAATCTCTTCCACTGAGTGGCGAAATCATTGACTTTTCAAGATCAAAAGGCTCAAACTGAGATGGATTTGAGAAGGTGAATCTCTCCTACTGAGTGGCGAAATCATTGACTTTTCAAGACCAAAAGGCTCAAACTGAGATGGATTTGACTGAGATTGGACAAGAAGATCTTCAACCCCATAAAACTTTGCTTCAAAAACAATATCTTGAATCTCAAAGCTTTTGGCTTTAGATGGCAAATTCCCAGTTCTTAAAAGGGAAAAGATAATGTTTCTCATGGTAGCTTTTGGCTTTATTTGTTGTTTTTGTTTCAATAAACATGGAATCAAGGGGGTTGATGCTCAAAATAGGGATGAGTTTGGATTCACTTATGCACAGATTCAGAAGGAATCGGTTGGTGTTGTTTATTTGTTGTTTTTGTTTCAATAAGGTGTTGTAGCTATTGCAGGAGGTGAATCTCTCCCACTAAGTAGATTTGATGGTTTGCCGGTGTAGATGATGATGATGAGCAAAGTGTTTGTTGTTGATGATGCGGTTTTAAAGATGAGCAATTTGATGGTTTGAAGAAATAAAAAGATTTTTTTATATATAATAGTAAAATTACTAACATACCCTCATGTGCTTTGCATATGCTGTATTTAACTGAAATTTTTAACCTGGTTTGTGCTAAAGGACCTATGGTATAATGGGTTTTTCAAATAAATGATTGTGACTGTAATTATTGAAGTTAAAGATCATCCATTGCAATCTAATACAAACATAAAGGACAAAAAGTGTAATTTACCCAAAACTCATTCTTTTGTGTTTTTTGTCCATTGCGTTTTACGCATTTGAGTTATCGAAAACTTTTTTTTTTCAAAAGTATAACAATAGTGTGCTCGTTTTAAAGATTAAAAAACATTCATTTTTATGGTGCAATTTTTATAAAAAATAATGTTGTATGAAAAAGTTATTTATGTTTTAAAAATGTGGGGGAATTGGAGTAGAGAGAAACTATTGACTTGCATGGACTAGAATACCCTTAGAATAACCCACACGTCTCCTTTTTTTGTTCAATCTCACCCATTTAATCTTAACCCTTGATTATTTAATAGATGGTCAAGATTACTTCCTATCATTCCAACATAAATCATACTTCCTACTATATCCTGAACCGAAGAATGCATACAATAAAACACAAAGATTACTATGTATGAAGGAAAAGTTGCAACTTCCTTCCTCTTTGTAGTTAATAATGATACATAGAGTGAAAAATTATATAGTTCTACTTAAACACCTCAAAGAGAAATTACATAAGACAATCGGATAACAAGTTGTGTCGCCAACTCTTTTTAGATGAAAAACCAAGTCAAAGAGACAACAAGCTGCGCTGTTAATACAAGTGTTTTAAATTTAGTACAAAATCATTGGCTAATCTTATAAACTAATATATTGCGTTGATTGTTGATTTTTACAACTCTATGATTATACTTAACGACAAAAGATCAAATACAAATAACTTTAACGTATAAAACGTACGAACTGAAGGTTTTGCTGAAAAAACGCAGTGACATTTTTGTAATTATTTACTAGTAGGGTAGTTATCAAAATTACTCTACAAATGATTTTGTAGGGCAATTTTGATCTTGTAGAGTAATTTTCTAAAATATTCTTATAGAATAATTTTGATCTTGTAGCGTAATTATCAAAACTACTCTACAAGTGTATCTTGTAGAGTAATTTTGATCTTGTATGGTAATTTTCAAAATTACTCTACAAGTGTATCAAAGTTACTCTGCATCAAAATTACTCTACAAGTGTATCAAAATTACTCTGCAAGTTTATCAAACAACATATAATTCAAAATTACTCTACAAAATCATTTGTAAAGTAATTATGATATTCTACAAAATTACATTACAAGATCAAAATTACCATACAAAATCATTTGTAGAGTAATTATGATACTCTACAAATTACCCTACAGAATCAAAATTACCCTACAAGAACATTTTACAAAATTACTCTACAAGATCATTTGTCGAGTAATTTTACTCTACGAGTAAATAATTACGAAAATGTCACCGCATTTTTTTTGCCTTTTTATGCCTTTCGTACGTTTTGTACGTAAACTTTACTCTATATTTAATAATACCTGGCTTGAGTAATTATAACTTAATAATTTATGGTTACTATTTAAATGATTTCAATACGTGTATAAATTTTACAAAATTAAGAGATAAAAATTAAATATAAAAGTAAATGCCATCTCCTTCACGTTTCTTATCTTCATTCAAGATAGAGTGGACCTAAGTGTAGAATGGGCGAATGGCAATATGTCATTGTTGGTGGAAGAACCCCAACTCCCAACTTGCTGTTACCAAAGAAAATAATAATAATAATAATAATAATAATAATAATAATAATAATAATAATAATAATAATAATAATAATAATAATAATAATAATAAGAAAGAACAGCTAATTTTGGTACCATATCGTGCATAATAATAACTAGGTTTTTTTTAGTCGCGTATTGCGGCGAAACGGAGCAAACGATAATGTAAAACAAACGTTATTTGAAAATGTAGAATGTTGTTTAGAAAGCCAAACCATTAGAATCTGTTCAGTTTATCATCGTATCATTTTACGATAGAAAATAAATACTTTATTTTTTAATATAAATTCGTTTTTAATAAAACTTATATTAATCGAGGGTAAAAAGTAAGCTCAACTACGTACTTAAGTTTTTAGAAAAAAATTAACGAACATAATTTGTTAGATAAATATCAAATTAATTGATAAAGTAAAGGTAAATTTAAAAAAAAAGAAGAAAATATTATGGAAAACAAAATAAATGATAAAGAAAATATGGTTTTAAAAAAAGGAAAAAATAAAAATACGTTAAAAGTAAATAGAAAAAACTAAAATATATTAAAAGTTAAAAATAAATATTAAAAATATATTAATATAATAAAATATTAAAAAACTATATATTATTTTAAAATTGAAATTACTATTTATCATCTTTCGAAAACTATATATATATATATATATATAATAAACAACTAATTTTGGTACAATATCGTACATGTTATTTATAGATAATAATAAAGAACAACTAATTTTGGTACTATATCGTACATGTTATTAATAGAATTATATTATCTGTTTAAGGTAAATGACATATATATATATATATATATATATATATATATATATATAGGTATGAGATCAAGAGAAAACGCCTCAAAGTGTGAGAACGGTGAGAACGCATCTTGGGCCAACACGTGTCGCTGGACATGATCAGGGTCTGAGGGTTTTTTTTGTCTTTTCAATATTCTTCTTTTTTTCCCGATTTTGCGTAACATGCTGCTTCATTTTTCGGCGTCTAAGATTATTTTGGCGTTAGTTATATTCATTAACAAATTGGCGTTTTATTTTTTCTTAGATCTGTCATGTTGAATTAATTGTTTTTGTGTCACCTAGATAATTTTTTTGGCGTTATAGCGTTTCCCTAGTCATTTTTTTGGCGTTTTATGGTGTTGTATAATAATTCACTACGAGCCATTAATATTTTTATAAGATTACAACAAGACCAAATGTTTTTTATGGCGTTTAGTCACTTTTTTTGGCGTTTAATACATTGACAAGGTGCTTTGCATACTATTAGCGTTTTGGTGTTTGTAGTTTTTGGCGTTTAATATAATAATGTATTTTATTAGCAGAGAATTAGATAACAAACAACAGATAATTATATAACAAAACAATAGAAAATGAAAAAAAAATTAAAAATGGTAATCTAAATTCTCATCTAAATCTTCACTGTCATCAGCCTCTTCTTCTTGAATTTGTTTTGTTTTGGCGTTTTGAACCTTTGAATACATTAGCTAGATGCCAACTTTCCTACATAAACCTCGTCTTTTTTAGAAGAAGCTTCTTAGTGGCATCCTGGTTTTTTGGTGTGATATTCTTGTTTGATGGCATGTCATTGAAGATCAACTCTTGCTTGAATGCTATTTATAATAATGGAGTTCAAAATAGCATTTTACACTTATGTTGATCCCTTTATGCCATGCATATAGCCAGTCATCAAGAACAAAGCTCACATGATGACATATCACTGTCATTAGTCTCTTTATCATGAATATTTGTCCATCTCATTCAGCAAAAGATTATAGAGATACCCACATCAGAGAAGAATCCATTCATCGAAAGCTTTGCCATCTTTGGTTTTTTTAACTAACTTTTTGGCGTTTTAAAGTGAGTGGTTTATAGGGAACATGGCGTTTGTTTTTCTGGGTGTGATCAATTCATTGTGTAGAGACCCCTCTCTTATAGGAGTTTTTTTGGCGCGTAGTTTAGGCGGTGTTTTTATTATAATAAATGATTGTAATAAGGTAACCGTTTTTTTCAATTACTGTGTGTATTTACTGTTTTGTTCAGCTTTATCAGTTTCTAGGGTGATAAACGTCACATCTTCCAAATTTGGCTTTTTTTTAAATGGCGTTATGTAGACCAAGATGACAAAATACAATAACGGAGAAAATATTAAGCAGGAAAAATATTTTTTTATTATTTTTGGCGTTTTGTAAGCAATAACTTTTTGTAGTATTTTTTTTGGCGTTTTGCAACTAAATAGAGAAATATATCATTTAATTATCTTAAGAAAAAAAAAAGATTACACAAAAAGAAAACTAACAAAAAAAAAATTAAAACTTTTCGTCAGAAGGTACTTTATCCAAGTATACATCACTTCCGTCGTCTTCTTCCTCGGAGTCTTCATCTAGACCTTCATCCATGTCATCACCTACACTTTCATCGGCTTCTTGTTCCTGAAGATTCTGAAGCCTCCATTTGAACATATCTTGCATTAACGTCATTTTTGAGTCCATATCTGTGTTTAAACAAGTGGCGTTGTGCAATTCTTCCATGAACCCAAGCCCCTGCTTTGTCATGATGTTTTCAAGCAGGTAGTCTTCCTGCTCTCTGCTGTCGTATATAACGGTCACCATGTCTATTTCATCATCAAAACGCCATGATGTCATGACAGGGTCCAGCTTTCCATCTGCTTTGATTGGTCCAAATTTCCTTGTTAATGTTTTCATAAGCTTATGTGTTTCATGGCATTCGTTATCCAGAGCGATGCCATTAGATAGGATACCATTATGTACCTCTTCTTCCATCTTCAAAATTGCCTTGATCGTCCTAACATACACCCTCTTTCTATCGTCAAAACGTAGGACGAATCTCCTGATTGCCAGAGTGTATCTCCACCAAACGATGGTTGCCATTTTTGGCGTTTTGGTTAAATTTGGCGTTTTTGGTAAAAGATGTGTTTTGCAGAATGTTTGATTGAAGTGATTATGGAAGCTATGTTTAACGTCGTTTATATAATGATGTTTTTGGCGCGTAATTTAGTAGGGAATTTCTTCTAATAAATGTTGATAACTGAATTTCAGTTACTGTGTTGTTTCCTCTTCCTGTAATCTCCAACGCGTTTTATCACTAATATTTGGCGTTTTGTATTTAATGGCGTTTTATTTTTTGAATGGCATGTTATCATTTTTTGTTGGCGTTTTGAATTTGAACGGTAAAAGACCCTTTCACCCTTAATGAAGCGTGCGACACTAACAAAAGTGATGTTATTTACGAAAAAGCCACCGCGTCATCTAGTCCATAGATTGTTTTGATCTGACGATCCATAACCGTTCTCACACTTTCCCCCGTTTTCTCTAAATCCTAACCCTATATATATATATACACACACACAACGAAAACCCATTTTAACGCGAAAACTCGAAAACTAACTAAAAAGCCTAAAAAAACATATCAATTATTTTTTTACAAAAATTTTTATTAAAAATCTCAATTTTTTATATATAAATTTTTTTTAGGAAATTTTTTTTTGTAATGTACATGTGTAATAATGCACATGTGTACTATCACACATGTGCACTATAATTTTTTTTTTGAAAAACGTTTTTTTATATACAAAAAATAGCGAAAATTGGTAAAGAAAATGGTATGTTTTCTAGGTTTTTTTAGTTAGTTTTCGAGTTAACTAGGCTTCAGATCAAGACAAACCCATTTTTTCTTTCGAGTTGTGAGAACTTATAAAACTCTAACTTCATGTGCGAGTTTTGCCACCATCTTTCACACAAACGTAGATGACATGTTACAAACACCTCTGTAAAATAAAAAAAATTCCGAGCGGTGTTTTCAGATTTGTTACACCACTGTAAAAAGCAGCTGACATTAGCCTTTACACCCATTGTAAAGGTTTTTTACGGTGATGTAAATCAACAAAATTATTATTTATGTATTTTTTTATTTATGGTAAAAAAAACCTTCTGTTTGGCGAAGTTTTTTATGTTCTCACAAATTATACGAGTTTTCATTTTACTCTAACTCTCTCTCTCTCTCTCTCTTTATATATATATATATATATATATATATATATATATATACACACACACATATATAGGGTCAGGATTTAGAGAAACGGTGAAAAGTGTGAGAACGGAGAGAACGGTTATGGATCGTCAGATCAAAACAATCTATGGACTAGATGACGTGGTGGCGTTTTCGTAAATAACATCACTTTTATTAGTGTGGCGCGCTTCATTAAGGGTAAAAAAGTCTTTCGACTTCTCTACACAAAATGCCAAACTCATGAATAAAACGCCATTAAAATCCCGCCTTAACCTACATAGCACACATCATCCTAATCTAAACGCCATTAGATATAAAACGCCAAATTTTGTTTTTAAACGATAAAGCTGAACAAATAGTAACTGAAACGACGAGACTTAATTACTAGCATTTATTATAATAAAATCCCACCTAAAACAACCACCAAAAGCATCCTATATATACAATATCTCAGACCTTCCATTAAACACACCAAACCCAGAATGCCATATTTAATATATATCATTCATCTTAGAAACGCCAAAAAACCGAAACATCAAAGATTGCTAAAAACAAAACATTTCTTTGAAATTCAGTTTGGTTGTCGGTAAGGTTTCGCTCAATGTGATGGACAAAATCCTTAAGTGAGGATATTGTCCATCTCATTGTGTTTTCTTATTGACTTTATCCTCAACTTCCATCCAATTTATAAACGCCAAAACATACAAAAACCACAAAATTGCAAAAACGTCATATCTAGAGATTCAGTTTTGTTCTCAATAAAGTTTAGCTGTAAGGGCCAAGGGGTGGACAACATTGTTAGACATGTTTCTTAACTGATGATTAACAATAGTGTCCATCTCATACGGTAAAACATTATTGAGTTTAGCATGAACAAATTTAGAGGTTTAAGGTACTTTTATTTCGTGGCGTTCTTTTTCTCGGTAAAACGCCAAAAAGTTAAAAAATCAAACATCGTTCCTTGGATATTGAATATTGTTCTACACGCAGTTTCGCCGAATGGATTGTTAGATGAAGGGTGTAACTCAATAACATTTTGCTGAATGAGATGGACAAATCTTCAAGAAAAATATGCTGATGTCAGACTTTGTGCTTCCACACGGCGACAAAAAAGCTACTTCAAAAACAAAAAAAAAAACAAAATGAATCATACGAAAGTCGAAACAGCCAGTGAAGATGTTTCAAAAGAAGAAAGAGACTGGTGACAGTGAAGATTTGGAATATCAATTGTTTATATATATTTTTAATTTTAATTTTCTTTTTCAGTTGATTGTTATATAATAACAACGCCATATATAATAAAAACGCCACACAGACAAACGCTTGTGAAAAAGCCATCATGCCATAAAACGCCCCAAAAACTCCCAAACTATAATAGAATTACTTTGGACAAGTTTTTTAAAAAACTAAAAAAAAGTATAAAAAACAAGGTACAAGAGAAATAGAACAAAGTGGCATCTTTATATAAAAACTCATTAAAAATACAAAATGCCAAAATCTCGAAAATGTAACTAGAAACAGTAACTACAAAACAGTAAACTGAAGCGACGGAAACTTTATTATTAACAACATTTATTATAATAAAAAATAAAACGCCAAACTTGAAAGATGGGACGTGTTACAGACTTCAGAGATAAAGCTTATCAAAAACAGTAATTACAAACAGTAACTGAAACGACGAATACTTTATTATAATAATACCCCGCCTAAACTACGCGCCAAAGACATCCTATAAAATGATACCTCTCAGCAACATCCATTTGATCATACCAAAAAAACAAACGCCAAATGTTCCTAAAATACCACTTACTTAAAACGCCAAAAATTAAAAAAAAATCAAAGATGGCTAACATGCTTTCTTGGATATTCAGTATTGTTCTGCGTGAAGTTTCACTAAATGGATTGTTAGGTGAGGGGAGTAACTCAGTAAGATTTTGCTGCATGAGATGGACAAATCTTCAAGAAAAAGATACTGATGACAGTCATATGTCATTTTGTGTTCTTTGTTCTTGAAGAAGGCTTGGATGAGGAGAAGAGATCAATGACACTGAAGAGTGAGATGATTATAAAGATGAAGATAAAGTTGAAGAGCAAAGCGGAAAACCCACTCACACGGCATCGATCTATGTCCCCAACATCCCCAAAGCCACTTCAACAAACGAACAAACAAAATAATCAGACCGATGGGTTTGTTAAGTTTTACATGAAAACGGCATATATTTGGTGACAGTTCTTGTAGTATTAAAAAAGAGAGAGACTGATGACAATGAAGATTGTGAAGAGAGATCCGATTAGGATTTTTAATTTATTTTTTTCGCTTCGATTTTTCCCCTGTGGTTGTAATATAATTTTCCGCTTGTAAAACACCAAAAATATATAAACGATAACAGAACAATAGGCCATCTTGTCTAAAACGCAATTGAATCTAAACACCATTGAATCTAAGAACAAACAATGGGCCATCATCCTAAAAAAGTCCTGGCCATACTTAGTATGGATGAAGCCATTCAGAGAGATATTCTGGCCCTTGGGATTCCAATGGCCGACGATTTGGAAATGCCATAAACGGCAAAAATATTATCTATGTGAAACAAAAAGATTAATACAACGAGACCATTAAAACGGCAGGTAATTATTGAATTTAGTTAACGCCAAAAAATCTTAAACGCCAAAAATGAAGCAGTATTGTGACACCGAATTGGAAAAAGCAGAAGATAAAATGACAAAAAAGCCCCTACACCCTAATTATATCGCGCGCCACGTGTTGGGTCAGGATGCGTTCTCACCGTTCTCACACTTTAGGGTGTTTTCTCCTGATCTCATACCTACACACACACACACACACACACACACACACATATATATATATATATATAGGGTGAAGTTCATTTAGGATCCACCATTTATGGCGAGAACCAGTGTGAACACACCAAAACTACTTAAAAAATACATTTTTTTTATTTTTTCATTAAAATCACAACAGTTTATTAATAAAAAAAAGTTTTGTTCTAATAAACATCACGATTTTAACTATAAAAAAATTAGCATTTAGTTTTAGAGTTTAGCTTTAGAGTTTAGTTTTTAGCATTTAGCTTGGGTGGGGGTGAGGTGGGTGGGGTTTTGGTTTTTTGGTTTTTAGGAGGGTGGAGGTTTAGTTTTTTTTTATTTTTTATTTTGAGTAAATTACAAAAATCGTCCTTTATGTATGTCACTTATTGCAAACTCTATCCTTTGTCTTTAATAATTACAGAAAACGTACTCGATGTTTGCAAACCCTTGCAAGTTATGTCCTTTAGACTTAACTAAGTTAATTTTTCGTGGTTAAATCTGACCAAATAGACCCCACATGTGGGTATTTTGGTTATTTTACTCTCATGTGGGGTCCATTTGGTCAGATTTAACCACAAAAATACCCTCATGTGGGGTCCATTTGGTCAGATTTAACCACAAAAATTAACTGAGTTAGGGCTAAAGGACATAACTTGCAAGGGTTTGCAAACATCGAGTACGTTTTTTGTAATTATTGAAGACAAAGGACACAGTTTGCAATAAGTGGCAAACATAAAGGACGATTTTTGAAATTTACTCTTTTAATTTTTTAAAAATGTATGAATAGTCATTGAATTATTTTGTATAAATGTATAGTAAACTATAATCATTTGGTATCCATTTCTTATAAAATAATAGACATAAAGTAGTTGCCACATATATAGTTCTGTTGACTATGTTTTCAATTCTCTAAACAAATAAAACTTTATTAATGAATGTTCCGAATTCGGCGGGTTTAGACGGAAGTTTGGATAGGTTTAAGCTAATTCCGTAGAAATCTCGTTAGAATAGTCATAAGTGGAAGGCTTCCATTCATACCGAAAGAGCATACATTATTTTACAAGTTGGAGAGAGCATCACACAATCTCTCCAGCATCTCCCCTAAATTCCGAAACTGATCAACTAATGAACACAGGCCACTATATATAGACATCATGAATTGGGACGGATGAACTCTTCTGTGTGGATGGGCTCATCCGTGCGGATGAATCTCATCCGTACAAATGAGTCTCATTGGTGCGAACTTGTCTCGTCCTCTCCAAGGTCTCATGTGTTTGAATCTAACTCATAACTATACAATATTCAACACACGCTCTATCTAGCCTATTCGCACAGTGGCAGACATACATAATATGCACTAACAAATTTCCCCTTGGCCGTCACTGTCGAATCTTGATCTTCAAATATCAGAGCCGTGTTTGAATGTTCTACAACTTCAATCAAGTATCTGATATCTTCAAATAATTCGGTTCTGGCCATTTCGGTCAAGTCAAAGTTCAAAATGAACTTTGATACGTGATCGTAATAATAAATGTGTTAATCCCTTGCGATTACACCCTTTGATCATCACGTTTAGTATGTGAAATAAGGAGTCAAACTTTAACGAAATAAAAGTAAAAAAACGCAGAAATTGCATTTTTATGAAGAATGAGTTTTTAAGTATTAAAACTAAAATTTTGACACCAAATTAGTTTATATAACATTATAAGACACGTTTTATCATGTCTAACTCGTCATTTCTAGTTTAGTGTTCATTTCCTAGTCGAAAGTCAAGCAGTTTGACTTCTACTTTGACTTTCGAATCTGATTCGTTTGGTTAACCTTAGGATTTAATCAAGCCTAATAATATGAGGAATAATCCTTTGAGATTATGCCTTATGACTATTTCGTTTGGTGAGTCAAATGACCAGTCAACTATATACTTTAAAAAGGTCAAAAATACCCTTTTCGGATAAAATGGTTTAAAACTTATATGATCTACATTTTTACATCAAGACTGATCATATAACATAAATAAACCTATTTTGACATGTCGGACTCATCTTAGGACTCATTTGACCATCCAGACCCATATTTACGCATACGACTTGTTAAAATGTCGTAAACCATTTTAACAAGTCATAACGGGTCAAAACACTTCAAGACACTTTCCAATCAGAATGTAAGGTTTTATAAGTCATATTACATGAGATCATTTGCTCGTTTGATTATAAACCGCATTCTATCTGATCTTCCATTTCAACCACGATATACACTAACAATATAATCATCTAATTTATTAGGAAACACTTGAGCTTTGCAAATATAATTAAGCAAGTCATCATCAATCAAGTGAGTACACAGTCCCCTCTTTAAAATTTTCAAAATGTTTTAGGGGTGATTCATATGTGCCTACTACTATTTTCCAAGTTTACAAAACAATATATATGGTTTATATACGACATGTTTTCAACTTGTGTGAAACTTGGTGGTGCGTTATCCATAACACGAGTACGTTCATTAACTTTGGCCAAGCCGACCGGTTGTCACACCCTGACTTTTGCGGAAGCGTGATTATGGTGTGACTTTCTTAATACCATTGCATTCAATCATAACAACAGCTATATGATAAAACCATAGATCGTCATCCATTAAATAGATTTAAAAACATCATAAACGTCATTGTTTAAACAAGACTCCAAATTCAAGTTTTACAAACCATACGAATTGTTTAAGAGTTCACAAGGACTCATCAAAAAACTCTAAATAAAACCAAGATTTGGAAGTGGTGTCTTGTCCAGGATAGGACACCCAAACCAAACCTCAAGACCATGGATGACATCTTTTATTCTTAACAATACTTGAAACTTTCGAACGCCCACCAGATCCACCTTTAATTCCCTGAAATACATGTAGTTTGAAAACATCAACAAAAGTTGAGCGAGTTCATGTGTTTGTTTGTGAGTATGAATAACCTTTGTAATCATTGAAAGTATGTATGTCCGTATGTGAAAATGAACAGATCAATTAATGGTTTGCAAGGCCATCAATATGTGTGCAATGGTGTAGGAAGGCTCAATCCTTTGCATATTTCGTACCGGGCCTCCCGGCTGGAACGACATAGTCACCACGTGCGCTCAACTCGCGGACCCACGGGTGGGGCTCGCAACACCCAAATAGATCTATGACTCATGCCCCTCAGTCCTTCTAAAGGATTAATGGTCTCAAGATAACGCCTAGCCTTTCACATGATCTAACATTTCATTTCATTTGTAAATCATTTGTAACATGTACCTCACCCCCGAAGTTGTAAAACGAAAACAGTTAAAAGAAAAGGGGGACATGAACTCACAGTTTTGCGTCTTCAGCAATCGTAACTCGAGCTTCTTCGGTGAACACGACTACCTACAACGTACTAATGTCTGTTAGACGAACAGGCCGTGCCTTGTCTTAGTATTAATGTCCTTGAGTTACGTTTCTTTTGTGTCTTCGATATTATTCCAAGTTATATAATTATTTGTTAAAATAATTAATATTTTAACTTAAATTATATTTATATATTTTGGAATAATTGTTAAACAATATTATTGTAATAATACTTCCCAAGTATTTATACTTGTATTTCCTTCCCAAGGATGGGGATATCTTATCAATGTGTAGTTTTGCCATGTTTTGGGGTCGTATTCCGGTGTGTATTTATACGTACGAGAATACGTATTTTCATTGTATTCATTAAGTATCCTTATACTAAATTTCATATTAATTATTCCGGAATATTATCTTTAATAAAGATCCAATATATATTTCCAAAATATATATATTTTAAGGAATATTACTTAGAAAAATTATTTATAATTTTTCTTTGGCAAAAATATTTGTATTCTCTAATAAGTTCCAAAAATTAATATATTTTCAAGTCCACTTGGAAAATATATATATAAAACTCATTTTTCCCAAAAATGATTATATTTCATATTTATTTGAGAAAACATATTTCTCCCAAAAGTATTGTATTTCACGTTTGTGTAAGAAAATATATATTTCTTAAAAATAATATACCTTCTAAAAATTTCAAGAAAAATATAAATTTCATACTTGCCAAAAATAATATATTTTTCTCTTGTAAAAAATATGATATATTCTTGTAGTATTTGTAAAAATCATATTTTTACTTCCTTGGTGTCCAAAATATTATTTACCAATATATTCTTTGTGAGTAAATTTTCCGGAATATTTCGTAAGTCCTATATTTCGTAGTTCGGTTTCAACAATATTTTGTATAAGCATGTATATTTATTCCTTGAAATTTTGGTAATATTTTGGATGGTAATTCTTGGTATTTTTGTGAGTTATATTATTTCAAGTCCTAGGATAATATAACTAATACACAAAGTATACAAATAATCACACATATGTGTCTTTTAAATATATATTTTCTAAATACATTTTAATCGCTTTTATTTATAAAAACCAACCTCCAATATTTGTATTTTTGTAACCAAAATTTATGGCAAAGTTTATGTAACCATTTATGGTTTAAAATACACTTGTAAATATTTGTTTAAAAATATTTTTCTAAGTGTTAATATTTTTAGAAAATTTTGCCATAGTTTCCCCTAAAAATGGAGGTTTCCATGCTTTCAAGCATATCATTTTCTTTTGTAAAAATCAACACAATCAATTCACAATCATCAACAAACAACCTTTACTTACCATTCTTGCCAAAATCATGCATTTTTCACTACTTCATGAACTTGAATATTTGTAAAAATTTGTAGTAACTTACTAGTTTTCTTAGTAAGTCTTGTTACCCTTTAAAATGTGATTAGTTCTTTAAAAATTTCATTTTTAAAGAAGTTGGATGTTTACAACTTCTTGTCACATTTTCTAAAAATATTTCTTTATGCATTCTTTTTGTTACACAAGTGTTTCTACACTTGTTTAACCACTAAAAATAAGTCTTGTTTATGTAAGAACCAAGATTATATGAAACTTATGTTCTTAACTTGGTTTCTTTGAAAAACCATTCATAAATCTTTAGATCTATATGTTTATTAACTCACTTTGATCATAATTTTTCAAGAAAACCTTATGTTCCTTTAAGTTCATGCTTTATGTGTGGATGATCCATCATCCTACAACAATTTCTATTCTTACATCTTGCTAGATTATGTTTTTAATCATGATCTAGCAAGATCTTATGATGATCAAACTTATGTTCATGTTTCATGCTTATGATGTTTAGTGTTCTTCAAGTTTTTTATTATGATTCATCTTTAACCACTAAAAATGGAAGTAATATAGAGTGTACAAGGTTCTTACCACTAGCTCAAGGCTAGGGATGATTTAAGTGAAGAAAATGAGTGGATAAAAGCAAACAAGAGAGGTCCTTCCACTTCCACAAGCTCCAAGCTTCTTTGTATGATCTCTAACACCCTTCTATATATGTAGATTGTATGAAGATGGATGAATGAAGGTGATGGTGGTGGTGCTATGGTTTGGCCGAGAGCAAGGGAGGGAGAGAAGGAAGATGAGTATGTGTTTTAGTGTGTGAAGTAATGAGCTCTAGACCTCAAGGTTTACTTATAAACCATTTAACCAAATAACTCTTGTGTAATATGTCTTAGAAAGCACAAACATGATCCAATTTAATACGAAAACAAATCCCCTTGTGGGACCCTTGTTGGAGCCGAAAATAGGTGGGGGGGGGGGGGGGGGCTTAGCATAGGTCCTAACTTGATTAGTTAGTTTAAGGTTAAAAATCAAGTGTTAGTTACAAGCTTTAGTTAGTAGATATTTAGGGGGGGGGGGGGTGTTATGATGTTCGGGGACCATAACTAGCTTGGTAATGTTAAAACAACGATTCTAGTGTAAACTTGATGTTTCAGGTAGTGTCCGGTTGTTCGGTTAGATACTGGTTCGTTAAAGTGCTAAACTATACAGTTTAGTGTGCTTTATGTATTCTTTTGTAACACTTTCAATTCCCGGCACTTAGGAAATCATTCAGGACATGTTTAGCTCGTCACTTTAGGTTTAGTGCTTATATAGGGTCGTAAGATAAGCGGTCTAAACAACCGCTTAGGACCAAACGGGTTGGGTTGGAAAATCTAAGCGGTTGTTTAGACCGCTTATCTTACGACCCTATATAAGCACTAAACCTAAAGTGATGAGCTAAACATGTCAAAACATGTTTAACAAAGTTAGAAAACAAGTTTGATATCAAAACAAACGATTTTGATACCCAAGAATAGTTTGGTTGCAAAATACGCATAAACGCGCATTTTGACCGAAACTATGACTCGTTACTAATCCTAAATAACGTGGTAATCAGTAGGTATAGTCACAAAGGACTATGACCATCATGATTACGCTAACGTTGCGAAGTTCAAACGAACTTCGTGTTGACCATTGACTGGTCAAAGCAGAAAGTCAAACACTGTTTGACTTTCACGATTAAAAACGCATAAAAGAACGAAAGAGGACTTACAAAAGGTCCAAGAATGGAGGTTTTGATCCAAACAACTCAGGTATGGAGCATAAAACCCCAACTTAGAGCTGAATGAATCAAAAGGTGTGAAATGAAATGAAAATGGAAGTGGGTATTTATAGATTTCATAGAACCGTTAAGATCGTTCCTCGATAAACGAGCATTAATCTGGACCGTCCAAGTGGGCACAAGGTTTTAGAATACTAGGGGTGCCCCAAAACCATCAAATGGTATTGCAATTGTTATAAAATAGCCCCTAAACTTCAAGACAAGTGCTGAAAATGGACCTGCAGTTGCAAAAATGGAGTTTCTGCCCAGATGAGGCCGTGGCGTCGTGCCACGGCAAAGCCTTATGGTGGTGGCGCAGCGCCACCATGTGCCCAGTTCCAGAAAGTTTCAAATATTTACAGTTTTGGTCCCTGCACATGTTTAAGGCCTATTTTGATGCGTTTAAACCCCGTTAACCCATTTTCAAGGCTCAATAATGAAGGTTAAGTATAGGGAACATGAAACATGCTCAAAACATCTCAGATGTCGGTTCGTTTGGCCGTACGGTTGCGTTGTTCGGTTAATTACGACGAAACACGAACGGACGCGAAAAACGATCCAAACTACACGACGAATGGAATTTTATCATTCCAATCACTAAAATAAAATATTTTAATGATTACATAAAGTTTTGGATGTCCGGATGTATTCAGAACGTAAGATATGCGCGAAAATGCAAACTTATGCACTTTTTTGACGCTTTTAGTCCCTGAATGACCAAAAAGTTTATTTTAGCACACCAAACCCCTCAAAGCCTATTTATAAGCTATGTAAAGGATATTTAGGGTATGTTTAACTTATGGTCAAGTTTCGGAATGTCCGTTACAGTACGAATCGGCATACTTTCGCAGTTTGTCGAATTTAATCCCTGTAAGCGAATAAACTTGATTTCGACACACTAAACCTTCCAAAAATTATTTCTAAGTTATATAAAGGTTATTTAAGGTATGTTAAGCCCATGTCACTATTTCAGAGTGTTTTTCGCGTTAATCTGATTACGTTTTCGCATCAGTGCGCGTATAACTTTCTAGAAAGCGAAGAGCTCGAAATCAAACAAGTATTGATATGTGCAAATGATACACATATTTATACAAATCCCAAGTATGAAATACAATATTTCATTGATTTGGTATTTGTTTAATGGCCATGGAGGCACAGGTGTCACAGTCTCCCCTACTTCAGGAAATTTCGTCCCGAAATTTATTTAGAGGAAACTTGTGAGATCTTGAAACATGAAGTTGAAGAGATAAAGCAACACTGGTTAAGGTTCTGAACTTCTAGTAACTTTAATAACATTATGCTTGCAATGTAAGAGGGACAGTTATATACAAGTATATAAAGCGTTATTGGTGCGTCCACCGTACCTTCATTACATTGTTCACGTTTCGTTATTGTTGCCACTATAGGTTCTTACACATGATAAATCTTACTGGGATTCCTGTGCACTGAATTTCATAATTATGTACGCGTCTATAATTATGAAATTCCTTGCATAGTCTGCACAGTGCATTTTATAACGTGTAGGGGAAAACCAAATGAACAAATCTGTGACGAGTGTGACTAGACTATCTTAGAGTCCTTTTTAATTGAATCAATAAATGATCTCTTTAACTAGACCACCAAGGAGTCTTTTCAGCTTATATCATCACATGTCATTCTTAACCAGATTCTGAATCAATCTTTTTTACTAGACCACTCAAAGGGTCTCTTTGAATTTTGGAATGGTACTATATAATCCAAGGGTCTAACTATTACGTAGAAGCCCATTAAGGATTTAGGGTAGTACCTTTGGATATCGTACTGCGAATCTCTCACATGAAGATATGGAAGATTCTACGAGGATTTGGAAAATGAAAACAGAAACACAAAAGAAAAAATTCATAACACATAATCACATAATCACAAAATTGTTTATCTTGATCTTTTAATTTGTTATTATTTTGTTAATTTGTTTTGTTAATTTGCACATGTATTTAAAGCACACCAGGTATCCAATCTGTGGATTTTGATTGGCACTTTAAATATTTTCCAAGAATCTAACTATAAAGATAGGAAGATCTTAAAAAGAAAATTCGATTTCGATTATAAGGAATCGAAATGTTCGAATTAAGGCATACAAGGAATCCAATGAAGGTTTCTGATTTGAACGATAATCATCTACAAGGTTCTAATTGTGAAGGTAAGAAGATCCCATATGGATTTTGGGATTTGAAAAGCGGGAGGCGTTTTAAAACCTTGCACTAGACGTGCTTAAGTCGAAACATGAGGTAAGAATGCTCATGAAGTTGAGGCGCTAGATATGCCAAGGCGACATATGAAGCAGAGTTTGAAGGTTAAGTCAATGTATGGGGAAAATGTTTTTGAAAACTATGCATTTTGAAATGTGTTTAATGTTTTTGAAACCTTACATAATACTTTTGAAATCATAAAGTAGGTGTATTAGATAGGTATATTTATAAAATACTTTAAAATCATGCGAGATGAATTTTGAAATTATGTATAAGGTTTTTTTTTTTTTTTTTTGAAAACATAAATGATGCTTCTGAAATCATGCACTTGATATATTAAGTAAATATACTATGTTAAAAATGTTTTCAAACTATATGGAATGTTTTGAAATCATAAAGGTCGTTTTGAAAACTTATGCTATGCATGTTGTTATGAAAATCAGAATGTAATGGGTATGAGATTGAGGAATACCCTTAGTTATCAAACCAAGGATTTAAAGGCACAAATGTGCAAAAAGCACGATTACTCATAATATCGTTTTATTTCCTGTACTTCGTTTCTTAGAATGAAACGAATACTTAAAATTTTCGAGGAAATCATGAGCGATCACTTGAAAGGGAGAATCACAAGAGTAGTTTGTTTAAAGAACATGGTTCTTTGATGTAGGTATCATAGGGAAATGCCATACACATATGTAAATACACTCGTATATCAGAATTGTGAACAACGATTTATTTATAAACAAAACTGATTGTTTCAGAGTTCAACAAAAGAAACAAAAGCAACAGATACAAACTATTCAAAGTAGCAACATCTTATAATCAGCCAAATGCTCATCCGTGGGTCAGATTTGCATTAGCAAGCTTTGGGCATTTATTCACGAAATGACCCTTCTCGCCACAGTTGTAGCATGATCCAGGTGGAAAGCGAGCTTGAGCAGGGTTGGCTTGGAGTTGAGTAGCAGCAAGATTTGCAACAACTTTGTTTTGGATAGCAAAGCGGCACACGTCAACCAAATGTCCCCATCGTCCACAGTGGGTACATTTGAAACATGGTGTTCGATCTGGATGATGACGGTTGCATCGATTGCACAAGGAAGCAGTTCCCAAGTACGGCGTGCTTTGAATGGATGAGAAAGTTTGAATGAAGGTGGGTGTATGGTTGATAGGGTTCGGCCGAGAATGGAGGAGAGGGGAAGAAGAAGAGTTGGTGTTGTGTGAGAAATGAGAAGTTGAGATAAGGTTTAATGGTTTATAACATAATCCTCCCAACATGTGCTTACCCATTGGTTTCTGTGTTCTCTAGAGTACACAACACAATCTAATAAACAAATCAATAAAATCAATCATTTAGGCCATGTGGCCGATTACTAGCTTGTGGGGGGGGGGGTCTAAGTGTAAATTTGAATCATCTAATTAGATTAAAGTTCAAATCCAAGTGTATAGTTAGTTAAGTTAGTTACTAGATATTTTAGTGGGTGTTAGAGTGTTCGGGGATCATAACTAGCTCGGAAATAATAAAACAGTGCTTCTAGTATAATTTTGGTGTTTCGGGTAGTGTCCGGTTGTTTGGTTAGATACCGGTTCGTTAAAGTGTCAAACTATTCCGTTTAGTGTTCTTTAAGTACCCTTTTGTGACACTTTTAATTCCCGACACTTAGGAAAGCATTCAGGACCATTTAGTCATATTTTTGCATGTAACTAGCTTGTTAAAAAGCTAAATTTATGCTGAATTATGCAGAATTCTGCACTTTATGTGGGTTTTAGGTACTTTCCGGCACTTTATCTATCACCTAGAAAAGCAGTTTTGTGGTCCTTACTTCCCTACACACCATACTAGTGTAGAACTTGGTTTCTGGCTCATACTGGGTCTCATAACACTGTCTGTCTATGTACTGAACCCCGTCAGCATATTCCTGTTTTATCCGCTAACTGTGCTTTGTGCATCATGTATGTCAATATGGTTTGCATGTAATAATGATATGTCATTATGCAATATGTGATGCACATGTAAGTATGATGTAGTAAACATAAAGCAGTTAATTATTATTCAGCACAGTCATTAAGCACTAATCAAGATTAATTAATTGTACGGATACCTGTATTTTTTACGGTTGTCACATTTGCTGAGGAGATTTGGGTCTCATAACACTGTCTGTCTATGTACTGAACCCCGTCAGCATATTCCTGTTTTATCCGCTAACTGTGCTTTGTGCATCATGTATGTCAATATGGTTTGCATGTAATAATGATATGTCATTATGCAATATGTGATGCACATGTAAGTATGATGTAGTAAACATAAAGCAGTTAATTATTATTCAGCACAGTCATTAAGCACTAATCAAGATTAATTAATTGTACGGATACCTGTATTTTTGACGGTTGTCACATTTGCTGAGGAGATTTGGGTTACGAGTACTGAAGACGCAAAACTGTGAGTTCATGCCCCCCTTTTCTTTTAACTGTTTTCAGTTTTATAACTTCGGGGGTGAAATACATGTTACAATTATTTACAAACGTTTTATACATGGTATGGTTAGCTAAGGAGGGTTACTGCTTGATCATGTGAAAGGTGGGTACAATACTTAAGGCCATTAATCCTCGTCGTAGGGCCGAGGGACATGAGTGATAGATCTATTTGGGTGTAGCGAGCCCACACCCATGAGGACCAGGGTGGCCCATGTGGTGACTATGTCCACATACTAATGCCGTGGCAAAATTCCGCTAGGTTTGAGTTTTCCTACACCATTTCACACATACCATTGGCCTTGCAAACCAATTGGTGATCTGTTTTTCCTTATTGCTACATACCAGGGACATACATACATACATACATACATACATACATACATACATACATACATACATACATACATACATACTTTAAAGGTTTATTCATACACAAACACATGAACTCACTCAACTTTTGTTGATGTTTTCAAATTACATGTATTTCAGGGAACTAAGTAGATCTGGCAGGTGTTGCATGTTTTCAAGCTGCGTCATGAATAAAAGGTGTCATCCAAGGTCATTAGGGTTTAGGAAACGTATCTTAATCCTGGACGAGATACGTGGTTCTAAACTCGGGTTTGTTTAAAGGTCTTTTGTCAAGTCTTAGTGAACTCATTAAAACATGTTGTGGTTGTAACTTAAATTTGGTGTCAACGTTTCAAAACAAGTATGTTGTGTTATTTCCAACTTAATTAATGGATGAACATCTTATGGTTTTATCATATAGTGTTGTTAAGATTGAATGCTATGGTATTAAGAAATTCACACCAATAATCACGCTTCCGCAAAAGTCAGGGTGTGACAGCTTGGTATCAGAGCTTCGATCGTAGCAAACTTGGATTCTTTCTCGAGTCTAGACTACGATCATTAGGGCTCTCACGAAAATGTTTTCATAACATATTTTCATTGCATACACAAAATGTCCAGATCCAGGAAACAAACATTTTCACAAATAAAAGACAGAAAATACATTTCAAAGAATTCGTTTATAATTCAGTCTGAGAGACTGGGGAGTTAGTCTGAGAGACTAGCTGGGATAGTTTGAGAAACTGGGAGGTTTAGTCTGAGAGACTAGGTGGTTCAGTCTGAGAGGCTGGGTGGGATAGTCTGGGAAGACTAGGATGCATACATGCTTACATTGTTACTACTTACATGCTTATTTGATGATTGTTGATATATGTGCATATGTTGTGATTGTTTTGATTACAGACACCATGTCCTCATCTGAGAGCGAGCTATCAGATACCGTAGACCCTATGGCCATAGTTTCAGACGATGATAGTGTCCTGGACCCTGAGATTCTTACATCCGACACTGAGAGTAGCGATGATGATGATTTCCAGCCGTTTGCTTTACCAGATTTTGGCGATGATATACCGCTAGCTGATAGTTTCCCTGTCGAGGATCCATTTCTTGTTCCGATCCCCGATCCTTTACCCCTTGCTGCATTTCCTCTCGAGGATTTGCCTTTGGATGCCATGTCTGACGATGACATCGATCTTTTTATTGAGGGTTCCCCTGAGGAGGCCCAGGATGATGGAGCTCCAGTCGATGATGTCATTGCTGTTCCGCTTATTGAGATTCCAATCATTGAGATTTCATCTGACCATTCTGGTCCTGATTCATTCGAGTCTGTGTCATCTACTACTCTACACGCACTGGGATTACAGCGTTATCCCACAGATTCTGATTCTGACACAGCTATGTCTGCCGCACCTGTTCCTCCACAGGACTTTGAGTTTGATGATGAGTTTGATCCTGACATTGATCCTGAGCATGAGGTTGACTTCGTCCCCGACGATCGGCTTTTTGATATACCCGCTGATCTCGAGCCGATGCCCGCTGATCTTGAGTTAGCTCCAGCCGACCCTGAGCCTTTGATTGCACCCGAGCCTATACCTGCTCACGATCCTCTGCCTGAGCATGACCCCGTTGACATACCAGTTGTTGCACCACCTTTACCTGACCCTCTACCTGCACCCGCAGACCATGCTCCTTTTGCAAACCATATAGATCCCCGTTATGCATTCACCCGCAATGGGTGGATAGAGGACGACGGTGACTTACCCCCTTTTGTTAGGCCTGTTACTCCCCCACCTGCACCTACACATGCACCAGTTGGCATTGCCCCGTTCCACCCACACGTGTCTGATATACACCGCACCGATCTACCGGTCACGTTGTTACAGGATATCCCTCTGCCCCGTCCAGGGGAAGGAATGTCTAGCCAGCCATCTGGTCATGTCCCACCTGTGTCAGCAGCTTTTCCCTTCATGCCTCAGTTTTCACATACTGCACCTTTTGCTTCTGCACCATCGGGCGAGCGACTTATTTAGTTTCCGCCCAACATGATGCCTGTTTCTGATCCATATCATCCCTTCCATTACACTGGATACACGAGGGATGATCTGCTTTTGTCCTTACAGCTCCAGCAGGAGATGTTGTGTCGCAGAGTCATGGATCTTGAGAGGATTCCACGTCCTCCACCCTGTCCTTGTCAGTCACCATTCGCGACTCCACCCGCTCCTCTTCTGCCATACCCAGATTTTGATGTCCATTTTCTTACTATGGAGCAACAGATTAGCTATCTGTTGCGTCGTGTTCATGCTCTCGAGGAGGAGCTAGCACATGTGCGCAGCTTGCTTTTCATTCCTCCACCTCCTCCTCCTCCACCATCAGCATAGCAGTTTTTGGTTTTATGCATGTAGCATACTTTTAGTGAGAGTGTCGCTATTGGGCCCAGTTTGCACAGCCTTTTGAAGACCACTTTTGACTGTTGTAGTTTGATAGACGATTTGGACAAGGGTGATGTGACCCTGTAGTCCCTTTTGATGTATGGTACATTGTAGAACATGTAAAACTGTAATTGTGGTCATTGATATATGAAATCTCAATCGCAACATTCTCATTACATACATTGTTGAATTACTTGTTTGTGTTATGATTGGGATGTTATGTGCTTACTTGCGTTGATAAATGTTATTACATACACGTACTACATACTTATATACATAAGACCTGACCTATACTATCTTCTTTAAAAGATGCCTCCTCGAAGAGACAACACACTGCCTACAACTGAGGCCGAGTTACAAGAACGGATTTCACGAGCGATAGCACAACACGAGGCCTTACGCTCTGAGCATAGCGGAGGTACCTCGGGAAGCAACCCACCTCTTGGTAATGTTTAAGTCACTAAAGACACATTACGTTACATTTGGACATTCCATGTGCGATCGCTAATGCCTTATGTGAATGATGTTACTTGTACAGGCTGTACCTATAAGCAGTTCTTAGACTGTAAGCCTCTGAATTTCGACGGCACCGGGGGTGCTGTAGCTTTTGTAAGATGGACAGAGAAGACTGATTCTGTGCTAAGAATGAGAAAGTGTGCGCCGGAGCACCAGGTCACCTATATCTCTGGATTATTCTTAGACGGAGCGTTATCATGGTGGAATCTCCAAGTTCAAACCTTGGGAGAAGAGGCTGCATATGCCATGACATGGGATGAAATGAAGGAACTCATGCGCAAGAAATATTGTTCCAGGGCTGAAATTCAAAAGCTAGAGACTGAATTCTGGAACCTCAAGATGGATGGTCCGAAGATTGCCGAATATGTGCAGAGATTTCATGACTTATCTCGCGTCGTTCCTGTTAGGGGAGGATTTTCCAATGATCAGTGATCCTCAATTACTATAGGGCTTAGGGATCCTCAATTCTGTATGAATTAGTGATCCTCAGAGAGTATTGTAGGATCAGGATCCAGGATCATCATGAGGATCCTTACACTAACGATTGTCTGCTTTGAATATGATGTTGTTTTGCAGGAGTACACGTTTGGACTTGGTCTTGCCGATATTCTTGGAGCATATTCCCTTTTTATTCCGCACGTGCTTGACTAATATGGACGTTATGGAGTTCGTGGAAGACTTGCATGAAATGCGGATAGTTAGTTAGATTAGATATTTTCCAAATTTAAAAGGGGATAACGAGCTAAATTAGAACACTTGGCTATTTTTGGCTAAACACACACACTCGTAACTGCTCTCATCAGCTCTCGACAGTTTGCTTAGCGATTACACACTTTTTTGCACATTACACTCTAGTGATCCTTGTAACTAGCTCACTATCATCCAAAGTTGTAACACATTTTCTGTTTAATCTGAGTTGGTGATCGGTAGTTTCCATCACCAGAGGTTTTTTATGCCGGAGATCAACTCTTGATCAAGGGCTTTTTCCTAGTATAAATCATTGTGTCACTTGTTCATTACATTTCTGAGTGATCCTTAGCATTGTTCATTGATTCAAGCATCATGCCTCACAACAGAAAGTTTGGTTGCATTATCTTTGCTTGATTTTAGACCAAAACAGTTTGGCGCCCACCGTGGGGCAATTGGTGCTTCATTCCTAAGAAGATTCATATTTTTGTGGTCATTTCGGTTCGTTACAACCAAGCAGATGGCTTCCTCAACAAAGAACACATCAAGCTCTATGTCGGCAATCAGTTCTTCACAAGGCGTTCCTCCTTTGCCTCCACCACCTTCTGGATCCCAGAAGAATGCTGAAAATGCTGCGAAGAGACAAACCCCCATTTTCTCAAAATCACCAACTTCTTCTGTTTCTTCTAATCCTACTATTAATGATCTTTTCACTCTGATTTTGCAGATGAGGAATCACGCACAAGAGCAGGACAAAACCAACGAAAGGATCCTCCGGGAGATCGCTGAGATCAAGAAACAGAAGAAATCAGTGGAGGATCACTCTCCTTTGATGCCAAGGTCATTGAATTTTGACACTCCAGCTGTAACTACCCTACAATCGGCAGTTCCGGGCATCCAGTATCAAAGTGGTCCATCAGAAAAGCGTTATGGAACAACAACTATGAGTCAAGCATTTGGCTCTCACTCCCAGCCTCAGGGATCCTATTTTCAGCCATCGGGATCCTCTTTTCATCATCAGGGATCCTTCGTCAGCTCAGGAGGATATTTGGGAATGCACACAGTCCAAGGATCCTCCCACGTCCAAGGATCCTCCCAGGTCCAAGGATCCTCCCAGGTCCAAGGATCCTCCCAGGTCCAAGGATCCTTTATGGTTCCAGGATCCTTTCAGGTTCAAGGATCCTCTCAACCTCAAGGATCTAACATCTTTCAGGATCAAGGACTCTTAGGAAGTGTGCAGCCTCCAAGCTCGGATGTTCATCAAGGAGACTTCATACCAATGCAGACTATCGCTTCCTCTGGTCCTTCAATCATACTAGAGTCCCGTCAATATGGATTCACATCTGGAATTCCAAACATGAATCCTCTGGGAGGTAACACTTTTAATAATTCATATAACACTAACCATGGCTCTATGTAGGATACACGTATCAATCAGGCTATGGCCAGGGAGTTACAGAAGCTAAAGGATATGATATCCAGCGTACCAGGAGTGGTTAAACCCATTCCTGAAATTGCAGATGGTAGCCATAGGATATCTCACTTTGCACCACCTATTTGTGATGCTGAGATACCCAAGAGGTTCCAAATACCAACTATGAAGCTATATGATGGTTCAACGGATCCAGAGGAACATGTAGCTCAATACAGGGAGAGGATGGAGATCAATCCAATTCCTGAGAGGTTAAAAGAAGCATGTCTATACAAGGGTTTTGGATCCACACTTACAGGATCTTCTCTTAAATGGCTGCTAAGTCTTCCCCCTTACTCTATTACTTCATTTGCTAATCTAGTTAATTTGTTTAATAGTCAATTCTCTTGTAGTAGAAAATTTGAACGATTAACTAGTGATCTATATAGGGTAACACAAGGTCAAAATGAATCACTAAGATATTATATCACTAAGTTTAGTAAAGAATCCTTAGACATTCCTAACCTGGATATTGCTACGGCTGTAGAAGCCTTAAAAATGGGATTACTTAGGGATTCCTTATTCTATGATGATCTTGTCATGACCCCTTGCAGGAATCTTGATGAAGTAAGAACCAGGGCCCTTAGATTCATCTGATTAGAGGATGATAAAAGGATCCAGGAAAGACTGACAGGATCCTCCAAACAGGAAAAGCAAGGATCCTATTTCAGGAACAACAAATCAAAGTCCTACAACAAATCTGATAACCAGAACGTGCATGCAGTGGAACAGGAAGAAGATGATGAGGATTATCCTCCCATTTCTGAATACTGTTTCTCTGTTGATAACAATGAACTAATTCTTGCAATGCAGAATTTTGGTGAGAAAGCTAGGTGGCCGAGAAAAAGTGATAAACCAGCTGCTACAAAGGATAAGTCCAAGTGGTGTGCATATCACGAGGATTTCTGGCATCTCACTGAAGAGTGTATTGCACTTAGAAAGGAAATTGGTTACTTGTTAAGCAAAGGACACTTGAAGGAGCTTTTGGGACGAAAGAAGTCAAGGATCCAGGATCCTGAAAGGATCCCGGAAAGGGCTCCTGCTCCTCCAGCAGATGCACAAGTTATAAACTTCATATCCGGTGGATCAGACATTTGTGGTACTTCCTTTTCAGCAGCCAAAAGACATGCCAAGGAAACCAAGATGGATAATGGAGACAGACCCATCCGGACGTCCATTATTACCCAGGATAAAGTCATAACCTTTGATGAGGATGATCGTGTTGATGTCCAGGATCCTCATCATGATGGTCTTGTTATTACCTTATTTATATCTAACCACTTTGTTCGCAGGATCCTAATCGATGGAGGAAGCTCTGTGAACATCATTCAGCTTGATGTCCTCAAGAAAATGAATATTCCAGAGTCTGATATTGTCCCAAGATCCTCAGTCCTTGTGGGATTCAGTGGGGAAACCAAGAACACATTGGGGGACATCAAACTCCCTATCTATATTGAAGGACTCCATTCTTATCAGAAGTTTTGTGTTATAGATTGCTTATCTTGTTGTAATGTTATCCTTGGCAGGCCATGGATACATGACATGAAGGCAGTCCCGTCTACTTATCATCAGTGCGTGAAGCTTCCTAGTCCATGGGGAGTGGTGAAAATTGAGAGTGATCAACAAGAAGCTAAGAATTGCTATACCTCATCAATGAAGCCAGCCTCAAGACCAAGGGAGCAATAGCAATTAAAGTATCCTTCAAGAGATGTCTTGGAGGCAAGAGAGCAGGATGTAAAAGAAATCCTCATGGATCCTCATGATCCTGAATCCAGGATCTTCATAGGATCAGGGATCCTTAGCGAAATTGAACATGATCTAGTATCCTTCCTTAAAAGAAGGAAAACTACCTTTGCCTGGAAGCATGAGGATATGACAGGTATATCTAAAGATATAATTACTAATAAACTCGGCATTGACAGGTCATTCAAGCCAATTCATCAAAAAAGAAGGAAGTTTGCACCTGAAAGGAATGCTATTATCCAGGAGGAGGTAGATAAGCTACTTTGGGCAGGTATGATAAGAGAGGTTAAGTATCCAAGATGGTTAGCCAATGTGGTTGTTGTTCAAAAGAAAAATGGAAAGTGGAGGGTATGTGTCGATTTTACTGATTTAAACAAGGCATGTCCCAAGGATCATTTCCCATTACCCCACATTGACTCCATGGTGGATGCTACCGCGGGTCATGAGTTGTTGACTTTTATGCATGCTTCATCTGGATTTCAGAAAATTCAGATGGAACCATCTGATCAAGAGGATACAGCCTTTATGACCCCAACTGGTATATATTGTTATATTGCTATGCCATTTAGACTAAGGAATGCAGGTGCTACTTATCAAAGGCTAGTCAATATGATGTTCAAGGAACAAATTGGACACACTATGGAAGTCTATATAGATGACATGGTGGTTAAGTCCAAGAAAGCTGAGGATCACCTTAAAGACTTGGAGGAAGCATTCAATATCCTTGATAAATTTAATATGAAACTAAATCCTTCCAAGTGTCATTTTGGTGTTAAAGCAGGTAAATTCTTAGGCTATATGGTGACAAAGAGGGGCATTGAAGCAAGTCCAGAGCAGATTAAGGCTATTATGAATATCAAATCTCCTGCCAATGCCAAGGATGTGCAAAGATTGACAGGCAGGATCGCAGCCTTGAACAGGTTCATATCCAAATCCTCAGAAAAGTGCAAGGAATTCTATGACATCCTGAGGAAGAACAAGAAATTTGAATGGACTGAGAAGCATGAAAGTGCCCTCAAAGCTCTTAAGGATTACCTATCCTCAGCCCCCGCCTTGATGAAACCAGAAAAAGGGGGATATATTATCCTTATACCTAGCAGTATCCTCAAAAGCAGTAAGTGCGGTCCTTGTTAAGGATCACCAAGGTACATAACATCCTGTTTATTATGTAAGTAAGAGTTTACTTGATGCTGAATCCAGGTATTCACACTTAGAGAAACTTATCATTGCATTAATTATGGCATCTACTAAATTAAGACATTATTTTAAGACTCATGCCATTATTGTTAAGACTAATTTTCCAATTAAGAATGTTCTCAGGAAACCTGAAATGTCAGGAAGGATGGCTAAGTGGGCAGTGAAGCTTAGTGCATATGATATAAGATATGAGCCTAGAACTGCCATTAAATCCCAAGCCTTAGCTGACTTTGTGGCAGATTTCAGTTGTGACTTGCAAAAGGAAGCTGAGTTAGAAGTCCAACAGCTTGAAGAAACTAAGGATCCTTGGATACTCTTCACTAATGGAGCCTCTAATGTAAAAGGAACAGGACTTGGAATACTACTAAAATCGCCACAGGGGGACATAATACCCCACTCCATAGCTTGTGAATTTCAAACTACCAACAATGAGGCTGAGTATGAAGCCTTGATAGCTGGTTTGCAAATTGCCAAGCATATGAGGATCAGGTATCTTGAGGTACATGTGGATTCATTATTGATCACTAATCACTTTAATGGATCCTATACTGTTAAAGGTGAAAAGCTAATCAAATATTTAGAGATAGTCAAAGAATTAGCACTCTCCTTTGTTTCCTTTAGTTTGACACAGGTACCAAGGGAAGAGAATGCAGATGCTGATGCATTAGCCAATCTAGGATCATCCTTGAAGATCCCGGAGGATATCAGGATCCCTATTATCCACATCCTAACCCCTGCTATCGAGGATCATGTAGCCATGGAGATAGGAGAGAATTCTGCAATCATCCCTAGTGATGATACTCAATCTCGTTCAGGATCATGGATCCTTCCAATCATGAGATACATACAACATGGAGAGATTCCTACAGGAGAAAACCCCAGGGCTTTCAAAATTAAGGTATCTCAATTTACAATATTGAATAATATGTTGTATAAACGATCTCTTGCAGGACCATATCTAAGATGCATTGAGGATCCTGAAATTCAAGAAGTCATGAAGGATTTCCATGAAGGAGATTGTGGAAACCACACTGGGGGCAGAGCATTATTCTCAAGGATCCTGAGGACAGGATACTATTGGCCTACTATGAAGAAGGATGCTGTGGAATATGCCAAGAAATGTGATCCTTGTCAGAAACACAGTAATATCCTTCAACAACCAGCAGAACTTTTGAATCCTATATCCTCTTCTTGGCCATTTATGAGATGGGGAATGGATATAGTTGGTAAGCTTCCTAAAGCACCTGGTGGAAAAGTATTCATGCTTGTTATGACTGATTACTTCTCCAAGTGGATAGAGGCTGAAGCCTTTGCTCAAGTCAAAGAAAAGGAAGTGATATCCTTTATTAAGAGAAACATTATTACTAGATTTGGTATCCCTTCTGAAATTGTTTGTGATAATGGATCCCAATTTATTGGGAGTAGAACTACTAACTTTTGTGACAGCTGGGGGATCAAGATGATAACATCAACACCAGTCCACCCACAAGCTAATGGTCAGGCAGAATCATCCAACAAGATCATCATCAACAATTTGAAGAAAAAGCTTGGATCCAAGAAAGGAAAGTGGGCAGAAGAACTACCTTATGTGCTTTGGGCTGATAGGACAACTCCCAAGAATGCTACTGGCTAAACTCCATTCTCTTTGGTATTTGGAGTAGAATCAGTGATCCCTACATAGATGGTGGTTCCTACTGCAAAAACAAGCATTCGTGATCCTGAAGAAAATGCTGAAAACTTGGTTCAAGACTTGGATACTATAGAAGAACTCAGGGATTTGGCAAGGATAAGGATGGCCAGTTATCAACAAAGGATGGCTGAAGCTTACAATAAAAATGTCAGGATCAGGAAATTCCAAGTTGGTGATATGGTGTTAAGGAAAGCATTTCAGAATACTACCAATCCTGCTGATGGAAAGTTGGCACCAAAGTGGGAAGGCCCTTACTTGATCGAAGCTGAGGCAGGAAAGGGGGCATATCGATTGCTAACAATGGAAGGTGATTTGCTACCAAGAGCTTGGAACGCTGTCCATTTGAAGAAATACTTCATGTAATAAGGATCCATGATCCTTACCTGACAAATATCCTTGAAGGATCCTTACAAGACAGTTGATCCTCATTTTGGTAATATTCTAATCTCAAACTATTTCATTCCCTAGTTATCTTATACAAGGATAAGGATCCTGCATCCTTTATCCTCCTTTCACTTGATTATGAGTTTTGAAGGTTCAGGTATCCTTAACAAAGGATTGAGTATCCATAGAAGTATCCAGTTATTTGGGCTTGACCCCAGTTATTTAGGGTTGACCCCAGTTTGGGCATGCCCCCAGTTTCGCCAGTAGCGCATGATGATCCTGGTACAGTTCATGGCAATGGGACCAGTACTCGCTTTAGGGGCTGACAATTTCATTGTACTGGCTGTATTCAGGATCCTACGTATAATGGTAGATGTACCATACATCCGTTCCTAAGGTTTCTAACGTTTTCACGTTAGCTAAGGTTTTGGCATTTTCATGTCACTAAGTTTGGATAGTCGCCAGTGAGGGCCATACCCCAGTTTACACACGATCCTTTGGGCTTGTCCCCAGTTATCCTTGGGCTTGTCCCCAATTATCTTTGGGCTTGTCCCAAGTTGTTAACTTTTATCTTATATTGGCTTAGTCCCAAGTTGTATCCTATTTCAGGTTTTTGAAGCTAAATGACCAAGGATCCATGATCCTTACCTTTTACTAAGGTTTGTCTTTTGGTTATCCTGATTGTAAATGTTAAAGGTTTAGGATCCTAACTTGGATTCTCAGGTATGATCCTTAATTACTTTAATTTTATTCATTATTTATGTAAGTGACCCTTATCCTTTGACAACTGAACTTATGATCCTTAAACTACTCTACTTTTCAGAACTTGTCGACTATAGGATATGTGATCCTTGATCATGTTCTAAACTTTTTGAGGATATTTATTAAATTTTTTCCTCTTTACTTAATAAATTCAGACAAAATATATATCACAACAATTGAAAAGTAAAGTATTCACAAGGATAACAACACGGGAAATAGCCAAAAAGTTAAGATTTTATTTATTCACAAAACGTTAAACCCTTCGAGGTTGTCAAAATTGCCAACCCACGTTTCTACCAGCAAAACGTGGCCCGTCCACATGGGTTGGCAAAGGGTGTCCATTGTTAACGGGTCTTAAGAGTGCAGGAAATAAAGACGGAAGGATAACGAGTGGCTTCATCCCCCAAACAGAGGATCCATCCACCACCCATTATCCTACCTATTGTCCAAGGATCCATGATCCTCAACCCTAGAAACTATTGTCTAAAGTTATTACAGACCAGCATTGTTCGGAAAAACATCATCAAAACAAAAACCACTACCAAATTCTAAAAAATGGGCTCCGGCTGCGTCTAGAAATGTCCATCATCGCCCATTCCTGCAGCTTACACCTTTGCTGCATCACCATCACCTTCACCAGCTCCTCCAGCTCCGGCATCACCCGCATGATCCTTAACCCCACTGCTGCCAGCCTCGATTGCTAGGACCTCACCAGCCTCTTCTTCGTCATCCAGCTCAGCTAATCTAGCCGTCCAGCCCTCTATATCCCAGTTGCTCTTGTCAAAGTCAGGATCCTGAGCTTCTTGGGCCATCTGCAACTTGGTTTTGTACATAGCAATGGCAGCGGAGACTTTAGCATCATTTGTGATTGCAGCCTTCTCTTGGTCAGCAGTGATGTGAGCTAGGACAAGTTCCCTCTTCACCAGATTGACATCATTTTCGAGGGAGGCAATCCTCTGATCCTTGGCCAGCATGATCTTCTGGAGGTCCAAACACTTTTGCTCAACCTCTTCAATACTCCATACGTAATCTTGGATTTCAGCAAATTTCTGCAAAAGAAAGGATACAATTCAGGATCCCTTACCCGCGGTATGGAAGGATCATGTACAAGGATCACATTAAAGGATCAGTTATTCTCACCTCAACAACGTATTCCTCGAACTAATGCTGGATCAGAGGCAGCCTTCTAGGGAATCAGCAGTCTTCCTTTTCTTTCTGCCCCTTCCCTTAGAAGTGGTTGCCTTAGGGATTGTGACGGATGGACTAGCAGCAGGCTTCTTCTTTGAGGATCGGACAGTATCAAGTTCAGTGACACTGAAACGAGTAGCAGACTTCGATGATTTTCCAGCACCTACACATCCAAAACAGATAAGTATCCTTATTTCATTTTAATTTAAACATTTAGTTATGCAGAAAAATGGGATACTTACTTGACATTGTAACAGAGCCTGAGGATACTTCTTGAGAATCCTGGGTATTTGGTTGAAATGATCTTATTGCAGGATCAAGCCTCCGGAAAGCAGCAAGCCTTTCCTTCGTTGCAGGTGTTGTAATAAGGTGTGAAACAGTAATAGCTGCAAAATAGAAATAAAGGATGTTAGTGATCATCAGCAGAAACAAGGTTATCATGTGATCCTTCTAAGGATCCTCTATCCTACCATGAGTGGTCCATTTTCTAGGCAGATCCTTTCCATCAGGGACAGAATCGTTTCTGACAAAGAAGAATCGCTGTTTCCAGTTGGTGTCATTCTTAGTGGCTTTGAAGATGGGGTGTTCTTCACCAGGCTTATGTTTGAATAGATATCGATGAGATCCATGGCTCACAAGGTCGTACATTTCTGCTAACTCCGACATTCCCAGATCAATACCTTCTTGCACAATGATTCTTTCAAGGGTATACAAGACCCTCCATATCATTGGCATTGCTTGGATGTAGGAGATGCCGGTGAGAGAGAAGAAAGATTGGGTGAAATCAGGAAAAGGATACGAGTATCCTATCGTAAATGGGGTGACCGAAAAAGCTACCCAGGTTTCAGAAACAAAGTCGCTTAGGATGGTGGGGTCAAAAGCTTTAAAAACGGTGTTCGCCAGAAAACAATGGCGAATTCTGTCTATCTGTGGGTCGGTAAAGCAACATCGTTCCTTCGCAGAGTCTTCAATGATCCATTGGGTCTTTAAGGGACTGTCCTTTTTGTGATCCTTAGCCGGTGAGGATCTCAGCATCATCTTGGTCATAATGATGGTGAAGAAGAAGAAACAGAATGAGAAGATGAAGAGAGAAAGGAAAGAGAAGTACCTGATCAAGTCTTCGAATGAGGATTTAAAGGATGAAACGCACGAATTTAAATGCCTCCTAACCCTTATCTCTAACTTCAATTTATAATCATGATTTTGCAGGATAGTCACTTCAGTGACGTCAGATTGGCAACGGCTAGTCAGAAAGTAACGGCTATATATCCGTTGGTTTGTTACGGATAAGAACGAGAAAATATAACTCGTTTATTTACAAATTACTCCTTATATTTTGGGGGCAATTGTTAGGGGAGGATTTTCCAATGATCAGTGATCCTCAATTACTATAGGGCTTAGGGATCCTCAATTCTGTTTGAATTAGTGATCCTCAGAGAGTATTGTAGGATCAGGATCCAGGATCATCATGAGGATCCTTACACTAACGATTGTCTGCTTTGAATATGATGTTGTCAAGCAACCGAGCAGAAATCGTATGTCACGAGAAGATCATTCGCATTCTGATGGCGAATGGAGAAACAATTTTGGTACATGGAGAGAAGCACGATACGCCTTGAAGGATCATCAGTTGTTTGAAAGCTCGAAAATGTTTGCAGAAAGGATGTGTTGCCTTCCTGGCACACGTTGTGGACAAGGAAGCCGCTGAGCCAAAGTTGGAATATATCCCAGTTGTGAAGGAATATCCTGAAGTCTTTCCCGGAGACTTGCCAGGATTGCTGCCGCAGCGACAGGTCGAATTCCACATTGACTTAGTTCCAGGCGCTGCGCCTGTAGCTAAGGCACCCTATCGACTTGCACCCTCAGAAATGCAGGAGTTGTCGACACAACTTCAGGAGCTTTTGGACAAGGGGTTTATCAGACCAAGCTTCTCTCCTTGGGGAGCTCCAGTGCTGTTTGTTAAGAAGAAGGACGGTAGTTTCCGCATGTGTATCGACTACCGCGAGCTAAACAAGTTGACCATTAAGAATCGGTATCCTTTGCCAAGGATCGATGACCTGTTCAATCAATTACAAGGTTCGAGTTTTTACTCCAAGATCGATCTTTGATCAGGTTACCACTTGTTGAGAATTCAAGAGGAGAGTATTCCAAAGACTGCCTTTAGGACTCGCTATGGACAATACGAGTTCCTGGTTATGCCGTTTGGTTTGACAAACGCACCAGCAGTGTTTATGGATTTGATGAATAGAGTCTGCAAGCCATATCTCGATAAATTTGTGACTGTGTTTATCGACGATATTTTGATTTATTCAAAGACAAAGGAAGAACATGAGCAACATCTAAGAGCTATCTTAGAGCTGCTCAAGGAAGAGAAATTATACGCGAAGTTCTCTAAGTGCGAGTTCTGGTTGCGTGAAGTTCAGTTCCTTGGTCACGTGGTTAACGAAAATGGAATTCATGTGGATCCCACAAAGATCGAGGCGATCAAGAATTGGGAGACTCCGAAGACGCCAACCGAGATCCGTCAGTTTCTAGGTTTGGCAGGTTATTATCGTAGATTTATTGAGGATTTTTTGAAAATTGCTCAACCTTTGACCTCCCTCACTCAAAAGGACAAGAAGTATGAATGGGGAGAAAAGCAAGAAGAAGCTTTTCAATTGCTGAAAAACAAGCTTTGTGACGCACCGATTTTGTCCCTACCCGAAGGCACCGACGACTTCGTGGTATATGGCGACGCCTCGCGTCAAGGTTTAGGCTGCGTGCTAATGCAGCGACAGAAGGTTATAGCTTATGCTTCACGCCAGTTGAAGGTTCATGAGAAGAACTACACCACACACGATTTGGAACTAGGCGTTGTGGTGTTTGCTTTGAAGATCTGGCGACATTATTTGTATGGCACGCGATGCACGATCTTTACTAATCACAAGAGCTTGCAGCATATATTCGATCAGAAAGAGCTTAATATGAGACAGAGACGATGGGTTGAGTTGTTAAACGATTATGATTATGATTGTGAAATTAAGTATCACCCAGGGAAGGCGAATGTGGTCGCAGACGCCTTGAGTCGGAAGGAAAGAATTAAGCCCATAAGGGTTAGGGCTGTGGAAATGATTATTCAAACAGACCTCTCGTTGCGCATTCGTGCCACGTAGAGAGAATGTCTTAAGGAAAAGAATCTTGAGGATGAATATCTCCGTGGGATGGAGAAACAGTTAGTACCCAATCAGGAAGGAACGATGTGTTTCACGGGAAGAATTTGGGTTCCTCTATTTGGTGGTCTTAGAGAAGTAATTTTCAATGAAGCTCACAAGTCACGGTACTCGATCTATCCAGGATCGGATAAGATGTACCAAGATTTAAAGGATTTCTATTGGTGGCCAAGATTGAAAGGTGATTTTGCAACATATGTTGGCAAATGTTTGACTTGTGCCAAGGTAAAGGCCGAATATCAGAAGCCTTCAGATTTTCTGCAACAACCTGAAATACCCATGTGGAAATGGGAGCAGATTTCAATGGATTTCATAACAAAGTTACCAAAGACACCCAGAGGTCATGATACGATTTGGGTAATCGTAGACCGTCTGATGAAATCTGCACACTTTTTGCCAATCAAGGAAAATGATAACACTAGTAAGCTTGCCGAGCTATACCTCAGAGAGATAGTTGCACGGCATGGAGTGCCTCTCTCGATTATTTCCGATAGAGACGGAAGATTTGTATCAAGGATTTGGCAATCCTTCCAAGAAGCCTTTGGTTCTCAGTTGAATCTGAGTACTGCATTCCATCCGCAGACTGATGGCCAGAGCGAACGAACGATTCAAATGCTAGAAGACATGTTGCGAGCTTGCGTAATGGATTTGGGTGGCAGTTTGGACACTCATCTACCTTTGGTTGAATTCTCGTATAACAACAGCTACCATGCGAGTATTCAAGCTACACCATTTGAAACTCTCTACGGACGCAAGTGTCAATCACCGTTATGTTGGGTAGATGCGGGTGATAGACAGCTTGTTGGTCCTGAATTGGTTCAAGAGACGATAGACAAGATTATACAGATCCAAGAGCGCATTAAGGCGGCTCGTGATCGACAAAAGAGCTATGCGGACCAAAGGAGGAAACCTTTGGAGTTTCAAGTGGGAGATATGGTTTTGTTAAAAGTTTCACCCTGGTAGGGTATAGCACGCTTTGGGAAGCGTGGGAAGTTGAACCCGCGATACATTGGACCGTTCAAAATCCTGGAAAGGATTGGTCTTGTAGCTTACAAGTTGGATCTACCCGCAGAATTGAATGGCATTCATGATACATTTCATGTATCTAATCTGAAAAAGAGTCCAACTCAAGAAACAATTGTCATTCCTGCCGATGAAGTCCACATTGACAACACACTCTACTTTACCAAAGAACCTGTTAAGGTTACTGATTGGAAGGTTAACAAGACACGCAGGAGTAGTGTTAAACTCGTCAAGGTTCGTTGGAACGCGCGTCACGGCCCAGAATTCACTTGGGAACGTAAGGATCGCATGAAAGCGAAATACCCACATTTGTTCCCCAAGACCCCTGCAGCTAGTAGCAGAACTAAAATTTCGGGACGAAATTTTCTTAACAGGGGGAGAATGTGACAACCGTAAAAAATATAGGTATCCGTACAATTTAAATTACCATGATTAGAGCTTAATGACTGTGCTGAATTACAAATGAATGCTTTCTGATTACTGTATCATACTTACATGTGCATCACATTTCATAATGTCACATCATTTTTACATACAAACCATATTGACATAAATGATGCACAAAGCACGGTTAGCACAGTTAGCGGATAACTCAGAAAAATGCTGACGATGTTCAGTACATAGACAGACAGTGTTTTGAGACCCAGTATGAGCCAGAAACCAAGTACTACACTAGTATAGTGTGTAGGAAAGTGAGGATCACAAAACTGCTTCACTAGGTGATAGATAAAGTACCGGAAAGTGCTTAAAACCCACTTAAAGTGCAGAATTCTGCACAAATCAGCAAAAATCAGCATTTTAACAAGCTTGTTACATGCAAAAATATGACTAAATGGTCCTAAATGCTTTCCTAAGTGTCGGGAATTAAAAGTGTCACAAAATGGTACTTAAAGATCACTAAACGGAATAGTTTGACACTTTAACAAACCGGTATCTAACCGAACAACCGGACTCTACCCGAAACACCAAAATTATACTAGAAGCATTGTTTTAATGTTTCTGAGCTAGTTATGATCCACGAACACCCTGACACACTATATAACACATGTTACACATGAACACTAACTAATACACTTAACTACTAACTAGATTACCTAACTATCCATTTAATCACAACCAAGACCCCCCCCCCCCTTGATTGGGACGGTTACCATGTGGCCCACCCATAACCTTTCTTGATCACACTAAATCTCCCTTGATCTTATGAGGATTTGTTTAGAGATATGTCTTGTACTATTAAGGATATATTAACCATTGGGTAAAGCTTAAACATGTTATAAGAAGATGATCATTCTCATATCTCTCACACACACACAAACACACACCTCATCTCCTTCCTCCTTCCCTCCTTTCGGTCGAGAATAAGCACAACAACATCATCATCATTCAACTCACTTCCATACTTTCCAAGTTCATTTCATGATGCAAGAAGGTGTTTAAGGAGGTGTGGAGCTTGTGGATCTTGAAGGACCTTCATCATTTGCTATTATCCTCCATATTTGTCATCTCCAACTTCAAGTGTTCTTCCCTGGCCCTTGTGCTAGTAGTAAGGCTCTTATGAACTCTTGTTACTTCATATTTTGATGGTTAATAGATGATGAACATTGTTAATCTTGATGAACACTAAAGAACATAATCATAAATCTCTAACATAAGCTTATTAACATATGAATACATGTTAATTTGTGTTTATTTGCTTCTTGATGATTGATGATTTGTGTTAGTGATATTATACATCATGAGAAACCTACTAAATTGTGATTAAACACATGATCTAGTGAGTTTCGGTGATGATCTTGTGAAAGACCAAGATCATCATGCTTTATGTTTTCATGAACTTGAAAATGAAAATGATTTTGTAAATAATGAAGTATGTAATATGTTTACTAGACATATATGTGGATGATTACAAAAATAGTTTTCCAAAGAAACCAAGTTAAATCACAAAGATTTACATGAACATTGTTTTAAAAGAAACTAATCATGTTTCTAGTGGTGAAACAAGCATAAGAATACATTGTTTACAAGAAAAATCCAAGAGAATGATTTTTGGAAAAATCATCTAGTAAGTTGTAAACACCTAAATCTTCCAAGAATGAGATTTTTAAAGAAGTACACACTTTAAAGGGTAACTAAACCTACTAAAACACTACCAAGTTACTACAAGTTTTTATGAAAGTTCAAGTTCATGATTATTATGTAAATAGCATAGTTTTGGCACTCGGTAAGTGAAGATTGATTGTTGATTGTTCGTGATGATTTTTTAAAAGAAAATGATATGCTTTGATAGCACGGACACCTCCATTTTTAAGGGAAACTATGGCAAAATTTTCTAAAAATACAAACACTTAGAAAAATATTTTCTAAACAAGTATTTACAAGTGTATTTTGATCATGAGTTTTCAAAATATACTTTGCCATAGATTTTGTTACAAAAATACAAATATTGGAGGTTGGTTTTTATAAATAAAAATGGATAAATATGTATTTAGAATATATATTTACAATAAAGACACATTGTGTGTGATTATTTGTATACTTGGTGTAATAGTTATATTATTTTAGGATTTAAAGTAATATAACTTAACAAAATACCAAGAATTTCCAATCCAAAAATAATACCAAAGATCACAAGGAATAAATATATAAGTTACACACTTAATATTGTGAAACCGAACGCAAGAACGTACATTACAAAATATTCCGGAAAATACCGTTACAAATATATTTTTGGTAAATATTATTTTGGATACAAGAAATGAAAATATGATTTTCATTATTATTACAAAGTATATCATATTTTCGATAAGGAGAAAATATATTATTTTTGGAAGTAAAAATATATTTTCTTAGTATATTTAGAAGATATATGATTTTTGGGAAAAATATATATTTTCTTGAAATACATTATTTTTGGGACAAAATAAGTTATATATATATTTTCTAAGTTAGACTTGAAAATATATTATTTTGGAACTACAAATACGAAAATACATGTATGAGATACCCCCATCCTTGGGAAGGAAATACAAAAATAAATAATTGAGAAGTATTATTACCGAAATATTGTTTAACAATTATTCCAAAATTAAATATAATTTAAGGTTAAAATAATTATTATTTTAACAAGTAATTATAACTTGGAATAATATTGAAGACATAAAAGTAACGCAAAAACATAAATACTAAGGCAAGGCACGACCCGTTCGTCTAATAGACCCTAGTACATTGTAGGGAGTCGTGTTTGCTGAGGAGATTTGGGTTACGAGTACTGAAGATGCAAAACTGTGAGTTAGGGAGTCGTGTTTGCTGAGGAGATTTGGGTTACGAGTATTGAAGATGCAAAACTATGAGTTCATGTCCCCCTTTTCTTTTAACTGTTTTCAGTTTTATAACTTCGGGGGTGAAATACATGTTACAATTATTTACAAACGTTTTATACATGGTATGGTTAGCTAAGGAGGGTTACTGCTTGATCATGTGAAAGGTGGGTACAACACTTAAGGCCATTAATCCTCGTTGTAGGACCGAGGGACATGAGTGATAGATCTATTTGGGTGTAGCGAGCCCACACCCATGAGGACCAGGGTGGCCCATGTGGTGACTATGTCCACATACTAATGTCGTGGCAAAATTCCGTTAGGTTTGAGTTTTCCTGCACCATTTCACACATACCATTGGCCTTGCAAACCAATTGGTGATCTGTTTTTCCTTATTGCTACATACAAGGGACCTACATACATACAGACATACTTTAAAGGTTTATTCATACACAAACACATGAACTCGCTCAACTTTTGTTGATGTTTTCAAATTACATGTATTTTAGGGAACTAAGTGGATCTGGCTGGTGTTGCATGTTTTCAAGCTGCGTCATGAATAAAAGGTGTCATCCAAGGTCATTAGGGTTTAGGAAACGTATCTTAATCTTGGACGAGATATGTGGTTCTAAACTCGGGTTTGTTTAAAGGTCTTTTGTCGAGTCTTAGTGAACTCATTAAAACTTGTTGTGGTTGTAACTTAAATTTGGTGTCAACGTTTCAAAACAAGTATGTTGTGTTATTTCCAACTTAATTAATGGATGAACATCTTATGGTTTTATCATATAGTGTTGTTATGATTGAATGCTATGGTATTAAGAAAGTCACACCAATAATCACGCTTCCTCAAAAGTCAGGGTGTGACAATAATGTGGTCCTAATGGAAGCTTAAAACATAAAAGATTTAAGCTTAATCGGGTCAGAACTGAAAGTCAAAGCAAAAGTCAAGCTTTTGCGACTTTCGGTTACGAACCGACCTTAAACTCAGAATTGTCGGGTTGAACATGCTTAGACATGTTCTAATAATAATTACCAAGTTATTAAAGTGATAAAATATAATTTATAACCTCTGCATTATTAGTTTTGATTATTATTTACAAATCTAACCCGTTTGACTTTTTAATTAAATAGGTTGACCCGGCAATTAACTAAGCAAACAAGAAAATTAGGAGGTGCCCTTTTAAGGGATTAACACCTACCTAATTATGGTCACATAGCCATATTCGACTCGAACAATGGCTGGACCATTCGAGTTTAAACTGAGAGTCAAAGCCATTTTACGTAACTTTGACTTTTCGGTTTTTAATTAACAAAACTGAACTAAAGAGGGGGCTAAGACACTTACAAAGGGTCCTAGCAATATTTTCTACTAAATTGAGCTTCCTTATGATCAGGAATCCCATAATTTGAGAGGAGAAGTGATTTGAATGATATGAGCAATGAAACAAGGCACTAAGGGGGCCTATTTATAGTTGAGGAGCAAGATCTTGGATCATCACAGGTGTTATGGATGTGTTTAGGATCATCCCAGGTGTCCTAGTGGTAATCTAAAACCATCAACAAGCTCCTAGTATCAATTTGAAGGTGTTTGAGTCGGTTAAATGTAGAAACCTGCAGCTGGCAGTGTTTTTCTATGCTAGGCCTTCTGTCGCGGCCCGCGTAAGATATGGGGTCAGGTCTACACGCCCTGCGACAACCTTAAGTTCAGGTGAAAATTGTTTTAAGTTTGGTAGTTTCAATCCCTGGTCCTTTAAAACTTTTATAACCTTCATTTTAGGCACAAATGGACCTAGTAGTTAGTTTGTGGAGGATCATGGGAGTATAACCAAACTCCGTTAGGTCTGGTTTCGTTAAACGATCACCGAAATCACAAGTTTCTACTTGTTGACGATTTTAATCCTTATTCTTTGAAACTTACATAATTGATACATAACGATCTCGAAACCATGTGAATTTGATAACGCTTAATCTTGGGAGTATAATCGAATATTACGAAGCCCCAGGTTCGTTAAAAGGTCACTTAGATGTGAGAAATAACATGTTGACACGTTTAACCCCTGTATCTTATAAACTTTCGTTTACTTTCACAAACGACTTCTTATTTCAGAATAATTACTCACTTAAGAATATATTCATCGTGTGTGGTCAATCAGAGGCACAAGTTTGGCATGTTGACACTTTTAGTCCCTTCAAACTCAAATTTTTACTTATTTAGAGTTTATGACACGTGTCTTCACATAATTGGACACGTTTTTACGAGGTGTTACATGTTGTATTTTAGTCATAACTCTCAATCCGAGTCTTTTGACTTTCTAGTCCGCGTTGCTGTCTCTTGGTTTACGCAATTGCTCAAAATCCCACCCATCTATCGGGTATTTTGCCGAAGTCACTTTCAAAGCAACTGTCCCGGTATGTATTAAAACTTCTTTTTAATTTTATTTGGTCGTCTTCGCGAAACCCATCGCTTTTATTTAATCAAGTCCTTTATTCTCTATTTAATTCGTTTGACTTGTCCGTATGAATTTCATTACTTGTGACGGTCAAACTTTTATCCCTATACCTTAGCATTCCTATTAGTCGGTCTATATTTTCATTTACTTTGATCTTTGTCCATTCTCTCAGGCTCGTTATTCTAGCGTAATATGCTCCCGTCATCCGACTTGCGTTTACGTTTACTATCAAACATCTTACTTGTTTGATTCATTTGGGTACGGTTTTAATTCGTCCCATTCACCCCATCCTTACTACATTGGACATAAATGCATCTACTACAAGAAGTTCATGGTATCATATGCCACTACTTACTTGGCAAGAGTAAGCGATTGACACATGACACACATGACCTTTTCATAGTTTTCACATCATGCCCCATGTAAGTAATGCCTCTATTTATTTCATATCCCTGATTTTATTTTGTAAAACTTTATTTAATTGCTAACCAACAATCACTAGTTTTACTAGTTTTACATGCGAACATAAAAATGTTTTCCTCTCTATCGAACTATTATATAATCACATTCGTTAATGTGATCGCTACTTTTCTTAATAGCATTATATTGAGAGTTTTCCACTTGGATAATTACTACCCGTCCAAGTTTCCATATGAAATAATCCTATTATTCCTTTGTTATTCATCATCGTGAATAACATATATTTCTATTAAACTTTTCTTGGGAACATCTTCCTGAATAGATATTCTATTCAGGTGTTCCAAGTTTTATCACATATAAGCAACCATCATTCCCTACGTTTTTGTTGCATATTACTACTTGTGCGGTTAAATTTAAAGGCGTGCACCTAGTAATGCTTGCCCTAACGGGTTTTCCTTGCCATTAGCCTTGTTCGCGATTGTTACGCGGTTTTTGTCCTTGGCGAGCATGTTCTGCTTGTCATACTTGGACCGTTTCTCCATCATATCTACAATTTGTTAGATTCTCGCCATCTTTAGATGCGAGTGTCCTTCAATTAAACATTTATAAAGATTAGTAATATCAACATTCGATAAACACCCATATTACAATACGAGGTTTTCTGCTATACATGTCAATGCACGTAATTTCGTTAACTATATTAGTCATTTACTTGGGGTAACGTGTATTACACAATAACCCTATCTGTTGTTTACAATACTTCAATCATACTAAACCCTTAATATACATGTACTTATCGGATTTGCGATCAAACCTCGAACCGAACACACTTTACTCTTTAACCATGAGCTCTGATTACCAACTTGTAACACCCTTACTATTTTTATGCGGTTTTCGTTTAAAATACAAAAATGAACGTGTAATTATGATTATATATACATTGAAAAATACCGGTTAATTAAAACTTTTACAATTTAAAAGTTTACAACATAATGTAATTAAGTTCGTCACTTAAAAGTAACAACGAAACAGTGTGCGGAAGCTTATATCTTGATCGTGTTCGGTTCCTCGATGAGCTTAATCGTCATCCGATATCCATAGATATACCTACATTTCATGAACCATGAAATAATTAGTCATTCGCAGTTTATAAGTGTTTAAATCAAGTCTGAATATTGAAACGAACAAGAAAAACAATTTTTGCAGCTTTTTAGGTCTCTCGCGGGGCGCGACCAAGAGGCCTTCATCTTACGCGGGCCGCGACCACCTGTCGCGACTGAATACATGACATTTGTCGCATCCCCCGGGGGATGTGTTTTTCCAGCTGATGCAGGTTCTGGTCCTGCACTTTTGCCCAGCACCAATTTTTCCAAAAATCAAACTTTAAATGGGCATAACTATTGATCTAGATGTCCGTTTCACGCGATTCTTTTTCCCATGAGTTCGTAATTAAATTCTCCGTCTCATGGAATAAAACCCGACATCTGAATTCGCAAAATTTTAGATTTCAAGCTCTCAGCTTGAAATTCAATTATGACACTTTTTGACCTGTTCTTATTTTATCAAACAAACTTGTTTATTACCTTAAAAATACCATGGACATCATGTTATATCAGTTTACTAATCTTCAAGGTTCAAATTACGGGTTTCTTATGCAATCTTAACCCGTTTTGCATATATACTTGTTTTGACCCGTTAAGGGTGTTTAACATTTTCAAGCTTTAAATCACGCTTCTTTTAGTTTACATCATATCTCCAATTTTTATACATATCCATAGGACTCAATTTAATAAAACGCTTATCTCTAAACAACTCTTAAAGGTTGTTTGCCCTATTTACCCCTCAAGGGCTTTTTGGTTAATTTTAGTCCTTTATTTTGCGACGAAGGACTTTCGCTAATAGTTGACCAAAATATCGCTTCTAGCTACAATATAAAATATGCGTACCTGGCTCGGATCAACATATTGACCCGTTTTAATATCTTGCGTCCATAATATGCTAATTTATAGCACCGCTAAATCACAACCGTTTTATCCTGTGCGTATAAGACTCGACAGCACTTATTAGTCATTATTTGTCAAATGGTATCTACATTACCATTTGACCCGTTTATATCAAACGACTAAACATTTTGTGCTTATATTGGAATGGTATTTAATTACCATTTCATTAAATAACTCAATTCATATTTCTCACCTATTTAGCTATGTCTCTTAAACCCCCCCCCCTTTTTTGGCCGACATGCCTTATGTCACTTGGTGTTGTTTTATATTTCAACTTTTATCTATTTGTTCGTGACTAAATCACCGTATTCCCTTTTTCATTCGTTTAGGCTTACTTATAAGTAGCCGTTCGAAAACCCATTTTTATCTTAGTCTTTTCATGACTAATTTACTGTTTCACCCCTTTTTACCATTAAACATGGTTTCTATCATTTATATTAGTTCCGGCCCGTGTCTTTTCGCGTCGGAAACCATATTTCGAATATTATCTTTATTGTATTTATAACTTATAGAATAAACACGTATTCTATGAAAAGGTGTAAGTTGTACTTACCTTGCATCCAGTTATGCTCTTTTTCCGCGTACTCGATCCGTTTGACCAGCTTCTTTCCCAAGCCTTCATCTAGCTTGTCTAGAGTCAAACTATCATCATCACAATTCGTAAGACGGTTAGATTAGTAATAATCATTTACGACTATTCCATCCTACGGGTTTTATGTCAAATTTATCATTCGATCATATCTTTGGTCATTTTGACTTTTTAGAAGTCAAAGTGCCTATTGACATATTCAAATGCACATATGGTTCATTGAACTCACTTAGACATTTTCATCCGAACTCTTAACAATTCAAGATTTTGCACACAACTAGTAGGTAATATGATTTCTAGCATCTATAACATGATTTTAATGTCAACTTCTTCATATCATACAAAAACCCCTTTTTAAGTCATGTATGAACAATTACTCAAATTACAATATGTTCAAGTATCTTGATTTCATTATTCAATATGATGATTCTAAGCACAAATTTAACCTTAACTTCATCATATTATCAAAACCCACTTAGTTAGGTGTGGTGATTCAACCAAACACCTAAATCATAGCAATTTATTCTAAATCTTCACTTAGGGCTTGTTCCTATGAAATCATACATCTCAAATTCAGCCATAACCTCTACGATTCATACATAGATCGCATCATACAAAGTTAACAAATTTTCACAACTTCATGAATGTTAGAAATTCGACATGCCTTACGATCCCCTTGACTTGGTGATCGTTTATATGTATTCAATTTCGAATTTGGCCTTCAATTGATCCTCCAATTTGAAAATTTTGTTGAGTTTTAGGGTTTGAGCCACCATGGAGCTCTCCTGGTCGATCTAGAACACGTGTGTGCGTGTGTGTTTTATTTTGTTTTTTTTAATAAATAAACTTTTCCAATCATCTAACTTTGGTCCCTCATGTTTGGTTAATTATTAGGTAGGTTACAACCTACTTATTTCTAATCCATATTCCCTCTTATTAACCGGGTTAAACATCCCTAGTTAACTTAGTGGGTTCGGGGAAGTTTATGACTTAGTTTATTTGAAGCCCCGTTAATTCGAGCCCTTTATCCACTTTATTTTTCCTCAAAAGGATTTGTTCCACTTTTATTTAATATTAGGCTTATTCATTTAAATCCTAGTTTTTTTTACCGGGTTACTTTTACCACTTACGGTACTTTACCCGTCTTTTAGTATTAACATGGTTTGATTACCAAACCCGTTTTCGGGATGTTACATTTTTCCTCTCTTGTGCTACCCGACTGAACCATCCTCTCTTTTTCGAAGGGAATGGTTCTTCGGATTGCGCCTTAAAAATGAAGATTCCTTCTTCAGTGTCAGCAGAATACCCCGAAGGAGTAGGCTGTGATGAAGTTCCTTCACTTTTGGGAGAACTGGCTAGGTGATGATAGGCGACAGACGTACCTTGATCGCTCATACTGTAAACTAACAGATTGTCAAATAACACAAAACAATAATATACATATACACATAATTACAGAGATTATTTCCTATTATAAATGATAAAATTTTGGTGTCAGCAGAATACTTTCGTGGCTTAAATCAGTGGTTGTAACTCTGATACCACTCTCTATCGCAACCCTCGACCCCTACCCCAGGAGCGGGCGGCCGCGAGCGCAGATGGGTGGTATCGGTGTTTACTAATTTGGCAGCGGAAATTTACATCAGGATCGTAGTTAGGAAATAGTTTATCAGAGTAAAACACCAGGTTTGTATAATAATAAATATATGGGAAAAACCCAAGTTTCCATTACAATATGTTTATAGGGATAAACCCTAATTTATTTAAATAAACCTTCTTTCTTGTTTAGGTAACCTTTATAGCCACTTTTCCAAGCCTTCAGTGCTCTCCAGCTGGCTTCTATTTGGCTTTCACATTTTTTTAACTGAAACGTGTTTAAAAAGTTTTATCAGCAAGAAATACTGGCGAGTGCATCCCAGTTTAATCAAAACAATTTTTATCACTTTACAGCATTGAGGGCATCCGCAATTACATTTGTTTACATCTACCCAATTACCACCCACGGTACTGTCAATCCTGACTTATGTTCATGCTACTACTCACAGTGTAGTAACAAGTAATGTATACAAAACCCCAACATACCGACAGTAATTGTAGAATCACAAATACTCAATCACTGTTAAATGTAATTTAAATAATTGAGGTTTTGGTAAAACAGTTTACAAAAAGTGAATGTACTCACTTTGCTATTTTAGATAATACTAATGCTGTCTTGTGACTTCCTGGTTATAATCTATTAAAATTAAACAACGCACACGCATTAGTAAGATAACCCAATTTACATTAGCTATAACCCTGAGTCAGAACTCCAACGACTGAGTCAGGCAGAGCCTTGACATGTGTTACGGAGCTCTAGATCAATCGGGTAGAGTAACTAATACGTAACCGAGGGTTATAATACTTACAACGAGGCAGAGCTTCATTTTTTAGGGGTATAATACCCAAGAGTTTTAGCTTATATATTTCGAGAGGAAATAAAAGTTTGAACGATTTGTGAACTGAGGTAGAGGCCTCCTTTTATAGGCTGGTCGACAGGCGGCTCACGGCACGCGAGCGCCTACTATAACCTTTACGCAGCCCGCGAGAGACCTAGGATAGGTCCTAGGCTTGATGAATCAACGGCCTAGATCTCGCATGTATGTGGACACGTGGCAGCACCGGGTGCGGCCTGGTGTCACTGGGTCGTGGCCCGCGACGGACATACCTAAGGGTGTCGCACCCCGCGAGAGCACCCAAATTTTTGTTTTTATTTGATTTTTAATAGTATAAAGGTATTTTAGGGTTATTTTTCGTATACGAGGTGTATTTTAGGACGTATAGGGGTGTTTTAAGGGTTCTGGGGAGTTGTTATAAGATGCAAAGGCAACAGTGGCGGATCTAGGATTCGCGCCAAGCGGTAACGTTTTATAAATAAGCGGTAACGAAATAGAAAAAACATCAATTTTTTCCAAAATTTACACTACCGCCGGAGCGCCAAGGGGTAGCGGGCATTACCCCTTGTTATACACTAGATCCGCCCCTGCAAGGTAATCAACTTTATCTCTGGTGGGTCTGACATATGTGGTTCTTCTTACTCTATAGCCAAGAGAGACGCCAAATAAGAAAAAGTAGAACATGGAGACAAGCCTATATGGACATCAACATTGACGGAGCAGAAGACCATGCATGTAACAGCCCAAGCAAACCGTGCCAAAATATTTTTCGCTTTACCCCCGATGGGTTGCCCATCCAGGAACTCACAGTTTTATTTTCACCCAACGAATTGCTCGCCCAGGCAAACCGCGTCTTGGTAGAGAAGGTTTCCACCCCCTTATAAGGAAGGCTTCGTTCACTTTCTCAATCGTTGTGGGACTTACATCTCCACCCACCTTAGGGAGCCTAGCGTCCTCGCTGGCACACCGGCCCGGTCCCTGGCTCTGATACCATTTGTAACAGGCAAGTAAGCCATGCTAAGATATTGTCCGCTACCTTTATTTTCTAGGATGATAGAATGACAACGAAGAACGCTACTGGCTAGACTCCTTTCTCTTTGGTGTTTGGAACTAAAGCAGTGATACCAACAGAGATGGTGATTCAGATGATAAGATCATGTTCGCAATCTACGTAAACTAATGACCAAGCCTTGGCTGAAGATCTTGAAGTAGTAGATGAACTAAGGGATTATGCTAAAGTTAGGATCGTAGCATACCAACAGAAGATAGCAAGAACTTATAACAAGAGTATCAGGATATGTGGATTCTAAGTTGGTGATATGGTCCTTAGAAAGGCATTTCATAATACCACAAATCCTGGTGATGGAAAATTTTGCTCCGAAATGTGAAGGTCCATACCTCATTGATTGTGAAGCTAGAAAATGAGCATATTAGCTGGCCACAATGGATGGTGAAATCTCGCTAAGACCCTGGAATGCCATTCACTTAAAACCTTACTTCATGTGAACCACTGGTAGGATCCTAGACTGGTATAATAAGGATACTAGATCTTTAGGATCCTTGGTACGTTTTCTTACCAAATTCCAATTTGATTATTTAGATTTATTTCTTTTATTATCATTATAATATATGATTATTGACTTAAGCATCGAAGGGGTGTTAGCCAATCTAACACCCACCCTCACAAAGGTGTAAAAGGTTTTGCAGAAGCATATCCTCGAGCATCCTCAGTCAAAGTTAGAGATTGGTCATCTCTTCTTTGTTTAAGGTACCTAATCCCTTCTAAGGTTTGGAGCTACCTTTCAGCCTCCCATATGAGAATGGATTTAAGCATCCTCGCCATGAGCATATGCTATCTAGATATAGTTCAAGGTGGCAGGACTAGTTTGTAAAAATATGTGGCTAACAATTTTGTTACTGTCGGCTATATCCAGGATTCTTACGAATTTTATCAATGGAGTAACATGGACATGATACACATTGGGCTTGTCCCAAGATTATAGTGTTCTCACACTATCTAAGTTTGGCTAGTCCCAAGTGGTTTATCCCAAGTTTATAACATTTTATGCTATCATATGGCTATAGCATTTCCATGCTATCCTATGGTTATGGCATTTGCATGTCATCTCAAGTATCTTATGTTCTGATATGGGATTTTCCCAAGTTATCATCATATTGATATCCTCAGTATACTCAGGGATCCAGGGGATCATAAAGAATTCTGAAGACCATAAAGGATCCTGATTATGATCACGATTCTCTCAATGTTTGGCGATCCAGAATCCTAAGAGTGCACAGGGGCAATTTGCAGAACATCAGGTGTATCTAATAGCTATCTTTTCTACATTTTAATTACTTTTTGTATATCCACAAGGATTGGATAAAACCAAAATGCTAAAATGACTTGTTCTAAATACTTGGTATTTATAAAAGTGGTTTTGAGAAAATTTGATTTTTCAAATAAGAGCCTTCAACAAAATATGTAAACTTTAAACATGGATTTCAATGATAATAAACAATAATACATGAACAAGGCATATAAGCATAACATTAGATATTATTTAAAATTGCAGGAAGTAAAAGGAGGTGATCCAAGCTTCATCCCAAACTAGGACCCATCCACTTGGACCACCATTGTCAACACAAACCTAGGACGATCTTGAGCTTCACCCAAAACTTGGGCCCATCCACCTCAGGATCCTCACCAGCCTTACTAGCCTCAACCTCTTCAATCCTATCACCTGCAGCCTCAAGAACCTCGACTCGTCCACCTAGCTTGGCCACTACGTCCTTCCACTTACTCACATCTCAAGTCTTAACCTTGAAAACCCCCGCCTTGTTTCCTTGTACATCAAGATCTTGGACTGAAAGATGGTGAGGGCAGCAGACTTTTTGGCTTCAGTTTCAATCTGTTTTAGTTGCTCCAGATGAGCCTTCTCCAGCTCAAAGCACCTATTGCTGGTAGCTTCAAGTTCGACTTGGACATCCTTAGAGTGCTTAGCCTGGTGCTCTACAAGTAGCTCCATATTAGAAATCTTGTCAACATACTGAGCCACCTTCTTATCTTGGGTAGTGAGAAGCTTGGAGAGAGCCTGCATGACACTAGAAACATTAATCAGAAACCTGAAATAAAACAAGAATTTTAAACTTAACTTGTACTTACCACACTTTGAATCATTTGAATCTTCTTTGTAATCTCTGCAGGATCCATGTTATTGAAAGCTTTAGAATCATACATTTTCTGTTGGAAGTAGCTTTGGATCGAAGAGGAAGGTCTCTGCCTTTGCTAGAAGAAGGAGCAGTTCTCTCTTGATTAACCTGGGTGTCCTGCTCGGCATAGTTGAGGACTCCAGCGAGGTCAAAGAGGCCAGAGGGCTTTTGGGGTCCTGCGTCTAGGCAATAATAGTATCAAGATCTTGAACATGCAAAATCCAAAACGAAATATTTAGTGAAAGACAGTAAGGATACCTGAAGACATGATAGATTCAGAAGTTGGAGAGTGAAGGCTGGATTATTGAAAAGTTGGGTTAGGCTGAAAGGCTCTAGCAGATTCGGTAAGGCTAACACCTTTTACACCTTGTCGTATGTCTCTTAACTTGTATGGGCTAGAGTCTCAAGGTCGAAAGCTGCACAGATAAAATAAGGAAGTTAAAAATAGAAACAACTACATTTTAAAGGTCCTAGTTGGATCCTAACAGGATATACCGTTTCAAATCTAGTGTAGAGGCAATGATCGTCCATTAGGGATTGATTCTCGGTGAACAAAGAAACATTTGATTTTCAAGTCCTTTTTCATTATGCTTGGTTTTTAAGAGCAGTGAATATTGGCCGGGTTTGATTCGAAGGTTGAAGCGACATGTTCCGTGAGTCCTCAACTCATAAACAATATAAATCTCAGCCATGGGATATCAAGAGAGTAGGTCTGATTGATGTTATGAAATGCATACAACATTCTCCATAGAAGTGGCATGATCTGAGAGTAAGCAAGCTTGGTGACGATAAAAAAATCTTCAACAAGGGGTAGAAATGGATAAGTAAAACCGATTGAAAATGGCTAAAATAGAAAGCAAATCCATTTTTCTGAACTAAGGTCGGCTTTGGTTTTGGGATCGAATGGCCAAACAACGATGCTATCACGAAGGATTTGTGAAGTTACTAAATGACCAATATGTTGATCATCAAAAGAACAGAGCTCCTCTGTAGAAGACGTTAAGATCTTCTGACCAACGAATACAGGTACATCCGATGATTGGAGGTTTTTCTTGGGAGAGATTCTAAAGCGAGAAACTGAATGGTAAAGAGAAAATGAGAGAGAAGACTGACCTTTGAGAACTTCCAACTTTTGTGCATATAATGAAGGAAGAGGAGAAATAGAGGTGTTTGTTTAAATGGGATTGACAGCGATCAAATCAAAGGAGTAAAAAGGTCAAGTTCTTATCTTTAAACCTAGCCACATGATGGATATCGAATTCTTATCTCCAGCACATGATTGGTTCAAATTTCAAAATTTTACAACTATTTTACATAACTATATAATTGGGAGTAATTGTTTGGGGTAAAATTTGTATAGTTAGGATCCTTACTACTATAAGTTTGCAGTAGGATCCTGATAGGGTTAGTACATGCCAGGATCCTGATGGGACTTAGGATCCTGAATATTATTTATTACCAACCAATTGTTCCTATTTTGAAGGAATATTGTGCAGGAATATTCCTAGGCTAATGGCTTGTACTTGAATTATCATAAAAGTAGCTAGAGAAAACGTGTTGAAAAGAGTGGAAGCTGCCCAACGGTTGATGACCTATTCTCCTCAGATCCCAGATTTGTCAGAAGTTTAGTTAGGATTTGTTTCTGAGTTTATACTATAAATAGATTTAATGTGATCATTTTAGGGACACTTCTTTCACACTCTTGAACACACTGAAAACACTATACACTGGCAATCGCTGCAATCACTGTTGTAACATATAGATCGATCCACCAAGTTCTACCTTTGTAATTTTCTTCACATTAAAATTAGTGGAGCTGTGTAGTTTCCAGCTCCCGTAGTTTTTTATGCCGAAGATTACATTCTCTAAGAGGATCAAGGGCTTTTTCCCTGTGATAAATCCTTTGTGTTTGTTCCATTCGTTCATATTCATCGCATTTCAGTTTACAAATTGTTTTCATACACTAGGATCCTGACTGTCAATTCCAGATCTTGAACATAATATTTGTTATTTTCACAAGCATCTCACCTCACTATCTACATTTGGTTGTAAAATTTACCTTATCAGTTTTTTACCAAAACACAGAATATTTGACATTTTGGTCCATAATAGTCACATCACTAAGATAGACATTTGCTATGGTATTTGTTACTGCCTCGCTATCTTTAATACCATATGATTTCATCATCCTAAAACACTCTCTGATTAATCCAACGTGTTCCCAAACACTCTCTGACTAAACGTGCGACATCTTGAAAAACATGTTACCAGACATTTCAATTTAATGACAATTTTCAATAGTATGACACTTTCAACTAGATGGCTCATACTTTAGACTTTTAAGGGTATAACTCATGCTCTTGAACTTTTAAGGGTATAACTTATGCACTTGAACTTTTATGGGTATGGCTCATGCACTTGAACTTCAAAGGTATAACTCATGCATTTGAATTTTCAAGGGTATGACACATGCGTTTGAATTTTCAAGAGGGTGCTCATGCATTTGAACTGAGGAAATGCCATGAAGTTGAAACTTCTATAACATAATTTTTTTATCCAAAAACTTCAATACTTTGAATTAGATGATGAAACCACTTTAGAAAGGTGCGAAAATAAAAACTAACCTGATCCTAAGCTTCAATTGACTTTTATGCCGTGATTTAAGCTTTGATTTTAACAAAAATAGATTTGCACCCACTTTGACATCTTGGAACAGAAAATTTTGCAATTCGAACACTAATCAAGAGCATAGGTAATCTAATCAACTGTTACATCGATTAGATTGGCACTGTATACCAACTAAAATTCCCAAGATTTAACTTGTTCTTCACAAAAATGAAGAACACACAATATTCAACCAATTCAGATCTATTAGTGTGCGGAATCCACTAATCGATCTATTAAATATAAAACACACTGGTTTAATTTACATCTATTTGTATTGATATCATGTGAATTTGATTACAAGATTTGGATTTGAAGATCTATGGTTTAAGGGTTTCTAAAGAGAGAAAGTATGGAGTGTATGTGTAAATATGGTGGAAGTTTTTGAAAGGTTATCACATAATGGCATAATGAGCTTCCTTTTATAGTAGGTCTCATTTGCTTTCCCTAAACCCATGTTACATGGTAAAACACTTAGTAATCAAATTCTATGCAAATCGTTCTCAAGACAAACAAGACTAAAACGCTAGTAAGTGAGATCTTCAAGTTGTTGTCACAAATAATGCACTAAAAATAAGTGTGGGGATCAAAGATCCTGGTTCAGTCAAATAATTTCCAAAGGAGTATAAAGAGAAGTTGAATGCTAGTATATTTTAAACCTTATTCACCCAGAATTCCAAAACATTTCGTTATATTTTAACATTTAAACCAAAAACCCATAAAAGCCCCTTTGATCTACAAGTTTAATTTTTTAATGTAGGCTACCGATTTTTGTGCAAGCCTATAAAAATGGTAGCTATAGCTAGGTTGTGATCTTTATTAGAACTACGAGCACATCTTATACTAGATTTTGAAATCATCCGAGAGGAGTGTATATTGTGAGGAGTATGAATTATGTGATTGTTCTATAAGGTGGACAAGATGAGTTCAGGTAAGTTTTTGTTTTCAAAGGGAACTAAAGTGGACTTGTTTAGGATATTAACCTCTTACCTTTGTAAGTCTTGGGAGCAGATTCTAAGGATGGGAATGGAAATAACATGTTTTTTAAATTTGAAAGTTGTGTAAATTTTTTTGTTATTTAAAATAAATGTATTGCTTTAGGACACACAATGCTTTAAGCGTGTGGATATTTGATATAGCCACAAGATACATATTATTTTAGTGTTAAAGACCCACATTTAAGATAAATTATCTCAAATCTAATAAGAACATATATTTATTGATGTGTTATTGATGATTTGTAGATAATTGGTAAAAAGGAAGGTAATTGGATGTAAAAAGATGTTGTAGGAACAAATAATGAGAAGAGTGAGTGAAAGAAGGAGGTACAACCCGTACCTGACCCATATGGGTACGAATCGTAAGCGTCAGCAGTCAAAAGACAAGATTAACACTGGGATTTGGGCCTACGTGGGCCAGGCCAGGTTATGTGTGGCTCGTACTCTTTTAATGAATGTACACCCGTACCGAAGTCGAAACCCTAAAAACGCCACCTATATAAAGGATGCGATGGGAAACCCTAAACATAACTGTTGACGACTGAAAAATGAAAAGAAAGGGTTGAAGAACTGTTGTTTGGATGAAACTGGAAGAGAAAAGGCGAGAAGATTGAAGATCTAACACCTGGGGAAGCAAGATTTGATTCTCCAGGTTACATCTTTATTGTTTTCTAGTCTTGAAACTTTGTATCTGATGATGAATTTAGTTTATGTCTTTATTTTGTTTATCATGTCCGGCTAAACTATTTTATAACTTTCCGGATGAGATGATTCGTTGATTTGACTTATGATTAATGATTGATTTACTTATTAGTATGATTTTAGTAATTTGTTATGGATTAATCATACTACGCATATGAGTACATGTTGTGTATTAGTTATGATGTTGATTGTGTGGTTGTATCGATCTTTCTACGAGGTTATGCATGTTAGATCCGGTGTCTTCTATCTCTAGGTTGTATTGATGTCTATTAACTTCGGGCTTGAAACCTTAATCCATAATAGATGATTAATCATCATAGTTAGTAGAACATGTGGGCTACCTACGGGAAGGATCTGAATAAAAGGATCTAGAGATTAATTAGAGTTTTCTCTATTTGGCTAACCTTGACTAGTACGTAAATCGCTATGTTCATAGTTCAATCTTTGACTAGTCTAGAAACCCTAAGTCATAAGAATCCATATCAATACCAACTTTAATGGATTAGATCTAAAGGTGTATATAGCCTTAGCCTAATTTAAGAGGATTAAATTAGTCGGTATTAGTCCAATTTAGCACTTTATCAGTGCAAAATATTGAAATAGCTTGCTAAGTATTATCTGTTATCAATCTAGTTAGTTTTCGTTGATTCTAGTATTGGATAGTCATACTTTCTTAACCCTTTGATTATATTTTCTTAGTTAACTGAAGTCAGGGCCGACCTTGATAATTCATGTACCCAGTTCGAGCTCGAAAAAACGTGCCCTTAGGCCTTAACGAAATTGGGTATTGGGCTCACTAAAGGTCTAAACCTAATGCCAATGGGCTAATAACTAACCTAAACCCTAAGTATAATTCTCTAAGTAGGCCTATGTTGGTGTTTGTATGTGTCTACCCTATTAAAAAATATTTTACATATACATATCGGGTTTTTTTTCATAAAATAATGTGCCCCTCGAAATATCGGACCCTAGCCGGTTGTCCTCTCCGCCCACCCCCAGGGCCGCCCATGACTAAAGTATTAGTTATAACTAAGTTTGAGTATTCATAGATTGCTTATTAAGTGATAAACTTTGTATTAGAAGCTTTTGTGTCTTATGATTGATACTCGGTAATTTACCTAAACTATGCTATACTATGATAAGTAAGCTTGTTTGTTACGTATGTAGTAAGTATTATTAGATCTTTTACCTTAAAACTGGTCTATACATTGTTTCATATTTATTTGTTACTACCTCCGTCCCATTAAATGTGTCTTATTTTGAATTTTCAAAGTCTTTATTTATAAACTTTGACTTTAATTATATATTTTTTTGTTACATAAAACTTGATGAAAATTAACACGATAAAAACACTTGTAAAACACACTCAAATCATATAACTTTCATCAAGTATTATCTACCACAAACAAAATTATTTAAGGTCAAAGTTTACAAATAAAGGCTTTGAAAATTCAAAATATGACACTTTTAGTGGGACGGAGGGAGTATTATCTAACTACATCAATGATTTTGTGGTTAATGGTTATGGTTTTATGATAATTTTTCCAAGTTTCATCTTAATTGTTACTAGTATTTATACCCGTCGTGCATTGCGGTGGCGTACCCGACTCTTTCCGAACTAAATTTACGTAAACATAATTTACAAAATTTACCTTTTTTGATTTGCATCATCCTAAACATAATTGGAAAACGCTTGAAAATTCGTTGTTCATATATCTACTGTTGGTTGACCGTCGTTCCTTCTCACATCCTAGTCATGTTTCACCGACTGGAGTACGTCAATCGCTACCTGATGTGGCCCTCGTTCCGTGTTCGCTGGTAGTTGTTGCCACCGGCCCACCTCCTCCGCCATTCCCTTTCTTTCTCCCATTCACACACTCTCTTTGTTTTGAAGACAAAGTGACGACACGTGTTGGTTAAAACCCGAGTACATCATCAACAACAATATATTATGTACATTAGCATAAATTATATGCAACACTTTTGTATAGCGGAGCAGATTCAAATATTACATGCATTGTAATTTATCGTCGATTAACGAAACTTAATCATAATAATAATACCCAAATCAAAATAAAACCTTTCAAATATTTTAAACTACTATACCACACCTATTAAATAGTTTATTTCATACTGTCAAAGCGAAGTAAACAATATTAGGAATCATGTAAAACTACACCTCATCAGTGAGACTCTTTTCAAACTTAATGTTTGAGAACTTCTAAGACCACCTAATTTGTTTTCTTTCTATCTCAGGGTCAAAGAGAGAACTTCATTGTACCCATTTTCATCGATTCAACCTTTGCACTCATCGTGTTTCTATGCATGATCAAATTGTATACAAATAATATAATGCTGAAACTGAATTCTAATAAGTTCACATTACCTAAAGGTAATTGTGTTGGATACATCACGAACCTCTCCGGCGTTATGAGCCCCTTTGCCTCAGCATCCGAGATTATGCTATAACTAATCCTACACACCAAAAGTAAAGACAATCATAACTAAATCAGACCCATACACAATTAATAATGGGATATTAACTTAATTAAAATGATATGGTATTCATAAGCTATTCTATAAGTAATCAATCAGTAGGAACATGACATTCAGTAGCTAGAAACTCAAGTTAATAAACAGTCATATGGTAAACACCTGAAGCGTTGGGGTAGTGGATAGTGAACGGTTGTATACAGTTGAGAAATTCTCAGCACCTATTGTTCAGTTCTATATCTTAAATCCGAGATGAATACTAACCAAATGTACAATATTTACATGTCCTCAAATAGTTAGAATGATTATGTTAAAGTTGTTGAAGTTAAAAGTGAGAAACGAAAAAGTAAAAATTTGGTATCCCAGTGTAGATTTAAAAAATATAGTAGGTTTATGATGTAAATGTAATTGAAGGAACTATGGTATCTAGTGACTTTATGGAACAATATAGTAGTTAGTCAAGACATCGTCAACTGATAGTGTACGATAAAAAGGAAAACATTGTTGCTAAAAAAAAGCTAATTTTTAAGAAAACTTAATAAAAAAGTTAAAATAGGATGTGTTTCAAAGTAAAGCAGCAGCTGATATATAAAATAAGATTACTATCAGGTTCAATATGTAAATCACCGATTTCAAATACACATCCTTCTCCGACTTCTGAGCCTGCTTTTTCCGACACTGATTAACCTTCGATTCAACTACTAATCCGAGCAACCTTGTACATCGGCGGAGGTCAACTACTCCATTTGACTTGTCAACAGCTATATTATACCCGCAGGAGCCATAATCGCCGCCTTCCGACAAAAAACCCCAAATTTGTTGCAATGATACTTAGGACCCAAGACCCTAATCGATGCCTACAAACTTATTCATGTCAAATTAATAACACATACCTATCGGCGTTGTGAATCGTCTCATCACCCCCTTGTCCGTCATAACTGATTACCGCCCCGCCGATAATCTCGTAAATTGTTAGTGATCGAACCACCACCAACGCTCTACTTGGTTTTGAAAGAAAGTATAGAGAAGGTTGCTGAACAAAGAAAGCATTGAGAAGGTTGCAGAAGTTTTGAAAGAGCAGCCTACAGAAATTTTTGTCTCTTCTGCACCGACCTTTCATTTTAAGGGTATATAAATTTGTGTTTATTGGTTTTGGTGCGATGGTTTTAACAGAATTTTAATGGAAGGTTTATAACAAATTTTGATTGATATAATCATGTCAATTGCAAGGGATGAAGGCAGACGTTTGTCTGATGAGGTAGGGTTGGCGTATCGTGTAAACCCGTACACTATAAGACACGACACGACACAATAAGACACGATACACGAAATCCCATACACGAACAACGAAAATTACCTGTTAATACATGTTAACACGACTGTTCGACTGTTATACATGAAAATTACCTGTTAATACATGTTAACACGAACAAAAACATGAACACGACATGCTATCTGAGAGTTACAGAGGGAATTTAGGGTTTTATTTTATTATTTTTTTTAATTGAATAAGGAATGAAAATAGAAAGGAATTAAGGAACCCACACGCACATGGCTGATGAGTTTTATTTAATTTAATTTATTATCGTGTACTAACGGGTATTAACAGGTAAACATATATTTAACCTGTTTATACACTAAAATTAACAGGTAATCTCGTGTCTACCTGTTTGGTACACGATACCTGTTAAGGCCATACACTGTATTCGTGTAAAATTGTCAGCCCTATGATGAAGCAACAAGAGTTGTGTTTTTTTTTTGTTGTTGTTATTATTATATATGGGTTGAAGGTTAGGTTACAAGGTGTAGGCGTGGTTTGGTTGCGTTTATGTTTTTCCACGCCACACACATCATCCCGGGAACGACGTTGTAGGCGGCGTTGTGTGTTGAGCGGACCGTTTTCCACTGGCGTTGTGGCAATGGTTAGGTCGATGTGGTGTTTGTTTATTGGCGTGGCTAATAGCCGTTGGACCTCAATGACACACACTTAAAAAAACAAAAAGATTTTTATTTAAAAAAAATATATATACTCCCATGTATAAAAAAAAAAGTCAACCTTTTCTACCATATTTCACCTTATTCTCTCTTAACCAACTCTATACTTTATAAAATCTCTCTACTTTTATAAAAAAAACATGAGTCCATACAACCGCAACTTTGATTATTTTTCTAAGAAATAATTGATAAATCTCGTGCTTAGTTTCCTTTGTTTATTAGTTTTGGTTATTTTTTTAACTTCTAGATTTTTTAAGTCATGCATTTTTTTAATTATGTAATCTCTTTTTATTAATGTTATTTATTAAATTAGTATTATTTCTTTTAAAATTAAATAGATTTTTAATAGTTTATCTATATTACTATATAAAACATTTCATGTATACAAAATAGTAAATTCTCATCAAATTCTAAGATGACATATGAATGATCAAATTAAAATACCCAATCTTTTGTCATTTTCTTCCATTCATACTCTCTCTTCCCTTGATCAATGGCATTTATATTTAATAAATTTATAATATATATTAGATTATTTATAAATAATAAAAAATAAGCTTATGAATAATACACTTATCACATTCATCAAGGACATATATCCAAAAATACATTCTAATGTATTTATGTATTTGGACTAATGGACTAATTATGAATCAAAATTAATCAAATTTAACATAAAATGTGTTTTGTAATTTTAGAGTAGTTCAAAATTTAGATGTAAATTGTCGACTCCCCCGCAATGCGCAGGTTTCCACTAGATAAAAAATGTTGCAGTATACTATATAATGTTTATCATAAAGGTTTCCCTGTTTAATATAAGGGTTTCCCGTGCGTTGCAGCTGCAAAGCGCGAATGCTTTTATATATACACATACACAACGTATATACGATTTTTAACGTTTTTAGGTTTGAATTAAGTTCTCGGCCCATATTCTTGACTCCGCTGTAATGCGTGGGTTCCCACTTAAATATAAAATAATAACAAAAAGTGTGTGTCACATGTCAAATAAACGCCACTTTTCGGATACGTGCTTACGTGCCGTCCACATGTCGCAAAACGCCCTATTTTCAAGCCCCTCCACACCGTATAGTCTTAAAACCCAAAAATACCCTTACGTGGGAGCAATTGTGGGGTTAAATAGATAAATTTGGATGGTATTAGGCAAGTGAAGTGAAATTATAATAAAAAAGAATGCAGAATGTTAAATGGTAAAATTTAAAATTTGGAATGAAGTGACAAAACTAATCAAATAACAACAGAAAAACATCCCTTAACTCAAATTGTATAAACTCTTAACTAAAAACAAAGGTCGATGATTCCAAACTTTGTTTTTTCACTTCTCGAAAGTTTTGACATAGAAACACTATTAGCCCTTATCTATAAGTAAGTTACATATTCACTTCTAACTTTTGGTATTGACAAATTTGACCCGCCAACCTTTTCTATTTAATAACTTGACACCTTATTTTATTTAAATCACTTTTACGACTTTACACCGTAACGTATGACACATTATTATACTTTTTAATCGATGCTTAACCACTTTAATATCTAAATTACTTTAATAACTTTACATCGTTGTCTGAATTTATTTTTACAATTTTACACCACAACGTTCGATACATTATACTCTTTTTTTATCTATGTCTAATGATGTTAATGTCACAAACGTAACATGTGTAACAAAGTAAAAAAATTGCGTAACGTCATGTGCGGACACTACACGTTAATGTTATCATCGTTATGCCTGTAAGGAGGTCGCAAAGAGGATGTTGCCTTTGGAATGCGCGACACGAGTCAAAATTCTAATTATCAACTAAACTTGGGGGCTGTTTGGCTAAGCTTATTTTTTTTGACTTATTTACTTATTTGCTTTTTGAAAAGTTAAAAGGTGTTTGGGTTAGCTTATTATGTGAGAGGAATAAGTAAATAAGTCATTCCATTATGACTTATTTGCTTTTCAAATAAGCAAATAAGTAAATAAGTCAAAACAATAAGCTTAGCCAAACAGCCCCTTGGTCTCAAACATTTATTTGTTATGTCTATGTAATATCTTTCTTATACCCATATTTATTTGTTTGTTATGTGTATGTAAAATGTAAATATCTTTCTTATACCCATAATTACAAAAAGGGAATTCCAGGATATAGCCTAGTTAATTACAATTTTACTTTTCCAAGAATACCCCTTGAAACTGTACGGAGAAAGAAAATTGAAGGGCTAAATTTGTCATTTTATCATCTGGCTAACTCGGTGTGCAAAGAAGAGTTTAACTCCACTTGTTCAGCCTCCCATCTTGCCTTTGCCACTACTCCATCATGCATTGGTACGTAATCCTGCACACCACAACCTTACATGCATCAACCACTTGTACGGTACAACCATATCCTCTATATTTACGTGTAATTTACAACCAACACATATATTTATTCTTCTTGGATAGAGTTCAAATCCGATTTGAAGTTATAGAGTTTAAATAAAATAATAAAGTTTGAACATACAAGTCAAATTAATGTTATAAATTATCGTATAGACTTTTATTGATTTTTTTAGTATTAAATGTGTTGGTTAATATATTAAAATCAAGTTCGAGCTATAATTTAACATAACTTATCAAGTTGAAAAATTGTATATTATTATACCAACTCCAACTGATTTTACCTCGAGTTTCTGTACAAGATCTTTTGCGTTTGAGGCGGAGACAATAATGTGACGTTGAGCTGGCATAATGAATCCGTCATCTACCGCCTTGTCAATGAAGGTAAGCAACGAGTTATAGTAACCGTCCACGTTCAGTAATCCCACCTACCCAACCATCTTGTTTTTTAGTATCCGTTACATACTCAATATCATTTATAACAAAAAGAATCTATAGATAAAAAACAATGTTTATATGGCAATTTTATCCTCACACCACAACCATGTTTTATTTATCTTGTTTTCTTTTAAGATATAAAACTATGATTTGAGAAAACCAAAAGAATAACCTTTTTTTTTTAATTTATATGATACAGTCCATGTCAAACATTATTAAATATATGAATAAATTGCAGGTATCAATTTTATTGTTGCGTATTATCATACATGTCTTGAAATTTGAAAGAGATGTTTGAAAATATGATATGCGAAAGTTGATACTCGGTAAAAGGATATATAAACCTAAATACACGAAAAGATAGGAAACAAGTTGGATTTTAATAATGCAAACTATGATTTATATATCGATAACTATGTTAAGTTTCACTTTTGTTGTTACTTCAAAATTTCACTTTTGTTTTGTCAAGGACAATGCTACTCTTATGAAAATATGACAAGCAGGGGCGAAGGTTTGTTGGTGCCTGGGGGAGCACCCGCCCACCCCAATATTTCAGTTAGAAGCGTATAGGTTCTGGTTTTTCGTCCGAAAATTTTAAAAATTATATAGGATCGCCTCCCCCAATTATTTTTCCTAAATATTTATACAATATATAAATTAAAGTAAAGTTTGTTATCACTTTGTGTTTAAGTGATAGGTAGTTTTGTAAAAATATTTTAACTCTTATTTATTTAACCCTAGGTTACTCACCACATAATAAACTTAATCACAAACTTTTATGTCTAAGAACGGGTCCTTCACCACACAATAAACTTAATCACAATTTTTATGTCTAAGAACGGGTCCTTTAAATGAATGAAATTTTTTAGTTTTATTTGGAACTATTATTATTTAACTTGACCGAGTCGATAGCCGACCCGACCCAAAACATAACGATAGGAAAAAAAAATTTGGGTCTCATCACTTTACGCCCCCTCGAAACTTTTGGTTAAGCTCCGCCACTAATTACAAGTCCTTGATACTTGACCAATTTTTATCTCAATTAGAATGCTAAAAATTGCTTTGAAATGACATAAACGAAAGTTAGGGACACAAAGTCACATCTACTTTCGATTGTGATTGTCCTTGTGAGCAAAAGTGAAATTCACCAATGACATTGGTTACACTATTAATATAAAAGATATTATAAATCAATGAATTATTGTTATATTATTAAAATCTAACTTACGATTAAATAGATAAAATAACAGTAGATACAAAAGCTAAATTAACGATTTAATTGTTACAAGGTGAAAGCTTTCTTTAAAACTTATGATGAAATATTAATTTATTATATTTATGATGATTTTTTTTAATTTTCAAATTAATTTTTTAAATTAGCAATAAAAAATGAAAATGCTTTTAAGTTTTATTATTTTTTCCAGATTTGGTAAAACAGAGGATTGGTTACTTACAGGCTTGTCATGAATACCGAGTTGGGCCCACGTAATAACCTCCAATAATTCCTCCAATGTTCCATATCCACCTACAAATATTTATTACAAAAAAATGATAAATTATTAATCATGATTATTCTTAAATTAAGACCCTTTGATCGTGACATATTATAAATAAATCATCTACTTATTTTTCAAATGCTTCGAATTAAAACAATAAGAAAAAATGGTTCCTTGTAAGTTAAGCTTGGGTGTTAAAACCTACTAATTTGGGATTATTATATGAAATTATAAGAGAAAAAAATAGTGTTTAAGCTCTTGAGCAACTTCTTCAACATTCCACAATATGTAATTCAAGATGCTCATGTAGCGATACAACTGGCATGTCATGTCATGTCGTGTTGTCCAGTGGCGGTTCTTAGAAGTCCACTGGCAGGGCCACGGCCCGGGTAAGTTTTTCGGCCGTAGTGCTAATTTTTCGCATTTCGATCGAAAATTTTTATATATACTATGTTTGGCCCGGGCTTTTTTTAGTGCCCGTGTCTTTCGGCCCTAGCACGTTCAACGGGCAAGATCCGCCACTGGTGTTGTCTTTCCTATACAGCGGTAGTATATGACATGCTATTTCATCATGATTAGCTATGTGGTAATACACATCTATATAACATGTTACATTAAAGATCAATGTGATAGTATACATGACGTGGTTGACTAGAATATATACTTTTAACTAGAAAATTGTTCGGATCTTTTTCATGTACATAAACATTTATATCTTATTTTGGTAAAAAAGAAAAAAAAGAATGAGAGACTGTTCAACATTCAATCTAACGGTGAAGCGATATTACGAACATATATTGCAAACTGAAATACTTATAATTTTATGATTTGTTTAGAATAGGACGACTACCTGGTAAAGCAATAAAGCAATCGGAATGACGGGCCATCTCAGCTTTCCTTTGATGCATATTAGATACTACCTTTACTTCTCCTACTGTTTCACCCGTTATCTATAAAAAAAATAATTTAACTTAAATAATAGTATTCAAAAACTAATCTAACCGTTTTTACAACTAGTTTTTGCAGAAGTGTTAAAAAATAACATAACTGTTATTTACAACTTGTAATTTTAAATTTAATACCTCTTTGCACATGAGAGTTTTGGGAATAATCCTGAGAAATAATAAATAATTTAGACTCAAAAGAAAGAAAAAAAAAAAAACTAAAGCTTTGAAGGGCATAAAAGTAATTTTGTATTACCCTAGAACATGGCCACCACCATTGTGAACCTCCTGTGAAACCAACCCCATAAGGCCTACACTCCCTCCACCATAAACAAGATCCAGCTTTTTTTTCACCTGCAATAACAAAACTAAATCAACATAGGTAACACATATATACATAATACATAAGTAGTTATAGAAAAAATCAGTAAACCCATAATCAAAAATAATAATTAATAAGATCTTAGTTTATAACCATATTTTTTAATATATGTTCGACTAAACTAAACCTTTGGGGCATATATAAGGTTCCCGATGCGTACATACATATACATACATGACACATACCAGTTCTTGGCCTAACTCAAGAGCTGCATCTCTGTAACAGTCTCTTTTACCAACACTACTACCGCAGAAAACACATACGCTTTTAAATTTTGATCGTGCTCCGTCCATGCTCTTGTACTTGTTATTCTTCCAAGATTTTGGGGGATAGTGTTTTTGTTGGGGAATATTGTTTGAATTTGATTGTGATGAGTGTTTAGAATAACAAAGGAATTATAGAAGGTGGGTTGGTTTATATAAGGATTGGAGGACCAAAATATTGATGATTGGATGACTCTTGGAATTGTAATGGGCCACGTACATTCAAAGGGTAGAATTGGAATATCCAATTTAACTTGAATCCAATATTTATTTATTTTATTTCATGAAGAAAACTATCGACCAAATAAAATTATTAAGTCAGAAACAAATATGCCTCTCAAATAATATAATGGCTTGTAAAATAAAGTGTATTATAAAAATGAAACATCTCTTGAAATTGCGGGTGGGCCCATGTATGACCATGGATTATTAAATTATTCGACTCTTAGGGTGTCCGGGGCACATGTGGTGACCCCATGTGGTGACCCAAGTCACCTAGCGGGAACACCGCCGCCGTTGGTGCGGGGAGGGGAATCGGGGGGAAGTCACCGAAGAGGGGAGTGGGGGATCTGTGGGCCCATGCTTGCTGCAACCAATCAAAACTTTGTTTTTTTTTTTTTTTTCCTTTTTGAATAGAAAAAGCAATTCACCTAAGAAGGGAGTGGCGCCATCAAATTGGGGTGTGAGAGGAGTTTAAGAGGGGAGTTGACGTGGCATAACCTGATTGGGTGTGCGTAAGAGAGGGGACTCCCCTCTTAGGGGAGTGCCCCGGACACCCTTATCTTCTATAATATCTTCTATAATCTATTACTGCTGCCACCACTTTACAAACATCAACTGAACTAAGTTTCTAAATCAATCATCAAAGTTTCACATCTGAAACCAAAACTCCTTTTTGAGTAAAATACCTTGAAAAGACCATATATTATTTACGCCTATATTCATTGTGTCGAGGTTTATGGAAATACTAAAAAAAGAAAACCGAAAAATCATCCATTTAACATTTAAATATATCTTAAAAATTACATTTAAAATGTTAAAAATTATTTTTAATTTCTTTTTAAGTTTTTGCATATTAAAATGTGGAGAAGCTATTACAATAAAAAAATCATTTTTATAAAAAAAAAAGGAGTAGATTACTTTTTGAATCTCTATGTTTAGTGGTTTTAATCATTTAAGTTCAAAATCAAAAAGTTTAATGCTCTGGGTCCCTAATCACTCATTTCTATATATAACAATTGATGTAGTTCCTTAGGAACAGTACATTAATTAGACGAAAATTGAATGATAATTATAGTTGTGCCATCACTTTGTATAAAGAAGAGATTATAAAGTAATGTCCTTCATTTTAGGTTTTCTTTTTTTCTTTTTTAGATTCTACCCAAATGTGCAGGGATTTGAATGGTAGGCAGCCGTTGTGACGCTACGGTTTGGGTAAAGAACATCAAAATCTCAACAAAACAGAAGCTTGTGGTTCCAGAAATCAAACCCGACGTAGGTACGAAGATGGTTTTAGGTGTGGTTTGAGGTTGCCGGAGAGGGGCAGATCCCCTTGGCAGATGGCAGTTGTGTTGTAGTGGCGTTCTGGTGTTGTTGTGCGGATGCCTGTCGCCGCTAATCGGCGTTGACAGAAAAACTGTTGCAATTACAGATTGTCGTCGCACCGCTGTACCGGGACCCCAACGTTGTCTAACATTCGTTGTGTAAAACCGCCGCGGCCGAAATCTTCCTCGTCGTCTGTTCCGGCGACCACCGGTGGTGACGCCCCTTCTCACAGGGGTTTTGTACCATGGCTTTCTAAATAAAACTTCTGAAAGTTGAAATATATATACCCAAAAATTTCAATAGAACAATTGGATTGAAAACGTATATACCCATATTAAATAAAGTGTATGATTAAAAAACCTCAGGATAAAAAAAGTCAAGTACCTCAAAATGTGAAGAACATGGTTGCTGGAAATCGTTTATATAAAACTTAACAAACTCGTCGGGCTGCTCTTCATAACGAGTATTTATATAGTCCCCAATCCTGATTAGTTCAGCTTGTATATCTTGAAAAAAAATTGGTATATATCTCAGAGGCTTGCCTCTCCAACACTCTATAATTACTTTTCAGCTCAGAGCATTTGTATCGACTTTCATGGTCGTTTTTCCGATGTGTATGGCACTGTGCTTCTATTGCAGTTTCATAATGCGTCATGAACTCAACAAGAGTTGATTTTGCATTACATATTTGACCAAAGAAATGGTTTTCACTCTCGGACCTCGATGTTGTACGCATTTGACCCGACAGAAACTCAATCCTGTAGTATGTAAGGATCCATGATTCCCTAAGAGCAAAAATATCAGATAACCGGTCGTTATCTACTAGATTGAACTCTTCAATAACCTCTTCGCAGCATGATTCAAACTCTTCAGGTGTAAGTATATCCGTCCATACAACACCACAAATACGTTCCTTGAAGTCGGTGGAATTACATAACCTTACCCCAACCTACATAAACACGAAAAAGCCAAAAAGTAAAAAAAATAATGATAAAATTGTCCCATATAAATAAAAAAATTTAAAAAACCAAGCATCTAAAAAACGCCACTGCAGAAAAAAAAAAAAAGAACCATTCCTTTAGAGAAAGTTTGTGCATCACGTGCCACATGTATAACCTATGACGAGTATTAACAAATACAACAGATATAGCCTTCTTCGTTGTTGGATCTTGATCAGTTAATACAACTTTTGGTTGATCACCAACACCTTTAAAAAAAATTCAACAACCAAATATATGTATCAGCAATTTCTGACGCCAATATTGCAGCACTAAATGTAAAATTGCAGTGATGATTATCTATACCAGTAGAAGGTACAAACACCATAGAGTATTTGAAAACAAAAAATAGTAAGACATAAATGGTTAATCCTGAAAAGGCCACTAAGACTAAAAAACACAAAACAAAAATAAAAATGAATTCTCATTCATACTTGTTTGACCGATAAGTGGCGTCAAATGAAATCACATCACCAAACACTTGATAATTACGTTTGCATTGATCATCTATTGGGATTGAACCCTACAAAGGAACAGTTGATAAAGCCAAAACTGGTTCAGATCAGTGGATTCACAATAAGTAGTTGTTTGTAACAGATCTTTCCCCTTGAAAGTGGCCCTAACATCTGATGACCTCAAAGTACTGCTCTTCACAACTGCTGCTGATCTAAAAGACTGTTGAAGATAAAGCACTGATGCTCAATCTACTGATGTGACTTAAGTACTACTGAAGACCCAAAGCACTGCTGGAGCTATAACAGTGGAATGAAGAATCAGTAGTTTACTTTATGTTTTGTATTATACTTGTAATCAGTTGTTTAGTTATCAGTGGTTGTAATAGTCAGTGGTTGTAGGTTGTTAGGAGGTTAGATGTCACTTTCATGGTGACGTCAGCCAAAGATGCTCAGTGGTTGTTTTGTAATATAAATAGAACAGTACCATGTACTGTTCTATTAGCTCTCTTCATCACCAAGTCATTATGTACGAACATTCAAGTGAGCTCAGGCTGAGGGGGAGATTTATGCATGCATGAATTGTAATTGAGTATTGTAATAAATACAATCATTCGATTTCATGTCAAACATGTTTGCTTAAACTTATTCTCTCTCATTGATTGTGTGTTAAAAGTTTATTTCATATTTCCGCTGCAATTTATCTCTATTCCATCTTCATTCTTATTAAACAAACACAATAAAAAGAAACTCAGATCCTAACAATTGGTATCAGAGCTAGGACAGTCAAATTTGATCTAACAATCATTTTGACGTAAAAGTTCAGCTCAATTTCGTTGATACTTTAGATTGTTCATTTTTAGTTGTAAAACAGAGTAAGGTATAATCACGTACAAAGTTGATTATTCAGTGCCTGAAAAACAACCAGAATGACGTCACAATCACAGGATAACACTAATAACGTTGGTTCACTCTTCAAACCACCTATGTTGGTCAGATCTGAATACAACATCTGGGAGCAAAGGATGAGTCACATCCTAGCTCAACAAAATACCGGATGTTGGAAGTCGGTTGTCTTTGGACCACATGTTCCAATGGTGCCGAGTGCTGAGGATCTAAAAGTCATGGTTCCTAAGAAAATTGAGAACTATTCTGACCAGGATTTTCAGAAAATTGAACTAGATGCCAAGGCATTTAGCATCGTTGCATCTGCACTACCAAATGAAATTTATGCTAGGCTGTTGCACTGTAACAGTGCCAAGGAATTGTGGGATGCACTTAAGGAACAGTTTGGGGGGACTGAAGAAGTAATTTGTAACACCCTAAAACCCGAATGTTTATATTTGCTGTATGTTCCTATATGACTTAGCATGAAATAAATAACTAGGCTATTTAACCTAGTTAAGTGTGTGGTTAAAAGTATTAAATGATGAAAGTAGTGCAAATAATGTTAAGTGACAAACATGAGGGGCTAAATGGAACAAGATGGAAGTTGGGTTATTAAAATGAAATATCACCACACACAAACACACACTTCGTGTGTGTTCTTGAACGTTCAGGAGCTCCAAAGAGCCAAAACCCTAACTCAACTAAAACCATCAAATTGAAGGGTGAATCAAGGCTTAAATTCATAACCGAACATGGATTAATGATCACCTTTACAAGGTGATCATAAGGTATGTCTTAAAATTTAGATTGGTGATTATGCACGAAGTGGGTTATGTTAGAAATCGTGAAATTGTATGAAATTGAGTATGAGTATGTGTTAGAATCAGCATATAGGACATGGATTATGCGTGGTTTGGGGTAATTTGATGTTTGGAGGTGAAACCCACTTCTAGTGGTGAAGATGGAGACATGGGTGTGTCATCCATGTCCAATCCTTGTTCAAATCTTGTTGTGCTATGTTGTATGTAATGCGTTCTTGTTAGGTAGATTGAATGTGATATGAATTTGTTGATGTTTTTGTGTTAATTGATGAATGAAAGCATGAAGTAGGAAGTAAAGCATGAAACACTTGTACATTATGCATAAATTGTGGCATGCACACCAAGTGTTTGATGAAATGCCTAGGTGAGATTAATAGATGAAATGGTATGCAAGTAATGGATGAAATCGTATCATATGGGGATATGATGTATTTGATGATAAATAAACATGAGAAATCTATTTTTAGTTGGAATTCATGTAGGATTTGGTTGGCCATGTTATTTGGTAAAAGTATGCATTAGAATATTGTACTCTATGTTGGAGTGGTATGATGTTTACTACATGTTTGAATAATTGCTTAATCAAAATTGATAAGTAAAAGTACTATAAATATGAAGCATATGGGATCATTAGAACAGGATGAAGCTAGAATGATGTTGGGTTGTTAAGCATAGGTTATGGTGTTAGTTGTAGAATTATGTTACTAGAATGAACGGAATTGAATATGTTTGGTGTCTACATATAACTAGATGATCATGTGGTTGTATGCTTATTGCATCGTGAGTATGAAATGTATATAGTGTCATTAGTATAGTCTTCTATAATAACATAGATGTATGAGGTTAAGTCGAAACTTCATATGATAAATCGTTGACTTTCTGAAAGTCAACTGTGCATAAGTAGCAATGTTAGACATTTTGTCACAATTGTAATATTATAGAAAGTCATATGATGCGTGTTATATCCATATGTGTTATATGTGATGACGTGATGAATTATATGAGTTTGAAAAGATTGACTTGTGGAAATATGCCTTATGCTTGTTGGAATTGACTAATGAAAGTCAAATGTGAAACATGAATTTGATATGATCATTAATATGTACAATCATGCATGCTAACAAGAATGTGAATGCGATGACATGAAAGTATAGGGATCATGTCAAGATGGATGGAAGCATGGAAGGCTAATGGGTCAAAAGGAGGCGAGGAAACGTATGCGAATACGGACACTTAAGGTAACTGATTTCCGAAATCACTTCTTATTTATAAATGAAGTTTGGTATGTTGTATATAGGAAACCATGTAAGAGTTTACGGGTAAGGGTAAGTATCAAGGTAAGTTCATATGAACTTCGTCTATCCTTAATGTAAATTATGATGATAGTCTCATCGTGTTAATAGAATGTTCATTATGTTGATGAATGTTCATCGTGTTAATGGAATGTTCATTATGTTGCTGAATGTTCATCGTGTTAATAGAATGTTCACTATGTTGCTGAATGTCCATCGTGTTAATGGAATGTTCATTATGTTGCTGAATGTTCATCTTGTTAATAGAATGTTCATTATGTTGCTGAATGTTCATCGTGTTAATGGAATGTTCATTATGTTGCTGAATGTCCATCGTGTTAATAGAATGTTCATTATGTTGCTGAATGTGCATCGTGTTAATGGAATGTTCATTATGTTGCTGAATGTTCATCATGTTAATAGAATGTTCATTATGTTGTTGAATGTTCATCGTGTTAATGGAATGTTCATTATGTTGCTGAATGTCCATCGTGTTACTAGAATGTTCATTATGTTGCTGAATGTTCATCGTGTTAATGAAATGTTCATTATGTTGCTAATGAATGTTCATTATGTTGCTGAATGTTCATCGTGTTAATAGAATGTTCATTATGTTGCTGAATGTTCATCGTGTTAATGGAATGTTCATTATGTTGCTGAATGTTCATCGTGTTAATAGAATGTTCATTATGTTGCTGAATGTTCATCATGTTAATGGAATGTTTATTATGTTGCTGAATGTTCATCATGTTAATGGAATGTTCATCATGTTTGTTGGAAGTTAGTCGGTTATGTTTGTTTGTTATTGCATTGATTTGTGTTGATATGATTGTAGATAAGACTCAACTTACAAATAAGTGAATGTGATTTGTATGTATGTATGTAGATATGGAACTATAGCATGTGTAAGTAGTGTGAACTTGTATGTACATACATATGAATGGGATACGTATGAATGTACTTAGATATATGAAAGTGTATACACGTGTTGTAATCTAATGATTGTAGATCACTGGTATACGTATATGCAAAAATGTGGGTTTTCAATATGTTTGAGATTATGTACTCCTAACCATGTTACTATTGAGAATGAAATAAGTGGAGTGTAGGTATGGGAATGCCGGACTCTCGAGGAATTGATGTCGGACTCGAGTAAATAAAATTGAGAGGATGTTTCAGTGGAATACCTTACGTAGTTAGAATGTGATATAACCTTTTAAGTATATGTATTAAATTATATATGATGTTACCATGTACTAACGTGTTGGTTATATATGGTGACTACAGGTTAGTCAGATATTCATGATGGACAAGTGAACAAGGTTCGAGTTGAAGATCATGGATTGTACGGGAAAGTGGTCACGTTGTTTGTAATTATTTGTTAACATAGTTACATTAAATAAATGATGAATGATGTATTTATGTTAAAAGGGTTGACCTAAACGGTATTCAAGTATGATAGAGTAGTTAAAAGAAAGAAATTTTACGGTTCATTTTCCGTTGCGTCGTTTTGGGTCAAATCATGATTAGGGTCTTACATAATTGAAAATAACAGGGAAGTTTTGAATCAACAGTATGAAACCTTTTGTCACATTAAGGGTGAATCATTAACACAACAGTTTGAACGTTTTAGTTGTCTCATAAGTGAACTGAAACTTGTTAAAACTGAATTTGCTAAATCAACTCTAAACAGCAGGTTTTTAAGGTCACTTCCTGAAAAATGGGACACAATTGCTTTTGTAACCAGAAACTCAGTTGGGTTCAAAGAGTTAACACTGACTCAACTTCATGGTAGACTCTTTACTTATGAAACGAAGTTGAACCAGAAAAAGAAGTTACAAGAGTCAGGGAAGGTTGCTGATGACTATACATTTGGTAGCACAACACTTCTGGGTCAAGAGGAATCTAGTAGTAGCAAGGATCAGAGTTATGATCATTACATTGACATAACTACTGGTGGAGCTTTTAATAACTCTTATTCTTACACTGACAACTATGCTTTCACAGCTAGTAGTGAAAACCAGATTTTTGATAATCTCTCTTTTGAACTCAATGATCTTCAGCATTTTGATCCAACTGATTTAGAGGAAATGGACATTTTACACCAACTTGCACTGCTGAGTGTTAGAACCAGCAAGTTTTACAAAAGGACAGGGAGAAAATTTCCAGGGTTACATGGGAACTTGAAAGTAGGGTTGGATAAATCAAAGATAAAATGCTACAAGTGTAATAGGTTATGTCACACCCCGATATTTACAGCTCAGCCCGGTGGGGAGTATTGTGACGTAAGATTGGTATCGTCATAGTCAAACTTACATAGAATAGCACAGCGGAAGTCTTGGAATATAAAATATTATTACAAACCCAATTGTCAGAAAATACTGAAAAGATAATTACATTCGAGCTTGCAACATTAAATCCATAGACGGATCATATTAAAATGTACAAAATGAAGTTTAGCAGACTTTAGGGCATCCTAAGGATTTGCAAGATCCTTCATTGACACCAAGGAGCTTCTAGCCAATTACGTATAGTACTTGTCACTTAGTCTTTTGAAAATACATCAGTTTACACTGGTAAATACAATTAACTGACTCTTTTGAAAACATTTAAGAAAATTTATTTAGATGCACAAGACACAAATATTCTTTTATAAATTGGGACAATTATATAAAATAATCTTGTATACAGATTTACATGTTTGTCGTACGTTCAGGGCCCGGGATAGAAGTCGAGTCATGATTAATCAACACACCACTAATATAGTCCACAAGGAGTTATCCTCACGTGTGGTTATATTTTGTATCTTAATTCCCCTTTTGGGGGAAAAGAAACCGTATCGCAACTGTCAGGTGTATGCCTACATCCCGTGCTTAGGTCGTTGCCATTTGCATTTAAATGATGCCAAGGATATCCAGGACACGGTCGTTAACCCCCAAATGCTTTGTATCAAACAAAACAGATTAAAATGGGTTATGTCAATGATTTAACCACTAATCGATTAAATATTCAATACCCGACCAAGCGGTAATAATTTACCGTATCCCAAGCCCGTATAAGGGAAAATAAGTTAAAAGTATTTACCTGAGCTTAAAATGTAAAATTTGTATTCTCGGCCGTATATTCTACTCAACAAGTGAAGGTAGCTTATACTGGGCTCCTAATCTGGAACGGAGGTTTTAATAGCCTATTAGATTCCTAACGGGTCTTATTAAGTTGTAACTTAGACCGCTTAGTTTTAAAAAAAGTTTACGGTACGAAACGCGAGATTAAGCGATGACCGGATTGAAATGCAATTTAGACCCAAAAAGTATGAAGACTTGTATAAAATGGGTAAACTAAATACATTCTGGATTTTGAAATAAAAATGATAAGGTTTGACCCGTTTCGGCTAATTTATGTAAACTAGTTACATAAACCGTATCGAACGCGTATAAGCATAACGAGTAACCGGATGAGACAAGTACTAGTTCCATAAGTTATTATGCTTAAAATATGTTGTGATATCAGTAGGATATCTTCAATTATGCCCAAAACGAATTTAAAACCAATTTAAGCCCCGTAAGGGTATTTTGGTCATTTTAAAGTTTATAAAAGAGGTTAAATAGCAAACTGAGGTTCTGGTCTAAAATAATCAGGAAAAATAATTATTTTATCATGTTACATCAGTAGGATATCATACATATGTGAAGTTTACCATTTATGGCCAAACTATGCACCGGGTGGGCATTTTTGTCATTTCACATATGTTTTAAGGATCAAATTGGAAATCTGAGTTCAAGACTTATACTTACTGTTAAGATATTAAAATTTATTTATGAAATCAGTAAGTATCATGTCTTAGGTGCTAAATATGGTTTTAAACCATACTATGCGCCTAATTCGCATAAAAGTCGATATTTGACGATATTTGAGATGTTTCTAAAATTCTGAGATTTTTATCAGTCTTGAATGCTTAAAATATTCTATTTAATATGTAACATAAGTAGGAAAAAGGTTTGGCATGTAAATGATATGTAAATCTCATTTTATTAATGAAAAGGGTCTTATCGTCAATTACCGGAGTTATGCAAGAACTCTATGTTATGGTCAATATAAAATCTGACCAAAAATTTCAAAATTCCCTAAAATTATATTAAAATAGTAGGTAATGAGTTTGGTACCAAAATTTGGGTTTAAATATATTATATGCTAAAAATGCCATTTAATTAACAAAAAAGTTTCATTTTACGCTACCTTACATAACTTTAGTTTGAGACCAGAAACTGATGTCAAATTTTGTGACTTACTTATATTTCAATAATAAAGCTTTTTTTTCCTCTCACATTTTCAAAAATCTCGTTTTTATAACATAAGGGCATAAAGGTCAACTTTTAAGCAAATAACGGAAACATGCAATGTACTATGATTTCTAAGGGACCATGAAATATAACCTCAGAGGGTTATTCTAACATATAACATGGTCACAAAGGAACCCTAAGGCATAACTAAACTAAGCTATTTCGGGTCAAAACTGAAAGTCAAAGCAAAAGTCTACTTTTGCGACTTTCGGTTGCGAACCGAGCCTAATACTTAGAATTGTCGAGTTGTACATGTCTAAACATGTTCTTATATTATTTACCAAGTTATTTAAGTGATAAAACATATTTTATAGATTCTACATTATCAGCTATGAATTATTTTATAAAAACTGACTCGTTTGACTTTTTTGTTCATTACTTTGACCCGGCAATTGACTAAGTAAACGTGATAATTAGGAGGTGCCATTATGAGGGATTATCACCTACTTAATTACCAACACATAGCCATTTTCAATTCGAATAATGGCTGGACCGTTAGTGATTAATCACAAAGTCAAAGTATCATTACGAGATCTTTGACTTTCGGTCATCAAACTAATAAAAGCTTAACTATGGAAGCTAAGAACGCTTACAAAGGTCCTTAGCACAAAGACTTAAATTTAGAGAGCTTCCTTAATGATCAGGATGCTCCAGAGAATGCTCCAAAGCTTGAGCAGTTGAGAGAGTATGAAAAAAATTTGAATGAGCAAGGATTGTGGCTGCTTCAATGCCCTATTTATAGTGTTTGAGAGCAGCCCCAGATCATTCCAGTTGTTACAAGATGTTCTCTGATGAGCACAAGTGTCCAAAGTGGTTTTTAGAAACCATTAGAACCCATAGAATTCGAGTTATGGCTGGATTGGAGAAGAAATATGCAGAAACTTGCATCTGTGTATACATTCTGTCAATATTAGGCCGTTGCGTCGCGCGACGGCAGGCCAGGTTTGAGGTCGCGCAGCGCGAGCCCCTAGAGGACCAGCTTTTTAATTTCCAAACTTGGCAAGAATGGTCCCTGAACCTTTTAAAACGTAATAACTTCTATTTTAAGCACTTCTAACCCCTCTAGTTAGTTTGTGGATGATCTTAAGGGTATAACCAAACACCGTTAGGTCCAGTTTCGTTAAATGATCACTGAAAACACTAGTTTGCGAACTTGTGCGTTTTAACAGGAAATGGCATAAAAGCCTTTCAAGATCAATAATAAGCATTCCCAAGAGTATGATGGGATATTATGACCCTTCAGTTTACTCTAGTTCGCTTACATGGTCGCTCCAAGGTGTAGTTTTAGAGTTTGACGCTTTTGGCCCCTTTAATGCACAACTCGCGCGCATTATCATTTTATTGCGTTAAAGCCCTATGTTATCCATATTGGGTATTCCTGAGAGTATAATAGAACATTACAAAGATTCGAGTTTGTTAAAAGGTCACTCAGAGGTAAGAATTAACATGTTGACACTTTTAACCCTTCGACGCGTAAATTTTCAAATAATTATGCAAACGGCTCCTCTTGACCAACAAGTGGCTCATTTGTGAATATGAACTCCGTGTAAAATCATTCAGAGGCTTAGTTTAAGCATGTTGAACCTTTTAGTCCTTTTGAATTCAAAGTTTTTGATTTTTCGCAAAATTAGTCCTTTATAGTCAACGTTTGACTTCATTAGGGTTTAGTACACGTGTTAACACATCATTGGTCGTGATTTTACGAGGTGTTACATCCTCACCCCCTTAAAAGAAATATCGACCTCAAGATTTGGTCAGAAGATGGAAGTACTTTCTGTCATATAATGGACTTAACTTCTACAACATATTTGGGGCCTCTACGGCATCTCAGTTGACCTATACAACAGGTACATACTTTCTTTTCAGAGCTTCTGAACCTGTCGATCCTTAATCGATATGGGTTTCTCAATGAACCATAAGTTCTCATTAATGTACATATCAATATGTGATGATGTTATTGACTTAACGGCTAGCCATATCCTGAAGTCACAAGTGTGGCACACATTGTGAATACCATCAAGTTCCTTGGGTAAGTTTTATCTTATAGGCTACCGATCTTGACGTATCTGATTTTCTCGAATGGTCCTATATATTTAGAGTTTAACTTTTCCGTTACATCAAAATGCAGCACACTTTTCTAGGGTGGTACTTTCTGCTGAATCTTGTTCCTTATTGAGAACTCAAGAGATTTGCAACTCTCATCAGCATTGATTTTTCTGCCGATTACTGGCAGCTTACAGATGATCACAGATTTGTATAATCTTATCCATTGTTTCTAGGGTAACTTCAGATCCTGATAATTGGACTTACCAAACTTCTGTCCA